>JALIGW010000001.1:26100931-26700931 GCA_023053685.1 Diadophis punctatus similis
CCGCCAATCGGCCGCGGCCTCAGCCAGCCAACTCGCCGGGAGGCAAACTAAGCGCCGGGGGTAGGAAGGGCGCGTACAGGTGCAAAGCACCCCACGCCTCCCCGCGCGCAGCCACCCGCCCTTCTCCTGCAGGCGATCGATGCTGCTCCTGGGCTGCGACGGGCAGCAGCTTCTGCTCCCCAACCCCGAGACAAAGGGGGAAGACACGCCCCGGCTCATCACCCCATCGTCCGCCCTGCAGAGAGAGTAGCCCCCGAAGCAGCTCCCGCAGGGCGTCGAGTGGACCGCGCGGCTCCATCTCCGCGTCTCCGCGATCTTTAACTAAGCCCGCAGATGCTTTATCCAGGTAGACTCTTCATCGTTTGGTCGGTCGATCGGTTGGTTCGCCCGCCCGAATTCCCGCGTCTGCAGAGAGGGATGGAATCCGACGGCCTCCCCTCGACACCTTTCTACTCACCCTGCGATGACTGTTCCCAACGCCCGCTGGCTAGCTTGTCCGCCGCCGATCGTCCTCGCCCAGCTGCCACCCGCGTTCACCTGCTTCCCTCCGAGCGAGGAGGAGGGAGGGATCCTGCCCTCCCTCTATCTCTTGGACCAATGGCAGCTCTTCCCTTGACTCTGAGGGGGCGGGGCCCCGAGCAGCAGAGAACTACGATTCCCGATAGGCTCAGCGCCAACCAGAGGAATAGGCCTTGAAGGGTAGGGTGCGGCCTCCTCCATCCTCTGAACCGGTGCCTAGGTTGCCATGGTGATTGTGGAGCAGGCACTGGGGCCTCTTTGAGGACCAAAGACGCCCCCCCCCCAGTATAGGGCGTATTACGAGGGGAAGGCTTCTCTGGTGGTGAGGGTTGCATCTAGAACTGTAACTTGGACTGCAAGCTCAAGTTAGAAACAAAAAAGATGATTGGAAGGCAATAATGGGACTATTAAACTACACAGATCTTAACCTTTAGGAGCTCCTTTCTTCATGTTGAACAGGAGTTGGTTCAAATGCAGTGTTATCTTTATTTTTATTTTTTGTTTTCTACAACTGTGGTTAATATGGTAGCCTGGCCTGAATTGGAACCAGTTTTGTCACCTGTATTTCAGTGTTGATGGCTTTCTGTTCATTCTATATGAATGAATGAATCTGCATGTCCCAAAACAATGATAATTTGGTTCTCTTTAGAGAAAGTAGGCAACACATGAAGCCATTTTTATCCTTGCTAACCCTTCAAATCCATTACATCTCAGTCTCTCTAACACATATAAAAGCACCAACTGCATACCCCAGATTAAAGTAGACCACAAGCTATTACTTGATAAAATAGAAAAATGTGGGTTACACAGCATTGCCACCAGATGGATTCATAACTGGCTGACCAACTTCACTCAACATGTAGTCCTCAATGGAACTGTATCTACAAGGAGGGAAGTATGCAATGGAGTACCCCAAGGCTCTGTCTTAGGTCCAATACTCTTCAATATTGTCATACATGATTTAGATGAGGGGATAGATGGGGAACTCCAAATTTGCAGACCACACAAAGATGGCAGGAATAGCCAACACTCCAAAAGATAGGCTTAAGGTACAGAAGGATCTTGATAGACTTGAACACTGGGCCCTATCTAACAAAAGGAAATTCAAAAGGAAATTCAGGAATTGTGTATGTCCATTTAATGAAAAGAATGACTGGGGTGACACAATAGAATTATTCCATATTTAAGGGGCTGTTACAAAGAAGAGGGGGACAACCTATTATTCAAAGCACCTGAAGGCAGAACAAGAAGCAATGGATGGAAATTAATCAAAAAGAGAAGCAACCTAGAACTTAAGGAGAAATTTCCTAACAGTAAAAACAATCAGTGGAACAATCAGAAGTTGTGGATATTCAAACACTGGAGGTTTTTAAGAAGAGATTGGACAACCATTTGTCTGAAATGGTATAGAGTTTCTTGCCTGAGCAGGGGGTTGGACTAGAAGACCTCCAGGGTACCTTCCAACTGTTATTACTCTGATACACAGTAGCATACCAGTACATGCCAAAAATGGAATTTCTAAGTTGGTAAAAAAGTTTTTTCATCTCCTGTTCACTTTGCATTAGATTGAATTTACTAGATTTGTTATGGCCATCCATTCCAGAATCTTGTGGCTATTGTTGTTTTTCCTCTTGATTATGAATAATTATTCTCAGCAAATTTGTACTGGCTATTTGTCCTTTCAGAGAAAATTTATTTTTACAAGCAAACAATTTAATAAACAAGACCCTCCAATATCATCACCCACCACTAATGCTAATCATTTTGTGTGTGGGGGGGGGATGCTAGAAATTTTAATCCATCCATTGGTGTCATGTCATCCTGCATTGTTTTTGGTTTCTGGTCATAACAATATTGCTAAAGAAATGAGATGGCTTTTTAAATGAATGAAATAAGAATGCATCAGCTAGATTCTTAACTTCGCTTTTTATTAAAAAGTCAGATGTTCTGCTGAAATTGCTGCAATGAGTGTCAGTTGGTTTCCAAATTCATTTTGAAATCTTATTGATGATCTTTAAAGTTTTTAGCATTATAGGTCCAAGAAAAATGAATGATGTTCTTTTCTTATATGACAGTTCAGTTGCTAAGATTACCCTTGATCAAAGGCTTACTTAGGTGTTCCTAAATTTTGTTTAGTCATAGACAGGAACTATCTTGATATTTGCATTATGTGCTCTACATGTTTTCTCCTACTAGAAGAAGATACATCTTAAGGGCAGATAGGTAGAAACAAATAAAAGTAAAAGACTTGGTAATAGTATTGATATGACAGTATTGCTGTTGTGGTACTTTATTTTATTCCATTGCTCTTCTGCCAATATCGTGGTTTATGCTTTTTCTTTAATTTTATGCTGACCAATTTTGCTATTTAATTTTAAAACATTTAAAAAGTTCTAACAATGAATCTTGAACTATTTTAAAGAACAGTGTGGTATTATTGATTTAAATTTTTTAATCTTACAGAAAATAAGAAAGGTTATGGAAAGCATCACCTGTGATATAATGAACAAGCAAAGAGGATATGGCTCTATAATGAAGGTAAGAAACATTTAAATATGCTTCAGAAAGATTACTTAGGAGAAAGGTCCAGGAGCTAACAAGGCGCATAAGTGGTATAAACTTGTGTTCAAATAGGTGGTTTTTCTTTTAAATAGCAGTTGTTGCAATAATTGTTATCATCTTGATAGCACTTTTCAAAATTCAGGGTTTAAACATTGTGATAAATCAGGGGAGTTTGGGGGTTAAGAAATTGGATTGGGGATCACAAAGGGGAACAAGTACAGGATGATGGCAAAACCAAGGAAGAGCCTAGTCATTGAAAATGGAATCTTACACTAGACCGTGCAGGGGTCTCCAACCTTGGCAACTTTAAGACTTGTGGACTTCAACTCCCAGAATTCTGGGAGTTGGTCCACAAGTCTTAAAGCAAAGCATAGATGATTGATAGGTAGGTAGGTAGTAGGTAGATAGGTAGGTCAATGGAATGGAACAACAGAACAGAACAGAATAGAATGAGATAGATAAATAGAGATAGATAGATAGAGATAGATGAGAGATAGATAAGAGATAAATAGAGAGATGAGAAAGATAAATGAGAGAGATGAGAGATATATGGATAGAGATAGATAGATGAGAGACAGAGAGATATGAGAGATAAAAGAGATAGAGATAGATAGATGACAGACCGAGAGAGAGGGTGGGTGGGTCTTCTTTTGGCTCTTTTGAAGTGTTTGGAAGGATCACAGAGAAGGGTCGAGGAATTCTGGGAGTTGAAGTCCACAAGTCTTAAAGTTGCCAAGGTTGGAGACCCCTGCCTAGAGCATCCTCTCCTGGGCAAAATCTCCCACTGCACCTCAGTTTTTCAGAGTTTAATGCCAATAGGATATTGCAGAAAATATAACTTTAAAAAAATAGAGATGGAAAACATCCTGGTCCGGACACTTGCTTTCTTAAATTCATTGATTATGCACACAACATACATGGCTTTTCTTGTTATGTTTTCTCAGCCAGGAATACTGTGCATTTTTCTGCTGCATGCAAGGAATATTAAGCAGAACTGGATTATGAAAGCTGCCTGTGTATATTTTTATTTTCTACCTTGAGTCTTTAATATGATATAGCCCAGAATTCTGCCAGTAAAAATCAAAGTGATTTAATGTCTTATATTCTTGTTTGTTACTTGCTGTTATATAAAGAGCTGTGATTTCTTGGTATACTTTTCTCAATTCAATAGCATTCAGTAGAAAGTACCATTGATCTGTTTCTCTGCCTCTGACACATGCATGTGCACACATATATGCACATGCACCCACACACAAAGGCATTTTCTACACCTGGTAAATCTAAAGTAGCTTGAATACTTAGTCCTTTTTCCTGATCAGCAAGGGGGCAGAGGAGACAACTAGTACCTTGGACAGCGAATGGAACGCTATGCACATTCACAGCATGAAACCTCTGCTCATATAAACTCTGTTGCTGATTACTAGAAATCTCCTTTGCCAAAACCAATTTCCTTTGGTGTTAAGTAAATCCAACCACTACATTATCATGTTGCCTGAACCTTTCATATTCAGTATGTGAATTCAACAGGTGAACATTGCATTCGAGGCTAAGAGTTTTGGGCATTGTAGCACAGCAGTTTTCTTCCCAAACTCATGCCATTAGTGGGTATTTAGCATGGTATAAACATTTCAAAATAAGTAAACATTTTCTCAACTTTCAGAAATATCTTACTGAAGATTAGATAATATTCCCTGGCCCAGTCTGTTTTCTCAGAATGTGAGGAAACCTACCATGGCACCTAGGATGAATGGAGCTTGTTTGAACAACCATGTCTGAAATGTTATAGGGCCGTGATGGCGAATCGGTGGCACGCATGCCACGGTGGCACGCGGAGCCATATCTACCGGCACGCGAGCCGTTGCCCTCTCAGTTCCAGCGCGCCGGCCAGCTGATTTTCAGCTTGCAGGGAAGCTCTGGGAGGGTGTTTTCGATTTCTGGAGGGCCTCCAGGAGAGCGAGAGAGGGCATTTTCACCCTCCCCAGGCTCCAAGAAAGCCTCTGGAGCCTGGGGAGGGCAAAAAACAGGCCTACTGGGCCCACTGGAAGTTGGGAAACGGGTGAGTGGGGGGGGTCTTGCGCGGATGCACGGGGGTGGGGCAGCATGGGGGGGCCACATGCGCATGTGCAGGGGGCGTACCACATGGGGGCATTGAATTATGAGTGTGGGCACGCACGCGCAATAGCACACACGTGCACACTTTTGGCACCCAAGGAAAAAAAGGTTCGCCATCACTGTTATAGGGTTTCCTGCTTGAGCAGGGGGTTGGACTAGAAGACCTCCAAGGTCCCTTCCAACTCTGTTATTCTGCTTGTGCCAAACAGCAGTTAGCTCAGATACCCAGAGAAAGGCAGATAGAACTGAAGATGTACTGCAGTGGGTTTCCTTAGAACTTGGGAAGAAATCCAAATTTATTTTACTACTATTTGATATATTTATTCAAGAACAAAAATGGCTGCCTTTTTATAGAGAAGAAAATTATCCCTTTGCATGAGAAACAAATATTCCCATTGGTTAATGGTGTGGAAATATTCATATTTGGCACAATAAACCCAGGACCCAACTTGTCGTGTTTTGTAATTTACTGAACAAACTAGCTGGCTAAATTTTAGCATGTTATGTGAACTGTACCCTGTGGTTAGTTTGTGGTTCAATAAATTTGTTACTACTGAGTCATGAGTAAGCCTATGAAACAAACACAATTGAAAAATGCTAATTGAATTCAGGTAATAATCTTATTTAGCATACATAATTAAAAACTAGGTTATACTTGATGGATTATGTGCTATCAAGTCAGTGTTAACTCTCAACCATGTAGTTCTCTGGACAGTCTATCCCCAGCTTGGTCCTTTCACCAATGAATCCGTAACATATAATTGAGTCCATCCTCTTTTCTTTCCACCTTTCCCAGTATTATAGATTTCCCTAGAGACTTTAAGTCTTCTCATAATGTGTCCCATGTATAATTTTAGCCTGGTTGTTTGTGCCTCAAGTGAGAATTCTGGGTTGATTTTTTGATGGCCAGTTTCCTCTTTTTCTTGGTTATGAGTAATAATGTAGTTGGATACAGATTTTAAAATGTTTATTTTAATCCACATCGAGTGTTCTTGAGCAACATTTTCCCTGTTTTCTAACTGACCAAAAAATTAATGCCCAAAGTTTGAAGAAACTGCTCCTAATGAAGTCAATCCTTTTAGCGCTTTCTTTGTTTTTAGAACCTCATGTACATATTAGTGTAATCATTCAGCCAAATCTAAGCAGCTAAAGTATTGCAATCTGAAGGGACCCTGAAGGAAATCTGCAATTGACAAATACTGTTCCAAAAAAGCCATTTTGCTATTATGAGACAGGAATGAAATGCAGAGCATAAAATCCCACTTGACAGACTGCCCTTGGGCTCGTTCATTGAAGTATTGGGTAAAGAATTACAGAGCTATTTTAATAGTGTTTCCTTGTACTTTCAGTTCTTTCATAATATTGGGCGATGTCCAACTGTAGCCTAACAAAGTGTCCACAATGTGTCACATGAAGCAGTTTGCACAATACAAGTAGTCGCCATTTAGTAAACAATTGGTCAGCAGGTGCTAAGTGAAAAATCATGACTACATTTATTTTACTTCAGCTTTCCTTTGTAGTATGAGAAGGATACGGCCCTAAACAGCTGAGTGAACTGAAATAACAGAAAAGATTTCTGGAGCAAGATTCACAAGGACGGCGGGTAAAGGAGCAAATCTTATAGCATGGGACACCGACCCCCGGTCTTTAGACCAATACTGGTCTGTTTTCCACAGAATCGGTCCCTGGTACCCAGAAGGTTGGGGGCCATTGTCTTATACCCCCCCCCCCCCCCCCGGCTTTTGAAATGCTCTCTGATGCTGGGGAAATTAGCAAGGTTTGTATTTACATTCACTGGAGAGAAAGGAATTACAAGAGAGTAAGTACCATAGGTACACAATGAGGCATACACACTCAAAAGAATGCACTGGAATCAGCTGTTAAAGCCTGTATAGGGCCTCCTGATTTACAATTCAGGTTGTAATTTTGCTGTGGTAAGCAAAATTAAACAAATCATCATGGTTGTTAAGGAGACATCATGTGACACTGCAACTTGTGATCTTTCCTGCTGGCTTTCCTATTGACTTTGCTTCTCAGAAAATGGTTGGGAAGGTGGCAAATGGGGCCCACGTGATTGCAGGATGCTGCAATTGTCGGAAGTATGAACCAGTTGCCAAGTACCTGGATTGCGAGAGCGTGAATGTGGGGACACTGACAGTCGTAAGTGTGAGGACCAATCATAAGTCACAGGACTACTTGTGTGAAACTGATTAGGGTCTTGTCAATTTCAGGAAGCAGCTATAAGCTGGTAAGAGAGATCTAGCCATCTAATTAAGATCACAGAGCTGAGCCTGTTAACTTTCTCTTAATATTTTAGGGAAACATATGCTGTGGAGAAAAAAAAGAGATAAATTGTTTAGGCAATCTCCACTCTTGTGAGGACATGGAAAAAGACCAAAAAAAAAAAAAGGCACAGAAAGTGTACTAATAGTAAACAAATAACAGATATTGTGAAGATTATTGTTGGCACTAGTCACAAAGTTAACCTTTTCATCACCATTGTAACTGCAAACAGCCGTGTTTGAAGCACTCAACATTTTATATACTAAAAATTATTTTATATCATGCAAATCACAATATAAATTTAATTAGCAGTGTATATGTTCATAAAATAAAGTGAAATATTTAGTGCTCTGAGCTTGATTGTTTTGCTTGCAGACATTGTATTACCCAGCTAGGCAATATCATCAATGCCCCATTTATGTGACCTTCTTGGATAATAAAACATCTGCAAGCAAACAGCCAAGCTCAGAGAGCACCAGGTACCCCATAGTTCAACCTTGAGCTATATACATTCTCTTCTGTTGGATAAAAGAAAGTACATTAAATATACTAGAAGAAATGAAAGCTGAACTATATGGTAGCTTTAAGTTGTTCAGATAGAACAGCTCAGAAAATGTTCCTAGTGTATCATTTTCAGGGGAAAAAGGACTATATACAATGCCACCCTCATTTTCCTAACACGTGTTCTATTCATAACTACAATTCAAACTAGAGTTCATTGAACAACAATGAAGAACTACTATTTGTATTTAACAGGTATCTAGCTATGTTCACAAAACTTGCCAGAACCCTACTGGCAAAGATCGAGTGGCTGCATTTGCACATGTTTAGTTATTGTTTCTGTTGGGTTAGTTTCTTTGGAGCTTAGCTTATTGTGCAAACCGTCAGTTTGATTAGTTTATGGTTCATTGTATTGGGCAATCCCCAAACCAGGATTAATTTAATAAGTTAATTGAATTGTGCAAACGCAATGTTTTAGAATGCCATTCTAAAGAGGGTTTGAAAACAAAAAGATGTTGAAAGTATCCTTCTCAGAAATTAAATCCATAACTCTTTTGCTTTCATATGAATTCTAGTTTTTCCCCTACAGCAGCTATAAAAATTAAAGACAGTCACAATATTATGTTAGTTTCAGCTTAGCAATGTTACTTCCAGATTCGTGATGTTCTTATTAGAAAAATGTGCACATTTGTAAATTAAAATGTTATTTCCAATACATTTGTATTTGAATTCTAGTTCATCACTGTTATGTGCCATCAAGTCAGTATCAACTCTTAGCAACCATAGATTTCCTCCATGATGTACCCATGTTCTATTATCTATTTTTTGTCAGTAGTTTTAACAGCACCTACTAACAGGTTCCTGTCAATGTCATACCGTATTTTTCGGAGTATAAGACGCACCTTTTTCCTCCCTAAAAGTGGCTGAAAATTCAGGTGAGTCTTATACTTCGAATGTAGCCTTTTTTCCAGCCCTAACTAGGTGCTAACAGATCTTCCCAGCTCTTACCTTGCAGGCTCTTTCATTGTTACTCTCTCAGAAGAATGTTTTCCAGCCCTAAGTCTTTGCAGGTTTTTTTTTCATTGCTCTACTTGCTCCAAAGAAGTTGTTTTCTAGCCCTAACCAGGTGCTAACGATCTTCCCAGCTCTTTCTGGCTTGCAGGCTCTTTCATTGTTACTCTCTCAGAAGGTTTTTTTAAGTCCTGACCAGGAGATAAAATAATGTGCTGAAGCTGACCAGACTAAGGATGCTAGCCAGATGAATACCTGGTAGGCAGATTGTTTTCCCCTATTTTCCTCCCCAAAAACTAAGGTGCGTCTTATACTCCGGAAAAATACGGTATATGTTTCCTAGAAGTGTATTCTGTAGAGGAGTGCTTCTATGAATGCAGTGAGTAATTTTCAAAATAGGAAGCAAATACTTAGCATTTTCTGTATTATATGGGACTTTTAAAAAAACTACATGAATCTGCAGCAATGTTATTTCCCCATTGTAGTGATGTTATTTTCCCGTTGATACGGTGTGCTGCCCATTTTATGCAACTTGGATTCCTCGGGTATTACTTTAATCCCGCCAGCAAACACTCATGGACACAGGGATACAAAAAGCACAGGACAGCCAACAGCCTCCTTTTTCTTTTCTTTTTGCACAAAACAGAACATTTATTCAAGTGTTCTCCAGCACAAGTACATCAGCAAGGAGCCTTCCTTATTTGAGTGTTCTGAGCACAAAAGAAAAATTGCAAAGGATGGGATGGAGGCGGAACGGACAGACTTTCTAACATCTGCTGCACCATTGACCTTTTAATTAGTTTATAAAACAGCTATGTCACGAGCAATACTTACACAGAGATACAACAGCCTGCCCATAGGGATGAGGAGATGGGCCTCCCCAACCCTGGCAAAGCAGAACCATACTCTGAAATGTACATTATTTATTTGTCAATAAATATAGAAGCAATCCTAAAAAAAAGCGTCTGAAAAGATGGGGCATCCCCAAATCATCCAAAAAGAAAAAAGAAAAAGAAAAAGACGGAAGGGCTGGGAGAATGGAACTGAAGAAGGAAAGGAAGGACATCTGGGTTGAGCTGCGTGGAATGTCAGATGGGAGGCGGCTGGAGAGCAGGGAGCAGGGCTGAGCTCTTCCCAGGATCTCAACACAGTTTATTCTTCAGCATGAATACATGATTTCCCACAAACAGTAAAAGCGTCTCAGCTACTTCAATGTCTAAGCTAAAACACATGAAATCTTTTCCTTTAAGTTTCAAGTACAAAGTTAAAATGCCTTTTTTTTATAATAATATATAAGAGTAAAATAATAGAGCTCTTTTAAACTTCACTACAAGAAAAACAAAACAGTCATTGTCCAGACAGCAGACTTAAGTTAATAGAGATCTGTAATAAAACTTGTTTTAGCACCTTGGTTGTCACCTTGTCCCTCTGCAAATGCCAAAGGAATTCAGGCAATGGGGGGGGCCGCGCAGGGGCCCCGGTTGCTTTGCTTTTCAGTCTAGGGCTGTGCAACCTTGACAGAAAGGCTCTTCATAAAAAGATCTGAGTCACATCAGTTTGTAAACTCAGTCTCCCCTCTTGCTCCCCACCACATTGGGAAAACAGCTGGATTCTGTGGTGGGCAGTGAAACAGGCCCAAGGCAAATACATCAGGAACGTTTGAAAGACAACACAAACGAAGGCTTCCCAAGAGGCCACTTCCAGTTTGGGGACAGAACTGGATGGGTCCAGTGCCCTGCTTGAAGAGAGGTCGGGACTGTTCAGAACTAAAGTCTACGGGCAGTGCCATGAATACACTGAGCGATCCAGCTAAGCTGACAGCTGCTGGAACTGACTTTAGGAATTATGTGGCCAGCCCCATGTCTAAACTGATTATGCTGAAAGGAAGACTTTGGGGAGAAAAGGATGTAACTACTAAAGATATACCTTCCCCCCAAATAGATTCTTCTCTGAAGCATACAATTGGAAAAAAAAACCCCATATTCCTTCCCACCGTTTGGGGGGGATACCTAGAGCCTCCTCTCCTTCAACCAGCCCTTTGGCTCAGATTACTCTGGCTGGAAACCAGCCAAGGACAAACTCACAGGAAGCTGCCTTATTTTCTGAATGATACCATAGATCCCTTAACCTAGTACTGTCAACCCTGAGTGAGAGGATCTCTGCAAGGTTTCAGGCAGGCAGTTTTTTTCCAGCACCACTTGGAAATGCCCGGGTTTGGTTTTTAAGATCTTCTACATGGAAAAGATGTACTCCGTCGTTGAGCTACAGTCTCTTCCAATAAATACTTCCCATTTAGCACCAGTGAAACTAGACTACAAGAAACCCGGAGGGAATCTCTCCCCCTAGCTTTGTGGCAAATGGGTTGGGAAGAAAGGCTTGGAAATCCTGTAAGGAAAACCTCCCTTTGAAGAATTTTGCGCAGACAGGCAGTCACTGAACCAATGACCAAAGGGGTCAGAGGAAGAATGGAGTGTGAAGGAGACTGCCTATCATGGAGGCAACAGGTGGTGGGGGGCATATCTTGCCAGACAGCCCCATCCGAAGGAACCACCTTTCTCCCTTCCCCATTCGGCCCTGAGCGAGACCCCAGCACCCTTCACAGTTTGAAGGGAAGTGAGCAGAGGCACCTACCTGCCACCCTAACTCCCCCAAATTTTAGCACCAAGACCAACAGCCTTCAACAGAGACCTTCCTTGTCTGCTGCCAACTGTTTCACCGCTCAAGAGGTTGCGCTGGGGAGTGTTAATGAGAAGGCAGAGGGAGAGCTGCTATCTTCCACAAACATTCCCGCTTGCTCCTGAAGTTTTGCCTCAGCATCTACTCCACTGCCTCCAAGAGCACCATGGACACAGGGAAGACAGGAGCAGAGGGGAGATGCTGTCCCCTGTGGAGGCACAGATGGAAAAGCTGCTGAGGCAAAAAGCTGGTTGGTGGGGGAGTAGGGAAGAGATATCCCCATTAGCACCAAGAACTTTGGACCCTGTTGGGATCAGTCTCTGCAAGCAGAAGGGAGAAGCAGCCTCAAGTCCATGCACTGAGGATTGACCAGAGCCCAGTGGCCATCCCTTATACATTGTGCATCACAGACTCATGGTGAAGGTCATTTATCCCCTTGCCCCAAAGAGTAAAGTGCACACAATTACCAAGATATACTCCAGGAAATTTTGACTCCTAAGCCAGACCTTGCACATGAGAGTTCATCAGGTCCTGGAGAGACTCTCTTCACGGGAGAACTGCCCACCTTTATTTTTGCCCCTCTGTACCCTCAACGTGTGGGGGGTGGGGGGGAAGAGGAGAAAGGTAGCACAGCCAGAGTCTGATCAAGCAAAACAGGAAGTCTATAATAATTTGTGTCAGCCACAAATAGAGAGGAGGAGGGGGAGAAGGAAGGCAGCAGGGTGCTGACCTCCAAACACACAAAATCACAAAGGGATGGGGCAGAAGGGTTGCTGCAGCGCAGGATGGCAGGGGCTCTTCTTTCTCTCTTTCTCTCTACCTCCCTATCCCCATAGTAATTCTGCAGCTGAATTTGTCTTTTAAGGGGCAAACGTGGAGAAAAGGAGCAGAACCAAAAGATCTGATCAGGAACCTTACAGCCAGTGAGTTCAGAGATGGCCAAAACAAGCACTGCTGGTCCTTGGGTGCTCTCTGCCTCCTGGTCTGGCAGCCAGGTTGGTGACGGGTGGAGCCCCAGGAGGACCCCAGAAAACGCCAATTTCAATAAAGCACCACTAACATTAGGGCCCCTGCCTGGAGCTCTGCAGGGGGGGGGGTAGGTTAGCCCCATCTAGCAAGGCCCAAGCCCCTGGCCTGAGGGAGGTTTGCCTTTTCAGGAAGAAAAGTATTATTGCATGCCACCCGGGGCGGAGAATGGTGCCCGTCAGCCTTCTCTCCCTTATAAGATGGGGCTGCAATCAGTTGGAAAAGCTCCCCCCACCATTCCTGCGGGCTAGCATGTGAAGCACCACGGAAGCTGCCTTCAGCCCCACCCTCTGTGGTTGTAGAAGCACCATTTTGAAAGTCAGTTGTACAGTAGTAACAGTACCTTTTATATATATAGATATTTCTCTCACATAACTCTCACATATATATAAACTGTAAACAAGAGGTAAGAGCGGCTGTAGGAGCAGGGTGTATCAAGGTCTCCTGTGTGATAGGCACCCAAATACTCTAGTGTGTGGCTTGGGGGGACCAGGTAGGACTGGGAGCTTCCCAGCTTGCGCTCGGCCCAGGAATGGCGCTGATAGACGCAAGGAGGTCCCGTTGCACCTCATTTTGTGCTCCTAAACTGAGCTTGGGCAATAAAGCCCCAAGGCCCATTCAGCTTTGGGCTTGGCTGGAAATTTCTCTTTTGCGGGGCGTCAGTGGACAGCCCGCATTGCTGGGGGCTCAGCCGAGGAGCGGCAGAAACCAAACTAACAGGCAAACCCATCCAGAAAGAGCAGGAAATTAAAGGATTACCAACAGAAAGTGGGACTGGTTGGTTTGATTGGGGCATTTCAAATTGGGGAGAGGATGGGTGAAGATTTGGGTGATGGGAGCTGCATATGTATGCGGGCTGTCCTCTCCCACCCTCTCACCCACCAGCCATTTCCTCCATTCTGGTGCCACTTCTCTTCTGTTCCTGGGGGTGGTTGTGTTTGAGACTCCTCCTCCGCTTTGCCAGTTTTGTGGTCTCTTTAAACACAGGCAAAGTACTCCTTTAAGGGGGCGAAGAGATGGCGGATCACTGGCACGCTCCAGGAACGACCCAGCAGTCTCTGCCTTGCCAGGCGGCTCATGTTGGACACATCCGTGTAGTGGACCGGAAAGCCAAAGACTCTGTAAGCACAGGATGCCAAATTAATACTAAGACCTTGACATGAAAGAGCTACCAAAAGGCTGCTGCACTTGAACAAGATTTCATTTGCAATTGTAATATGTGCCGTTAGGACTGGGGTAAAATAAATGGTTGCTATAATTGCTCCTGACTATCAGGCGGTACTATGTGATTAATTTTGCCCTTACTGGGATTAACTAGCCCCAGCTAGTGTCCATATGCCAAACCCTTTACTGCATTTTGAATTCATAGTCCTTTGAACTTAGATTAGTACAAAGATGGGGCTGATGAATTCTAGTAAAGACAAAACCAGTCCCATAGTGCCTCCTACTGGGCAATAGCAAAAACAGCACTGTTAAAATATAGAAACTCTCCTTTAAGGGAGACCTCCTGAAGCTTCTAATATGAAGCCCAAAGAGCTCCCTTTGGTGTAAGGCCCAGTAGCTATAAAGTCTGAGAATAAATTGTATTGTGCCAATGGAAAAAATAGATTGCACGGCAAGAGAGGCCTTTCTAAGGGCGAGTGGTGTGTTTATAACCAAACATATAACCAGGCCACAACTAAGCCATATGGGGAACAGGTTCTACAGAAAGGTTATGTGCTGCAAGTTCTTCAGCTCATTCTTGAAAGAAGGCAAGCCCAGCCCCCCCCCCCACCTTTCCCACCTCTCCATCTCGGTGCACCACAGGATGTCCTCCTTCTCGTTCATATAGACAGGGAAATGCTGGTCCTTGCCTTGCTTGATGGAGTTGGAACGTGTGGTGATGGTTCGTACTTTGCTGAACTACATTGGGAAGACAAGACAGACAAACAAAAAGTGATTATCAGCAGGTATTCATACCGTGCATAATAAAGCTAATTATTTACATTAGCCTTTGGCTTGCGGGCAGTCTCCGTGCTATTTCCACTGCCTTCCATCAATGTGATGATTATCTCTTCCTAGCCTTAATTTCTGCATAGTATGAAAATGACCGTAAAACCAGGCCTCTCTTAAGCTATTGCCAAGCTATTACCGCCTTCTACCACATACCTCCCAGCGACCGATCAGATCCCACAGGGTTGGTCTGCTTCGGGTCCCGTCAGCTAAACAGTGGTGGACCCACGGGCGAGAGCCTTCTCTGTGGCTGCCCTGGCTCTCTGAAATCAACTACCCCCTGAGATCCGTACTGCCCCCACCTTACTGGCCTTCAGGAAAGCCGTAAAGACCTGGCTCTTTCGACAGGCCCGGGGCCAATAACCTTATTGTAAGAACTAGTGAGGTCGGCCCATGAACGAATGGATGGTTGAAATGTTTTTAATTGAAATTGTGTTTTTAATTTTGTTTTTTAAGACGTTTTTATATTTACTATGTTTGTATTTGCTGTGAGCCGCCCAGAGTCCCTGCGGAGTTGGGCGGCATAGAAATGCAAATAATAAATAAATAAAATCAATGGTGGATTCTGTTTTGTCTCTTTGCCTCTTGAGCTGTGAGAAGATGCTCTGTTTGATGTTCTCTTTCCAAACTCTTCCATGAAGACTTGTACATCGAAACTCATTTTGGTTTCTCATGCTCACCTTAGCGATCCGGCCATGTTCCAGACACTCTTGCAATTCCAACTTATCATTCATAGTTGAAGCCAGAGGCCTGTAGGAAAACCAGGTTCACATAATTAGCTCCTAGGAATCTCAGCTCTTTTCGATACTCTCTCCGAAAGTTCTCTTTTAAAGTATTTGTACAATAAGAACAGAAAGGGTTATTTTGGATCATTACTATTTTATGAATCAGGACTACTTTATTGAATAGTTTTTCTCAAGCTGAATTAAAATGGACAAATAGCTTTGTTGAGGCCAAGAAAGTTCTTAAAATTGTCTGACCCAATTATTTTTTTCCCCAGTCTAGAATAATGTCACACACAAACACAAAAACAGACTCCATTGCTTCACACAAGAAACATCACAGTGACACAGCGGCAAACTAGATACTTGTTTCACAAATAAGCAATTACAAATTGCTCCACTAACCCCACTCACCCAGGATATGCCAAAATTACTTCTTAGCAATTTCCCTTAATTTAAAAACCATGGATATAAATGGACAATATTTATGAAGATATTTTTAGCCTGCCTTTAGCACCACTTGTGGGTCTTCTAATGACTCATAACCTGATCAAAGAAAGACCCTGAGACATGTTTTCTCAATGGTGCCCCCCCTCCCATGCTAAGGGCCATGTTCCTATGCCTTTTACTTTGTAAAAACTCTTGCTACTGTTATTATTATAGCTTTTCTCTTTTCAAAAAAAGGACAAGTCTAACTTCATACTTTCTTCCTTCTTGTTCCTCAATCCTAGAATTTCCTTCTTTCCTTTACCATTGTTATTCCATTACATTTCCTCAGCACTGAAAAGATTAAGTATTTCAAATGGAGCTCATTATTGACTTTTACCTAACAAGTATACCGTATTTTTCGGACTATAAGACGCACCGGAGTATAAGACGCATCAAGACTTCGAAGAGGAAAACAAGAAAAAAGAAAAGTTTTTGGCCTCCATGCGTCCTGCTTTTGTCCTCCTCGGCCCCCAGGAGCACTCTGCAGGACTCCCAAACCCTCTGCGTGCCCCGTTTTTGGCCTCCCAAACCCCCTACGCGTGCCGTTTTTGCTCTCCCCAGTCCCCTGAAGCACTCTGCAGGTCTCCCAAATCCTCTGCGCGCCTCATTTTTGGCCTCCAAACCCCCCACATGTGTCGTTTTTGCCCTTCCCAGCCCCCAGGAGCACTCTGCAGGCCTCCCAAACCCTCTGCACACCCCGTTTTTGCGGGAAACGGGCCAGTTTTTGGCGAAAACGGGAAGCGCGGGGCGGGGTTTCAGCAGGCCAAAAATGGCCATATTCGGTGTATAAGATGCACCAACATTTCCACCCTCTTTTAGGGGTGGGGGAAGTGTGTCTCATACTCCGAAAAGCACGGTACTTGTTTGCAAGTCTTCCTGTTTACATCCAATCACATTCAAGATGTTTGTTTAGTGCCTGTATAGCAATAGCAATATACTTATATACCGCTTCATAGTGCTTTACAGCCCTCTCTAAGCGGTTTACAGAGTTCAGCATATTGCCCCCAACAATCTGGGTCCTCATTTTACCGACCTCAGAAGGATGGAAGGCTGAGTCAACCTTGAGCCTAGTGAGATTTGAACAGCTGAACTGCTGAACTAGCAGTCAGCCTGCAGTCGCAGCATTTAACCACTGCACCACTTCAGCTCTTATCTCAATAAATACAGTGAATCATTGTATTTAGCCATGTTGCTGCTGATTGCTGTTAATAGCTCGATCTCTTGACCACTAAAGTCTCTTCAGAAAGCTTCCTCTGTCATTGTTTCTGGACTAGAGTTAGGGTTAGGATTGACCGCACTGCTATCTCTATGAAAATTTATCATGGGGTAATGAATCAATCTGTAAAGAGATGCCTGTGCAATACTTCCCCAATTCCCAAATTTGTAATGTATTGTTCCTTTTCCCTGCTGCAAATTTCCTTAATGCCCCCAAGGCACAGGATGTCCCGTTCTAGCTTGTCTTTCACAAGGCAGAAGAAGAAATTCCTTGGTGATAAGCTTTCAACATAGATGATTGATCTGGGCCCATCTTCATAAATTGTCATTTACACTTAGTGTTTTTTATTTGTGCTGTATCAAAACTGCTCTGAATTGGTCAAAATATGACAGCATACCCACAACACCCATATAACATATAAATTTGCTAAATAAATAAATAAATAAAAATAAATAAGTTATGCTGATAAAATATTTGTTCATACCTACAGAATTATCAGCAAACTATATTGAAGTTGATTTGAGGCTTGAGAAATCACAACAGAACTAGCAATCTTACCTAGTTGGGTACTGAAAGTCTGCAAGCAAACAACCAAACTCAGAAAACACCAAGAACTCCACAGTTCAATCCTGAGCTACAAATATTCTCTTTTATTAAAAATAATAGAACCATAGAAGAATTAAAACTCGTGCAAATATTTATTGAAACTAGATTAGTGTTTCTCAACCTTATTTATTTTTATTTTTTAAATTTATTTGCCACTCATCTCACCACAAGGTGACCAACCTTGGCAGCTGGCTGGGGAATTCTGGGAATTGAAGTCCACACATGTTAAAGCTATTCAATAGATATGAGAAGGGGTAATGAGAGAATCCAGCCAAGCAATTCTGCACACATTAAAGCATCAATAATTGAACAGGTTAATACTTTAACAAAACAGTGACTCGTCTGCTGGTAGTTGGTGCCTGCGGAAATAGCTTATGCTTATTAACTGACCTGTTCATGCCAGGCAGATTTCCCCAGAAGTACCGGGCTCTGTGGGCTGCAGAGACTTCTTTGGCATCGATCATCACTGGATTAGACTGTAATAAGGAGGGAGGCAAGGGAAGTCACACTATAGGGTATCAGAATGAGGCTACCTCTTGTTTGCAACAGGTGATTCGCAGGCTTCTTCAGGCCATCTGAACCTTTCCAAGGTTTCCCCTGCTCCCCACCTGTTCTGTTACTTCAGTCACAGTCCTGGCCATTCTGGTTCCTTATAATCAGGGCTACAACTATGTATCATCTCATGTATGTATATATACTGGAGTAGACAGGAAATTTTAAAAAAAATCCCACAAGATGCTAATGGCTTCTATACTGTTCTAAGAAAACAACATGTATTTGTACATGTAGTCATCAAGTATTAAGCTTGTATAAATGGACAGTTTATATTACCGTGCTTCTCCTAAAACACGACCCACCCAAAAAAGAAGGCCCAGCACTGTTTTGTGCGCATGCGTTAAAATTAAGCCCTACCCCCAAAATTTGGCCCTATTTACGCGCATGCGCGGCCAGGCTTTCCAGAGTGGATGACGGGCAGGCTTTTTCAGGTGGACGGCTACTGGTAGCTGGAGTGACCGTTACAGGTAGGCGTGGGTCACGTCACTCACTCTTTTTGGCCGTGAAAGAAGTGGCCCAGTGGCCAGGCCAGGCCAGGCGCATGGGCCGCTCCTTTCGGCCACAAAAGCAGCAGCCCAGTGGCCAGGCGAAGTGCGTGGGGGGGGGGAATTAAGACACCTCTCGAAAAGAAGGCCTAGCTGTCAAAAGAAAATAAAGACCCAGTCGTATTTTTGAAGAAACGCGGTATTGTATCTGAGTTAATAGTTCTGACCTCAGTCCATCCCAAATCCAGGGACCATAAGGTTAGGGCTGAATGATTTGGAGGGTGACTGACCAAGCTTTACTGTGTAAAATGGTGAGGCGTAATATTCTTTTGAAGACAGCTTGAAGAGCCTCCCCATGTTGCAGTGCCATGTATTCATATGATCAAAATATGGGATAAGTGGCAAAGCAGCAAGCAGTTTCATTCCAGAACAATTGCTGGAAATACTTTCTCTGCGTGTGTACTTTCTCCAACGAGATCACACAGTCCTGAACAATATGGGCTATGAATAGTATGGAGCTTTGTCAGCTGAGAAGGCCCATAAAACTTAAAATGGATTATGTATTTTGATTCAGTCTTTACACAAGATAATGTATTTTTGACTTTCTGCATTAATTTAAAAACGTAAACTTTTCTAAAAAATTTGCCTTCCCTCTTTATCTAGTTGAGTTAGAGTCTCAATGCAAAGCCCATAATTTTCTCCAGGAAGGACCGTCTAGACCTGGGAGATATGATGGCAATAATGCAAATCTTGCCGGGAGGGCGTGACTAAAAAGCGATGCTGCTTTGCCCAAGACCCATCCCATCTTTTTAGCCGTGGTCCCATTCCCCCATCCCATGTGGCAGACATCCCACATGGCTCTTCTACCCAGTAATATCCCAAGACTGGCTACGGGGAGAGCCCCTCACCTCACCTCACCTCACCTCTAGGAAGCGAGAGATGTCCCTTTTGTCACTGACGCCCATGGCCACCACATTTTCAAACAGCCAGAAGAAAGGTCGCTCATCTCCCTCCTTGGGTCTGGCCTCATGAAGGAGACGATAGAATTCAAAGAAGAGTCGCCCTGTGCCCTCTGGGTTAGGAAAGCAAAAGCAGGGAGAGGTGGATGCTTGCAAGAGGAATTGAGGCGCAGGCCAACAGTCTCCTCTCCGTAACCATTAAAAATCAGACTTATAGAGCCTAGGGGCTTTTTAAAGCGCCGAAGAGAATCTATCTGCTTTAGATATGACAATATAAAGTAAAAGTAATGCCCTGATCCTAGCTTTAACTTGATTTCTCAGTTGTTAAAGGCTGTGCGTTACTCAATTACATCAATTTCTCATTTACATTACAAAGATGCATTCCGAAGCTCAAGAATTTTACCTCCATGGTTATTAACTGGCATCTTCTGAAATACTAAAGTTCTGTTTGTGTAATCTCATAGATTAGTCACTAAAACCAGCCTTGCAGTCCTATCAGATTTCTTATTATAAGTACTCAAATGTGCTAAGGAGCAACATGCACATGGATTTCTTTTCCAATCCTCAGGGTATCTGATATAGTAATACGGAAGAGAAATATATTTTAATTTCCAGATACTGTTGAACCATATTCCCCATTAATTGGAATCAACATGACTATCAACAAAGGATGCTGTGAGCTGTAGTTAAGTAGTTCCTAGAGGACCATAGTTCCTTACCCCTGGATCAACTGCTTTAAAACAGAAGAGATGGATGGTAGCACTTACCATAAAGGCCTTTCCTGGCAGGATTAACAATGGAGAGGTCATTGCAGGGGCTCCCTCCAATCACTATGTCAAAGGGACCCCATTCCTGTATCTGTAACATATGGAGATTTAATAGTCAGATGCAGGAGGAAGATGCACCTGGGGCTGTGTCAGCCTGTTACACAAGCCAAAGGAAGCCTCCCCCATCAAAGCTCCACGTACATGTTTCTGAGTGACATTGCGGACGTCCCCAACATACATGATCTTGCCCTGGTGTCGGACCATCCCAACTGTGATAGAATCTTCACACACCTCAGATGCTATGTATCGATCCACCTGGATGCCCAAATCCTTTAGCACAAGGAGTCCTGGAAAATAAAAACCACAAGTGTTCCTGTTGCTCCCACATGGCATTCACGGTACCACTTCTTTTTCTGATATTAGGAGGGTCAGAACTCACCTGTGGCAATGCCATCAAAAAGGGACAGCACCCGGATGGGCTTTCTTCTTTCAGCGGGGACCGGAGGGTAAAGCTTTGGTGGATCCTGCAAAAAGCAAAGGAGCAGCATGAAATGGTTGGAGTGTAAGCTGTGGCAACAGTCACCACAGGGAGATAGCAGAAGGCTCCTGAATTTCCCAAGAGTTGGTGCTCAACAGCAGTCCTAGACTTAGAGCCACTGGCCGACTGGTTCAGGTAGCTAGTATACTAGGGGGCTGCAAGCAACAAGAGAAACCTGAAGAGTATTTGCAGATTTCTCTTGCCTTCTGAATTTTCCTGATATCAAAAGCTTCTCTTTATCCCCATCCCCACCTCCACTCCATGCTGAACTCACAAACTCTTGATCATGATTGTTGGCAAAGAACATCTGAAGGCGTGAGGGCCAGTCTTCTCGTCGCCGGAGCAGGCCATAGACACCCTTGTGGCCACACATGTAGCAGTTCCAGGGATCTTCCTTGATAGCTGCCTGAGCAGCCCCAGGACCCACCAATAAGTCCACACACTCTACACAAAAGCATCTGCAAACCAAAATAATTATGGAATGTACTCAGCTTAGGATGCAACAGACAAACAATGGCTTTGATTTAGGTAGTCTGGGCCCTTCTGGAATTCCAGCATGTTCTCTTAGTGCCAGAATCACTTCATAGTGCTTTACAGCCCTCTCTAAGCGGTTTACAGAGTTCAGCATATTGCCCCCAACAAACTGGGTCCTCATTTTACCCACCTCGGAAGGATGGAAGGCTGAGTCAACCTTGAGCCGGTGAGATTTGAACAGCTGAACTGCTGAACTAGCAGTAGCCTGCAGTGCTGCATTTAACCACTGCACCATCTCGGCTCTCAATCCCTTGTTCTTAAGCCTGCCTTTAAACTGCCTTGATCCTAGTTTTCCTTTCCTAGGTTATAGTTTTCCATTAATAGAAACTAAAAGACAGACACAGGCTCTTCCCATGGGCGATTTTCCACAGAAAAGATGCAAAAGTTATATTAATTTTCTCTTGAATGCAAAACCTCAAGGGAGAGGATTTGACAAAAAGGGCCACTGGGGTGGGACGGACGGACAAAGATGCAATCTTTCTAAACCACCACTTGACTCACCTGCAACAATTGTTGTTCCCACACATAAGGACTTCGCGGCCACCGCAGCAGATGGTGCAATATGATTGATAGCCATCATCATCATATTGATAGGCGCATTCCAAAAAGCAGTTCTAAGGAAACAAAGGTGTGAGGGATATTTCTAAATCCAAGAAATTAGTTTCTCCCATCATAAAAGTATTTTATAACACACTAACCACAAGTGTTTTTTTAATCTTATCTTACAGATGTAGAACAGAAAGCAATACAGTAGATGTTGCTAGTGGTGGCAAATTTGGTACTTGCTCCGAGGAAAAAAATATGTAACCATCAGACAAGAGCTAATCACAGAGCTGTTGACTGCTATGGTCAGTTTTTGTCTGACAGGATTACAATTTCCTCCAAGGAGGAAGGTATTTGAAACATGACAGGAATTTGGAGAAGTTTAATTTTTTTCCAGTAAGGGGTTTTCTTTCCTTTTGCCCTAATTGCCTTTGTCCTTTTGTAGTTCTACAGTCTCTATAACAGTGTTTCCCAACCTTGGCAACTTGAAGATGTCTGGACTTCAACTTCCAGAATTCCCCAGCCAGCGAATGCTGGCTGGGGAATTCTGGGAGTTGAAGTCCAGACATCTTCAAGTTGCCAAGGTTGGGAAACACTGCTCTATAACAAGTTGACTGCCCCACCATTCCCAAAGTCACCCTTCCATCTCTGTTCTTTCCCCACTCCCAGGTTGCTCCTGTGTCCTGTAAGTTCTTACCTTGCAGTTTTGGCACATTCCTCCCATGAAGAGAGGGTGTTCCAGGGTGACATTCAGGCTTCCACAGGAAATGCAGATATCTGAGAAGTGGTGTAGTTGTTGAGTGAGGAAAGAAAAGAGATGCGTTACCCTGGGTTAGTGAGAAAGATACCACTCTCTATCCCCTCTGATTCAATGGCGGCATTCTCCTCTTTCAAAACCACACACAGCAATAGGCTCAACTGAGCATGGATCATCCTGGTCTTTTCCAGCGGTGGGTTGCTACCAGTATGGCCTGGATCTACGAACTGGCAGCAGGCTCCGCCCACCCGTCCCGGACGTCGCGCGAGTGCAAACCGGTAGCGATGGGATTTGCAACCCATTACTGGTCTTTTCCATTAGACAGATGAGATCCATAAAAAGCCTTTCCTATGCTCAACTGTGAAAGTGTTGGGCTGCTTTTGGATTTGTTATTAATGATTTTATTTGTGATATGTTTCAAGCCTACCCAGAGTCTACAAACTCTAATGGCAGAAGGATCCATTTGCTAACTACTGAACTGCAGCTGTGGTGATCACCTTGAATTTTAGAGACAAATACTTGCAGCAGAGTGGGGAGGAATCCGATTGGTTGTCATGCCCTATACATAATTCAATATGGGGGAGGACAAAGAATGCATTTGCTTAAGCTCACCTTCAATATTCCTGCATTTCTGTCGAACCTCATAAACAAGACGTTCTAAAACAGCAAAAGAATTTGTTAAAATAGGGAATCACGAAATGCCACAGGATCAATAAATATAGTTGAAATTGAGGGCATCCAGAAAGGCCTAATCTGTGTCCATGAATCAAAGCCTTAACTTAGCATTTGCTGCAGGAAACTCTGGTGATGTAATATGCTGATTTTGGATCTAAGGAATTACATGAATTCCAATTAGAACAAGTTCTAATATTAAAGATGAAAAAAAGGGAATGCAGCTTAATTCACATCAATAAGACAACGGCTTAACTAGATACAACTGATGTAGTCATACAATATTTGCACTAAGTTGGTGTTAACTTTGGTTACGCTTTTTGTGCCTTGTACATGAATCTTGCCAGTGTAATTAATTAACTTATGGTTCTATGTACTATACAACCTTGACAGTAAATCTATAATCAGGTTAAGTGTGTTGGGTAAACACAGCCAATATTTTCTTCTGTTAATTTATATTAATTCAATGAGTTCAGTTCTGGAACTAGTGAAAACAAGGAAAAATATTTCCTTTGTGTTACAGAGAGTTAGACTAAATGTATTCTTGGAGAATGGGAGGCTCCATCATTCTCCCCTTTTACCTGTCTGTATTTTTCTGGTTCCACCCATTTTTAAGTATAATTTTTGGCAGGCTGTATGAGGCTAATATGGAATTTGGCCCACAGAAAGTTGCTCACCCCTGGTTTAGATCAGGATGAAATTCACAGCGGTGGTGCAGTGATTAGAGTGCAGTACTGCAGGCTACTTTTGTTGATCACCGGCTGCCAGCAGTTTGGCAGTTCGAATCTCACCAGGCTCAAGGTTGACTCAGCCTTCCATCCTTCCGAGGTGGGTAAAATGAGGATCCAGATTGTTGGGGGCAATATGCTGACTCTGTAAACCGCTTAGAGAGGGCTGCAAAGCACTGTGAAGCGGTCTAAGTCTAAGTGCTATTGCTATTTGTAGCTATGTAAATAATCCTACCCAAGAGCTACATTTTTTCTGGGTTTTATTTTTCTTACAAAGGCCTGTTACAGCTTGTTTGTTATAATCTGGAAACAGACTTCTAGAAAATCTCTGCATTACTATCTAATCATTATGGGATAGTGGCAGCATTTCCCTCTTCTCCTTCACCTTCCAGTATCAAAGTTCTCAAGTTAGAGAATGGAGGGCGAGTCCTTTGAGCTTCAGAAAGGGTTTTTTATGATAATTCAGTGAAAGATAGGAAAAGAGAAGCAAACATGTGGGCTGCAACATGGGGAAAGGAGAAGATGAAATTAAAAGACAGGCATGGGAGAAAAGACCAATTATCCAGATAAGAATGGCATGAACTGCCCACCCACCCCCGCAAAAATGGATGAACATCAGGAAGCCCTGCATCTTGCTTTATGTAAAGTGTGGACTTGTCAAAGGCAAAAACTAGGATTTTGTAATACTTCCAATTTCGTGGGGGTGGGAGAGAACTACAGCATGCCCCAATGGTCCCACAAACAGCAGTAAGAAAGGATGTTGAGAGTTAGAAGTATGTAGTGGTTGTGACTACTTGTCTATCCTCAGATACAGCTTGGGATTGGGGGGAAAAAAGATAAAAGTGGAGATTAGCTGGGATAAGCCAACAACCTCCAAGCTACCCATTCCATTCTGTCCCAGATATACCTCGGGTGCGCTCATCTATGATTTCCTTGACCTTAGGCTTCTCAGCTGTGCTTTTCCTTGGTTTTTTGGCTGGTGGAGGAGGGGCATAGGCAGCAGCTTCTGGTTCCCCCCACATCTCCGTGTAAACTTCTTTGTAGGGATTGCGTTCCTCTGAGATGGCAGAAAGAAGTACATCAGTGTGGCAGCAAGATAAGCAGGGTGGGAAATCAAGCTTTGATTCTTTTGATCTGGAGGCTTGTCTGTCATCAGACTTTGTGATAGATGACAGTGTGGTAACCTCCAAAGAGTTATCTGATTGTTCTTTGTCCTGTGGAATCCTGCTATCAGAATGAACAGGACTCTACCACACCTCAGAAACAAATGAACCAAAAACGCCTGTTATCCTATGGAATAGGGGCTTTGATGATTTATCATTACCTTCAGGAGGCTCCAATCCCTTTGGGCCAGATGGCTGGAACCCTCCTAAGGCCCATTCAATCATCTGTTTGTTCTGGATCTCAACTGCTTTAGAAGTATCAGTTTCATCATTCTCTGGACAGGATGGAAAGATCTTGCCTGATCTGCTGCTGGCCACCTGGAGGGGAGACAGATGGACAGAAGGGTCAACTGATTCTGGAATGAATGGTGTTCAGCTTGTACAGATGTCTTTCTTGAGCTCCATAATTTATTTTATTGTATTTACATTCCACTTTTTCTCTCAGAGTAAAAGTCACATCCATAGAATCTTCTTTAATTTAATCCCAACAGATAGATTGGTTCAGAGAGGTTAAGCTGAGCGCCTTCCCTGAATTCCATGATCAAAATAGAACTTGAGTTTGGTTTCCTGTTCCTAGTCCAAGACTTTAACCACTATATTACATAAACAGAAATAACTTTCTCCAATCTCCACATATTGTATTGGGCTTTCTTACATTCCTTTGAATCAGTGAGGCTGTCCAAGACAATAGAGGAGGGAAAACAGAATTTTATCTACAGTAGAACCTCTGGTCACAAACACTTCTGACCACGACCAAATCGGATTCAGACCAAAAAATTCACAAAATTTTTGAATCTGGTCATAAACACATACTCGGGTGGCGATCAAACACAACCACGGCCGATTTCCCCTTCTGCGCCTTTTTGGGGGGGGGGGTTTAAGCGTCAAATTTCCTGTTGTTTGTTTACAAATTAAAGCACCACCCCGACAAAACTCTTATGAATAGAGTGTTGAACATGATGAACGATCATGTCATCTCTCATTTCCATAAAGTTTTGATGCGCAGGAAAAGACAAGTCACATAAGATCAGTTTTTGGTGACTGTTGGTCCACCAGCTAAACGGATAAAAACACAAAGAAACCCCTGACCCAGAAATTCCTGAAGACGAAACATTAGAAGATGAAGAAATCGCAAGAGAGAAAACACCTGAGGAAGAACATCCTTCCATCGCTGAGGCGGATTCTCCCTCAAAACAGTAACCTCTCTCTCTCAGAATCGACCGACAGAAGAGTTTTCTCTGTTGTTCAAGGTTTTCTCAGTGTTATTAAAGATTTTTACATTTTACTATTACACTGTGAGTTCTATGGCAGAATTAACTATTTTTATGCTTAAAAATCTTTAAAAAAACAATATTTATATACAGTTCCTAGGGGTCTGGAACGGATTGATCGTATTTACATACAATCCAATGGGGAAATTAGGTTCGGGTCATGTCCAAATCGGTTTGCGACCAAAGCTATGGAGCGAATTATGGTTGTGACCAGAGGTTCTACTGTACATAGGAAGCTATCTTCTCAAAAGCCAGATTGTTCATGTAGCCCAAAAAGTGTTGTTGAGTTTTCCCTCCTTTCTCTTCTTCTCATTTTTATTACCTTCTCTTTTAATGCACAGTATTGCTTGCTTCCATGAACTATCTCAAATCATTGAATGGCACACGTTGCATAAGGATACAATGAGAAATTCCTAATGAAAGGATAGTCCTTTTTCATTCTCTGGGCTAGCCAATCTGAGATGGGACAGGGATGATTCTGAAGATTATTTCTGTCCATCTATGAGCAGTCCATCTCATGTCCTGCAAACTTAGATATCCTTATTCCACCATAGAAGTTAGTCGCTACAGGGGAAAGACTGCCAGGGAAACAAGTCCCAGAGGAACGACAAAGGTAGCACTTACCTGCAGTACTTCATAGATGGCCTTTCGATACATGGGCTGCTTGTTATATGTGGCCTGGTGAAAGGCGCTAGCAAAGGAGCTGAGTGGAAGCAGTTTCTCCACACAGACCTGCCAGAACAAAGAGATCAGGGAAATAATATCAATTCTTTCTTCCCTATGAATAGCATGCGTTTCTAAGGCTGGTTCCTCCACAGCCTCACAGAAGGCTGTGAAGTGGGAAACAGAATGGAAGAATGCGCAACACGTGCGCGAGCTGAGATAGCGCAGTGGTTAAAAGCAGCATTGCGACCTTCAGCTGATTGCTAGTTCAGCAGTTCAGCTGTTCAAATCTCACTAGGCTCAAGGTTGACTCAGCCTTCCATCCTTCTGAGGTCGGTAAAATGAGGACCCAGATTGTTGGGGGCAATATGCTGAACTCTGTAAACCGCTTAGAGAGGGCTGTAAAGCACTATGAAGCGGTATATAAGTAAAGTGCTATTGCTATTCCTCTTTAAGAGGTTTTTTTTTCTCAAAAATGTTTTGGGAGTTGTGGATTTAAGGAGCAGGATGGGTATCACGAAATGTCTACTGCACATACTTAATGCAATTATTTCATCTATCCTGAACACTTCAAGCACACATAGCATTCTCAATACTGCAGTCTTTTTCCCTGCCTGTCACACCAGACACGGTCAGATACACCAAATAAATATTTCTCTCACACGTGGAAGGAAAAGGCCGATTTACCCCAACAGCTCCCTCTTCAGGAAGAAGCGGCTTTTGGGAGACTGCAGGCAGTTCTCTTGGGAAAGAGAAAGAAGACGGTGGAGGCAGAGATAAAGAGAAAGCTGGGACCATTCTCCTTCTCGCACAGATTTAAACTTAAAACTTCTACAAAAGTCAAGAAGTTTAAATACATTAAATCAGGAGGAGAAAAATCTGATTCAGTGCTGTTTCTCTTTAAATCTTTGATTAGAATTGTGCTACATTTAATCTTTGTTTACGTATTGTAACTTTATTTATTTTCTTCATGTAATGTAGGAGTATTGAATTTCTGTCTTCAGGGAATCTGTTGTCAAGCTCTTAAAATTAGTTTGAAGTTTGTCCGATCCTGTGATTGGCCAGAACTTTTATATTTACTTTATATTTTCTGTTGGAACCTTTTTAAAATTCCATTGATTTGCAGTTGCTGGATTCCCAGATCAGAGCTATACTTTTATCTTTTCCAATACAGATTATTTCCCACACTTTTTCAACTCAATGGAAATTTGACCCTTCTCTTCCTGGCCAGGGAGATATTTATTCAACATTTACATAATGGTTTTCACTAGCCTGATACTAATTCTTAATTCACAAGCTTGAGAAGATTGGGAAGTCAATTGGGTTGATGGGATACCCCATAATAGGGCAGTGGAGAAGCAGAGAAGGGAAGGCAAGTTTGAGAGGACAGAAAGCTGGACTGGTGGGATAATCCCCTCTAGCAGACGCTAAGAGGAGGATGGGAGTAAATGCAGTGGCCTACATGGCCTCATAGTCAAGTTACTTCATGGTCTCTGAAGGCTTTGTTTTGGTCAAAACCCAGAATAACAAAGCAAGTTCTAAGTTTTCTTTCTGCCAAACCACGGCTGATCCAGTAATTTAGCAAAACAAAAGAAGACAACATTTTTGCTTTTTGTTTGAAACAAAACACATTTCTGTTTTACACATCCATAATCGTTTTGTCAAACAATTATTTTTTTCTGCCTCACAGAAATATTTATATTTTCCAGTGTAACATGCAACAATACATCAATAATCTGCAAAAGTATACAAATTAATAACATTCAAATTTTTTATCCTTTATTTTAAATCTCTAGGATTTCAAAATAGATTTTTTTTAATGGAAACAAAAAAGCTAAAGATAAACCATCTATTTGTAGTGCTGATAAAAGCCAATTAACGTCCTATTTGTGTGAGTCAGGGTTTCTTATAATTGCTGCTAAAAATAGAAATATGAATACAAAATAAATGAGGAATGAAAAATGACAATGGCTGTTTTCAAAATAAAATTTAAATGAATTGTAAAAAGCAACTAAGCTCATCATTACTTCCCATTAAAATACAATTCAAATTTCATTGTTTTCTATTGCCAGTGGAAAGGTTTTCCTTTATGAAGTTCTATCATTTTAATTGATACATACATTAAATGTAATTTTTAAAAGGAAGTAGTGTATTTATTTCTTGCCAGTTCTAACCACAATTAAATCATGTTTTATATTTTAAGGGATTTCAGTATTGCAAAACTTGCAAATCCTTAGTATATATCGAAGCAGTATTATGGTATAATACTGTTTTGTGATTTATGGCACCACGCATATCACAATTTTAGAAACAACAAAAATCTTAAAATACTGCTGATTAATTTGGAACTCAGAAACTGGACTATACTTGCAGTTATGGAACAAAGTGCTGAATAAACAATGGCTGAATTCACACATTGTACTAAACCATAATGTGGTTACTTTCATTCTGGCTTAGCACACTGTATTAATCCAGGAAGCACAGCTTGTAAACAGATTAACAGAGTTGGAAGGGACCTTGCAGGTCATCTAGTCCAACCCCCTGCCCAAGCAGGAGACCCTCTACCTAGGATCAAACTCACAACCTCCTGATTAGGAGGTGAGAGCTCTACCTCTAGGCCACAACAGTCTAAAGCTTATCGCACAGATACACAACCTGAAGCCTCAGAACTGTATGCAGTCCTTAACACTCCAATAGAGTCCTAAGAGACTCCTTAAGTTGTTCACAGGTTGTACTTTCTAATATTCTAATAAACGATTGATCAGGCTTCTGAATTCAACACACTGGTTTTAACCTCTGAAGCACTATGTTTTTAATCTGCAGCATCACAGGTGTAGGAGACTGACTGTCCAGGGCCTGAGACCTGCCTCTAAATAGGCATAAAGACATGGGGACGGGCACTCTGTAGTGATGCCAAGATATTATAATATCCAGCTAAAGAAAGTCCTTCTCCCCACACACACAGTTTTTCCAGTTTGGGGACCTTTTGAAGAAAACCCAGCTTGAGCTCAGTTACTTACCACAGAGAACTTCCCATCACCGAACCACATGACCCAGCGGGTACCTTCAGCAGCCCGGCTCCTGCCAGTCATCCACCAGGAAACAATGCGGCCTGGCCACCAGGAGAATCCACGCAGTTTTCCCCACACCAGCTCCCCGATCCCAAACCCCCGGCCATCCTGCAGTTGAAAAGAAAAAAATAAGTGAATTGTTATAGTGACTGGAAAAACTGGAGAGAATCACACATAAATACTCAGTCAATGAGGGCCAGGGTTTCTGCTAAAAGCTCTCATTTTGGATGATTTTTATGAAGGCTGCAGCACAGCTGTCAATCCCATATGCATGATTCACAGAGAACATGCTGAAGAACAGAGAGCCACATACAAACAAGGTGAGTAAGCAATGCTTTGGGAGAAACTTGAATGTGACTTAGGAAATGGGAAAGGCAAGGAGATGAGCCTTGAAAAACTATATAGGAAGAAAAAGTAGATGGGCAGGTATTTATTTTATTTATTTATTTTTCACTTTTCTGAATCAGAGAGGGATTCATCTGCTGACTTTTCTAACAGTGCCAAAAGTTATTTTCTGATAGCATCAATAGCTAAGTGAAAAGATTTGGACTTCGCATTAGCCTCTGACTTTGATATGCTCTTATTTATTTATTTATTTATTTATTTATTTATTTATTTATTTAGTTAGTTAGTTAGTTAGTTAGTTAGTTAGTTAATGAGATTTATATACCGCCTCACAGTGCAAGCACTCTCTAAGCGGTTTACACCAGTAAGCAATGTATTGCCCCCAACAATCTGGGTCATTTTACCTACCTCAGAAGGATGGAAGGCTGAGTCAACCTTGAGCCGGTGAGATTTGAACCGCTGACCTGCGGATCAGTCAGCTAAAGTGACCTGCAGTACTGCCTCTAATCACTGCGCCACCTCGGCTCTTACAGAAATAATAATTTAAAAACAACAAACTTGTCGACATACTAGTCCAGTGATGGCAAACCTTTTTTGGTTCCTGCGCCAAAAGGGTGTATGCGCCCGCGCCCACACCTATTTCCCCCCACCGCATGCGCACAACCCCCCCCGCGCTGCCCCCTGCGCATACACACACACACACGAAAAGGCCTCACTGAAGCCTGGGACGGTGAAAAATAGCAAAACCGGAAGTTCGGGAAAACGCACTTCCGGTTTGCCCGTTGGGCTGTTTTCCGTACTCCGGGGCTTCAGGAAGCTTCCCTGAAGCCTCCGGAGTGTGAAAAACAGCCCAACGGCAAACCAGAAGTGCGTTTTTCCAAACTTCCGGTTTGTCCATTGGGCTGTTTTTCGTACTCTGGGGCTTCAGGAAGCTTCCCTGAAGCTTCCGGAGGGCAAAACGGCCTTCCCCAAGGCTGAAAATCAGCTGGCCAGCGCATGTATGTGCGCTGGAGCTGACATAGGGCAACACCTCATGTGCCCTCCGATATGGCTCCGCATGCCACCTGTGGCCTACGTGCCATAGGTTCGCCATCACTGCCCTAGTCTACAACTGCCATCCTGTTTCTTTACCCACTCAACTTCAGCTATTCCCTACATCCAGACTTTGGCCTCTTTTTATTTGTTCCACTTTTTTTCCCCTCCTCCTGTAGGCTCTTCCTTACAACCCCTATGTTAAACAAATTTCTTCCTAAGTCCATTCTTCTCTTCCATTTCCTTGCCCTTCATCATGATGTGTCCACTTCAGGCTCTTCCATCTATCTGCAGTGCATATTCACTGCATCTAATACCTGGCTGCAGCTTCAGTACATAAAAAGGAATCAGCAGGGGCGGTTTCTTCCACTAGCATGGCACTTTGGATGGGTGGCACTTGCTAGCCTTGTTTTTCTTTAATCCAACTAGAAGTAATACAACCACAAATGCTGTTTGGAGACAGGAATGGCTAACTAGAGATGCCTCAGGAACAAGCTTTCCCAGGAGCTTAGAATTGTGGGAAAACAAACTTCTGAAAGCAGAATTCTGTCTCTTGATTCACCTCATATTCCGGCTCATCATCAGCTGACTTTGATAGGCTCTTGTCTACAGCATCAGGACCCACAGGCTCTGGGGTAGTAGCCACACTGGGAGAAGCAGGGTCAGTTGGCTGCTGTAAGGCTGGTGGGCTAGCCTCCTCCTCCTTCTGGGGCTCGCTCCGTGGTGTTTCTTCCACAGCATTCATTCCAGCAATTACCTTAGCTTTCTTTTCAGCCTGCAGAAAGAACAGAGTTAAGAAGGTAGAGAGTCATGAGAATGTTCTTGAATAATTTATTTCTGAGTTAAGTTTTTAAAGTTTTACTCCAACCCTTGATCTCTCAATAATTGTATTTTCATAATGTACTAAACTTGGTTATTGAATTAATCTACTTTCTGCTTCCTCACAGCACACTGAGTAATAAAATAACAAAAGGATTGGCATTACACATTATATTAAGCTGCTTAGAACACTTACAGCATTTTATGTAGGTACAACTACAGGTATTCCTTGATTTACAGCCATTCGTTTAGTGACTGCTCAGTTACAATGGCACTGAAAAAAATGACTTAGGACCGGTTTTCACACTCACAATTGTTGTAGCATCCCCATGGGCACATGATCAAAATTCAGACGCTTAACAACTGACATGTATTTATAATGGTGGCAATGTCCCAGGGTCATGTGGTCCCCTTTTGTGACCTTCTGACAAGCAAAATAAATGGGGCACAATTGTGTTACTAACTTACGTAATAACTGCAGTGATTCACTGAACAACTGTGGCAAGGAAGGTAATAAAATGGGGCAAAATTCACTTAACAACTATCTTGCTTAGCAATGGAAATTTTGGGCTCAATTGTGGTCATAAGTCAAGGAGTAGCTGTATTAAGTATTCAAATCTCTGATTATGCATGTTGTATGAATATAGGCATTATGACAGAAACATAGATTCACTTAATCCCTCTAAGGCAGTGGTTCCCAACCTGGGGGTCGGGACCCCTTTGGGGGTCGAATGACCATTTCCCAGGGGTCGCCCCGACATCCTCAGCTCCCACCACCACTGCCACAAGCCTGGCCATAACGACTCAACTCGCCCGAGCCCTCCGATTGGTCGGGAGAGGTGCCATTCGGTGAGAGGCGTTTGTGATGCCTGGCGGCCGAGCTTTGACACCATCAGCTAAGGGGCCAGCTTTGCTTTGAATTCTGGGAGTTGAAGTCCAGGCACCTTAAAAGTTGCTGAAATTGAGAAATATTGCTGTACACTTGTTGGTTATCAAGTCTAAATACAGAAGTAGACTTGTTGTGGAAGATGATATTCCTTGTGCTCTTGCAAAGACTGGCCCGAGAATTTCTGATCTGGCATAATTACATATTGTTTTTGTGATTAATCGCTATGCTTTAATTATGTTCAATTTGTAACAATGAAAATACATCCTGCATATTAGATATTTACATTACGATTCATAACAGTAGCAAAATTACAGTTATGAAGTAGCAACGAAAATAATTTTATGGTTGGGGGTCACCACAACATGAGGAACTATATTAAGGGGTCGCGGCATTAGAAAGGTTGGGAACCACTGCTCTAAGGTTATGGAACACTTTTTAAAAAAGCAAATCTAGATGATTTGAACAATTGCACTGTTTTACATGTACTACATTATTTAGCACGATTCTACAAGGTCTCCAGAATTGAAGTATATCATATAAACTACCAGAGTTTTAGATAACATTTTACCATAATGCAACCCGACATAATCTTTCGAACAGGAGAGAATGAATTACATTATATATTATTTTTAATTGCTGTACAATTTACAACAGTCTGCCCAGCCCTCATATCTTCCATATGTCATGTTTCTACTATGCCATACTTGGCAAGCTTAACAAAAAAAAAAAATCTAACAGTTGCTTTTACACAATGAAAATGTGTTGAGCATGTTGTGTGAATCCAGCCTATATTTTATTGCTGGCTGAGGAATTCTGGGAGTTGAAGTTCATCTATATTAAAGTTGCCAAGTGAGAAAAACACTGTGCTAAAGATAACAAGGGTTGCATTCAAATGCCTTTGGAGAGCATCAGTTTAGGGAAGTCTAACTCATCTTGCATTTGTCTTCAGAAAAACCAGAATGAAATCATTTGTATTCCCACAGTAAGGGGACTGTGGTGATAGAAGGGAGTGCTGGCCTGTTTCCTGCCTATGGCAGGAAATGAAAAACTTGAATCTATGACTGCTTGGGTGGAGAGAGTTTGCCCCACTGGGACAATCCCATATTCCATTACAGAGCAGTATAAGACAGACAGACAAAAAGGTTGTGAGTTCTATCCTAGGTAGAGGCAGATGTAGGGTCTCCTGCTTGGGCAGGGGGTTGGACTAGATGACCTGCAAGGTCCCTTCCAACTCTGTTAATATGTTAAAAGAGTAAAAGTGCTAAAAACAGAAGAAAATCAGGGAGGGCAATCCTACTATCAAAAAATAAAAATATGCCTTACTGTATAGGAAAATAGCTCTATTTATTGAACTACAATGCTTTGTACATAACCATAAAATATGCAGTCAGTTAATTGCCTTTTCTGTTAGGGACATATTTGTGTTTCCATGAGAATGCAGGAGCTGTCAGCATTTTCTGGAATAGATGAATCAAGAATTATAATATTTGGGCAGTCAGAGACTATACTTGGCGATTTTCAGTTGGATCAAACACCACAGTAGATGGGGGGAAAGTGCAATATAGTCTACATTGCACACCTGGCAGAACTAGAATTACAGTATTTATTTATTTATTTATTTATTTATTTATTTATTTATTTATTTATTTATTTAATTGTTCTTATAAGCCGCCCAATCCCGTAGGACTCAGGGCGGCGTACAGCAGAAAAAAAGAACAATCAGAATATAATAAAACAATTTAAAAAGTACAAAAGTTAAAAAAAAACCCAATCATCCATGGGGGAAGTAAGATCTGTTTTTCACCCCGCCTGCAGGAAGAGCCATGTCTTAATGGCTTTCCGGAAGGCCAGCAAGGTGGGAATAGTTCGGATCTCTGGGGGTAGTTGGTTCCAGAAAGCCGGAGCCCCCACAGAGAAGGCTGTCCCCCTTGGTCCCGCCAATCGACATTGTTTGGCTGACGGGACCTGGAGAGAAGGACTCTGTGGGACCTAACTGGTCGTAGGGATGTATGAGGTAGGATGCGGTCCCGGAGATAGCCTGGTCCTAAGCCATGTAGGGCTTTAAAGATGATGATCAACACCTTGAATTGCACCCGGAGACCAATGGGCAACCAATGCAGCTGGTGGAGTATAGGTGTTATGTAGGTGTATCTAGAGACACCCACCACAGCTTGCGCAGCCACATTTTGCACCAGTTGCAGTCTCCGAATACTTTTCAAGGGTAGCCCCTTGAATGCAGAGAGTATTGGTTAATTAGGCTTTTTTTTTGCTTTTTTATATTTATGTAAAATATTGCTATACCATCTGTTGTGCTAGACCTCTCATGGTAGCATACATAAAAACACATTTTGTCCAATTTCAAATAAGGCAAATAAAATATAAATATATTAATACCTGTAAAACAAACCAGAAGCAAGAAAAACACAGAGAAGCATCAGGCTACAATATCATACATTAAGCTGGTTATTTAAAAAACCATTCAGAATGTATTTAAGCTGCATTAAGCATATTTTATGGTTATGTTACAGTTTTCTTGATTTCCTGCCTCAAAACAACAGGAAACTGATGATTTTCAGCAAACACACTGATGAAATTTGACAGCATAATCTGCATAGTCTCTGGAGGCTGCAAAAAATAATGTTTGAGATCACAGGATGTCTCGATGCAGGGCTAAAGTGTCACATTAAATCCAAGCTGGGCAACCAGAATCCTGAACTCTGACCTCAAGTAGTGAGTTACATACCTCAGGCAAATTCCAAACAAAAATAACTGTGTAGAAGTAGAAATTGGAAATGAGCACAAAACTCTTACTAAATATGTATTATTATGAGCATGCTTATCTCTAGTTGCACTATTAGGAAGGTTTAACCCTAAGACCCCTTTTCTCTTAAAGAGATGAATATGTTCCAAGAAAGAGAAGAATGAAATTATCACAGCAGTGTCTGAAGACGGGAACAGGCCTGAGCCAAAAGGAAATATTTTTCTTTAAGTTTTCTCATATCTTAAATGTCATAAATATTACAAAGGAGGGATAATTGGAAACTTTCCTATGGATTGCTAAATGTAAATACATCAAATGCTTATCAGTTCTGTTATTTTCCAATTCTTTGGCCTCACAGTGGTCTAAAGAAGGATGGCAGTAACAAGAGGGCATGGCAGAAATTAGTTCCTGCCTCTACACATACATACATGCACGTAAGAATCTGGATTAAAGCAAATACTTATCTTCTCCACCTGGAGCTGCTCTAAATTGAATAGGATTTCCAGTCATTGCCAAGTATAAATCGCATTTTGAATTATGACCGGAGGTAACCGAACTGGACTTCTGTAGACCCTCATATGAAAATAGCTAAAGTGTTTTCCATACACAAAATAAAATGTTACAATTAAAGGCATTTTCTTTCCCAGACACTGCTATACGCACAGGCACAGATGCACATCATATTTGATGACAGAACAGCAAGTCAAGCTGGTGATCACTGTAACTCATAAATCAGTGTTTCCCAACCTTGGCAACTTGAAGATGTCTGGACTTCAACTCCCAGAATTCCCCAGCCAGCATTCGCTGGCTGGGGAATTCTGGGAGTTGAAGTCCAGACATCTTCAAGTTGCCAAGGTTGGGAAACACTGTCATAAATGGTCTAAACTTTTAAACTGAAACAATGGCATCATCATAAAAATAAAGACACACTTAACAATCCTTATTATCCAAGTAAAATGACCCCTTCTCTAAACTGATTTACTGATTAATTTTTTTTCATTTATTGCATAATTTCTAAGAGTCACAGTTTTCAGTTTGTACCAAAAGTGCTTTCTTCAAGCGGCAACTGGACTTTCAGGTTTCTCGTTGAAGACTTCATCCAAGAAGCTTCTTCAGCTCTGTTTGTACTTTCAGTTTGTACTTTCAATTCTGAAACATTCTTACCTTGCATTGGAAAATCTCTGGCAAAACACAACTATAAAAGACCCACAATGCAGACTTGGGGCCAGCATTAAACATTCCCTCCCCCAACCCACTCCCTTCACTGATTAGATGGGCAATTCCCAGAGTGATCAAGGCCAATTTCCAGAGTGATCATGAGCCTTCTGTAGGTGCACTCAACCAGGAATTTTCTCCCCCCACAAAGTATCTACCAATTGACACCTTTTAGATGCTAAGTTATGTAAAATACCTCTTGCTTCATTATCCTAACTTTTTACACTAATGTTTTTTTCTATTCTTTCTCTGTTGATTAATTACTTTGAATAGATGCTTTTACAGAGCATCTGTGAGCCTTGCCTTTGCTTTGCCTTTATCCATACTGGCTAATGACTATTATGTATTGTATTATGCTGTTTACTACTTCCCCTAGCAGTAATAAAAGTAATTACCAAAACATTTTAGTTTATTACTTCAGTTGCTTTGTGAAGTATTTGCATAAGGAAGGCCTAATTTTTTTATATTTAGCTTGCCACTTGTAAACAGATTAACAGAGTTGGAAGGGACCTTGCAGGTCATCTAGTCCAACCCCTTGCCCAAGCAGGAGACCCTCTACCTAGGATCAAACTCATAACCTCCTGATTAGGAGGTGAGAGCTCCACCTCTAGGCCACAACAGTCTAAAGCAGTGGTGGTGAACCTATGGCACGCGTGCCACAGGTGGCACGCGGAGCCATATCTGCCGGCACGCGAGCCGTTGCCCTAGCTCAGCTCCAGCACGCATGTGCGCGCTGGCCAGCTGATTTTCGGCTCGTGCGGAGGCTCTGGGAGGGCATTTTAGGTTTCCCAAGGGCTGGTGCGGGGCGTTTTCACCCTCCCCAGGCTCCAGGGAAGCCTCTGGAGCCTGGGGAGGGCGAAAAACAGGCCTACCAGGCCCACTGGGAGTCGGGAAACAGGCCGTTTCCGGCCTCCAGAGGGCCTCTGATGGGGCCGGGGGAGGCCATTTTCATCCTCCCCAGGAATTGAATTATGGGTGTGGGCATTCGTACGTGCGTGATAGCGTGCACGCACACGCTTTCGGCACCCGAGGGAAAAAAGGTTCGCCATCACTGGTCTAAAGCTTATCGCACAGATACACAACCTGAAGCCTCAGAACTGTATACAGTCCTTAACACTCCAAGAGAGTCCTGAGAGACTCCTTAAGTTGTTCACAGATATAGTCATGGATAAGAATTCCTGTCATGGATAAATTTTATGAACTAAACAATTTAAAAACTAAGCAGATCTCTGTAAACATTTCATTTTTAAAAACAGGACCCAGAATTTAATGTGTATATGGGTGAGAAATACATCCCTGCTTAACTTCCCAGCTAAATACTATTGTAGTTGAACAATCAATGAAGCATAAGCCAATCAAGTGGACTAGCGTAACAACATGCTAAACTATGAAAGAAACCAACCAAATTAAAATTAAACTAACTAAACTGATCTGGTTTAGCCATGTGATGCAAACTAATACTAGGATTCTTCATTTATTTTAAATGCAGGACTTTTTAAAATAACAAAACATGTATTACAGATTACACTGCTTAATTTTTGCATCATGAATATTTATGATGAATACTCAGGTGGGATCCCTGTGAATTTTCTCCAAGTACAGGGTTAAGGAAACATTCTTCCTGAATATCATCATAATTCCACCCTCAACAGGGCATGCAGCTGAACTAATACAAAAAAGAATAATGATAAAGGAAAATGGAAAGACCTCCGAGTGTATCCAGAAAATGTCTTGAGCCTTAGAAGTACTGTGTCTCTGTGCTGCTCATTAAAGCAGCTCACTCTTTTTAGGCTTCTGAACAAAAACAAAACACAGCTGGTTTAACAACTGCATTGTGTAACACAGCTGGTTTAACAACTGCATTGTGTAACAAGTTGACTCTGTAATGCAGTGGCATCTTTTTCAGTTTCATGAAAAAGCAAAAAAAAAAAATTTAATTAATGTACAGGTAGTCCTCGACTTATAACCATTTGTTGTTCTGTTTAGCAATGGAAATTTTGGGCTCAATTGTAGCTGTAAGTCAAAGATTATAGCAGAGGTACAGTACCTGCCTGAGTTCTGAAGCACAGTTTTTTGGAGAATGGTTAGCATATAATAGATATAAATACATAAGTTCATAAATGTGTAGTATATTTCTGAATAGAAGTGTTTTTCTCTTCACAGCTTTAGGACTTTAGAATGCTGCATTTCTTAATTTCTGTTATATACTTTTGCATTGGAAAAATACATATGTGGTTTAGTATTTATACCAGAAGGGAAGTAAATGGCTATTTATCTGCTGTGTCTTAATCTCCCCCTCCCCCTCCCCCATTCCAAGCTTCTTGAATTATTAGATTCCCAAGATATGTAGTTTCTTTACTGGGTAAATTATTTCAACCTTTATTTTGTTTTGCCCATGCCAATTTTTAACGTTAAGAGCTTTACAAAGATTGATAGATAAGAGCAACCACAGGCATCCATATGGAGTAGGGAAATGAAAACAGCATTATGTGCATTGTGATAAAATCTGGCCCCTTACAGAGTTACATGCAATGTATGTGTGAAAGTGTGTTCTCATCATGTCATGAAGCTTATTTCATCATTTTCGCATTACTGTGTTAGGAACTGAGGCCTATGGTGGCGATCCAGTAAGTCTGAGGGTAGGGTTAAGCTGTGGTGGCGCAGTGATTAGAATGCAGTATTGCAGGCTAGCTCTGACCACAGTCAAGAATTCGATCCTGATTGGCTCAAGGCTGACTTAGCCTTCCATCCTTCTGACGTTGATAAAATGAGGACACAGATTGTTGGGGGCAATAACCTGACTCTATAAACTGCTTGGAGAGTGCTATAAAACACTGTGAAGCAGCATATAAGTCTAAGTGCTATTGCTATTAAGGGAGGGGGGAGTCTGCAGGTGTTTGTGTATTCCTAAGACCATAACCTTATAGGTTGGCACAACTCATCCTGAATGCATTAACTTAATTTTTTTATGTTCGGGCAAAACTACACTCTAAACAAAGTAAACTAACCCATTATGTTGATTTCATTTAACATGTGAGGCAGAAAAAAGTAATCAAAGTTAACACTAATCAATTTTGCACATTGTGTAAACACAACCTGAAGATTATTAACTGTCTTAGATAACATATTATATCAAATTGGCCAATACAATAAATAGGCAGGCATAGCAAAGACAACCCTCTGTGCATATGGAAAATATTCACATAAATTATTATTTCATTCCCACAGCCAGAATAGACATACACATTTATCACTGAAAACAAATGGACTTAAAACAACTTTTCCCATGTTGCTGCCAGATTACAAATTCCATCATCCTGAGCTGACCTACCAATTGAGTGAAGGGTTACTGGACACAGTCTTCCTTGTTTCCAGGAAATACAGTGGTGGGTGTTCTAGACCTGAAAAGAATGTAGTCTAAAATAGCCCCCAAAGTAATGTGCCTGCTTTCCTGACATAAGGAACTCTTGTTGTTTTACATGCAAGAAATTTGAAACTACAAAACTAAATAAGGATGAGACATATCTGAAGAAAAGTGATGTGCTGTTTGTATGTTTGTCTCTGAGTTAGGTATCATGGGTGTTGAACCCCTCTTTAGGTCATGCCCAAGTGGTTTTGGGGAAGGCTGACCTACAGGAAGAGAAGGAGGTATCAAGGAAGCCTACAGTGTACACTGTGCGCTACTTCTGGGCTGTAGTAGAGAAAGATATTGTCTGACTTTCTGAGAATTGAGCCTCCTCTAAAGTAAATGTGTTTCCGTTGCTTACTTGAAAAGGGGGGAGGGATAAAGAGTTCAAGGAAAGATTTATGTTCCTGAGATTAAAGGTATAAAAAATAAAGAGGGTTTCTGTCCGACCTAAAACAGGTCACAATGGGAAATCTCTAATAAAAGTAGATATCCTCTTGAATTCTGAAACTACAAGGTTCTGCTGTTACTAGTAGTTTATTGTATTTATTCACTTTTTAAGATTGATAAAGCTGCCCAACTCAACCAGTGTGATTCTGGGCAGAATGCGCCAGAGAAACAAACAAATCAAAGAAGAAAACCTCCATTTAATGAACAATATTGTAAATGTCAAATATAAAATGGTAACCAAGCAGGTAACAAAAGAACCACAAGGAGACTCCCACTCAACTAGCCCTGAATGCCTGGGGGAAAGAGTCGGATCTTAACAGCTTTCCTAAAGTCAAGATGAGCAGGGGCCTGTGGTATATTTGGAGGGCGGGGGGGCAGGAGAGATCACTCCACATAACAGGCATAAGTTGGCAAGATTTAAAAGAAAGAATCTGAAGCATGCCCTCCCAATGTTGCAACAGTTCACAGAAATTTCAAAATGGCTTTTTTCAAAAGGTAACTGAGCTGTTTTTTCCTTGAGAGACAACCAAGAAGCTTCATTGGTTCAATAGAAAGCTTTAAATGTCTGTTAGTCCAATAGAAAGCAGTTAGTTTAACTATATTTTGGCTGCATTCAGATAACAGATTTAACACTGTTGTGGTATCTTCTGAGTCTGCATGATATACGGTAGTACACTAATCCTAAACTAATAAAAAAAAAATGGGTTCGTTCAACCCATCAAGTTACAAAATATTAATTCAGGTAATATTAACTGTCATTAGGAGAGGTTTAGAGCCATTAACTGTTCACCTCTCCTAATTAAGAGTGTTGTCAATGCAGCCTTCATCCACTTATTAGTTCTGTGATTCTATCAGTTTCTCATGGCTTGAAAGCAAATGGCTTCTGCGTATTTGTTGGGCTAAATTCAAATACTGGTTTTGACCTTTATAACTCTTCGGTTCTTAGGATCATACTATCTCAACAGATACCTGATACAAAGTTTAACAGAAACTCTTCTTTAGTTACTCCTGCTTAGTGATTTGTTGTTGTTGTTAGTTGCGAAGTCATGTCCGACCCATCGCGTTTAGTGATAGCTACTCAGAAAATAAACGTCTTGTTGCTAATACTCAATTCTAGGGAGAGTTGTTTAGTACCTATTTTTTTGATAGAAGAGAATATTTATAGCTCAGGATTGAACTATCGAGATTTATGCTCTTTCTTAGGCAATGTACAGAGACTCTCAATTTTATTCTCCTGATGTCAGAAAATTAGGTGAGGGGCCCTTGGTACTTTCTGAGCTCGGTTTTGTTGCACACATTGCAGTGCACTGCATGATATCACAACATCAATACTAGTAGGGAGTGGGGTTTGCTCTCAATTTATATTCTTAATGGCTTCCCTGTCAGTGTTGGTAGGAGTGGTCTTGGCTTGGTTTACCATGGTCAAAGTTTCCTAGTTGAAACTAATCTTAAACCTGTCCATATGTTGTGAAATTAAAGAGTTTTCATCATGTCTTCTAACTGCTAGTTGGTGTTCATGGATGTGTTCTGCTAGTCTTCTGTTTGTCCTATGTAGTGGCTATTGCAGTGTTTACATTGTATGTAATGATGTTACTTAGTTTGGTAATGAAACATCTGCAAGAAAACAACCAAACTCAGAAAGCACTATGGGCCCCTCACCTAATTTTTTGACATCAGGAGAATAAGAGTCCCTGTACATTGCCTAAGAAAGGGCATAAATCTTAAAATGAAAAAATAGTAAAAATCATGCTTCTTTTAAAATGCAAGTCCTGTTTAAATTTGTTTATTAAGTTATACTTTGGAATTCATCTACTTAATTTTTAATTATTTTACCTGTTGCATTTTCCACTTTTTTTTGGTAATTTTACAATTATAAAAATAGGAGGAAAAGATTACTTTTAAAATACTATTGTTCACTGAAGATGTTTGTGCTTGCCTTCAAGTCAATTTTTGACTGGGGGAAAGCCCCTGCATATTTTTTGGGGGGGGAGGAAGTGGTTTGCTATTGCTTCCTTCCTAGGGCTGAGAGGGAATGACTGGGCCAAGGTGACCCAGCTAGCTTCATGCTCAAGGCAAGACCAGAACTCATGGTCTTGGCATATGGTTCAGTCAAACCCCAACCATTATTTTAGCATGTTATGAAAAACAAGCTATCACATATTGAGCCAAGGTTAAAAAACATCATAGGTCCTGGGGACTACGCAAATCATCCAAATTTCTTAACAATATGGAGCAGTTTTCCCATTGCCTCCTTTGGTTTTTTCTAACTTTGTAACTTTCAGCCCTGGAATTTTCCCTTCCAGGTACTAACTAAAATGTATCCTGTTTAGCTTCTAAACCTGAACAAGGCTGCCCAAATACTTCCATCCAGTGACTCTATTTCTAAAACCACAACTGTATTTTGTTAATCCAGGTTAAAGATTAAGCAAACTATACGAATCTAATCACTCGCCTTCAATGCTTTCTGGGCTTGCACAAGGGAGTTTTTGTTAACTCAATGATTTCTGCATTAAGAAAAAACATTGTTTATATCTTTTGGTTTTGCAAAACCAGCATGTTGTAGAAACCAGAACAGTGAGTTTGGAAGAAAGACCCAGCTCTAAATCTTTACTGAGTTACAAAGCCTCTTGAGTGGATCTGGAGCAAAATTCTCTACTTCACATGAACAATGGCTATGATATAATGCTAAAAAGCTACTGCTCTTAAGAACCTCAGAGAAAGGAGCAGGATACAAATGTCTCCTGCTAAAATCCACTTAAGAATACAAGCACTTAAGTCCTTGTTTGCTAACTATGAAGCTGGATTTTCAGTCCTTGTGCTCTATAGCTAAACCTAAATGGCTCACTTAGTAACACAGTGCCTACAGCCACTGCCCAGTCTTCTCCATGGAACTGATAGGAAGTCTTAATACACGAGCCTAGGGGATGTTGCTAAATATCAGAAAGTGACACTGCCAATGGGGCTTTTATTTCAGTTTTTATTTCAGACACTTTTATTTTATTTTAGGAAAGATTCAGAACTTTCTCTGTTCCCTTTAAAATGACTGTGTTCCCAATACAGGCCAGGCAATTGGGGAAACTGTAGCTGTTAATACTTTCATATATGGTTGAGAATTGTTCTGCTATCTCAGGAGCTGGAGGAGTACCAGAGAAGGAGAAACCAACACCTTCAAGGATCCTCCTTTCCCTTGAAAACAATTATATTAAACTGCTCTGACTGTATGTTTGTGAAACAGGGTTCATCAGTAGATATCAAGAACGCACTCAGCCACTAATGAAGAGGCTTCACTCTACAAGCCAAAGGAATTGGGAAGGAGGAAGGAAAGAAAAGTGGTCAAAATGGAAATACAGGGTTATTCAAAAAGAATGAACCGATTTCATGACGCCATATTTTATTAAGGAAAAGTAATACAAAACTCCAGCCAAGTCACAAGTATTCTACTCCCAATCAACTTTTATTTCCTGTCTTACAAGTGTTTGTGGCCACCACCACCAATATGTGGCCACCAATTCACCACATAAGAGAATTCCTCCAGGCATCAGCATCTCACAATCCACTGAGTTGATCGCTGTTGTTATTCGATGTTTAAGGTCATCGAGATTAGTGGGTAGCGGTGGGTAGTTAGTTAGTGGGTAGCCCCTGTGGCAGCCATTCAAAACTTAGATAAGTCCTCTTTCAAATGGTCACTGACTCATTACATGAGGATGCTTGAGAACTGAAGCAATGCGTCATGAAATTGGTTCATTCTTTTTGAATAACCCTGTATTTAAGAGAGGCTAGTTATACCTCCACTGTTTACCTGTCCCTTAGGCAAGGCAGTAAACAACAGATTAGCTAAAAATCAATGTGGAGACAGATAAAAGGGTATTGTCTTCGGTTAAAAGACATTTTTTAAAGAACAAAAGTTTGCAAAACTCCATTTGGCAATGGTAAAAGTGGGATGGCCTTTTATATTATGAGAAAATCTCAAAATTCCTTCTTTTAAACTAACAGTACTTGTATGCTTAGTGTAAAAGCACGACCATGCAAAGCATCAATAAGGCTGTAACTTCCATTTCCATTGAGATATATACAGTATATTTCACTTGCCATAAGATAGCCATTTCTGGGATGGGCAGTATTTATTTTTTGGTCTAATAAGTGCCTATGGAGAAAAAATTCCCTGCTTGACAGAAATAAAAAGATGTGAAAGGGAACCAAGGGTTGCAGGGAGTGTTACATTTTGTTTTAAAAGAAATAAACAGAAGGGTTTCTTGCTCATTCTATTATTGACTCTCATTTGGGAGGTCCACAACACGTCCTATTCCCCCATGAGACTGGCCAGGGCTGCAAGATTTTGCCTGTTGGTGGCTTCTTCCACAGCTTTCCCTAGTCAGTGCTGTTTCACTTAAGCCACCTGGACTGTTTTATTCAACCACTGACTCAACAGATCATGTAAGCATTCCTTATTGGCATAATACTCTTGCTGAAAGGTCATTAACCCCAAATACCCTGACTGGTCTAAGAAGCAGCCAATGTAGGTTTACATAGGGTGGAAGATTCATACTGGATGGTATTGGGAGGCTTCTGAATTATGGAATTAGTTTGTCCTTTTCCATGAATTAAATATATTTTATTCTTTAAAGTCGCCCTGACAGGCCTTCTGAAGTTGCTATTTTCTTCCTAATAGTTTCATGGGCTGGTTTCATGGGCTGTAATAAAAAATTATTTGATTTAAATTATTTCAAATATCTGCTGCACCAAAAATATCTGCTGCACCAAATCTTATGAACCATCCTTACTATATTCTTAGCAAGAGCACAGTCCTGAATAGCGAGGAACAGAAGCAGGTATAGGTTATGCAATAGCAGACCACAGATTGAAACTCTCTGAAACTTTTGGGTCTTCATATGCTATGTGAACTAGGATTGACTGTGTTGTGCTTTACTTAGGCATGACATATTATGTGAATACATCAAATTTGTTTTGTTAACCTGAGCCTATGATTTAGTATGTTGTTCTTCATATTTCCTCTCCAAGTGAATAGCAAGTGGTCTTTGGAGTTTAAATTGTTCAAAAGAATCTTGAAGAAGTGGAGCAAATGGAGCTTAATCCCTCTGTGGAGAAACAGGAAATGGAAGAAGGCTGCAATCTAAAAACAGCAGGAAGGCCAGAATGGGGAAAAAATGATGCGTGCAGGGAGTTTCAGTTGGTTCTCCTTGACCAAAATTTATACCATGTAAGCTTGTAGAACATGCCTTCTAATGGAGCAGGATCAGGAATATCCCATTACTCCATGACCAGAAGGGTAAAAATCTTGAGGACTCCCAGTAAAGCATTTAATCATGTTTGCATTATATGAGACCTGGCCAAGATGACAAATGATTTTGCTCCTTGAATACTGGTTTAATTCTAAGCTTCTTGTAATTAGGGAATGTTATTTTTCTTGAATAGGTTTATTTCTAAGTGCAAATAGTTTCTGGCGAGAATGTGCATTGGAAATTCAGGCCCACATTCAAATCCAAATGCAGTTATGCTTTTTAGTTATTTATTTATTTATTTGCTGTTCTTATATGCCGCTCTACTCCCTGGGGACTTTTACCGTTTTCCTTTAGCCAAAACCTCACACTTTTCCAATCTCAGTGGCCCCTTACTGTATCATATCATGAAGGAGCAGTTTTCCTCTGAGGTTCTTAAAGTGCTTGTAGGAAATAAGAAACAGCAGCAGCATGGCTTCACGACCCTCCCCTCCTCCCATCAGCCCACAACTAATATCTACCAAACTGAGAATTTTGCCTCAGCTACTGTGTTGGGTGGGGAGAAGGGGGATCCGTTCTCCCGCCTCCAATATTCCTTCAAGGCAGACCGCCAATACCATCTCCCTGCCTTTCTTCAAGTCTGTTCCAGTGCCTGTTTTCCCACCAGCCAGGTCTTCACCTCAGCCTGCCTCCACCCATGTCCACTTCCTCACATAATGCATAGTTGGTTCCAACAAGGGTTGGAGCAAGTGTGGCTCCAGGTAATCTGGCAGAACTATCATGCTGGCTGGGCATTCAAGGGGGCTCAGAGAAGGTTATCAGGAAAAATCTTCTGTTTTCCTCTTCCCCCTTTCATTTGTCCCCTTTCCTCCCAAGAAAGGCAGCAAACCAAGGCTTTGGGGCCTGGCCAGTCTGGAAAAAGAAAAGTGCTAAAAGCACAGGGAAGTCTCTAAAATGGAGGGCTGACAGTTTGAAGGGAAGGAAGGCAATAGCTAAGAAGCCCCCATTCTTAAGTGATTGCTTCGTCCCACTATCTATCCCTAAGGAAGAAGGACCCTTTCTAATCTCAAGGGTGGATTTGACCCTCCTCTCATACCAAAATATATATATGAAGAGTCTGGAAACAATGAATCTCACTGCACCTTCTCTTGCCTTGCTTTTAAAAACTTTTTTATAAAGAACAGAGGCAAGCAGAGACTGCCTTCCCCACCTCTTTTTATTTCTTCTTCCCACCCACAAAAGTTTTTGATGCCAGTTGCGTCCTACTATCTTATCAAGTGACCAGGCAGCCTCCCTAAAAAACTAAGGAGAAAGACCATTGCCAAATAATGACTTTTTCTCCCCTCCCCTCCGTTTCTTAGTGCAGCTAATATATTCAAGTACTTATTAGCATCTCAGAACTTGACTTTTCTCCCCCAAAGATGCTCCCATTAAGTCCACTGCATCCTCTTCCAAAAACAGAACCCAAAAGAGAAGTTCTGACCCACCACCCTTGGGGATGCACCCCCACTGCAAAAAATAAAAAATAAAAAATAAAAAATAAAAATCGAACAAGTACTGCAGTCCTCTCGTGTATGCACTCATAAATAGGCGCTGAGCGAAGCAACGACCCCCCTTCCAATTTTCCTGCACCCCCTGCTCTCTTCCATACCTGCCTGCATGTCCCAGCGCTGCAGCAGCCACGATCCTCTCGAGGGAGCTCAAGCGAGGGGGCTCAGCGAGGAGGGGGCGCACGGCGCAGAGGGGGGGCCCCTCGCCGCCAATGTTCTTTGTCTGGGAAACTCCGGCCCACGTGACGACGGGCCGGGCTCCTGGTTGGCCAAAATGGAACGGGGGGTGCGAGAGAAAGGTGACGGCGGAGGTGGGGGGACGACGACAAGAGTGCTTGCAAGGCTCGTCTGGCTGTCCCGGGGGCCAGGAACACAATATACGGAACCAGCGCCACCTCCCCCTTCCCAGCACGGGGCCCAGGCTTCTCCCAAAGTTGTAAGAGGCCTTCCAGCCATTTGCGCGCCGGGGTGGGCAATCACTGGGCTGCAGTGGCGCCAACGCTGCGCCGAGAGACTAGGCTCCACTTTTCAAAACTCTTGATTTTTCACTCCGGATCAGCGGAAAACGGGACTGAGTACGCCTGGTTTTCAGGCGCCGAGCGTCTCTCGGGGAGGAGCTGCAGAGACGAAGGATGCGCGGCGGCTCCCGCTGAGAATGAAATGCCAACCAACACCGGTGGCAAGTACAAGTGCATGTGGAAAGTACAAGGCCTCTCCAACGCCATTGAAAGCCAAAGGGGTCAGCCTAAAAGTACTTTTCCGTTTGAGCTTCTGGCTCCCACCTCAAAGCAGAGCAGCAGGATCTTGCACCACACGCTTATTTGCGCCTCTAAAATGACTACGGTATAAGCCCTGCACCCAACCTGCTGCAGGCACAATCTCTGATCCGAAAAGGGACGGAGCATGGGGGTTCAGTGTGGAAGAGCAGCCACTGAATTGTGGAACACGGCATTAAGAAGCCTGCACAGCAACTATGGTTCGCAAAGGGGCATTTATCGTTTTTAAACATAAACTATGCCCAACTATTCTCAGGCCCCAGAAGTGGAAGAAATCCCTCCAGCACGAAGCAGCACCATCGTTAGTAAAGCAGAAGACACCTTCAGGAAATCTCTTCTGTCATCTTACATGTTCCAATCTTTTGATAAGCACTGCACATTAACATATATCGTGGCAGCTCTGACTATTTTTTTGGAAAAGCAGATATACTGTCAATAAATACAATAAAATATAAATACCAGTTATGTATTACTACATTTACGACATGAAAAAGGCAAGTTTTTTTAAATGAATGGCCTGAAATCTTGGCACAATGACACACTGAATAGCATTTACTATATAATAACCGAAATGCTAGCAATGCTGCAAAGGAGGATCACAATTATCTCCCGACAAACTCACATCTTTTCTTACCAGAAACAAACCTTTGCAAAACAACCTCTACGAGTATTGACACAGTAGCTGTGCTATAGCAGCACAATTAGCAAATTCTTAGGCTCCCAGAGTACTAGACTCTATGGGCCTTAATTCATGAATGATTTGTGCAAATGATTTTAATAGGGCTGAGCTACACAAAGACCCTGATCAAGAGATTCTTGAGTGTTTTAGAGGATGTTTTTATAGTATAATTTGTGAACAATTTATAGAAGGTGCAAATAGTTTATCTCATTTATAACAGCCATGTTTTCTCAGTTTTGTTTATCTCCACCTTTCACACACAAGGGGGGGAGGGGAGACACCAGTTTGTCTTGATTGGTAGCACTAGGAGCTATCCATCAACATTCCCAGGTCTCTTGCTCTCTTTTCAATCCATAGGGCCACAGTCATGTACAATCTTTGGTTCAACTACCATGAACTTAAATACAGAGAGCTGTACTTTCATTTTACCATCTCTTCTTACTCCCATTGCTTACTCTCCCTTTCACCACCTTTATTATTTGCCCACATATTGTTGCAATACAGATTTGTAAGGTTTTTTTGGGGGGTAGGAACTAGGATCTGTCTTTTACATGTGTAATTCTATAAAGACAAACCAATAAGCAAACATTAAGTACAAGAGTATAGTACAAGAGTATAGTACAATATGTGAGTTCTAAGCCTTAGAAATGAAAACTGGCCGGGTGAATTTGAGCTAGTCATTCTCACCCAACCCACATCCCAGAGTTGTGAGGAAACTAGGAGGCCAGGAGTATTTGGTATGTTGGTCGCACTGAATTATATATAAAAAGGAGGATGAAAATATAATAATAAATTAAAGCACTATATTAAACTATTTATTTAGTAAGTACTTTTATTAAGTCCAAGCATCAAATTACACCTACCATGTCTCAACCTTCAACATCCATACATCAGCAGCTAGTGGCTATGAAAGTCTTTGCAATCATATAGACTAAATTATTGGCAAGTGATGGCACTTGCCAATTCCAAACCCTTAGGAATATCTGTAAGAATCTGCTGGAAATCTTCAGAAGGTGACTTACTTTGTGCTTTACTGTATGCCTTCCATAAGCAATTAGTTCAACTTCTGGCTTCAGCAACATTTCTTTTTCTTAGCAGACTAGCCAGAAGAAAGGGGGATGACAGAAAGAGGGGGGGAGAAAGAGGCAACTCAGGTGTGGTCTTAGTCCTGCCCATTTCTGGTATGTACCCTTTCTGCACAGGGAAAGCAGTTACCAAATAGGGAGAAACAGCTGCCTACTACTACAATGTAAGGTAGATTTCTGAAGCATAATGGCTTTAACAGGTAACAAATTCATACCACTGAAATCAAAGTTCTGCGTGAATATCTCTGGGGACGAAGTGCAGATGTGGAAATTTGGTCTTAGAACAAGTATAGGCTGCTACAAGTGAACATCACCGGAGGGAAGAAATATTCTCTCTTCATCATACCGACACCTGATCAGCCTAGCTGGGAGAGAAGCAGAAACGATCCGTGCTCCCAAATACTTTTAACTAGGCCAGTGCTTGCACAAACAGTCAGTTTATTTGTGTACACTTGGGCATACTTGTGCTCTATCACTTGCAAGACAAGCCATCAGCAAGAAGGGGCAGAGGAATACATGCACAAGAGTTTCAGGACAGCCAGCTTTCCTGAAATTTCATTTCCATTTTCTCTGTGTCAGTGGCTACCTCCTTCTCTGCAAGGGGCATGAATGAAATGTCATCTTCTGCTTCTTCCCCCTTCAGGGGGATTCAGTTACAACATGCCTGCCTCATTCCACTGGAAGGGGAAAATCCAGCCTTGGAGGCCTGGAGCAACAGCAGTTACAGTTCAGAGCAAGTCAGAGAGTTGGGATACTTTTAGATGCACTTCCTTTAAGAAGGCAGGAATCATATCAATAATGGTCCTGGTCTGGCCATTATTGACCTTCTGATCTGGTTCCAGGATCCTCCCAAGTTTTTTGGCAGCCAAACTCAGCACATAATGAGCTCATATAAATTTAGGGCAATGCTCAGACAAATTCAAAATTGAACTCTGTTTTTCTTATACTGCCTTAATCTAGTCAGCAACTTTTCTTCCACAGATAAATATGAAAAGGTGCCTTTTCTCAGGCATAATAGAAGCAACAAAGAAAATAGCTGCTAAGCGAGATGAACACTGAAGCAACACATACTCTAGTGTTACCCAACATTGTCGGAAAGCAAAATCTCTTCTGAATCCACGAAGAAGAAAAGTATTTTCTTCTCCTTTATTCCCAGAACCCTTCTTCAAAGGAGACACAGGTCATTTATTTCCATTTCCTTCTCTTCTTTTGCTAAAAAGCATTATGCTTAATGGCTTCCCCCTTCCGTTATGTCCCAATCAACCTACACAGAATCAAATCACAGAATGTGCTACAAGCAAAAAATGGTCTATCTCAACAGGGATTTAAAACTCCAGCAGACTCATACAAGTAAATAAAACATTATGCTACAAAAAACTAACAAAGTGAACTTATCTGTATTTTTCGGAGTATAAGACGCACCTTTCCCCCCCCCTAAAAGAGGGTGAAAATCTGGGTGCGTCTTATACACCGAATGTAGCCCCGCCCAGCCTCTCAAACAGAGCTTTGCAAGGCTAAAAACAGCCTCTGAAACGGAGCTTTGCAAGGCTGAAAACAACCTCTAAAACGGAGCTTTGCAAGGGTGAGAAAGCAGCTTCTGAAATGGGGCTTTGCAAGGCTGAAAACAACCTCTAAAACGGAGCTTTGCAAGGCTGAAAAAGCAGCCTTTCAAACGGAGCTTTGCAAGGCTAATATACCTGTTCCTGGCTGTTTGCTAAGGACGCTAGCCAGATGGATGCTGGTAGGCAGATTTTTTTTTCTTATTTTCCTCCCAAAAAACTAAGGTGCGTCTTATACTTTGGTGCGTCTTATACTCCGAAAAATATGGTAATTTACTATAATGCCCAAGTAGGAACAATAAGCAATCCTCCTGGATAAACTTTATTTCGACATATTCACAGTGCTCAGTGCCATGTTTTTAAAACAGCAATTATTGTATTCCAAAGTGGTAGACTCTTATTACCCATGTTCTTAAAGGAGCAAATATTCCAAAGTAATAAAATCTTATTTGTGCTTAGAAAGTAGAAACTCCTTCCTGTTTCTTTCTATTTATGAACCATTAATGCTCCATTATTTTACTTATGTTGAAATATAAATGGACAGCTATCTTAGGTATGAGAAACAATACATACTATACTAATTGTTTACTATATTTGTTGATTGTAATTGGCCAATTACTTGTTTAAATATTCCTCCCTCCCACACCTCCTTTCATGTGGAAGACTAGCATGTCTGACATGCTAATTTTGTAATGCCAGGAGTTTGTATGAAAAAATTAATTAGATTAGGCTATTTTTAAAAAAAAAATAGCTGGCAATGTTCTGTCCAAAATGGCATATATAATTATGGCAATCTAAAATAATCCCTTCTGCTATTATCTTATCTCAATGTGCATAGGAACATTGGCCCCTCAGCCACAAACTTGCAACTCAGGCTTCTTTTAACATACAGGAATATGAATTTTCCAGGGATAACCTTTGAATGAAAGCCAACACTGGGAACAAATAGATTATGCATGGAAGATTATGTGCAAGTCTCATGTAGTCTCAGTTAAAGGGATCAGGTAGCAGCAGATGCAAAAGGCTTCTTTCTATCAGAAACCCAGGAACATTATTGCTGCCCGTTATGGTTCTTGCAAGACTGCTATATTTAGGTATGGCTCTTACTGGCATTGCAACTCCCTTAACCTGCCTTCTTAAACCTGGTGCTCTGCTTCCAATTCTGTTAAACTACTACTCTCATTTTCCTCAAATCTTTTGGCTAAGTAGTGTTGAGGCTATTGCAGTCAAATCCACATAGAAGGCACCAGATTGGGAAAGAAAACACTAGGATATTATTCACTGCCTGCCGCCCTCCCGTCTTCTCTTTTATACTACCTGAAGAAAGTGGTTTCTCCCATGCAAAGAATTGGCCTAAGTTGCTCTTCCCCATCACTCAGTGACATTTGACCCATGGCCCTTCCTATGTTGACTATTTTGACCCTTCTCTGCTACAGATAGTCCTCAACTTACAACTGGTCACTTAGCATATTCAAAGTTATGATGGACCTCCCCAGAGCTACTTATGACCTGGTTCCGACGTTCCAACAACCACTCCCCTCACAGTCACATGACTGCATGTTAGGCACTTGGCAACCAGCCTGCATTGACAAGTGTTTGTAGGGCCCTGCAATCATGTGACCACATTTAAGACAAATTTACTTTTGGTTTTTGGCAAAAATGGCCCACAGTAAAAAAAATGATTTTGTTTTAAAATTATAGCATTCACTTTACAACCGTGAGCATTGTTTAATGACCTCTCCTCTGCAAAAAAATTAATAAAATCAAGTAAGTCATGTGGGTGACACACTTTATGACCATAATCCTTATGACCATAATGGGCAGGCTCCATTAAGATCATAAGTCGAGGACTATACTGCACTGCAGAGCACTTCTGATAGCTCTTTGCTACTGAACCTGGCTATTTATGAGGAACAGACCTTATCCTAGCTGAAGAGTAGCTTGGCATGGATTGTTCTGTCTTTCTCAATAATCTCTTCTGGATTATTGGGCCGCATAAACAGGATCCTGCAAAGCACCTTACTGTTGCTCCAGAGCACGGGTCGGCAACCTTAAACACTCAAAGAGCCATTTGGACCCGTTTCCCACAGTAAAGGAAACACCAGGAGCCACAAAGATCCTAACCGGAAGCCCCCCGTTCAATTCTGGAACTGACCAGAAGTTCGGTTCCCCCACCATAGAGTCTCCTCCTAGCGCGGCATCCTTTTCCTCTACCTGTCATAACCGAAAGCCCTATCAATGTGGAGCCGACCGGAAAACCCGCTCCTTGCCATAAAGCTTCTCCTGGCGCGCTGTGCTTTGACCGGCGACAGGGAGCCGCAGCAGAGGGATGAAAGAGCCACATGTGGCTCCAGAGCCACGGGTTGCTGACCCCTGCTCCAGAGAGATGTGGCTTCCATGGAGAGCTCCTCTTTATCTTGACTCAGGAGGCAGAGTACATCCCCTGCCTTATACTTGCTTACAGTGTGCCAATGGCAAAAAGCTGCCAGGCAAAGCTATATATAGAACAGCCAAGCTCAAGGGGACCTGTTGCTAGGGAGACACAGTGGTTCAGCAGGAAGTACAGGGATGGAGAAAGGCAGGGAACAAAGCACAAAGTTGAAGGCTGGTATAGTGTAGCTCTGCCCATGTCAAAAGGCCTTCGTCAAATTGCCATCTTTTCCTGCCTCTTGCTGCAGCAAATGCTCATCCTTTGCAGATTTGCAGACACCAAGGGTCCTTCTTTCAGACAGCCATTATATATATGCATACATCAACAACTCCCAAATTTTCCACCTCCGGAGGGATTTATGTGCTGGATGCTTCTCGGAGCCACCTGACTTGGACCCAGTGGTCCTGGCACGCACTGGCTTTCTTAGAAAGGCACCAGGGGCTGGGCTTGCCTATTCCAACAGAAGCATTTCTGACGGTAAAAATGAGTCAGTGTGGAAGGGGGGAAAAAGCATTGAATGCTATCTACTGATACTGTCTCGGGAGCCTCTTTTGGAAGTCTCAAAACAGTCTTGTGAGCCAGCTTGAACAAGCCTCAATTGCAATTATCTTCCCCGGCACTTCTTAAATAGCCCAAACTGTTCTTGAACAATAAGGAGTGACGATGTCAAAGGGAAAACCTGGTCCCGGAGAGTGTGCATGAGTTAAGAACTGTGACCCTCTTTCACCTTATTCTTTGCTCATGGAATCACACAATGCTGGCTAATCCAATCCATTCCAACTGACACACTTCCAAATTTATTTTTAGTTCGGTTTTTAAATCCCCAGGGAGTCTGTTCTGCTTACAAATTGCTCCCATGTCTCCTTGACCATCACCCATGTGACTCTAGTGCAACGTGTGCTCTCTCCACAGAAAAGCACAAGGGCTATTTTCTCTCTACAGCTGCACCTACAGCCCCACCTCTGCTCTACTTGTGGCTTTGCCTGCAGCAAAGCTGATGTGATCTGAGGACCTTTAGCACTTCCTAGAATTCTGCCCCTCCCATTTTGACTGGGGATACCTAAAGAGATAAAAATATGAGCTGAACGTGAAGTTACGTACTGGTGAACAAAGGAAGGATATGAGCATATTACTACACATTTCTACTTTCACTGCAGAGTGTAGCAAATGGGAACAAAAGCTCCATGGGTACTTCTTACTAATAGTAATACTATACAGATCTAAGAATGGTATTGACTGAAATTTAGCCACAAGTCAGACCTATACACTTGATCTTGGCCAAAGGGCCAAGAAGCAATCAATAAGCCAACCCAGAAAAGCCACAGAAATGCAGAAACAGAAGAGCCGTGATAAGCTAATTATGCACAGGGGGAAAAATGAAGCTTGGACTCCCGTATTATAATTCCTACATACCAAGGATATCCAGGATATCCTCTGCAGGGATTTACTGAAATATACAGAGTGCTTTGAATTTGGTTCCCAAAAGCTATTTTGGAGTACACTAAGGAGCGAACATGGCACCTATCTTCATCTCTTTTAAGCAGTTTTGTCTTTTCCCAGAAGTTTATGGAAGCTGATGCAAGAGTCATTCATATGAACACTCCGCCCCTCTCAATGGCATCTGGAAACATGTTGCTGTGAGGTGCTCACATTTTGTTTGTGGCTTTTGGTTCATGTTTTGTTTTTTATTTTATTGTACATCTGGTGGTCATAACTGGGGGCTGCCGATGGGAAGTGGTGGTGGTTATGACCTTTGTTGGCATCCTGGAAGCCCTTGGAATTGCTCCTCAGCTATGTAGACTCTGGAGAGCAACAGTGAAGACAGAGTGGAGCAAGATATCTTGGAACCAGAGGCAATGAAATCTCTGGCAGCTGCAGCTGGCAATGGTGGTCCTGGAGCCTGAGGCCAGAGGCAGCATTAGTTACTAGAAAACATCTGGCTGAAGGTCAAGGCTTGGATCACCACAAGAAGGTCTCTGGAGAAGAGTCCTGTGGTTTGACATGGTGTGGCTTCTCTTGTTGGCTGGATGTGGTGAGGTTGATGGCTGGTGAGATTAGGCTTGCAACTGGCAAGTTGAGGTGGTCAGCTAACGAGATCTTTCTGGATGTGCACTACATTCTTCGCTTCCCATCCCCCAGTGCCAGAGTTGGATATTGTGTGTGAATTAGGGTGATGCCAATCTGAAACATTTACATATACTGTAGCTTCTTGGTTTTGAATGCTAGGTCTGCCTGTAATAAATCTGTTTTCATCTACCGGTATGATTTCATAATGAATAAATGCTGATTTGGCATTTATAATCGAGACCTGGGTGGACCTGGAGGATGGAGTTCCCTTCTTGGAGATGTATTTTGGGTTTGGCATGGGGAGGTGGTGGCTATTGCCATCCCTGATTCATGATTTGTAATCTGTCATCTGTGATTCGTTGATGGCACATATACCAATCTGCAAGACCCTTGAAATTGGGCTTTTGGGATTGCTATTTGCACACCACCACCTCTGATGCACAGCATGATCCTTGTTTGAAATTTCTGGACTTCATTGCCACACTGGCTACAGAGAGCCCAAGATTCTTAGTTATCAAGGATTTCAATTTGCCACCTGAGTTAGAGTTTGAAGTAGCTCAGGAGTTTATGGCCTCCATAACAGCCATAAGCCTGTCCAAAGGCATCAACATAAAATATATACTGATGCTCATCTTCAATACCCCCTCTCCCTGGCAGTTCCAATGTGATCCAAAAGTGGAGGATTATTGCTATAAGTCTGTGATTGCTTTTTGGCTTGCTGGTGTCAACCACCTTGTAAGGAGACAGGGTCTATTGATTGGCCTGCTCCAGGCAACTATGGGCCCTTTCGGGTTTCAGGGGTAGTTTGTGGTTTTCTCTGAGGACCTGATGGGTAGTTCACCTGAGGCCTTGGTTGCAACCTGGAATGAGTGAACGGCTGAAGCCTTTCCCTATGCACCAGTTCTGAGGATTTTCAGGAAAGGAAGTGTCAAGAGATGCCTGGAACACCACTGAAGGAAGACAAAGGGGGAGGAGTCTGACCAAACACAAGAAATAGTTCATATTTAGACAAAAGGTAAAGGTTTCCCTTGTCCAGTCATATCCAACTCTAGGAGGTGGTGCTCATCTCCGTTTCTTAGCTGAAGAAGCCAGCATTGCCCAAAGACACTTCCGTGCTCATGTGGCCAGCATGACTATATACTGAGGGTTATGGAACACTTCCCACCAAAGTAGTACCGATTTATCAACTTGCATTTGCATGCTTTCAAACTGCTAGATGGGCAGGAGCTGGGGCAAGTACTGGGAGCTCATCCCATCACGCAGCACTCAGGTCTCGAATCCGGGCTGCAAGCTCTCCAGCTGACCAACTCAATGTCTTTGACTGCTAAGCCATCACGCCCCATTATATATTTAGATGACATTGTAGCAATGAGAGTGCCATAAAAGTGTGATTTCTCTGCCTTTACTGCATCCATTAATAGCTGAACATTAGCCTTATTCAAGTGATTTGCTCCTTGCTAGGAAAGGACAAGTTGCAGAGGTTTCTATTGGGGTGCTGTGTTGAACATTCTAGTTATTTGGTGGCTAAAGCTGGCCAGATTCACTCAGAGTTGGATTCCAAGTGGGCAGGTCCAGATGAGATGCCTGGGACATGGTCTTGTGCATTTACCTTCCTGTAAACATCTACATGGAATCACTGGGTGAGACCACCCATCGGTTCAGACTCTGGTATAATCAATGTCAATAATGACACCCAGCCAGTTTCCAAGTGTTTCTGTTGATGTCCTAGAATCTGGATGCTATATGGATCTGATGGGGGAGACACTGACTTAGTCTAATCCTGATAAGGCCTATTTGCTGGGGATATTTATTCCCCCTGGCCTTGAGCTCTATCAGGGCCTCAAAGCATGCCTTCTCTGTTGCAGTGCTGAGGTTTTGGAACAGTATTCCTCCACAATGTATGGCTCCTACCCTGATGATATTCTGAAAGGGATGAAAAAGATGGCAATTCTTCTAATCCTTGTTGGCTTAAATTCTATTTTGTTAAGTTTCTTTTGTATGGTTTTTCTAGAGTTCTATAATCACTTTCTTTATTTTATTTATTGCTCAGGCTTTCTGTTAGGTAATGTGCCCAGATTCAGTTGAAGTTGGGCATTCTTTAAATCAATGTAAATAGGCTGTTTTAAAATGTTACAGATAGGTGCAAGATTCACATTCACATGCACACTGAAGAAACTTTCAGGATTCAAATCTGACGCATTGTACATAATCATGAATGATAGCAAATGAAGGCATTGCACATACTCTTTAAATTAATACAGGTAAATTAGATGATAGCTGTGAATCATTTTCATTATTAAAATTAATTAGTATCTTTCTTTTAGTTGAATAATCCAATCAACTAATTAAAACATATTTAATAATATTTTCCTCAACTTCAACTCAACTCTTGGTGACCACATGAATATTTCCATGCAGTTTTATTAATAACGGTATGGGATTTGTTTGCCACTTCTTCCAAGATTTTTTCTGACTTTCTAATCTAGATAGCAGCTTTGGGATTTCATGGTGTTCTTCTATCCATCCTTGAGATAAGCCAAGGTTGACAGGTACTACCACACACAGAGAACAAACAAGCTTAGGAATCACAATTTTTCAAAGAAAGATTCTTTTTGAGAATTATGCAAAAAAGATGACTTTTGGGAAATTTTGAAATATTATCAGTAACACACCAGCATCAAAAAGCGAATTCAGTAAGTGTTATGAAACATCCAGGTTTGAAAGAGATGATGACTCTTTCATCGGGTATCCAATCTAATCCAGTTTGCTATTACCAACGGTGATCAGCTAAAAGATTTTGGAGTTCACTGGGCAAGGTCTTTGATCATCTTGATCCCCATCTTGATCCTGTCCCATAACACTGCATTCAGAGATAGACTGCTTCTGAATATGAAAACTCAGTTTAACTACCCTATTCTGTTTTAGAAGAATCAAGATGTACCAGGGTTGAGAACACGAAGGGTCCATTTCAATCTTCAACTATCTTGTCTACTTTCCCAATCTGCAAAGACTAAAGTATCACTGTCAGATGCTATTCTATAATTCTATATGAGACTGAGAAACATAGTAGGGCATAAGCCTTCAAGGGCTAAATGGCCACCAAGCTACTAAAGCCTTTGTACTATCAAGCCTCCCCTAGGAGCAAGCAGTACTAATTCCATTGTAGCATAAGTGCCTTGTAGGATCTTAAAAACTGATATATCATTGCGCTGCAAGATTCTCTGCTACCTTTGCTGGAACAGAAAATAATCCCTTTGTAAAATGGAAGAGTAGACATTTCAGCTACATCAATTGACTGAACAATCAACCTGGAATTCACACAAGCAATTTTATCTTCAATGTACCGTGCAAATTGGTTATAGTAAGCTACTAAAAGTTAATAAGGGAACTAAGATGGAATGGTCATTATTCCATCCACCCTCACCCACAAATATTGGATGTCATAGTAGCAAGGGATTACTTTGCCAGTTCTACCCCAAATAAATTCCTTGCTACTCTATCCTATTTTCTTGTTAGATTCACTGATGCATTCATGTAACATATAATACTTGACCAAGCTAAAAAACATTTGTGTAGTTTATAGCTCAGCTCACTATACAAGCCTATCCATTGCCCAAACATATTATATTTACAGATTAACAGAGTTGGAAGGGACCTTGTAGGTCATCTAGTCCAACCCCCCCACCGCCCAAGCAGGAGACCCTACACCATTTCTGACAAATGGCAGTCCAATCTCTTCTTGAAAGCCTCCAGTGATCCCACAACTCCCGAAGGCAAGCTGTTCCATTGGTTGATTGTTCTCACCGTTAGAAAATTTCTCCTTATTTCTAGGTTGAATCTCTCCTTGATCAGTTTCCACCCATTATTCCTTGTCTGGCTAGGAATTATTCACAATTAGGATTTTGATGGGATTGGCAGATTTGGAATCAAAAATTTCATTGTCAGGAAACCATCTGGAATTCCATCTAGAATTTTATAACTTCCTGCCCCATAATTATGAACTGCAAAAGTTCTCTTTTGAAGTTAGTAATTATGAAACTGAAGGTAATGTGTAGCTCATCTATCTTAATGTTATCTATTCTGACCAGAGAAATTTTGGGGAAAGAATGCTTTCCCTGTTCTGTGATTTCCTGGGTTCTGTTTCAGCTGTTTATGCTAGGGATTGAACCCGGAACTTGTACATGCGAAGAATATGCTTTTTCACACCTTCCATGTAGCAAGAACCTGAAATGCTAATTTAGAGTGCTATTAAACTATCAAAGTTACATAAAATAAGCATTATAAAGTTACATTGCTTTTATTGTTAAAAAAAAGCCACACAGCACTTTTGGATGCAGACAGGAAGAAAAAGTCACCTTTCAAACCCTACTTCATTCAAACTGGCATAGCACCATGAGTTTGGGAGGCTGTGGTGCCCTTTCAGAAATTCCACACTTTGCTGGTTGCCAGTCCCAGATACTATTTGGCAGCGGAAGAACCATTCTGCCTTTAGTTGATGATTGCAACAATTCATCCAAGTCAAGGCTATTACTCCCACAAACAACTATCGGAAGAAGAAAAACATAACTGGGCTCACACAATGCACTAAGCCTAATTCAGAAAAATGTTCACCTAACATGCTATCCCTAAACAAATAAATTATAGTAAAGTTTAATGTGAGGGCCTGGACTATACAATGTCCTAAGACAGGGGTGGGCAAACTATCCCTCTTTCAGGACCTGTGGACTTCAACTCCCAGAATTCCTGAGCCAGCCATGAATGCATGGCTGGCTCAGGAATTCTGGGAGTTGAAGTCCACAGGTCCTCAAAGAGCCAGACAATGGCTAACATGAATCATGAATTACCCAACATTTTAACTACCTAAAATGTGTGTAGATGTGTGTAATGTCAGAAATATGTCAGTTTAGCTTGAAAGAAAACTTCCAGCCCTCAATTATTCATGGAAGCAGGTGAGCGTGGCCTAGTACATTCATAGAAGTCAGGCATTCATTCATTTCCAGCTATCAGAAAGATCCCTGTTGGTCTTCGTCCTTCCCGATTTGCAGGAGTTACATGTGTTATCCTAGTGCAGAATTTTCATTCTATTTACCATTAATGACCACCAAAAGGCAGTTTAAAAATGTGTTGACACTCTTAACCAAGTTATTTGAAGATCTAATCCATGTACAGAGTTGTTAGAGCTGCTTAATATTAATCTTGATGTGTTTTTGTGTGTGCTAGTATGTTGTCTGAACTCAGCCTATTTAACGGTTTAATTATTATGTGAACCCAGAAAACTGATAGTTAAGGTATTATGTGAGCACAACCAATCACGGTACATTTAATCCTATTTCCACCTGCGGCTGACACTTACAAGTAAAAAAGTCTTGCTAAACATGGATTTTCCCAGAATATGAGTTCTCTATCCTAGGTTTGATGATATAAGATTATCCTGGGCATCCAATGAACATTTGTATATTTGAAACACAAACCTCAAAGTTGACTTTGGGTGCATGAAAGAGAGAAAGGAGGAGAGCAGAGAAGAGAGAGGGGAGAAAAGGAGGGGAGAGCAAGAGTGGAGCAACGGAGAATGCTATCCTAGAAAAAGGGTCATACATATTTAACAGTCCAGCAGCAACAGGTCACACCCCCCATAACAGTTTCAAAACCACATTGTACAGAAGCAAAGCATGTCTGGAGGTGTGCATGAGCAAATACAACTCTATGGCAGCGGGCACACGCATGGGAGGATGTGAATGCATGTCCGCATGTGCACATCCACACGCTTAGCACACAAGCCTGGCATGAAGGCCACATGAGAGACAAGCCGCCTCCCCCCAAAACCCCAAAGGTGTGCCACGAACCTTGTCAAGCTGAGCTGCCGCTGGGTTATCGGTCTGTGGGAGAAAGGTAAAGGAGAGGAGGGAGTTAGCACACACAACCACAGCAATCAGCACCTCAGACGCCATCCGCCACCTGCCCCAGGTGCAACAGGGCAAATCTGGTGGGCTACCAAAAGGCAAAGCTTTATGGTGCCACTTGTTCTGCTTGAGAAGGAAACCCTAATCCATCTCCTTTGCTTCCAGATAATGGGTGACAGGATTATAATGCGACTCACTCATGGCTCTTCAGATGTATGCTATGTTTGTCCATCACAATAGATGTGAGGTGTTTGCACTGGGTGGAGCTGTTTGAAGATCAACACATAACTATTGTGCTAAGTGTCACTGCATTTCTGCTTTTAATCATTGCTGAAACATTTTCTAATCTGGTTTTTTTAAAGAAAGAAAGGTATACTGTAGAGAATAACACTGTTATGATAACTTTTTAAAAATGCCAACTCTCCCATCACTTCCTTTTTTCAACAATTAAAAAAACCTGAATTGTATAGTCATGTTACAGAACTATTAACACCATAATACAAATGCTAACATTTATACATTATGTTGCTATGTCCTATATCTCGTCAACTTTTCTCTAAAGAAAAGGTAACACTAGACTGCAGTGTTACATCTCTAATGTTTGTATTTCAGCATTAATAGTGTGCTAATATATTCACACAATAATGCTAATTTTAAAAACATAATATTTTTAGATACTGCCATTTTGACTATGATTAAAAGGGATTTCTGGTTGTTGTTAACTGAACATTATAGAATTACAGTGCTATTGTACTAATGCTCTCATTCAGAAAAAAGTAGCCAGGAAATAATTAAAAGATTAATGAAAAGAATAGGGCCATCAAGTAGCACCCCTTTTAAAGGGTTATAATAAATATGCTAGGCTGAATTTTTCTAATTTGCCAATGCCTGTAGCAAATCCCCTTAACAATAAGAAAGAATAATAATAATAAGAAAGAATAATAAAGGGGCGTGCATAAGCGCACCAGTGTGCCTACCGTCCCTGTCCGAATATTCCCTTTTATTAGTACCCATCTTATGTATATAAACAATGTTATATCTATGTATATCACCAATACGCACTTGACAAAAACAAATAATAAATAAATAAATAAATAAATAAATAAATAAATAAATAAATGCAAATGAGTAGACTAAAACACACCTACAAAGATTACCTTCCATTTGCATTTCACTGAAAGAACGCAAGCTTTTCTAAAAGTCAAGAAAACACAGAAGAACTATGAGGAAAAGATAGAATGGAGGTAACAGGATGATGGCACTGTGCTGGTGTGTCCTAAACTCAATCCAAATAAGTATGCAAGATCTCTAAGCCTAACTATTGCCCTCTCAATGGAAGCAGTTCCACATTTTGCTCTGGCTATGTGACTGAGATGATCTCAGAAGACCAAGACATTAGGTCAGAAAGCAGCTTGAATTTATCCTGCAATCTTGTTTAAGGACTGATGATGTGACAGTTATTCATGGCTTATGAGCCAAGAGCTACAGCTCAAATTACTGTTAGTCTAAGAATGCACTTCCATCTCAATGTGCCCTGCAGCAAGACAATTATTTTGGAGCACAGCAAACTGCTGTGCTGACTGCTCCTTTAAATCAAAGATATTCTGCAAGGGCTTATCAACAAAGGCCAGTTAAATTGGTACTGAACAACAGCCTTGAACAGAATTGCATTGTCACACTATTTAAAAAAAAACACAAATGGATCTCTAGAAAGGTAGAAATACACTAAGAGTAAAAAAGAAATGAGAAAAATTGGATATAGAGGAACAAGTATTTGGTGCTACCTGTGATTCAAGTCTCAGAACGATCACTGAAGCACCATTTTTATCTGTGGTGAGCCTTATCAATCCTCTACTAAGTATCCTTTGTGGAGTCCCTATGCAATGATTTCTAGGAAGTTCCTCCCCCAATCTTTTCATGTTTTCATAAGTAGGCTTTTTAACATGCTATCAACCTATGCACTTTAGGCTGCATGATCCAATGGTGTGCTTTCTTTGAGTTAATATTGAATTAAACAACTGGTCAACCCACACATTCATCACTTCTCACGGAAAACATACATTAAGATCATTCCAGAAAGAAAAAACTATATAAAGTTCCCATTATACATACTTTTTTATGAACCTTAATGCAAAATGTTTGTCAGGGTATTTGAATCAATTTGGAGAATCTCTGCCAGTATTTCTGCTAATTTTTCCCTTAAATTCTCTCCTTTATCTTCCAAAATATTCTGAAACCTTAAATAATATGAAGCACGCTCAAGTTCCAGACGGGCTAGAGCATCTTCCAAGTTTCTGATTGCATTGTTCTCCTCTATATTGGTTACTTTTTGCTCCACCAATTCCATCTTATTTTCTAATATTTTGACCTATTTATTTATTTATAAGCCTCGGTGGTGCAGTGGTTAGAATGCAGTATTGCAGGCTAATTCTGCTGACTGCTAGCAGTTCGATCCTAACCAGCTCAAGGTTGACTCAGCCTTCCATCCTTCCGAGGTGGGTAAAATGAGGACCCAAATTGTTGGGGGCAATATGCTGAACTCTGTAAACTGCTTAGAGAGGGATGTAAAGCACAATGAAGTGGTATATAAATCTAAGTGTTAACTGCTATTGCTATTTATTTATTAAATTTATATGCCACCCATCTCGCAGTTCAAGGTGACTCCAATATCCAAGAAGCTTGGGGAATGTACATTCCTCAAACTTACTGTGCATATTCTTTGGAGAAGAGGCACATTCTGCAGTCAATGCACGCAATCATCATAAAGTTCATTTTTAGTTTTGCTCTGAGGAGGGAAACTTTTGCTCATAGGCCCTACACTTTGCTATATTCTCTCTTCCCCACCCATCCTTTTAATCTAGTACACAAATATGAGGATCTGCTTTCCAACTGTTTAGCTTTCCCCTGATGATTACAGCCTTGGGGGTGAGAACCGGTTCCTTTCCTCTGATCAAATATGTAATGGAAAAAGAATAGCTGCAGCAGCTTTATTTTTCTGTTGCTCATCCATTCTAAAAATCTGGCACGGGGGGCTTTGATTGGTGGTGGAAATCAGCCCCTTTTTTGCACTGATCCCCATAGCTTTTAAGCTTAGGAAAATATCTGTTCTCTTTCTTCTCCCTTCGACATCATTCAATAGAATGGCAGGGAACAGAAATCAGTGGGGGAGAACTGGGGGGAGGGGGCTATAACTTTAGCTGAAGTTTGTTCTGTCCCCACTGCTCAGCTGCTCCCTGTCCATTAACTGAGCAGTGGGGGAGGAGATTAACCCTCTCCTCTCTCCTCACCTCTCATGATTCTTTTTATTTTATTTTTCTTAAATTTTATAGCAGTGTGTGAAGAATGAAGGAGACAATTTTTTAGCAGGATTATGAGGAGAACATATATTCAAAATGCAACAGAAACATTTATATTCTCCAAAGCCTGTGGACACTGTATAAACAATCTCCATGAGGCAAAATAACCAGTTATCATATACCCGTGATGGCAAACCTATGGCACGTGTGCTCGGAGTGGTACGCGGAGCCATGTCACCTGGCACGCGCGGCGTCGCCCGTTCCTCTTCCCGGTTTCTGGCGCGCATGGGCATGCGACGCTCAGCTGGCATTTGTGCGTGTGGCAGTGCCGGAAACCGGAAGAGCTAGTCTTCCATTTTCTGGCATGAGCATGCGTGCCGGCTAGCTGAGCAGCGCTTGCACATGTGTGGCAGTAACCGGAAGACTTGCCGGCCGGCGCGCATGTGCACTCCGGAAACCAGAAGTACATTTTCTGGCACACTTATGCCCCCTGGGCAACTCCTCTTCCTGGTTGCGGCCCAGACAAGCGTGCGCATCTGTGCTCCCTTTTTGGCACTCGGTGCCCCGCACATGTGCGCTGCCTTTTCAGCACTCGATGCTGAAAAGGTTCACCATCACTGTCATATACATTAAGTGTTTGACTCTCTCTCTCTCTCTCTCTCTCTCTCTCTGTGTGCATTTTATGTATCTATATAGATACAAAATATATGCCTGTATAATATACAAACATACCCAGGAGCACACTAGATCAGAAAAACAGTCCAGTTTGGTGCAGTGGTTAAGATGCTAGCCTAGAAACAGGAGACTGAGTTCTAATTCCAGTTTAAGAATGAAAGCCGTCTGGGTGACTCTGGGCCAGTCACATCCTCTCAGCCCAACCCACCACACAGGGAACAGGAGGAGTATTAAGAATGTTCACTGCCTTGAGTTACTTATAAAGTAATAAAGATGGGATAAAATCCAATAAATAAATAAAACCAAATGGGAAATTTGCTGCTAGAATATGGTGAATAAGAGTCAAGCACATTATTGGAGCAAGTTCAGAAAACAAACAGCCTGGTAAATAAATCAAAGAATTTGGAAATATGTGCCCTGAGGGTTATAATGCCCAGCAAGATTGTTATTTCTAGTATGAAGCTCTAAATTTAGGACTGCCAAAAATGCCAGAACTAAGTTATGATTTTGCACAAGCAGTAGCTAGTGGTATTTTCTGGAACTGATCCACAAGTGGTAGGAAGAAAGATAGATAAGCAAAAGCAAAGAAAAAAACATGTCTGGATATTAAGGTAAAGGTAAAGGTTCCCCCGCACATGTGTGCTAGTCGTTTTCCAGCTCTAGGGGTGGTGCTCATCTCCATTTCTAAGCCGAAGAGCCAGTGCTGTCCGAAGACATCTCTGTGGTCATGTGGCCGGCATGACTCAATGCCGAAGGCGCACGGAGCGCTGTTATCTTCCCACCAAAGTGGTCCCTATTTTTCTACTTGCATTTTTACGTGCTTTCGAACTGCTAGGTTGGCAGAAACTGGGACAACTAATGGGAGCTCACTCCGTTACGCGGTGCTAGGGATTCAAATCGCTGAACTGCAGACCTTCTGATCGACAAGCTCAGCGCCTTAGCCACTGAGCCACCGCATCCCTGTCTGGATATTAGCATTTAGCTAAAAATGAATCTCAAGGCTCAATATTTTAATCTGTGGGACCAAGTTTTCATAGATGAAAAAAAACCTCAGGAAGCCCTTGAAGGACAAGAGTCTGGACCAGCTCCTGTGAAAAGAAATATCAAAATAGCACATGCTATTATGAAAGATGCAAGACAGTTAGTTTAGTGAGAGCTTTTAAAAATACAGCTTAGATTCAAAGAACATTTTCTCTTCATCCCAATGTATCATCAAATTTTGACGTACCTCTGCACAACCACTAATAATTCAGTTGGGTACTCCAACAGGAGAAGAAGAGGATTCCCTACTGGTTTATAGCAACTCAATGCTTACATCAAGTGGCTTCTGCTTGCTGCATAGAGAACTGATCCAGGGGTGGGTTCTGGATTCTGCTACTGCCGGTTTGGTCAGGGACGCGCTGCGCGCACAGTACTAAAAAAAAGCTTCTGTGCATTGTGCAGTAGCAAAAAACAAGATGGCGCCGCCTATGGCGCCGCTGATAGAACCGGGGGCATGGCAGGCCTGGGTCGCTGTAGGTTCCAGCGACCCAGGCCGCCAAGTTACTAACGGTTCTATAGAACCGGTCCAAACCAGTAGGAACCCACCTCTGAACTGATCCACTTAACTAGTTTCATGTTTAAGTTTTACAAGTGATGGAAAGGTTTTCTGGTTACTGCCTCCATGAAGTGTTACAGTGAAACCAAGAGTTTAACGAAACACATGCAAACACATAGAGCAGAGAGATAAGAAACCATGGCTTTCCAGCATACCAGAATCCCTTGGAAGGCCAAATAACCGAGTCTCACAAATTAATAATGTGCTCATTCATTATGAAGGCTCAAGTTCATTTCTCCTCAGTCAGCATGTTTCTGAAAATTAGAAGTTGGAGGATTCTTTGACGTAGACCATATGTCATGGCCCTTGCCCTCATTTTACCTCTGCAGCAAGAATAAAAGTGACTAAAATTGACATAAAGATATGTATTATATCCATAATACAAGTCTTGACATCCCCCCCAATTGATAGATGTCAAGGTCCTCTTCAAATACGATGGACGAACATCATCATATCCATAATATGGATTCAAACATTTCAGATATTCTCTAGTTTGTCTCTCTGTGATAACCACCTGCTTTATTAGCTGAACTCTCCAGATGAAAGGATGCTGAGAAAGACTACTCATTTTTTGCAATACTGGAGGGCTGCTGCCAAAGCAGACAAAGTTTAACTAGGTGGACACTACTGATTTTGCTCAAAATAAGGCAGGTACCACAATTCCAACCTGTACTTGAGAAACAAGTCTCCACATATCCACCATAATCAGAAATCGCATACTGAAAGTTTTTTCAATATTTGGTGAAGAATTACAGATAACTGAAATAACAGTGGCTATTTCGGTAAATTGCAGGTCTTCTTGCCTTCTGAAGAGAAGTTCTCCATGCTGAGGAGTGTACTTCCCTCTGGAGCCCCTTCCTAAGAAGATTGCAAAGCTCTTTTCAAAAGTTATTTGTCTCTCTTGCAAGCAACTCTTGTTTTAGAGAAGAATGAAGTTACATGGCATCAGAATATTACTTTCTATACAACTACTAGAGCAGCGGTTCTCAACCTGGGGGTTGCGACCCCTTTGGGGGGTCGAATGACCCTTTTACAGGGGTCGGGAGACTTCGCCCGAACGCTGCCATTTGGGTTCTTTTACCCTCTGCGCATGCGCAGAACGCTTTGTGCATGTGCAGAGGGTAAAAGAACCCAAATGGCGGCAGTAGGATGGGTCACGGTGGGGGCGGGTCGCAGGTCGTGGCATAAGGAAAGTAGAGAACCACTGTTTAAAGGATAAGCTGAGAAAAGGATCTTATCAGCAGCAAACAGGGTTGGCACCCAAATGGGTGAAAAACAAGAATGTCACTAGCTCTTCAGGAGAAGGCCTACAACCCGATTCTAACTAAAAAAACTAACAATAAATGCCCTAGTATATTTCCAAAATCCATCTGTTCCAACCTGGCAATGTCAAAACGTGGACTGAGAATTGCTTGTAATACATACCAAATTGGTTTAAATTAAGTTGTGATTTTTATTTAAATCATAGGTTTTAGTGTTATTATATTTCTCATAGTTTTGACACAAGCATCCAAAGAAAAGTGGGAGCAAATCCATGCAACAACTGAGAGAAATGGACATGACAACTGAGAGAGAAGATTGCACCCCCAATTTAGAGGATAAACTGGATCCTAAGGATGCTGTCTAAAAATACCCCTCGCTATCCTTCCTTGAACACAAACTGCTAATGAAATTCGGGCATCTTAGACATTTCATTTTGGCCTATTTTCAACTGTTTATATGCACAATGGACCGCAGGTTTGGACTAGTGGTTAAGAAACCAGACTAGAAATTGGGAACCTGTGAGTTCTAGTGCCATCTGAGGCAGGATGTCAGCTGGGTGACTTTGGGCCAGTCACTCTGTCTCAACCTTAGGAAGAAGGTAATGGCATTTCCAAAAATCTTGTCCAGAAAACTGCATGGATTTATTCAAGCAGTTGTCAGGAGTCAAGACTGACTAGAAGGAGCACACAGACATACACAAAAATTAAACGAAGCACAATAAAATCCAAGCCAAAATTTAAAATTAGGGAGAAGGCAGCAAAGTTGGGATAACATGCATCGGAAAATTGAATTACAGACTAGCCTGCTTGCACGCTTTTGTTTACAAGATCCCAACTTAGCCCAATTTTCTACTACTGTATTTTACGGAGTATAAGACACACTTTTTTCCCTCCTAAAAGAAGCTGAAAATTTGGGTGCGTCTTATACTCCAAATGTAGCCCCGTCCACTCACCGGCCCCTACCCTTCGGCCTCCCCGCGTCCTCTTCCTGGCTGCAGAGATTGCCACTGACAATGGCTTGTGTTTTTGGTCTCCACACGTTGCATTTTCAGCCTCCAAACCAGGGGTGAAATGCTCCCGGTTCGCTCTTGCCTGTCGGTCATCGCAGAGCCAATGGAGCCGGTGGCAATCGCGGCGCAGGGCTGCCCCCGCCTGCTTCCCCCGCCCGCCTGGACGCTGCCATTTGAGTTTTTTTGCCCTCTGCGCATGCGCAAAGTGTTCTGCATGCACAGAGGGCAAAATAACTCAAATGGCGACGTCCAGGCGGGCGGGGAAAGCCCCACGTCGCGACCGCCACCGGCTCCATCGGCTCTGCGACGACCGACAGGCAAGAGCGAACCGGGAGCATTTCACCCCTGCTCCAAACACTCATGCGGTGCCCAAAATGGCTATCCGGAACAGCTGCTGCCTTCTTTTACCCCTTCCCCGCTTTGCCTGCTTTAGTCACTGGAGCTCCTTCCGAGGATCAGCTGTGCTTTTGAAGCTGTTTTTCAGCCCAAACACGAGCTAAGCGATCTTCCGTGTTTTGCCTGCTTTTCTAATTGTTGCTCCCTCCGACAATCAGCTGTGCTTTAGAAGCATAGCCCCAACCATCCCCAACCTCAAAACCAGCGAGCGAACAAATGTGCTGAAGCTTATACCCCACTATCCCCAACCTCAAAACCAGCAAGCTAACTAATATGCTGAAGCTGACCAGGCTAAGGACTAGCCAGATGAATACCTGGTAGGCAGAATTCCAACCCCCCTATTTTCCTCCCCAAAAACTAAAGTGTGTCTTATACTCCGGTGCATCTTATACTCCAAAAAATACAGTAACATCGAAAGGGGTCTAGCTTTATTTAATGTTATCACTCCTGACAATTGCAGGAGAGGCTAGACCAGATTGGTCTAAATATTTATTTGGGTAGATACATGGTTGGCTTAGATAGGAACCGTGGTGGCGCAGTTGTTAGAATGCAGTACTGCAGGCTACTTCTGCTGACTGCCGATTGCCAGCTGTTCGAATCTCACCAGGCCCAAGGTTGATTCAGCCTTCCATCCTTTCAAGGTGGGTAAAATGAGGACACAAATTGTTGGGGGCAACATGCTGACTCTGTAACCCACTTAGAGAGGCCTGTAAAGCACTGTGAAGCGGTATATACGTCAAAGTGCTATTGCTATTAGGTCAGGACCACAAACAAATATGGAAGGCGAACAGGCACTCTGCAGAATGGCAGTACATGAGAAAAGAGGGTCTATGACTCACCAGGATAACCTGTAGAGTAGATAAGAACAGTTGGCTTCCAGTAAGAAAAAGACTGAAAGAAATTTCCACCAAGCGACCCAGATCATCACGCTACATTATCAAAGCCCACCCACCCACAAATCTACCTGCTCACCTATTCTATAATAATCATTCTCATTTACTGTACATGCAAACAGTAGGGGCTAATAACGTCTTAGAGGTCTGTCTCTATGCCAGATTTCCCCAAAAGCTCCCTTGCTCCCAAATGGCATGTTAAAGTGTCCCATTACACTGTAGAAAAATTACTATTTTTGTAAAACTAATGTTAGGCAGATACTGGAACCCTCCTAATGCTTTTCCCTCTATAGCCAACTTAGCCCTGTCCCTACATTCTTGGGACACCCACACACTACCAGCTCTTTATAAATGACACCTATAATAATATTTCAAATTCCAAGAATCTGTTCAGCAAATGCTCAAGAGAATCCCTACCCCCGAGCCAACCTTATTGCACAAAATGGCTTCCCACTTTATTGTCCAAATCTGAGGGAAGTCACTCAAAATTCTAGCTGTTTTCCTATGCCTCAAACACAACTTTACACTGTACTATACTTATAGAATCCTATTATTGTTGCTTTCCACTACAGTGTTGCTCCAGAGGTTGGTCTCCTTTAAACCACCACCATGGCTTCCCCCACAGAAATAAATAAGCTGTAATATGAGGAAGAAAATGTACTTTCATACAAAGTCGGAAATTCCCTATCAAGGATAGTTTACTCTGTCATCTTCTTATCTCATTCAGTTGACCCAGCCATTTAACTCCCCGAGCCACACAATGAGGAAGTAACTGTCTACAAGTCTTAAGTCTCTAAAGTTTGATGTATAATCCTGTCTCATCCAGTTAGTATCGATTTGTTATAAAGATTTTTTTTTTTAATCTTCCATGGAGAATCCTGGAACTGTTCAGAAAAGAACCTTGGCATTCTCAAACTATCCATAGGTCAACACCAAGTCCTTATGTAGATCTAACTCTCCTAATAATTGTGTATTTTAACATTACAAAAAAAACCATATCCATTAGCAATAGCATGAAACAAAAGTAACTTCTCAGGAGGTGATGCTGGGGAAAAGTTAAGAAGTAATTGGCATTTGGAGGTTTTCCTTCATAGCTTAGGACATTTATACCGATGCGCCTCCTCACCTCCCTCTTCCACCTGGCCAGCCACTCATCCCGCTTCCTCTTGCTGATGTAGTAGGGATCTCCAGCTTGGAAGGTCAGACGCTGCACTGGCCTCGGGCGAAGGATGGACTCACAACCCAGTCCTCCACGCAGACGGCCACGAGATCCCTAAGAGAAAGAGGGAGATATAAAGAATGGCTACTTTAAGGCTAGCATGGACACATATTTAGGTGTAATTAAGAAAGCTGCATCTGCTATTTTGCTTCCACTGGTCATGAGGAGTGATCATACTGAATCCTGAAGATTCAGCTCTGAGGAAATTCTTGTTTTATTTACTACTGACCTAGTATTGTTTACAGGTGCCAAACTTCTCTAAACAGTCCAAAGAACCAATAATTAATTTTATTAAGCCAAAATGATTCCCATATAATTCATTTCATGTTTCTGGATTTCCAATTCAGAGTATGTGATCCAAGGATAGAAATAAATCAAGTCTTAACTGCATTCATTCTTTATCATGAAGGCCAACTATGGTAATATTAATTTGTGGCTCCTTGAGATGTAAAAACACAAGTATTGTGTTATGTTGACTGAACCAAACTGTTGTTTAATCACATAGTGTTACATTATAATACATAGTTGTTAGCCGCCCAGAGTCCCCCGGGAGTTGGGCGGCATAGAAATTTTAATAAATAAATAAATAAACACAACACCTATGCTTTACTAATCCTGGTTTAGTATTTAGTGTGTTGTATAAATGCAAACATTTTAGGCAATCACTTTCTTAGCCTCCCTTCAAATTTCAAATGTGATTGATACTTCCAGTGTTACCTCAGAGCATTGAATGAAACACTAGATTTGTAACTCATTTAGTCTTATAACCTCATACAGCCTTCTTCTGCCTGACATTTCTGAATAAATAAAAAAGCAACCGTAGTAAGCACCTTAAGTGGGCATCCAAAAGCTGGATATTTCAGCAGCAGCAGAAGCAAATGCAGTATCTGCACAAATCATGTTTTAGTCTGAAAATTCCAAGTTCTCTAAAGAATTGAGATTAGAAGAAATGGCTCTAGAGAAGCACCTTTTTACTGGCCTGCCTGGAGCAGACACTTCACAATAACCTTTTCCTACCATTTTCAGGAGCAGATTTTCAAGGTTAAGTTGATTTTGTTGAAGAATTAATTACAAGTAGTCCTCGAATTACAATCATTTGTTCAGCGATGGTTCAAAGTTACAATGGCACTGAAAAAAATTATTTAGAATCGGCCCTTGAGCCGAGGTGGCGCAGTGGTTAAATGCAGCTACTGCAGGCTACTCCAGCTGACTGCTAGTTCAGCAGTTCAGCTGTTCAAATCTCACCACCGGCTCAAGGTTGATTCAGCCTTCCATCCTTCTGAGGTCGGTAAAATGAGGACCCAGATTGTTGGGGGCAATATGCTGAACTCTGTAAACTGCTTAGAGGGGGCTGTAAAGCACTATGAAGCTGTATATAAGTCTAAGTGCTATTGCTATTGCTATTATGACCACTGCATCATCCCCATGGTCAATATTCAGGCACTTGGCAACTGGCATATATTTATGACACCCTGAGGAAATATAATTGTCATTTGTAACCTTCCCAGCTGGCTTCCAACAAGCAAAGTCAATGGGGGGGGGGGACTGGATTCACTTAACGACTGCCCAATTCACTTAACAACTGTGGCAAAAAAGGTGGTAAAATTCGGTGCAACTCACTTAACTGCCTTGCTTAGCAATAGAAATTCTGATCCCAATTTGGTCATAAGTTGAAGACTACCTGATTATTGATTATTTATGTCGTGAAAGTACTGAATGAACGAACACAACAGCCTCAACCAGATCTGTTAAAAATGTAATCACTGCTTTTGTGCAAGATGAGGTTTTGTTGGAGTTCAAGCTCTAAAAAATTGTCAATACCCAGAAAATTGGTTAATTCACTAACCAGGTTAAATATATTACATGACTGAACCTGTGATTGTGGTTACTTTTGGGGTCATTCTTTTCTATAAATCTGAAGCTTGGTGTATTTGGTGAATACAGCCAATGAATACATACAGAGGTAGTCCTTGACTTATAACCATCACTGAGCCCACAATTTCAGTCATAAGTCATCACAGTTGTAAAGCAGGTCACCACATGACCAGACCCAATTTTTGTGTGTGGCGCTTTTTAAGTGAATCCATTGTTTGCTGTGGGGCAGTGTTTGCTGGAAACTGGAAGTGAACAGCATTTCTGACAAAAATGTTGTAAATTGTGGTCAAGTGACCAAAGAGTGTTGCAAATAGTTGTAAACGCTGGTCAATTTCCAAGCACCCAAGATGTTGTGGGAAGGGCAGACGTCACAACTTCGAATCTGGGTCGTGAGTAGCTTTTTGAGTGTGTGGCGTAATTTCAACTGCTAAGCAACCAGTCATCAATCAAGGACTACCTGTATGCTAATTTTTTTTAAGGGATGCAGAGCTTATAGGGCTATTAGAGGAGGTACTCTGCAGGATGATATGTCTGGTCAGTTGCCTATCGAATACCAGAGCAAGAGGGGAAAAGAGGCAGATCTTACTTTCTTTGGTGCACTAAGCCATAAGTGATATGACATGTTTTACCATAGCTGATCTATAGTCCATTTATGTTTGCAGTGCCATTTCCTGAAGTCCAGATTCATAATTTCTTCTAGTCTAAATGAACGAACATTGTTCATGTAGTAGACAGGCAACTGGTTGTGTTTACACAGTATATTTGGTTAAATGTGATTAATTGTGGGATGGCTTATCATGTTGTACATATCCAACCCATTTGGTTGAACACTTCCAGATGTGGGGTTTTTTTCAGGTTTTTTAAATTTCAGGTTTATCTTTTTAGGTAGCTAAACTTTCTGAAAAGTTCTGAAATGCACCCAAGTTTGATCCAGGCTGTTTTCACTACAAATCTATTCTTTACTTCCTATATGCACAATAACACAAAATGAACAGAATAAAATAACAACAGAGCAGCAAAGAACTGCTTGTTCCATGCTGCTTGTTTTTTTGTTCTTTCTTACAACCTATCAATTTTTTGGGGAAAGGCAACTGTCTTAAAACAGAAGTTTCAGGTTATGGAACTGATACAGATCTATTAATAGTTCACAAATATACAGTTCGTTTTTTTTTATAAATGTGTTACAGCCACCCAACTCTGATGGACTTTTGCATACGTTATGACATCGTTTGATGAAAAGGAGCCTCATTTACCCCTAAAACAGGGCCCTTTCTCTGTTTGCAAGGGCTCTGTCCAATTTGCTGTGCAAACCCAGAAAATAGATGAACGTAGAAAGAAACATAAATTGCTCTCAGCAGCTGCCTGCATCCCTTCTCTTTCAAAGTCAAAGAGAACATTCTGGAAGTATTACAAAGGCATTCTATTTGCCAAAGGAAGGGTGAGGCTTTCATGTTTATCTATCCTTGGATACTGACAGGATTCAAAAGTATTTTTGTTTCACTGTTGCACAGCACAAACTCAGGAGTGAGGATACCTATAAATTTGAGCAAATGTGAAGAATATCCTGAACCCTGCCCATTTAGCCATCTTTGTGTTTTATATCCTCCTAAAACAACAACAATGACTTGGAGCACAACAAATGGTTTAGCCTTCACCAAAAGAATGTCTTACAGGAAGAGCCTAGCTTCCCTGCCTTCACTGAATTAAGTAGGCAACTGGGACCAGCACACTACAAAATTGAGCTCCTGTGGTCACTGTGTGATCTATGTCCACTAAGGGCAGACATAGTTAAAGAATGCTAATTTCTATAACTATTACATAAATGTGCAATTCAACTTCTGACTTATTTTCCCATAAAACAATTGCTGTCTTGGGAATAGAAGTAACTTTATTCTCAACCGATGAAATTCTCACACAATACTTGCCTCCATTTTCAGTGAGTTGTAGTGGTTTTCTTCCTTGTCGTCTTTGCCTAAAAAACACAGAAAGAGAGGTTAGAATTAGTATGGGCCCCTTCAAAGAGCCAAACATATGGTTTCTATTGGGATCAAATGTACTTAGAGCACTTTACCTCCAACACAGGGTCTCTTGGCCATATCACATGATAGATAATATGGGACTACCTGCATATTAAACTCCTTTGAGCATCAGAGACACTGTTTTCCCAATTATTGGTGAGTGGAGTAGAGAATAAGTAATACAGAGTTTCAGAGTTAACACTGAAATACAATACTACATATACTGTAGTCTACACAACCATTCCCTTTGGCCAAGATTTTCATATCACATATACCGTATGTGCCGGCATATAAGACGACTTTTTACCCCTTGAAAATCTCCTCAAAAGTCGGGGGTCGTCTTATACGCCGGGTACTAAAACTTCCGAGCCGGGGGGAGCTCAAAAACGGCCGCGGCCGCATCCCTGCTGTTCTCCGGCCAAGCGGCCGAAGGAGCCCTGGAGCCCCGACACCGCCCTGCATCTCGGTCTCTTCGGGCTTGTCCGGCAGCCTGCTGGGAAGTCTGCGATGCATGGGAGGGAAGGAGCTGCTATTGCCGCTCCGGCGTGTCTCCCCGGTCTTTGTGGCTGCACCGGGGAGCCCGCCTACTTGTCAACAATGGAGGCGCTGCGCACGCGGAAGGCACCACAGAGCAGAGGCGCCTGGCGAGCGAGGCAAGTGGCGGCATCGGGGAAAGGCTCCTGCCCGCGTCTCCCGCCCGCCCGCCCGCCTCTCATTCTTTTAAATGCTAAGGCAAGAGGCGGGCAGGCGGGCGGGAGACGCGGGCAGGAGCCTGCCGCCAATGCTGCCACTTGCCTCACTTGCCAGGCGCCTCTGCTCTGTGGTGCCTTCCACGTGTGCAGCGTCTCCAATGTTGACAAGGACGCGGGCTCCCCGGTGCAGCCACAGTGACCGGGGAGACACGCCAGAGCGGCAATAGCAGCTCCTTCCCTCCCATGCGTCGCAGCCTTCCCAGCAGGCTGCCGGGCAAGCCCGAAGAAACCGAGATGCAGGGCGGCGTCGGGGCTCCAGGGCTCCTTCGGCCGCTTGGCCGGAGAACAGCAGGGATGCCGCCATGGTCGGGGACTCAGTCGGGTGGCTGCAGCCCCGTGGGAGACAGCAACAGAGGTTCCTTCTTCCTCCTGCAGGGAGAAAGACAGAAGGAAGGAAGGAGGGAGGGAGGGAGGGAGGGAGGGAGGGAGGGAGGGAGGGAGGAAGGAAGGAAGGAAGGAAGGAAGGAAGGAAGGAAGGAAGGAAGGAAGGAAGAAGAAGACAGAAGACAGACAGACAGACAGACAGACAGACAGACAGAAAGAAAGAAAGAAAGAAAGAAAGAAAGAAAGAAAGAAAGAAAGAAAGAAAGAAAGAAAGAAGTTAGGGAGGAAGGAAGGAAGACAGAAAGAAAGAAAAAGAAAGAAGTTAGGAAGGAAGGCAGACAGACAGACAGAAAAAAGAAAGAAAGAAAGAAAGAAGTTAGGAAGGAAGGAAGACAGAAAGAAAGAAAAAGAAAGATGTTAGGAAGGAAGGAAGACAGAAAGAAAGAAAAAGAAAGATGTTAGGAAGGAAGGAAGACAGAAAGAAAGAAAAAGAAAGATGTTAGGAAGGAAGGAAGATGGAAGAAAGAAAGAAGGAAGGAAGGAAAGAAAGAAGAAGAAAGAAGACAGACAGACAGAAAGAAAGAAGTTAGGAAGGAAGGAAAACAGACAGAAAAAAAGAAAGAAAAAGAAAGAAAGAAAGACAGAGAGAAAGACAGAAAGAAAGAAAGATGTTAGGAAGGAAGAAAGAAAGAAAGAAAAAGAAAGATGGTAGGAGGGGTAGTCTTATACGGCGAGTATATCCCAAACTCTATATTTTAATTGGAAAAGTTGGGGGTCGTCTTATACACCCAGTCGTCTTATACGCCGGCACATATGGTACTCAAAACATCCATTTAGCAAAGCCAAAGTGCATCAAAATGTTTCTTCTTGAAAGTTCAACTTTTATTTGTATTTATTATTAGAATTACATCCCATCTTTATTTTTTTTTACAACTCAACATGATGCACATAATTCTCCGGTCTCTTCAAATCTAAGCAACTAGACAAAGTTACCCAGCCAGCTTTCATGTTGAAGAAACAACTAGAACTCCCAGTTGCCAAAGTCCTAGTCCAGCACCTTAACTACTACATCAAGATGGCTCTCTTAGAAAAATTAGATGAATTTCCCCTGATAGCCTGATTGTCAGTTTCTGTTTCTCAGACATAAAGAATCTGGGGCAATGTAAGATGGTGGCCAACTAGTATGATACAGAGCCAAGCTCAGTTCCTACCCTATTTAAACATGTTACTGTGTGAATAGTTTATATCACCACAAGAAGAATCAGGGCCTTCTGCGCTTCTGGGGCTTTGAGAACAGCCTTGATTTGTAGGCTGAGCTTGTTCTGGCTATGTGCGTGTTAATAAGTGAGCCTTAAGCACTGTGCATAATATTCCAGGAAAAATATAATGTTTCTTCATACTTGCAGGAATATAAATTGATATTGGAACAATTAAGGATACTATGGAAAGCAAACTGTGTAAGACAATTAAGAAAACATTCCCCATTCTTGTCTAGTGGGTACAGAATGCTATGCCAGATTCATACTTTTGGAATTAGAAAGATATTGACCATTCTTTCTACATATACTGTTTTCCTTTGTCCTTCTACCTCTCCACTCTCCTCTTCCTGGAAAATCCTGGAAAACTAAGATGCTATTTCAGTAGATATGCTCCTGCTCTGGAATGTCTTCTCCAGAAGACATTCCCACTTGGCTGTCTTCTGCCTCAGTAAAGATTTCTCTATCCCACAAGTTTTCAAGTCTTTTTATGTTGAAACCTGTTCTTGTTCTTTTTATATTTTTCCAGGTTGTGAGCTTTCATTCTGCAGTACTGTTTTAGAGAGTTTAATTCAAGTTCTATTGTATTACATTATGAGAATAAGGTAATTTGCGATTTTAGTCACTGGGCAATAAACTCAAGGTAAAGTCTTCTTAAAGTCCAGGCTGAATCCTAATGATTTCACAGTTTCCATGGCAACAGTATGAAAGGGGACCGCCATTGCTGTTTTGGGGTTTGTTTGTTTTTACTCTATACCAGTGATGGCGAACCTTTTTTGGTTCACGTGCCAAAAGGAGGAGGTGCGGGAGGGCGCACACGTGCGGGCCCACATCCATAATTCCATGCGCCCCCTGCGCATGCACGCGTGACCCTCCCCCTCCTGGTACGTGATGGCATGCCCGTTTTTCGCTCTCCCCAGGCTTAAGAGCCTTTCTAGGAGCCTGGGGAGGACGAAAACGGCCTTCCCCACCCCCTCTGGAGGCTGAAAACAGGCTGTTTCCCGACTCCCAGTGAGCCCAGAAGGCCCGAAAATCAGCATGCCAGACCTTAGCTCACGTGCCCACTGATATGGCTCCGCGTGCCACTTGTGGCACGCGTGCCATAGGTTCGCCATCACGGCTCTATACTTTAGCCTACAACCAGAGGTTCTCCTATCCAAATACTAAAGAGGTCCAAGCCTATTTAATTTCTTAGCCCAAACAAGGTAATCATGGTTCTACCACCTGATGAGACTTGTTGGGTAGTATACAGATTAAAAAAGAAAGAAAATGGTAATAATAACGTTGCAACTAAATAGATCATAGCAACTAAAGTAGGTAACGAAAACTATAAAACAAAAACCTTGAAGGCATTTTGAAAAGCCACCAGGTGGGCAGAAGGAAAAGAGAAAAACAGGGCTGAAAAGGTCAATCAATGATGTGGTTAGAAACTGTAAGAGTAGCTGACAGAAGTGATCATCCCACAACAGGCTGTTACAGCAGATGTAATTCTGAATGGTTGCTAAATGGAAGGTTGTGATCCCTTGGATAGCCACTGCCTATGTCAGCTAAAAATGAGGGGAGCTAAGGATTGAAAGGAAGGTTACGTTTCCTTTCATTTCCTTTACAAATCACTGAAACATCCCAAATCCTCCTAAATAAACCAAGTATAGAACCCAGTCTGTTGAAGAAACTACTAATCATGAATAATAGAAGCGTCCAGATCACACCTTTTCTGACTTTGATGCCTTCATCTGTCTTTGCTCTGGCATCAGTCAAAAGGATCTGACTGGTGTCGCAGTGGTTAGAAGGCAGTATTGTAGGCTAGCTCTGCCGTAGTTCGATCCTGACCAGCTCATGGTTGACTCAGCCTTCCATCCTTCTGAGGTCGGTAAAATGAGGACCCAGGTTGTTGGGGGCAATATGCTGACTGTGTAAACCACTTAGAGAGGGCTGTAAAGCACTGTGAAGTGGTATATAAGTCTAAGTGCTGTTGCTATTTTTATGTCATGAAACCGTCTGACACTTAGGGCAGATTTGTCAAACTGGCAGCCCGCGGGCTGGATATGTCACGCGCAGGCCACACCCACCCTGGCTCTGCAAAGGCAAAAAAGTCACAATACGTCATGTAACGCGATTGAGTTTGACACCCATGCCTTAGGGAGAGGCCTTTTCACAGAGAACCTTTTCCTGCAGTGCTGCAGAATGCTGAATGCATTCTCCAACTTCAAAATAATCCATAAAGATGCACCTCTTCCACCAAAATATTAATTGTTAATTGATGTTAGGGTTCGTTTTAGCAATCTTCATAGTTTGCAATTCCTAAAATTCTTTAGCTTTTTTAACTTTTGTAAATTGAATAGAATGCTTGCTGTACAAAAAGATAAAGTATAATTTACTAAACAAATGAAGTCAGTAAAAGGCTGACAACGTTCATTCTAGAGATCTGAAGAGCTAGGAAACACAGCTCCCTTTTACCTGCTGAGGAGCCTTTTTGGAAGACTTGGAGAAATGCAGGTGAGCGCTCGGGAGAAGCCCAGCAGGCAAATCAGGTCTGAGGCTTGTGCAAGCTAGCAATTTTTTTTTATTTTTTATTTATTTATTTTTGTCAAGCATATCTGCATAAGATAACAGATATAAGTATAAACATGGTTATGAATACATGAAATGGATACAAATAAATGGGGACATTAGGACAGGGACGGTAGGCACGTTGGTGCGCTTATGCATGCCCCTTACAGACCTCTTAGGAATGGGGTGAGGTCAACAGTAGACAGTCTAAGGTTAAAGTTGTGAGGGTTTGGGGAAGAAACCACAGAGTCAGGTAGTGTATTCCAGGCATTGACCACTCTGTTGCTGAAGTCGTATTTTCTGCAATCGAGTTTGGAGTGGTTTACCTTGAGTTTGTATCTATTGTGTGCTCATGTATTATAAATATTATAAATCATGTATAAATGCGATCTAACGTGGGGAGGGGGAGAAGAAAGAGCACCATTCTGTCTCCTTTGTGCTGTGATGAGTTGGCTTGGCCTCTTCTGTTCACCTCTTGCTATAAGAGCGTCTCTATCTTTTTCTTATGCGAACTCACCTCCTTGCAGGTTTATATCAAAGTACCACAGCATCCAATGTACTATTTTGGCTATGGGGAGGAAGGGACAGAATGGAAAGCAGACTTGAGGGGCCTCAGAAAGGGAGGAAAAAGTCATGCAGCAAAGGAAACGCATAGCTTGTTCAAAGCTGTATAAAAGATGCAGGTGAAACAGGGGGATGGCAATGACTTAATGGTTCCTTCTAACCAGCGGTGAGTTGCTCCTGGTTCGGCCCGGTTCGAAGAACTGGTAGCACCGGCGGCAGGACGCTCCGCCCACCCACCCAGGACACTTCTGCGCATGTGCAGAAGCATTGCACGCAAGCACAGGTGCAAAACGGTAGTAAAGGGTTTTAGAACCCACTACTGCTTCCAATTCTATGATTTTATTATCTGGAAATCGAGATTGAATCTGGATGGAAATTAGTGATGCCCACCAGATGTGAATTTCTTAGATTCCAGGATCAGATACTTTTCTGTTCCTGTGCTATGGGGCTACACTTTATTTTTAATTGATGGCACTTCAGTATTAGCATTTTAACTAGGGATTGTGATGAGTTCCCGTCCCTCTTTTTAAAGTTTTAAATAAAGAGCTTGTTGGACTTTTGAATTATTACATCTGCTATTTTACTTTATTTTACTCTGCTTTAAGATGTCTCACTTTCAAAGTAATGCAAAAACTGCTTTAATTAATCAAGCTGCACTATAACCACAACCACAAGCACAAGTTTGGGCCAGCAAGCTCCACATAGAGAACCTCACTTTATTCAGATCAGGCCAAACAACACTGCAGCAAGAGCTTAGAGTTTCTGGAGACTAAGCAATGCAGCCAAGCCAAGCACTGCTGAGATGACATATAAGCAGCCAATAAGCCAATTGGCAAAATGCCTTGACCATACTCTACAGTCCTGCTTTATTATTTTTCCTATGTCTAAAATATTCGAGTGTATAAAAGACTGTTGTTCATCTTTTCTTATTTTTAAAACTAGACATTAGGTTATTTTTGTCTTATGGAAATACAATACATTCCCTGACCTTCGTCATCTTTAGCTTTGCCATGTCTTTAAATATCTTAACAGTGTCAACATTTCACAACTTACAAACAGCTATCCTTTATTCCATCAAAGTGCTTACCATCCTCTCCCCTCCCTCATCCTTTGAAAGTCCCCTCCCTTTTCTTATCACATTTTTTTTGAATACTGGGACGCTTGGGGCTGACTTTCTAGAACTCAATTCTGGGATCATTGGGTAGTTCTGACCTGCCACTCACACTCTCCCCCTTTGGGATCCTCTGCTTTCAGAGTTTGCATTTGGCAAAGACACAGCCTGAAGGAGGCCCCTTCCCAACAAATGCTCTTGGCAGGGCAGCAGTCAAGAAGACCCCTCCCCTTTACAGGCCTCCTGCCAGCAGGAAACGTAAGTTCCCTGGGAACATGGAATTGGCCCCTCTCATCCACTCCACAAAGGCCGTCCCTTGGATTTTGGGGGCAGGCTCACCCAAAAAAAGAGTGGGGAGGCAACAAAAAAACAGATTTGGAAAGACAAAGTAAATTCTCTTAGAAAGTTTGAAGCAAAGTGGAGAGAAGATGACCAGATTTGTTTAGCCCACTCCTAGCAGGTAGCCTCACCTTGAGAAAAAATGGGCTGGTCTCCTCAAGGGCGGATTTGGGGTTTATTAAGAGGTATAAAAGAAGAGATGGGATAGACAGGAAACAATCCACCACCACTAATTTATCCTTCCTAAGTTCCTCTGCAACAAATCTAACCAATTGGAAGCTAATCAAGGAGAGAAGCAACCTAGATTGGAAACTTTTGCTAGAAATGCTCTAAGGGAAACATTGGGTTTTCAAGAGAACCTATGGGATGGGACAGAGAAGCTCTTGGATTAGTCATGACACACTATCAGCAGAAGTAGAAATATTGGTTTGGATTCTCACAGGCAATCCAGTACTCAATCCTACAAAGAAAAGTCCCATCAGCATTTATTTCAATAGAGATCACAGACAAAGAGAAAAACTCTTTCATTCCTATAAGAATGTCTAAGTCAGACCTACTTTTTTGGCCTGAACAATTAAGCAAGAAAGAATTCAAGCATTCATATTTAATCTCTTTTGCACAGGATAAACCTGGCTTTCTAATTTGAATGACACCTGTAAATATCTGCACATCAGACATTGGCTCAGGAATCAGCCCCGCCCTTTCCTTGCTTCAAGGCAACTGCATGCCTTCATCTTTTTTTAAAAGCTTTACACATATGTTGATCTGTTCATTCATTACCTTATTTTAAAAAAAGAAAGCAACATCTTTTTAAATTGCACAATTGTTTTGGGGGCTTCTTGGTGATTTCACAAGACCTTATCAGTCAATACTGCTAGCAGGAAAGTTCTTGTGCAAGTTGCAGAACCTTGACCACTGACAGAAAAAGATACGAAATACAACAAAAATCCTCCACAGCTTTAAAATATGTGAATATCGTCAAGCTATAGTTCTGTGACCTATCTACCAGAGAAGAGAATATATGTAGCTCGGGGTTAGAACTGTGACGTCCTTGGTGGTCTCCGAGTTTGGCCGTTTGCTTGCCGACGTTTTGTTACCAGACTAGGTAACGTTATCAGTGCACTAGTCTGGTATTGAAACTTCTGCACACAAACAACCAAGCTCAGAGATCACCAAGGACTCTACACATCTACAAGACTCCAGGTCTATTTCATTCCTTTCTTTGCCACAGGTAGCCTCACCTAAACCTTCTCTGCACTGTTCACTCAGTTTCTAGGATGTGAGAGCTTGACTAATCTTATTCAGGTAGTCCTTGACTTACAACAATTCGCTTAGTGACCGTTCAAAGTTACAACGGCACTGGAAAAAGTGACTTATGACCATTTTTCACACTTACGACCACTGCAGCATCCCCCCGGACACGTAATCTAAATTCAGATGCTTGGCTACTGACTCACATTTATGACGGTGGCCATGTCCCTGGGTCTTGTGATCCCCTTTTGCAACCTTCTGACAAGCAAAGTCAATGGGGAAACCAGATTCACTTTACAACTGGGTTACTAATTTAACAACTGCAGTGATTCACTTCAGAAATGTGGCAAGAAAAGTCGTAAAATGGAGCAAAACTCACTTAAAAAATTTCTCACTTAGCAACATAAATTTTGGGCTCAATTGTGGTCGTAAGATGAGGACTACCTGTTCCTTAGTTATCCTTGATACCTTAAACCAGGGGTGTCAAACTCAAGGCCTAGGGGCCGGATCCGCCCCGCGGGGTGCTTAGATCTGAGTGCGACCCCCCTGAGCTCCGTTTTCACTGGCAGAGGGCGGCAGGAGAGCGTCGCAGCTGAAAATGGAGCTCTGGAGCCCGTTTTCGCTGGCAGAGCACTTGGTCCACCAGAGACGCCTCCGACACGAGTGACATCAAGCTGGGCACGCCCCCCCTGTCCAAGCCCCCCCCCCCCCGAGGTCAAACACAATCCTGATGCGGCCCTCAATGAAATAGAGTTTGAGACCCCTGCCTTAAACTCTTTCTTGCTTAGGCTACAAGAGGCTGATCTGACACTGTCTGTTCACCTTCACTAGCAGGTGGATCAGGACTATCCTTGGGGGTGCAGCGCCCATTTTCCAAGGCCCGTCCCATCTCTCCTTCTGGCGGGCCACTGGGTTCGTTTTCGCTTCGCTGCCTGCCCTTCAGATCGGTGATAGTGCAATTCTCAGAAGCTCCCATCTCAGCATCTCCATTGGGCACTTGCTCCATAGGGCTGGTGTTGTGGGTAGGTGGGGGGCACTTGGGTGCTGAAGCTGTGTCTTTGGGGATTTCACTGGTCTCCACCTGCAAAAGGACAAAAGCAGGAAAGAAAAAAGGTGTGAAAAATAGTTGAAGTCATTCACAGCTATATCTGGAAGACGACCACTGGACAAAGGAAGACATCAAACTTGTATAAATCCCAACTATGGCAAACCTTGACAGATACCTGTGAAGGAAGTCCTGCTGTCTAATGAGAAAACATTTGCTTCACATCTAAACAAGAACAAACCTTCTTGCACCACAAAGAGTAACAAACTGTAGCATATGCTTTTGCAGACCAAACCCCCATCATTAATTGCATGGAATGTTATCCTGAGTTGTCAAATAAACTCACACGATGTAAGGAGAATAAGAAAAAAGAACTATTGCTAGCTGTGAGATCTGAGGGAAAGAAATGCAGGAAAAAGAGACAGCATATTTATATGACAATTACATTAAGGATTAAATGTAAGCAAGTTGTAATAATCTGTAAAGTGCTGCCAATAAATAATTTGCATTGATAAATGGAAACAAGGTGAATAAAGATTTCCCATGGGTTAAAATATGTAGAAAGAGAGTAATTTTTAATCACATTTTATCAAATCTTATTGATAAATTATCTACAACCCTATGTAACTAGAGGTGCTTTGGCCCCATGCATTGATAATTTCCCTTTTAAGCTCTTGCATAGGACTCACTTTTAAAAACAGCTCAGAAATGTGCAATATTTACCATTGCACATAGATGGCGAGGAGGTGGAGAGGTTTAGTAGTTTTAAATTTCTGGGTACTTATATCTCAGAGGACCTCTCATGGACTATGAATGTTAACATGCTTGTGAAGAAGGCTCAGAAGAGGCTGTACTTCCTGAGAATGCTCAGGAAGATAAATCTATCTCGGCATCTATTGTTGTCCTACTATCGCAGCACCATTGAGAGTGTCCTGACATATGGTATTCTAGCATGGCATGGAAGCAGCTCTGCAGCAGACAAAAAAGCTCTACAGAGAATCATTACAACTGTCCAGAATATCATTAGGCTCCAGCTACCAACCCTGGACGATATCTTCGCATCTCGCTGTTCTAGGAAGTTGCACAATATTCTCAGAGATTCTTCTCATCCTGCCTACAATCTTTTTGGACAGTTGCCTTCTGGCAGAAGATACAGAACAATTAAAACTAGGACCACACGCTTTCTGAATAGATTTTATCCCAGAGCTATAATTGCACTTAATAATGAATTAAAGGGTCACCATCAGTGAGCTGTTGGATAGTATTGCTTGGCCTGTTGTATGGATGTTTGAGTGGTTCAGGGTGGGGAATTCGTGGTGGGTGGGGCTTGTTTTTAGGGACTGCTATGTGTGTTGGGACTGGTCTTGAAGCGTTATGTGAATTTCGTTGTATGAATGTACTGTGTATATACGTACAATGACAATAAATTATTTTTTTAAAAAGAAAGAAAGTCAGAGCCACAAAAATGAAGCTGGATTATTAGATTATGTTAAATCTATGCTTTGTCAATTGCACTAACTTCCAGTCTGTTTGGGGATTTTAAAAGTACAGGTAGTCCTCGACTTACAACAGTTCGTTTAGTGACTGTTTGAAGTTACAACAGTACTCAAAAAAGTGTCTTATGACCGTTTTTCACCCTTATGACCGTTGCAGCATCTCCACAATCATGCAATCAAAATTCCGATGCTTGGCAACGTGTTCATATTTATGATGCTTGCAGTGTCCTGGTGTCATGTGATCATCTTTTATGACCTTCTGAAAAGCAAGGTCAATGGGTAAGCCAGATTCACTTAACAACCATGTTACTAACTTAACAACTGCAGTGATCCACTTAGCAACTGTGGCATGAAAAGCCGTAAAATGGGGAAAAATTCACTTAACAAGTATCTCGCTTAGCAACATAAATTTTGGGCTCAATTGTGGTCGTACATTGAGGATCACTTATAGAGAGATTTCTTTTCAGCAACCACTACTAAATCTTTTTTTAAAAATGGATATTTATGTTTGTTTATCATAATAGAGAATAATGACGAGGAATGCCCACATTTCATAAATTAATGAGCGATGGATAAAACTTAGACTTTTCCTCTGTTACTGCCTTTGGTTCTGAAACATTGCAAAAAACTTCCATCGCTTAGAAGTAAGAGGTCTCAGCAGTCTTTAAACTGAATCGGCCCAGTTTAATCGCTTAACGGGCAAAAACAATAAGTACGGTAGTTCTTGCATTATTATGGAAGGAAGAATACAGTCTAGATCCATTGTAATTAAGAGAGGAACAGGATTTGGCAAGGTGCAGTCATAGCAGTGTCTTGTCAGCCCAAAGGCATTGCTTCCTATCTAAACATGACCATTGGAAAAAGAAAGGAAATGGACATGTTAAGAAGTGTTATACTTAGAGGATGCTTTGACAACTCTTTTTTATCACTAACCATTTGTTTCTTTCTCTTAAATTTGTTTTCTTTTGGATCTAAACTAGATCTTATGAGGAAATGAACAGTTTGGCGTTACTGAAGTAGTTGCTTGGTGTCAGGAGCCAAATGGGATTCCCCACTTATACGACACTTATTTCTGCAATAGCTCCATGGGCTGCCTTCTTCTCTCAATCATCTTTGCTGAAGCCAAGTGAATTAAGATCATCTCAGAATCACATTCTTCCTGCTGCTAGTCACAGATTCCTCTTGCACAAACATCACTTGCATACTGTCATTCTGCATCAGCCCCAATTCCTTCCTGGAGGCCTTCTCTTGCTTCTCCCCATTCATTAGGTAACTGCTAAGCTATTGGGCTTTCAGAGATGAAGGAATATATGGCTACATACTCTATTAGATAATCTTGGCAGAAATGGCAATATTTTATCCCACCTTTATTTCAAATTGGTACACAGCTAATACTCCTTCCTCCACCTATTTTTTCCCACAATAACAACCCCTATGAGGCAAGTCAGGCTGCAAGAGTGTGAGAGAGAAAGTCACCAGCCGGCTTTCATGCCTAAGCGGCAACTAAAACTCATGGCCTCCTGGTTTCTTGCCCGATGCCTTAACCACTAGAGAGGAATTAAATAGGATTCTATGAATTAGAAGGTACATTCATCTAGTCCAGTGTTTCTCAAATAGTGGGACGGCCCCCCCTGGGGGGGGCATGGAGCGATGCCGGGGGGGCGCGTGTGACCCCGGGGAACATGCGTGGTCCCTCTCGATCGATTCCCCCAGACGGGGAGTGTTTTCCCAGTTGCACGCTGCTCCGAGCCCGAAAGAGAAGGCGGCCAGGCGGGGCGGGGCGGCTGCGTGGGTTCTTGTTGTTCTCAGCGGGTGCCGCGGTAGCCATGAACGGCGTGGCGAACCTGCTGCTGGACAAGGAGGAGCATCCTCTGCAGCTGGGCGAAAGCTTCGAACGGCACCCTAAAGCCTCCTTCCACACCATTTGCTGTGAATGCCCGGGCAGAGGCGGCGCTTATGGCCAGGCCGGTGACCCCAAAACATCGGCTTGATTAAGCTGGCCTGGCCCCGTGTCAAAAGAGGGCCCTAACCAAGGTAGCCTATGCCCGCCTAACCGAAAACAGGCTCCACTGAGTTCAGTGTGACTTGCTCCCAGGCAAGTGGGTAGAGCAGTCTTCCCCAGCCAACAGTTTGCTTGCAGCTTATAATAAGTAAAATAATAAATATTAACACTAAAATTCCATTGGGGCCCAGATCGGAGAGTTGGGGGCGCGCGAAATGTTTACTTCTTCCTGGGGGGGGCGTAGCAGAAAACGCCCCCCCTAGCACTGATCTAGTCTAACCCTTTGCTTAATATTTTGGGATAGAGGGCTAGCCATTCACTTCTTGAATACCACCAGTGAAGGGGAAGATATCATGACATGTGTCAAATGGTTGATATTTCTCATAGTCAAGAAGTTTTTCCCAACATCTAACCTGAATCTATGTAATAGAGTGACTTTGAGGACCTAGGAAATGATCAGGCAACAGATGGAGGATCTCACAATTGCTTAATGGTCAGAGAAAGAAAACTTTCTAGGAAGGGTCCACTCTAATTGATTAGACAGTTAAAATAGTGATAACAAGTTGTACCTTTGGCTTTGCAAGATTTTGTTAATGTAGCCTTACTACAAAGAAGATTTAGTTCATCTAGTCATGTTTCTTGTCTGGTTTATCCAGGATGTCTAACAATCTATATTATTCATTAGTTTCAATCCATTGGTTCTGGTTTTATCCTCTAAGATAACAGAAAAAACATTATCCTTTATATGACATTCCTTTAGATATCTTTCTGCTAACTGATAATAAAGCAGTACTCCTACAATTTTTATTTTGACTCAGTCCTTTCAAAGAGGATATGCACCCCACCTAACAATGGTAAAGAGCAAAATCCAACTTGTGTTTGACAGCAAAGCATGTCACAAAATATTCCATTACTTTCTGAACTGCAAGCTAGTATGAGTGATTCCCCAGTGGGCATGAAAACCATACTCAAAGAGGTCTGAATCATTTTTCATCACACTGGAGAGAGATATCACGGTGGGTGCAATAGTGTTTGATCCTCAAACTTGTAATCTTCAACATGCACCTTAATCTTGAATAAAGAGGTAGAGAGAATCTCTCGATACACCCACGTAACACCCATACTCCGCCAGCTGCATTGGTTGCCCATTGGTCTCCGGGTGCAATTCAAGGTGTTGATTATCATCTTTAAAGCCCTACATGGCTTAGGACCAGGTTATCTTCGGGACCGCATCCTACCTCATACATCCCTACGACCAGTTAGGTCCCACAGAGTCGGTCTCCTCCAGGTCCCTTCAACCAAACAATGTCGGTTGGTGGGACCGCGGGGGAGGGCCTTCTCTGTAGGAGCCCCGTCTTTCTGAAACCAACTCCCTCCAGAGATCCGGATTATCCCCACCCTACTGGCCTTCCGTAAAGCCGTGAAAACATGGCTCTTCCTGCAGGCAAGGTGAAAAACAGATCAATTCCCCATGTTTTGACTGTTGGTCTGTTTTTAAAATTTTAAAATTTTAAAATTTTGTAATCTTGTTTTTTAATTATTGGTATCATTTTTATAGATTGTTTTGAATTATGTTGTATGCCGCCCTGAGTCCCACGGGAGTTGGGCGGCATATAAAAGTGACCAAATAAATAAATAAATACATAAAACAGGTCAAAACAATCCCATTTCATGTCGTGACAAGAGATTAAGTGCAATGTTGGGTCTGATCCAACTACTAATATATAATAGTGACCCAATAACTGAATGGTAAAGTGTCTGATCCTCGAACTCAGGATTGGCTTCATGTGTCAAGTTTATGCTGATTCTGATTGGGCAAGTGATAAGAAATCACGTAAAAGTACTTCAGGTACTTCATTTCATTTCATACGTAGATCCAGGCACTGAAAACATGAGCATGGTCCTTCCAAAACCAGCTGTTCAATAAATGGAATGGGTTTTGCACAGAATGTTTTATAAATCCCTAGAAGCACGTATGCTTAGTCTTATGAAACAATTACTGAGGATAGATCTGCTGTGGAAAATGACCACATCTAAGTGCCTTAAAGAGCATCATAAAGGATATTAGTACAGAGTGCAGAGCATGGAATAATTATCTTCAATTACAAGAGGAAGGCAGATTGTTGTTGCCTAGTACAGAAAACTTCCTAATTATAAAAGCAATTCAGTGGTGGAAACAGTTCCGTACAGAGGTGGGAGCATCCATTGATTGGAGAGACTGGAACATCATTTTTTAGGAATGCTTTCATTTGGATTTCTATAGAGATTGGAGTTAGGCTCAATGTGTAATTCACCCCTTTCCAAGAGCTCTTTCTCAAAGCCATCTTATGATACCACTGATCCAGGGGTGAAATCCTCCCGGTTCGCCCGGGCCAGTCCTTCGGCGTATAGCCGATGGAACTGGCGGTGGTCGCGGCGCGGAGCTTCTCCCGCCCGCTTTCCCGGCCCGGCTGAACACAATCACCGCTTTCCCGGCCCGGCTGAACACAATCATTCGGGTTATTTTTCCCTCTGTGCATGCGTGCGCATGCACAGAGGGAAAAATAACCCGAATGGCGGCGTTCAGCCGGGCCGGGAAAGTGGGCGGGAGAAGCTCCGCGCCGCGACCGCCGCCAGTTCCATCGGCTATACGCCGAAGGACTGGCCCGGGCGAACCGGGAGGATTTCACCCCTGCACTGATCTAATGGTTGTTTAGGCTGATCTAAGCCTTTGTGCTGGGGATCAGCTCAGCAATCTAATGGATGCAGGGGGAAAGCAAGAGTTGAAATAATTGGCTTCTCCCATTTCCCAATGCAGAAATGTCCTAGAAGACAGTGCATAGGTGCCAGAGGCGGAAGATAGACTGAAGTGGGCAAACCAAGCTGAACTCAACCCTAGGTGTTAATTCTCTGTGATACTGATTAAATGGCTAGTAAAATATCTTAGATAACAACTAAGGCAAAAGTGCCATAGCTTGATGTCTGCTTAAAGAAGAAAACTGTACCTTAAAATCAGAAGAACTAATTTTAAGCTGCCTCAGGTACGGGTTAAAGATGAAAGGAATGCCGAAATGGCAAAAATCGGGAGAAAAAGAGAAAAATGTTTGTACTTTGTACTAATAAAACTTTTTGAATAAAAAAAAAGAGGTCAACAAAAAAAGATGAAAGGAATGCAACTTCATGAACACACAGTAGGAAAAAGAAGTTACCGGGACTTGCTCATGCTATGGTTAGGAACAAATGGGGAAAGTCCCAAATTCTACAATTATATGACTTTGTAAGAACATACTCTTCTTTATCTTTTGGGCAGGCTTCCAGTATCTTCGAATAACTTCCATGCTTTTGAAGCTGTCTTGCCCTCATTTCCTTTCCCTGCTGTTCAACCCCAATTTGTTATCTTAAATTTAGTGTAATGGAAGGAGATGTCTAGGATATGCAACATGTCCTCTCCAACACAACACATATCCCATAGCAAGCACTGAAAGAGGTTCCTTGGCTAACAGTTATTTGGCCCATGTTCTAACAACATAAAGGGTGATAAACTCTTAACAATTGTTAACCAGTGAACTCATTAAGTAATATCTTCCCATCCACAGATATTCTGCAGGCAAAACAGAGGCAGTTCAATAGACAAACATTTTGGCATGACTGTTACCATTTTTTCTTATATGAAAATGAGGAGTTTCAAACATGTTCACAAACTGTTATCGTTTGAGAGTAAAGATGACAACCTGTGCCTTCAGAGATACCATAATAATCTCCAACTTTACATTCTATCTATCTATCTATCTATCTATCTATCTATCTATCTATCTATCTATCTATCTATCTATCTATCTATCTATCTATCTACCTGCTCTCTGGAACCAACTACCCCCAGAGATCCGAATTATCCCCACCTTGCTGGCCTTCCAAAAAGCCATTAAGACATGGCTCTTCCTGCAGGCGGGTGAGTTTGAGACGACTTTATATCGGATGTCTCTCCCATGTATGTATGGTGTTTATATGTTTTTTAAAAATTGTTTTTAAAATTGCCTTTTAATGATTTGTTTGGAGTTTTCATAAAATGTTGTACGCCGCCTTGAGTCCTCAGGGAGTAGGGCAGCATAGAAAAACTGCCAAATAAATAAATAAATCATCTATCTATCTATCTATCTATCTATCTATCTATCTATCTATCTATCTATCTATCTATCTATCTATCTATCTATCTATCTATCATCTATCTATCTATCTATCATCTATCTATCTATCTATCTATCTATCTATCTATCTATCTATCTATCTATCTATCTATCTATCTATCATCTATCTATCTATCATCTGATCAATGTATGCTAATGCAAGATGGGTAGCTAACAACCATTAACACAATATTAACAAAGAGCTTAAAAACTACAATGGTCACCAAGGATAAACCCAGACAAAACAATCAACAAAGACCTCTAAATGATCCCTCTATCCTCTGGAACCACAGGTCCTGATGCATATCTAGGTCTTCAAAGCTTTACGAAAGGCCAGTCAGGTCGGGGACAATCTAATCTCAGGGGCTATGGTGTTCCAGAGGGCAGTCAGTGCAAGAGAAAAGGCATGCTTCTGAAGTCCCAAAAGTTAATAGCCTTTAATTGAAGGGACCTGGAATGTGCCCTTCTTGTCAGATCTAGTAGGATGGATAGAAACAATTAACAACAGGCGGTCCTACAAATAACTCAGTCCCATGACATGAAGGGCTTTGTAGGTGACAACCAGCACCTTGAATTCCACCTGAAAGCACATTAAGAGACAGCGCTGTTTTACAGAGCATAAGTATAACATGGGTGTATCAAACTGTGCCTGTAATCCCTCGTGTTGCTGCATTCTGGACAGCCACAGCGTCTGGATGGTTTTCAAGGGTAGTTCCATGTAAAGTGTGTTGCAGTATTCCACTTGGGAGGTGGAGCGTAAGTGACTGCAAGCAGTTCTTTCTGGTCCACAGAAGGGTGCAAGTAGTGCACAAAACAAAATTGTAAAAAATTCCTCCTGGCCACATTTGCCAGCTGCTTTTAGAATAGGAATTATGAATTCAGGAGGATCCTCAAGTTATACAGTGGTGCAACCATCTCCAGAACTAAAGATGAAAAGGCCCTGGATCCAGGGGATCCTAAAACTCAGAGATACTCAATCTTGCTAGGGTTGAGCTGAACCCTGTTCTTTCCCATCCAGATACCCCCACCCAAATGAAAGAACCTCTACAGCATTACTTAACCTGGGGCAATGATGTAAAACTGGGTATTATCAGCATACTGAAGATATTTCACCCAGGACATCAGATGACTTGATCCAATGGCTCATTGTAGATGATACACAGGAATGGAGATAACACCAAGCCCTGAAGGACCTTCCTACCACCCCACCCCACAAAACTGACTAGAACCAGCCCTAGAGAAAGGAGAAGAACCAGTGTAAGAGTGTACCTCCTAATCCCTGAAACCAGGCCAGAAGTATACCATGATTGATGATATCAGAAACCACTGACAGATCAAGAGTCAGGCTGCATACACAACCTCCAGCCTCTTCCACCATCCACAAATATAGTTAATTCTGTTCCAGTCTCATGTCTAGGTCTGAAACTGGACTGAAAAGGAACCAAATAATCTACTTCCTATAGGATTTTCTGAAGCTGCTGTACAACCACCACTTATACAATGATAGTTATCCAAAATCATTGCCTTGAGCAATGGCTTTTTGAGTGCGGTATAACCAAATGCCTCTAAAGCAGTAGTGGAATTACTACCCCTCTCTCAAGAATGAATTCACCACTGTCAAGATCTGACAACATGACATCTTCAAGGAAACCTTAGCTAACCAGGAGAAACCTGGGTCCAACACAGGTGGCTGAGCTAATATTTTCAAAAATCATGTCTGTTTCATCAGGGTGTCAAACTCGATCGCATCACGTGACGTATTGTGACATATCACAACGGTTTTTTGCCTTTGTGGAGCCGGGGCAGGCGTGGCCTGCGTATGAGGCATCCGGCCCACGGGCTGCCAGTTTGACAGGCCTGATCCAAGGCATCCCAAATAATCAGGCCACACTGAGCTTCAATGACCTTCATGGGTTCTACCTTAAGGCTATGTTAAAATGTTTTAGCAATCTTACCCTACCTTTGTGAGGAGGGAGAAGCAACACTAAGTCTGAATATTAAGAAGCAATAATTGTGCCACAGATGTTTAAGTATATTAATGTGGACAAAGTAGTAGAGACTGAGGTGGTGAATTCCCAACATGCACCTATTAATGGCAACTATACAACACCGCTCACCACAACTTAGAGACCTTGCAAGGGAATTTCCCCTGCTCTCTCTATCTAATGAGATAAACAGAAGTAAAACTAAGGCCTAAAAAGCATATTCTTCTAGAGAGAAATGTAGGCCTTGCCTCAAGTATGGTGGCTTAGGGAGAATGAGAGACCACACAAGGATTTTAGATATTACCACCACTGAACACCCTGCAAATTGCCTGACAGTGACTGTTCCCCTTCCCATCTATATATCACCTATCCCTTTTATAGGAAGGGGAAACAATGCTGAGAGAAGCTGATACGAAGTCATAAAGGGCTTCAAATGTATTACCAGTGCAGCATTTTGTGTTCACAGTAGCAAACAAGCAAGTTCATGCATTTTCTCTGTGCCTTGAGTGACAACATCTGAAGAATAGAACAGCACTCTACCAAATCCCATCAGTTTCAACTGGTAGTGATCCAGGATAAATTGAAGCTCACGTTAACAAGCACTAGGGCTAACAAACTTCCTTGAAGAATTGCAGCAAATATTATCTATCACACCCACTCCCGTAGAAACTAGGATTTTTTTAAAACCACCACATTGTGTTCACAGGCAAAATGTGTGCCCTGACTGGCATCCAATGAGAAAAAAATGCAATAGCAAATTTAGTCAATTGTCTGACCCAATAACAGATTTCATTAAATTTGAGCCAAAACTGTGTGCAAAAAACTGGCATGCATTCTGTCAAGGACTGAGAACAAGATGAGGGGCTGGGAAGAGGGTGAGGCAGAGGACATAGCTCAACATGCTCCAAATCAATCCATGAAACATATCAGTTTAGAAGGTTTTTCAGACAGGAACAGATGTTTAAAGATGTTCCTCTTCTCTTTCTTTCTAAACTCTGGATAACTGCTACCTATCAAAACAAGGAGTAACAGCTAGGCTGCAAATGTCTGTCTTCTACTCCAATTCAGGCTGTGGTACAATTTGTGAGACCAACATGCTTGCTAAGGCTAGGAATATGACCTATGCAAGTCAGCTTTTATCCACAAAATGAAGGAACAGCAATAGGGAAGATGGGTCCATATTTGATTACTGCTAGGTACACATGCAGGCCCAAATTGGTCTATTTAGTTTTCACATAGATCTAGCAGAGGGGGAGTTCTGGAACTAGACCCAAGGAGCGAGCCATGATTCACAAGCAACTTGTAGCCATGGTGACAGCTCCATGTCCTGTGTCCCTGTTACTACTTAATAGTATTTTTTTTCCCAACAATCCTGTTCCACTCAGCTGCACTAGAACTGCTTGTGACCTTAAGCTGTGCCCAGAAATCTTCCTACTCCAAAACAGTGTAACTATACAAGGTCCAGTAGAATCAATGAAGACTAAGGTGATGGAGAAAAGCTGGCAGTCCCGAATTCTAGGCCACCTTCAGCCATTGTCACTGAGTGACTTTGGGCCGGTCATTCTTTCCATTCAACCTCCCTCACAGTCTTGTTATAGGAAAAATAAGAGGAGAGAGGCTTGTCTGCTACCTGGAGCTCCTGAACGGAAGGCAACCTATATGTTAATAAAACCTTGTGCCTTGTTCTAGTGACAAATGAGTATGTGCGAGATAATTGTTTCCTTGTGATATTTTAAAATCTTGCTAGTGCACCTTATTTAATCTGAGAATGAAACCTCCACAAGCTCAAGACGACTATGAGTGTATCTTACCCGGCAGCAGCCCTTGGGGTTTCTCCCTCCAGCCAGAAGGAAAAGGTTCTGCACGCCACCTGTCCACACCAGCTCCTGGCAGTGCAAGTTTCCTGTCCTGCTCAGCAGAGGAACCAGCCCCCTCCTTATCGAAGACACACTTCCTCAGAAACTGAAACAAACACACGCAAAGCCCAAAACACGCAGGCCCCAGAGGAACTTCAAAACTGCCATGCAGCACAGATAATATCCAAACCAAAGCTCAACTTTAATTGTGGATGGCCTTAAAATCCAGAACATTCTGCTATTGTTCTTCTTATTTTATAAACAAGGAACTGTAAATCACAAAAGCGCCAAGAATTTCAACTCAGGTAATAAACTAAAATCGGCTACGTTGTGTTTCAGTGTGTTATAGGGATCTGGACGTTGCTACCGCAATCATTTTGTTTAGGCATAGCAGCTTAAATGAACAGAGCAACTTGCTTTGTAAATCCAGGTTTGGCATGTTGTGTGAAGTTAGCCACAAGGTGTGAAATGAAATTGTCCCAATAGATACTTTAGTGTTTATGGAAAAATAAGGATGGATGTGGGAGGGTCACTTTTAACACTGATCAAAGAGGCATTTTCAAACAGGGAAGAAAAATTAAACATATGTTGACTGAGAGGAAAAAGAATCACTCCCATGTGTGCAATTCTGTGATGAATAGAGGAAGGACTAAAATAAATTTCAGAAAGCACAGATTGATTCACGGTGACTCAATAAATGCAGGCAAGCTGAAATTCATCTCTAAATCTGCCTTCCTATGAGCCAATAGTTAAACTTTAAAAACAAGATATAACACTTCTTGTTTGCAAATGAGGTGAGTGGGAGAAACCCATCAGTCCATACTTGTGAAGTCAATGGACTACAGGTAGTCCTCAACTTACAACCATTCATTTAATGACCATTCAAAGTTACAATGGCACTGAGACAAGTGACTTATGACCAGTTCTCACACCTATGACCATTGTAGCATCCACACAGTCATGTAATCAAACTTTGGGTGTTTGGCAACTGGCATGTATTTACCATGGCTGCAGCATCCTGAAGTTCTGGGAATGTCATTTGAAACCTTCCTAGGGAGCTTCCGACAATTAAAGTCAATCGGGAACTAGATTTGCTTAACGATTGCATGATTCACTTAACAATGGCAGTTACTTGCTTAAAAAACATGGCAAAAAAGGCCATAATGGGGGCACGATTCACTTAACTGTCTTGCTTAGCCACAGAAATTTTGGGCTCAATTGTGGTCATAAGTCAAGGACTACCTGTATGTGTGGCTGTCATTTATGATTAATGTAGACTTGATCCTGGATCAACTCCACAAATCTTGCTCCCCTTTGCATGATTAACCTGCTTGCTCTGAAAGTTACAATTAGATGAAAATTTTCTCTATTTTTTTAATTAGACTGCATCAGTGTTTTTGAAGGAGAAGGCTTGGGTCCATGTTATATGATAAAGCAAGATGAACACAGTTCTTTGGCCAAACACAAGTGGCCTGTTTGAGGGGCAATAACTCTTCCTTTTTCTGCCACTGGTCTATAAATTCAAAAATCATGGGTAACATGATAGCAGATGAACCCCAAGATATCACAAAATAAGTCTGGTTTGGTATATTGTAAATTGTGCAGGCCCAGGATGAGGTAAAGAGCCCAACCACTTCCGCCTTAGAAACAGGGATAGACTTCAACTCTTGCAAAGGATCCCCTATCATGCTTATACTGGTAGTCCTCTACTTATGACCACAATTGAGGCCAAAATTTGTGTTTTTTTAAATAAATTTTTTATTTTTATAGACAAACATACATGATTAATCCATCAGTGCATCATCTGCGTGCTTCTTCTGTGCTGTCTCCCTATTCCCCAATTATTTCTCATATCCTAATATTTATCATTTCATTTGTTATAACATTTCACCCCTCTTTCTTTACAATATCGCTCTATACATATCTCTTCTCCAACCAATCATAAAATTGCCCCCAAATCTGAAAATATTCCAATTCCTCTCTTTCCTTAAGTATCAAGGTCAATCTATTCATTTCTGCACAATCCAATATTTTCTTAATTATTTCTTCCTCTATAGGGATTTTCTTTGCTTTCCATCTTTGCGCAAATACTATCCTCTGTTGTTAAGGGAGACATTTGTTAAGTGAATTTTACCACCTTTCTTGCCACAATTGTTAAGTGAAACATTGCAGCTGATAAGTTAGTACCCCGTTGTTAAGTGAATCTGGCTTCCCCGTTTACTTTGCTTGTCAGAAGGTCTCAAAAGGTGATCACATGACCCTGGGACACAGCAACGGTCATAAATATGAACCAGTTGCCAAGCATCTGAAACTTGATCACATGATCATGGGGATGCTGTAACGGACATAACTTTGAAAAACGGTCAAAAGTCACATTTTTCAGTGCCGTTATAACTTTGACCAATCACTAAACCAATGGTTATAAGTTGAGGACTACCTGTACATTATTCAAATAATGAAGCACAGGTACAATACTTGCTATTAATAGGAGGAAAACTCCTGCCATCTTTTAACAATTTTTATAAGTGTAAAGTAGAGCAATGTCATCCCCATTTCCAAATGGAAAGGCACAATACTGAAAATTTATTAAAATGGAACTCAAGGAAATATCCATAGAAATTTACCAGTCCACATTCTTGCACAGCTGAAAGATGGGTAGTTCAAGGCCATGTAAATGCAATAACAGTAACTGGTTTAACTGTCATTTTTTTCCCATGTAAACCTTGGTACCACAGAGACATCAGAGATTGTGTGCAATAATCTAGCTCTGTCTGGATAGGCCACATGAATGTTTACAAGCTGTAGCCTAGACATGGTCTATGTTACTTTGGTTGCTACTGTCTCCATTTTTTGCTTGGGTAGGATACAGAAGATCAAGTGACTGAGGCTTGGTAGGTCACGAAGCTGTCTAAAATTTGGAGCAACACAGCAGAAAGTTAGCCAAAGTAAGGGCAGCAAGAAAAGGCAATGAAAGGGCCATTTCCAATGTTCAAGTTGAAGCTGCAGAAAAGTGGCTTATCCTCAAGCTCAAAAGATCTTCAACAGTTACTAGAATTACCGTAGTTCTACTGCCAATTTTTTAAGTACTCTGTGCCTGCCAGCCTACAGAGACAGCTGATGCCCCTGTTTCTGCTGGACAGAGAAAGCTGAGCCAAGGTTAGAACTTTTCCCCACTGTTAAATTAGAAGTGCTCTCCAGCCATTCTTGAGTTGCAGAAAATTATACTGGTATGAAATTCGTTGCTCCATTATGGTCCCTGTCCCTCCTATTGCATCTGTTTCAAGTCACCACCAAAGGGAACTGCTTTGATAACACATGTGAATTGCAGAAATAAAGATGATTAACTGATTCCTTGGGATTTACCCTCCCTCTTTAGCACATCACCTACAGGCAGGATTTATCTGCCAGTAAATGATTTATCTGCAAATCATAGTATTACACTTCCAGATTCCTCAAGTTCTAGTTAGAGACAATGAGAGAGAGCAGGCACTCGTCCCCGGGGTAAATATTTTCCACCCATCCTTCTAAACGTCTGGCAGCTGAAATCTCCCCACACTTCTCAACATTTAAATAATTTTATTTGGCAAATGAATTCTCGCTTTCATATAGTGTTAGGTTTCTAGCAACACATGTGATTTTCTTAACTTTTTATTGAATTATTTTCCTATTTTATCAACATCATTCCCAAACCACAGGTGCCCCCCCCCCCCATGGTGATAAGCATACATATTGCTGCCTTGCTGCAGACTCTATTGTGGGAGTGGGGTTGTTTTTTTTAGGTCCTTTTGAGTCAATTTTGACTCCTGCCGACTCCCTGGACAAGTCCCTGTAGTTTCTTAGCAAGATTTTTCAGAAGTGATTTACCATTGCCACCTTCTTAGGGCTGAGAAGGAGTGACTGGTCCAAGATCGCCCAGCCAGCTTTGTGTCCAAAGTGGAACTAAAACTCACAGTTTCCTGGTTTCTAGTCTGATGCCTTAACCATTATACCAAACTCGCTCTGTGAAAGTGTTGGAACCCAGATTCTTGAAAAATGAAAATGTGGAACATTAGAATGTTGGATTCTGTGTCAAAAGCATCAGGTTCTTTGTCAATCACAAGACTTCCCTTCACTTACCCTTTATATTCAATGGTTCTGTGTAAGAATGTGAAATAGGGCAGGCCACTCTGGATACCTCACCTGCCCCATGTGTGGCCTCCCAAAACATTTTCATGCTGGCCCTTTAAATACAGTTTGGGATCCAACCAAGCAGATGCATCCATTCCAGTCTCTGCCTCTGGCAGCAGAGAGACAGCAGTCTGGCTGTCATCCAGCTCTCCTCCTCGTCCTTTCCAAGCCTTGCAGCAACCTTGTTTTCCTCCCTGCCATGTCCATAGCAATCTCCCCACCCAGGCTGATCTTATTTTGGGAAGCTGCCAGCAACATAGCAGCAGCAGCAGCAGCAGCAGCAGCTCTTCTCTGAGTGGCCCAGCATGTGGCTGGTGGCCAGCTTACTTCCCTGGCCCTGGCAGCAGTGCCAGAGATCAGGTTGCAGCTGTGCAAGGCGGAGAACTAGAGCAAAGTGAAGGAGCCTGTACAGAGCCCATGGTTAAAAGGGCAAGCCATTCCCACGGCCCAATTGGCAAAGCAGCCTTCTGGGAAACAAATCTGCACAAGTCCCAGCTGGATCAGGAGTTCTCAAACCAGAGGTGGGAAGGAAATCCCATGCACAGGATAAAAATACTAGAAACCTTAATGAGATTTTGCCAACTTAGGTTCCGAAGTCAGGGTGGAATTCTCTGTGACATTAGACAAAAGGAAAACACCAGCCAGACTGCCTGCCTCCCTTCTGGATTTTCCTGTATTATACCAGCATGTTCTTTATCACCATGAAGTTTAGTTTGCTTGCTTGAGAAACCAGGCGCACTTGATTCTTCTCCAGTTGAGGTTCATGGGAGGATGAAGAAGGAGCAGGGGGAGGAGTCACTCCTGCATCATAAGCATCCTTCCCTCCCCGCCAGGGATAGCACTATACTCTTCAGGGTCAGTTAAAGATTTAAACAGCTGCATTTGCACACATGAAAAGCTTAACTGGTTTTACCTGGAGGAATTGTAGTTTAACGTAGTGGAAAACCTAGCTTGCTTGGTTAGTTTATGGTCTAATGGATTAATTAGCAACTCTATTAAATGGAATGCAGAGTGTTTTGCTTGCACTTGATCCTAAAGGATACATTTCACTAACGCTTTTTGCTGTCCGTTACTGCTTATGGTCTGAGCCAGAAAGCTCTGATCAATTGAGGAGGCAATAATCAATCACTGCATGGATCAGGTCACAAGCAACATATGAGAAAGTGGAAGCATGCCTCATCAAGGGCTACATTTATGCCCCTGGAGGTCAATAAATCAATAGACATAATAAAGTTATAAATAGCAGAAGAGGGCATAAAACCACAGTAGCTCCAACATAAACCTTACAAGCAGCAGCAAAAATCAATCCCATTAAAAATGTAATGTATGAAGAAGTAAAATTGGTTTGACTGGGCACGGACAGCTAAATTAGGTTCATATGAGGTGAACACTCTGGAGAAGGGAGGAATTGTTGGTGTGTTCACACAACATCCTTAGGCTGGTTACAATGTGACCATTTTCTGGCTTTGCACAAAGAGTGAACGATGAGTATGAAAAGGGTTCAGACAGTACATACGCATACAGGACATGTACAATCTAACCAAGGTTAAACTAATCAAGTTTAACATGTTTAGCATGTTGTACGAATTATAGAATCATCAGGCTTTATAACAACCTTATAAATCCTCTAGTCCAGGGGTGTTAAACTCATCATGTGACGTATCACAACTTTTTTTCCCCTTTGCTAAACCGAGTATGGGCGTGGCCAGTGCGTGGCGCATCCAGCCTGTGGGCTGCGAGTTTGACAGCCCTGTTCTAGTCCAACCCCTATGCAGTTCTAGGCAACTATCCTAGTTAAGCATGTTTTGGTAAACACAGCCTATCAGTAGAGGAGGTTCTATTCCAAGTTTCAACAGAAATAGCATCCCTCATAGGTACCGTGCTAATCCCAAAAGGCATCTACAGAAGTTTCAACATCTTGGCAAATTTGATCACTTTACCTAATCTGAGACTCAGATATGTTGAAATTCTACTCCCCTTATCTCCAACTTATACAGGGAGCCAACCACTGGACAGCAGTTTAAGAAACTTGTGTGCACAGAGATATGCATACATCTATTGCTATTTTCAGCCAACCACTTGGCTGAAGCTTGGTTAGTTTTAACCTTGGTTTTGTTTTGGTTTGTGTGTTGGGCATGTGCAACTCGTGTTTGTGATCCAACTTACTGTCCAAACCCAGAAAATGTGTTAGGTCAGCAAACTCAGCCAGTGTCAGTGTTGCATCGGTTTATGAGCCAAGAACATGAACCCTTTTACTAGAAATAGCTGAACCGTCCAAAATAGTTATTTGCAATTTTCCTGGAGGAGTTTTGTTTCTAATAAGAGCAGCTGGGTGCTTTGCCAGATGTCACGGGTGTATCCACACAATACCCAGCCAAGAGGTGTTTGCAAACTGAAGCTGCATGTATTCAATCAATCAAAATAGAGCTGGAAGGGACCTTGGAGGTTTTCTAGTTCAACCTCCTGCTCAAACAGGAGACCCTATACAATTTGAGACAAGTGGCTGTCCAGTTTCTTCTTAAAAACCTCCAGTGATGAAGCACCCACAACTTCTGAAGGCAAACTGTTCCACTGGTTAATTGTTCCCACTGTTAGGAAGTTTCTCCTTAATTCAAGGTCGCTTCTCTTCTTGATTAGTTTCTATCCAATATGAGTGGAATTACGAATGGAATGGAATTACGAATGGAGTTACAGGCATCAGTGACAGCATATATTTGTGTTGAGTGCATATGGATCTGTGGCTTTTGTGTATGAAAAACCATATAGAGTTTCCCAACCAGTTGCTTTCCTGTAGTTTTTCTCCTTGAACAAAGGCCACAAAGCTATTCTTAGAAATTGCTGACCCTAGAAACTCCAGCTTTAGAGAGAAAGCAGTGAGAATTTGACCAAACTCTCCCTGATTATTTATTTATTTATTTTATTAAATTTATATGCTGCTCAACTCCAAAGGACTCTGGGCGGCTTAACAACATAATAAATATTAAAAACATCATTAAACATTAAAACAATTAAAACAATTTAAAACCCATGCATATCATTTCATGGCCGGATCTCGCTGATTACAACCGCGAGATCAACGGCCCCAGGCCTGCCGGAAAAGCCAGGTCTTTACTGCTTTTCGGAAGGCCAATAGGGTGGGGGCAGTCCAGATCTCCTGAGGTAGCTGGTTCCAGAGAGCCGGGGCAGCCACAGAGAAGGCCCTCCCCCGCGGGCCCGCCAGCCGGCACTGTATAGGTGACGGGACCTGGAGGAGACCAACTCTGTGGGATCTCACCGGTCGCTGGGAGCTGTGTGGCAGAAGGCGGTCTTGAAGATAACCTGATCTGGTTCTCCTATTTAAAAGCCTCAGTCAAATTTCCCACCCACACCCTGGGTGACTGATCTTGCAACTCTGGATATGCAATGGCTTCCACTCACCACTGGCTGTTTCCGTTTTCTACCGGGTCGCCCCACTTTCCTCACAGGGATTCCTGGATCTGGCTTCTCCTCCTTGTTCCGATTCTCCTCAGGATCTTCTTCTCCCTGCTTTCAGGAAAAAAAAAATAGAGAGACGATATTCTTCTTAGCTCTTGAGTCAGGAGGCACTTCAGCATTCCCTGTGCAAGTTTGGGGGGAGGAAAAGTCTTTGTTTTAAAGAAGCATTGTCTCTTTTTTAACGAAAAGATTGTGTTCCTTTCCATCAGCCTCACTAGGGGCCTGTTCCATTTAGAACACAAGAAATGCTGAGTTTGAACTTCTTTTAAAGCCACACAAATTGGTGTCGTCATGTCGTTTTCTGGTAGTGACTCTGTTTAACTTTGTGCTATGTAAAGAAACATCAGAGACAAATGAAAACACTCTTTCAACCCAATCTACCTCATGGGGTTAGTGTGGGGGTAAATTAGGGAAATCCCATGTACAGAACTTTAATAGGGTAATAGAATACTCCTATCACTGGATTTCAACAATAATGTCCTCATGCTAAGTCATTTTTTATCCTTTAATTCCATTCCTGATTTCTTCAGCAACACTTCATTTGGTGGCTTTGATTTCTCTTTTCTTCACCTCAGTCTCCCATGGCTTCCATGGTCTCACCACTCCCATGAAGTTTACAACAAATAAGTCTACAACACATTGTGTCAAATTCCTAAACATCTGGTCCAGGGTGGGCAATGAAATGGCAAACAAGGCAAAAATGTGCATCAGGAAAACTTACGGGAGAAGGCCAAGGTAAAATCTTAAGGATTTACAGTTGACTGGGGCTGTGTAGGCTTCAGTTACCCAGGAAACACAGGTTAAGTTCATGAGACCCAGAGATGCAGCTAACACATTTATTTTTTGTTCTCTTTCATGTCACAGTTTTAGGCCTTTCGGGGGCAATTGTGGAAGGCTGGAGATCAACTGATGTTCAGTAACAACATATTACTACTGTTGTTAGCATCTCCTAGATCAGTGATGGCGAACCTTTTTTTCCTCGGGTGCCGAAATAGTGCGCGCACGCGCTATCGCACACGCGTGCATGCCCACATCCATAATTCAAAGCCCCCCACTTGCCTCACCCCCCTGCGCATGCGTGCATGACCCCCCCCCACTCCCCTGTTTCCTGACTTCCAGTGGGCCCAGTAGGCCCATTTTTTGCCCTCCCCAGGCTCCAGAGGCTTTCTTAGAGCTTGGGGAGGGCGAAAACACTCCCCCGCCACCCCGGAGGCCCTCCGGAGGCCAAAATCGCCCTCCCAGAGCCTCTGTGCGAGCCAAAAATCAGCTGGCGTGCACGCACATGCACGCTGGAGCTGAGCTAGGGCAACGGCTCGCGTGCCGGCAGATATGGCTCCGCGTGCCACCTGTGGCACCAGTGCCATAGGTTCGCCATCACTGTCCTAGATCAACCTCTTCCTTCATCCACATTGTTACACAGCTACCGGTATACCCTCTTTCTTTGCATTATCTTATATATACACGTTTATTTCTCCATCGATTGATGCCCAGATTGCTTTGCTAAATTTTACTTGGATACTTCCAAACTGGCATTTTAATTCATTATAAGCTTCATGTTAAATTTCAATCAAATTGTCACCCTTTAGTCATTATACACACACTCCCAATATGTTCTATCCATCCTTGGGAAAGTTACAAAAGTGTAGGATGTGGAAGCTCAGTTCACATACTATATTTAATAATCTATGTTTAACAATTTGCCTTATGGTATTGGTAAGGCAGAATTTATTTAATTTATTGCATATACATACTATAACAATTGTATAATAAAATATGAATGAAACAATAACCTACAGCTATTTAGATTAATAGCTGTAGGTTATTGTTTCATTCAATACATTCAATTCATTCAGTAAGACAGTATGTTTTACACATTTGTTAAATGTGCTGTATACGTCTGGTTGAGTATGATATCATTAACTTTAAAAATATATTTAAGTATTTGTAGAAATATATTCTCAGGGTTATCATTTTTGTTATTTTCAAAAACGAACATAATGTTGTATTACTCCTGTTATTTCAAAAAGCCAAACAATGTGCTAGGGCCTTTGAAGTAAAGGGTTTTATAAATCCTAAATGAAAAAGTACCACATTTTTTCTGATGATCAGAAAACAACACAACTGTTAAAAAATACCAATCTAAAGGATCAGAACGGGATGTGGAAAGGGTATAATGAATAGGGGGGGAAATTGGAAATTGTGGTGTCTGGTGAGTTTGTTTTGTAATATGTCCAGTAAAAACATCCTTCTTGGCAATGACAGAAGAGTCGTGCTAAGAAAAATCTGCCTTCACTGCTTTAATGGAAACTCTGATTTGAAAAAAGATAGAAGTAGCATGGGAAACACTCAGAATAACATTTTGATCATGCGCACATACCCTGTAAAAAAAAATCACATGAAGAGAAGCCTGGCTCTCCTATAATGGGGTAGTATTCAGGAGGAGAAACTGCACTGCCACCAGTAGCATTTCTTCCTTAGTTGACTTTTTCATGAAATGGGGGGGGAAAATTCTTTGGTACCAATACCAATCATCCTGCCTGCCACAAGCCCCGATTTAATTTTCTTTGGGTCTTCTGCAAAGCTCTGCCCTTACTTATAAATTCCCACCCCAATATTTATTTATTTATTTATTTATTTATTTATTTATTTATTTATTTATTTATTTATTTATTTATTTATTTATTTAGTTATTTAGTTATTTAGTTATTTATTTATTTATTTATTTAATCAATCCTTTGAGTCAAGCTCAACTTCTGGGGACAGGAACAAGGCCATATAGTCATAAGACAGCATTTTCAGAAGTTCCTTCTTTTATTGCCTTCTTCCTAGGGTAGAGAGAGAAAATGACTGAGACCCAAGGGCATCCAACTAGCAGCTTTTTGTGTCTCAGGTTTCCCTACTACTAATCCAGTACCTTAACCAAGCCACTAAACCCAACCTGAACCTCCCCCCCAAAAAAGAACAGCATAAATCTGTCCCTTGCAAATACCAGTAGTTTTACTTACCAGCTTCCTCTTTGAAGCCACAACTACTGAAAATTTATTTTTATTTCTGTAAGCTGAGTTTTGCAGTTTCAGCAATGAAAGGTTGCAGGCTCTTGCTGCATTGCTACTTTTAAGATATGCTGAATTTGCTTTAATAGTTATCCTCAGCTTCTCCAAGAGAGTGTAGTTGTTCCCTAGAGATATTTGACAGAAGCTTTCTTTATCCCCAGCCCAGAGGTTGGGGAAGGGCAATTTAACCTCATGTACCTACACTTCTATAGCTATATAATGAGGTTTTGTCATTTTGATTAGAAAAGAAAGATGACAGAAAGATAAGATATGCATACTGGAATAGATGAACCTTATTCTAGTATTATTTCTTGCAGGTAGAATCCTTTATTGGCCAAGTGTGATTAAACACACAAGAAATTTGTCTCTGGTGCATAAGCTCTCAGTGTACATGCAAAACAACAAAGTAATAATAATAATAACAAAGGATAATAATCATAAAAATGATACCAATGTTTTAATTAAGTGCTTATACAATTCTTTATAAGCCACAATGTAAGAACCCCTCCCCCAGATACAAGGCAAGGGCAAAACACTATTTATTAACAATATTTTTGCAATATTTGATTATAAAAAATAAGATTAATCAAGGAAAAACTGCTTTGGCTAGAAAAACTGCTTTGGCTAGAGAATGCTAATTGGTAATTAAAGTGAACAAGAAGCCATTGATTAAAGGAATAGAAATTGCATTAAGTCCCTGAGAAAGGAACAAGGTGGAATCTGTTAGTTAGCAACACTGTAGCAATAAAAAGCTTCGAAAGGCCATTGCCAGTTGGCATGGAGAGACTGGGGCTGCAGCTGTGTTTTAGGACAAGAACAGCAGAAATCAAGTCAATGGAAAGATGGAAAGGCAGAAGAGAAAAAACTCTGAAGTGCAACATTTTGACAAGCCACTCTACTGCATTTTTTGTACCCTACCTATAAAGCATCAGTGGCAATGTTAACACAACTTGCTTAATCAAACTATGTCCTGAAATACAGTAAATTTGGGTCCAATTCAAGGTGTTGATCATCATCTTTAAAGCCCTTCATGGCTTAGGACCAGGCTATCTCCGGGACCGCATTCTGCCTCATACTTCCCTCCGACCGGTCAAGGCCCACAGAGGTGGCCTCCTCCAGGTCCCGTCAGCCAAGCAGTGCTGGCTGGCGGGCCCTAGGGGGAGGGCCTTCTCTGTAGCGAGCCCCGCGCTCTGGAACCAACTTCCTCCAGAGACCATCCCCACCCTGCTGGCCTTCCGAAAAGCCGTTAAGACATGGCTTTTCCTGCAGGCTGAGGGTAGAGCCTAATCCATCTGAGCTCTCCCCCGGGTATGTCTGGTTGTTAGATGGTTTTTAATATTAAATTTTTAATTTTTATATTTGATTTTAATGCAATGTTTATTGTTGGTTGTTCTTGTATTTTCTCTTTGCTGTACGCCGCCCTGAGTCCTTCAGGAGTTGGGCGGCATATAAGAAAACCAAAATAAATAAATAAATAAATAAAATAAAGATCAGCCAAGGAGGCAGAGCAATGTATGTTGAGATCAGGGATGGTATTCACTTACCTTCCCTACCAGTTCGCAAATGTGAACTCACGTGCCACCTCCACCCATGCGCACAGCCTCCCGTGCATGCGCTTTACTCACTTGCGCACCTTCTGCGCATGCGCACAGCCTCAAAAGTGTGGCTAAATAGGACGGCATTACATCCAGGCGGGTGGGCAGGCCCATCCGGAGTAGCCACTACCGGTTCGCCCGAACCGGTCCGAACCGGCAGAATACCACTTCTGGTTGAGATACTTTTTGCCAATCAAGGATGGGGCGAATGCAAATTAACACAGCCAGGAGGAAATGTCCCTGAGCCCTAGTACTATGTGCCACAGAAATTCATATCTCCATATTTAATTCCCTCCACTCCAAATGGAGCAAGGTTGGTTACAAAATTGTCAATACCTTATTATTTCCCCAATCCAGCTCATAGGGGGATTTTATATGTAATAAGGAATGGTGGCTAAGCATGTTGGATAATTCCCTTTCTTACTCCCAAGAAACTGTAACGTTGTTTGCACTCTCCTTTTCTCATCTGGAAGAAACCCCCATTAGCCAAAAAAAAAAAAGACCTCTTCATGTACTCTGCCTTTAAAGATTGGCAGAAGTGCAAATAATTTGTGTGTTGGTTTGAAAATGCATTGGAGCTATGAAGCTGTGGACATGCCCTAAGGTACTGTTCTTAGTAGATTAAAAGTCCGGGATTCTCAGTAAAGCCCCTCCTTAAACAGAGCACCACTTGCTCAATTATCCAAAGCTGGACAACCTCTCAAGGAGATCCCTCCAACCAGAGGTGGGTTCCTGCCTCTGATTGCCGGTGCTGTTAATCGCTGAGTTCAGCGCAGAGCCGAAGACGGTGCTCCCGTTCGCGGAGCGGGAGCTTTCCCCGGGCGCTTTCCCCGCCCGCATGGATGTCGCCAATTGCGTTATTTTGCCCTCTGCGCATGCGGAACGCTTTGGACATGTGCAGAGGGCAAAAGAACGCAATTGGCGGCATCCATGCGGGCGGGGAAAGCGCCCGGGAAAGCTCCCGCTCCGCGAACGGGAGCACCGTCCTCGGCTCTGCGCCGAACTCAGCGATTAACCGCACCGGCAATCAGAGGCAGGAACCCACCTCTGCCTCCAACCACAAATATCCAACAGGGTGGTCCATAAACTATGGATGGTAGGTTGTTGTGATTTCAAAACAAGAATGCCGAGCATCCATTCTTTTCTTTTCCACTATTGTGTGACATTTTCTTCCAGATGGATCCGTGACTCATCCATACCTAAATCATTAGCTCCACCTGTGATTCAGCTTTAATGAATGGCTCGATTATCTTCTTTAGGAGTCCTCCCTCCCTTTCTTCTTCCATCTTGCTGCCATTACCAAATAATCCTACAACACACTTATAATCCCTTCCTGCAACTATTAAGAAATAGCTTTGCTCAGAAGCGAACTTGCATAAAGCAGACCATCATGAAGCGGGGTTCTTATCATTTAGCTCTTTAGAAACCCAAAACTCCAGTTTTATTCTTTACTATTTTTCTGTCGATAGGGAATGTGACCTATTTCTGTTTCCCTCTTAAAACTAAGAAAAACCACACCACTAGTGTTTAAGAAATGGCCAATTTCTCACCCCATAATTGGGGATGAGGGTGGATTCAGGGATCTCAAAGATCTGCATACTTGCTTGAAGGATCTCCTCTTCCTATATCAAACTGCCCATTCAGAGCCAGCAGCAAAAAAGCTGCCCGCTTCAGCTATGCGGATGGGAAAATGGTGCAGACCTATGCTGTTGTAAACCATGGCATCCTTGTTTAGCAATGCTCTATTAGTCTTTCACACCCAAACATCTGATCTGTTCTGACAGGATTTTGCCTTGCCAAAGTAATGAATTCTCACTGCTGACTTCATTCTGTTCCCCCTGTGGAAATAAGTGCATAATTTACATTCTTTTAATTATTGCTTTTGCTAAATATTTTTGTATTTGTATTAATTTTTCTATTATTTCACTCAGATGCCTCAAGCAACATGTAGCTGGAAAGTAGAATAAATGTTCCTTGAAGGAATAAATAAAATAACCTTGCAACTTTATGGTTATAATCCTAATTATTAATCCTATTTTGGAATTCTCAGGAATCAAGGAAAGCAGATAATTTCTATTATGCTTTAGAAAGCATAAAGGAAATGCTCCCAATAATGCGTTAACACAAGTATTTCATGTATTCAGCAAGTCATACATGGAACTGACTTTGAAAGCCAGCCAAAAATTGTTTCAGAAAATGTCATGCAAATTATGACTATTGTCTGCAACATCTGCCTCCAGATTTGACTCAACTTCCTATATTTTTCCAACAACCATTCGAAGTGTGATACTTATCTAAACAAAGAAGGACATCTCAAGGTCCACCTGCTATCTTCTCAATATCGTGCAGGATAGGCATTCTTCAGGCCTCCCCACTGAGTGAGTTTGGGCTGGTGCTAATTGAGAATCAAGTCCTTCTTCCGTTGGCAATCTAGCTTTCCAAATTGCTCTAAAGTATTTTATTTTGCAACTTGAAACAATTGGACTTGTGCGAGCTCACCCCCTGAAAATAATTTATTTGATAAGGGGACAAAAAGTAAGTATATGTCCTCATAGCTCCAGGTTTGAAAGATATTTTCTAGATTCATTTCAATGAGGGTTCTTCCAGGATATGATAGTGAAATTACTTTGTTTGCTTTGCTAAAAATTTTATTGGGAATTAGTTGGGAGGAGTTCAATCCTGCTAGTTGTCTTGAAACTCTCAGCCGTTTTCAATACTATCAATCATGAGATCAACCATGGGATTCCTTTGATTCTGTTATGTTCTGTTAAACCATCTTCCAGAGCAAATGTTTAATCATTTTAAAAAGCATTACTTTTAAAGTTTTTCAAATGGGCATCCCATATTTCACATAATCACAACAGACAGAAAAATCAGAAATACCTTAATGGTATCTGGAATTAAACAAAGATCCAGCAATTAAAGAATTAAAGCAGGTATAGGAGGGAAGCTAATTTAATCAGAAAAATATATATAAAAGGCATAGAATTAATCCCCACACTTCTTACCTTTTCCTTGATTACAAAGTAAGCCAGCAATGCTGATAGACATGACTGAGCCAGGCTTTCTTGATACGTAGTTTTAATTACTATTTTAAATACAAATTCTGAACAAAGGAAGCTGCTTATACTTCATCAGGTTCATCTAGCTCGGTATTTATTAAAATCTTTTGCTCTCAGGACCCCTTTTCACTTTTGAAAATTATAGAGGATCTCAAAAGAGCTGCTTGTATGGTTTACATTTATTGATATGTACCATATTAAAAATTAAAATTGATACATTCACTGCTGATACTGCTTCTCATGATTGTTTGATGATATTTTAGTGTTATATTATTTTTCAACATAGGCTAGTAAATAATTTTGATTTTGCGCACCCTGTGGGAGGGTCTTGGGGTCCTAGGACAACCTTATTGAAAGCTGGTCTATTTTAAGTTTACCCAACTGGGTACCCAGGAATCCTGGAAGTTGTAGTCCTAAAACTATGTAGGACTTTCGGTTGGTAGGGACTCATCTATACCCACTGGATGCTGTTCTAAATTTCAGATTTCTTTCCATCACTAATTGGAAATATCAAGAAACTGTTTGGTACAAAGTAAATATTCTATTACCGTATTTTTCAGAGTATAAGACACACCTTTTTACCCCCCAAAAGAGGGTGAAAACTTGGGTGCGTCTTATACACCAAATGTAGCCCCACCCAGCCACCCCCACTCTTTGGCCCAGGGGTGGGTTTCACTTACCTTTGCCACCAGTTCGCGTCATGACATTTCGTGCACTCACGCTCAGAAGGTGGATTCAGCCCGAAACACAGCTGAGGAGCTCATCAGCTGTGCTTCAGGCGAAGAAATAAAGATCAGTATTAACCCGGAGGTGGGCAGCAGGGCTTTTTTCAAAGCACAGAACGCTGTGAAGCCATCAAAACACAGAAAAATCGGCCGAAAATTCAGAAAAAAAGATGGCGAGCACGGATCGGCACAGAACCAGATCCGTGATGCCAAAATTATGTAACCAGTGGGTCGCTAATGGTTCGGGCGATCTGGTCTGAACCGGGAGGAACCCACCCCTGCTTTGGCCTCTGCCTCCCAGCAATTTACCTCCTTGCAGCAAACAGAACCTGTTAAGCCAAGCAACTGATTATCAGCTTCCCGACCCTCAGCTGATTGACTCTGAAGGCAGGCCACGTGCTTAAACTGAAAGTGAAACTAAAGCTGCAAGGAGGCAAATTGCTGGGAGGTAGAGGTAGCGGCAGAGGCAGAATTTTATTTTCTTGTGCTAATCAGACTGCTGAAACTGGATGCAAGGAGGTAAGTCAATAACTATAAATGTCTGTAGAATGTTCAAATTATTAGACTTATTTTTTAAAGACCGCTTTATTATTGTTCTAGACAACTTAACAAAATGAAGAAGCTTTTTAAAATAAATGCTTGATCTGAAGAGGCCCAGTGCTTTTGTATCTTCTTTTAAATAGCAGAGAATAATGTACAGTATACTTCCAGAAAGCCACATCAATTTTAACAGCATCTGTACAAGTATAGTCTGAAATGTAACAGTGTCCTGTTTTAGTATTAAGATAAGGCATGTCACGATATGGATATTGCCAGTTGAGCATCTCTACTATTTCTAGGTTTACTGTATTTTCTAATCAAGCAGACATGTGATATGTTTTACTACGCATGTGTGCATTCCAGGAGTCTCCTCCTCCCTTCTTCTCATCTGAGCCTCGCCCGAGGCAGACGTGAATTCTTAGCTGAGAAAATGTAGCTTATTTAAGGTTTATATTCTTTTGTTACTTTTGTACTAAAATAAATATTTTGTTAATTAGAATTGAATCTCGGTTTTATTTTCTAAGTAAGAATGACTTCAAAGAAGCAAGATCTTATATCACCTCTTTGATAGGAAAATTCCTATCCGTCAAGGCAGCTGAGTTAAACCCTGACTTAGTCATGTTTGGAGTACCGGTAGATCGATTTAAATAATTGGGAGGCGTTAGTGTGACTACATTTAAGAAAACTTTCTGGGATTAATATACTGCCATAATGTACATTTCTCCAATTCTTTGCTATTTCTATGGGTCAGGCACACATGTACAGAAATACACAGCAAACAGTGTATATCATCTGTACTGTTTGCTGGGAGGCAGAGGCAGAATTTTTTCCCCTTGTTTTCCTCACCCAAAACTAAGGTGCGTCTTATATTACGGTGTGTCTTATACTCCGAAAAATACGGTACTTAGGACAGGGGTGTGAAACTCGCATCATCACGTGGTGTCACGTGACATATCAGGACTTTTTCCCCCTTTGCTAAACCGGGTGGGAGCGGAGCCAGCACATGACGCATCCAGCCTGTGGGCCGCGAGTTTGACACCTCTGACTTAGGGGGTCCTTGCTGTTCTCCGAGCTTAGTTGTTTTCTTGCAGATGTTTCATTACCCAAACTGATGATGTTATCTAGTTTGGGTAATAAAATGTCTGCAAGAAAACAACCAAGCTCAGAGAGCACCAGAGACCCCTCATTTCAATCCTGAGCTACAAATATTCTTCTTTTAGTACTCTATCACTTATACCCTACTCACATCTGAAATCTACTTGATCACTCTAACTACTTCCTCATGACAGCTATAAAACTATAAACTATAAAAATAAGTGACATCCAAATAAGTGACTATTCACGGGCAGCTTGATATAGAGTGTATCACAATAATCTAAAATATAATACTGGCCAGATTTTCTTGTTGTTATTATTATTACCGTGTTTCCCTGAAAATAAGACCCTGTCTTATATTTTTTTGAACCCTGAAATAAGTGCTTGGCCTTATTGCTATGTACTCAAAAGCCTGATTGGGCTTATTATCAGGGGATGTCTTATTTTGGGGGAAACAGGGTATTATATACTATTCATTAAACATGAAACTCAGTTAACTGAACATTCAAAACTGCATCACAAATACCATTGACTAATGCCAATGGTTGATACAGGTTGCTGCCAGAATCCTAGGTATCAATCAAGTATCTTTTTAAGATTATTATTAGTAGTAGTAGTAGAGTTTTCTTAAATACTCGTGTAAGTATTTAATAAACAGTGTATTATCTGGGTCATTTTACATATACATAATAATACTGATGGTAATATTCTTTGCTGGTATATAATAGTATTCTTCCAATTTCTAATTTCTATTTGTAAAACAAATCCCAAATTAAAATCCCAAGGTTTTCTATGTCCAAAAGCATAGTTGGCACACCAAATGGAACTTCAGCTGGGACACAAGCATTCCTCATCACTCTTGCTGTTTTCAAAAAAACCGAGATATTAAAAAACACGCCCAAATAGACCACATGATATTTTAAAACAAATTCAAATTATTTGAGGATTATTAGAGGGACTATGTCTCCCGAATGATATCTACTCCTCATATCCGGTCTAGCAGAAGAGACTTATTGTAGGTTCTGTCTACTGAAGAATATCATCTGGTGGGACTCAGGTGGAGGGTCTTTTTTGCTACTGAAGCTGTCCTATAGAACATCATTCCCTCCAAGGTAAGGCTAGTCCTGACCTTAGCAGCCTTAGCGGCCTTCCAGAAGGTGATGAAGATTTTGCTTTGCTATCTGACCTGAGGATAAAAGAGTGGTGTAGAACCCACTCTACTGTTCATGAATTACTGTATTGTATGGGTTTAATTATTTTAATGTTTTGTATTGTTCGCATTCTGTGTTTTTTGGTATTGTGTATGTTTTAACTGTAAGTCATCTGCAGTCACAAATATGAGATGGGCAGTTATATAAATTGAATGAATGAATGAATGAATGAATGAATGAATGAATGAATGAATAAATAAATAAATAAATAAATAAATAAATAAATAAATAAATAAATAAATGCTATCTGATTAAGGACATTTAATCATTCATTATTTTCACAATCTCCATGACATCAGTTGAAAAAGACCAAGGCCAAATGCAACATATGAAACGTACTGTAACATTCCAGATAATCCTCTGGGAATTGGGCGGCATACAAATGTGAGTAATAAATAAATAAATAAATAAATAAATAAATAAATAAATAAATAAATAAATAAATAAATAAATAAATAAATCTTTCCCATAACACTGCATATAGATGTTAAAGAACATTTATGAGATAAAACAGTTCCTTGTAAAATTTCACACCCCAGAGGCTAAATAACATTCCACAAGTATTGCATCCTTGGACTGCTCAAGAAAAAGGAAAGAAAAAAGTAAAGTCATCTTAAAGTTGACTGTTGATGATTTACACCAATACATATCCATCTACTGTTGCCTCTTGGGTTACTTTTTGAACTTCTCAATCTAGTCTGCAACCCTGGATTTCTCAATTTACTCCCTTACCCAAGTACTAAATGTGTTCAGTTTTCTAGTTCTGCCAAGATCACATTTTAGTTGCCACCTGCTACTATAGTAACCCAGCAAAGCCAAGTAGAATACTGTTTGTTTGTTTGTTTGTTTGTTTGTTTGTGTGTGTGTGTTTGTCCGTTTGTTCGTTCATTCAATCTCCCTATTACATTCCAACATAGGACCACTATTTGGCAACAAGGTAGTTTCCATTCTTAAATTGGGCCTGAATCCAAATAAAAAGTTATGCAGATTCCATAATTCTTTAATGAATTATGCTTATTATAAGCCTATTTATATTTTGAGTGAATGTAAGATGTCTGGATCAACTTTTAATAATACAAAAATACAAACACTGGAAAGAGAGGTACTTTCCATCCCAACCTGTCTTTTGTCAGCAGCCACAGAGATGTTGTCTACATAGAGGGCTGAGGACCTTCGGAGGTGGAGCCCTCATTTTGGAACACTTTTGCTCATGAAACTTGGCTGGCCCAGATATTAGGCTCATTTGTCCTTTATTTGATTGTTTCTTATTTATTTATCCAGGAAACCAAAGCAACATAACTGTACCTCCTCCTCCAATTTTTCTAATGACAACTCTCAGAGGTAGACAACTGGCCAAAGTCATCTAGTGGTTTCCATGGCTGACAGTAGACTAGTATCTATTCCTCCCAGGTACTAGTCCAGTATCTGACCCTTTGTATCACATCAACTTTCTGGCAGCAACTCCAGCATAAATCCTATTTGTCAAGATTTCTGCCTCTCTGATGTATATTGATGGTGTTTAATGCACTGGGATGAACAATACTATATAAAAGCAAATATATAAAAAGTTAGGTTGATGACACCCTTCCAATAAATCCTGGTTCTGCCAGCCTCTGTTCCTTTCCTGGAGCTGTCTGAATCATAGCCTCAGCAGCCGTACTTACATGCAGTCTCCTGGGCAAACTTAGTGGGATAAAGTGATGGCAACCCTGTCAACCACAGGGCACACAGTGTAAGAGGCAGTGACTCACAGCATCACTGAATGCTACTAGTTCAAGGCCCTACAGGTTTGTGGGCTGGAGTTTAAGCTAAAGGACCCTGAACTTTGCCATATTCAGGTACTCAGCTGGGAATCCATCATATCTCCTTATCTAGGCTATGTCCAGATTCCTGTACTAACAGCTTGTTTCCCCAGCACCACCTATGGACAGCAGCAATTTAAAACAACTTCCCTTAGCTTAGATACACAGCACTCTGGGTCAGAACCCCACAATCTTACAGCAATTCCCTGCAATAGGTGCTTTTATTTCTTCGATTTCCATCCTAGATCTCCCATCTCCACATGTATTTGAGGTTAACTGCTCTACCTGCAACAGTGTTCCACCCATCATGCTCCCTCTTAGCAAATCCTTTCAGCTATAATGCAACCTGACGCAAACACATTCTCACAACCACTTCACCACATCTCCAGTCCTACAAGCAGTAACTGAGATTGTTTTCTGTTCCTCAAGGGACAAACGTCTAATTGATTCTCACAATCTGCATCCACGGCTTTCAATTTAGTGGTGTCATCAGAGAGCAAAGCAGGACAACTAGGTCAATACATAAATGCAGGCCTTACCCAAGATTTCCTTCATGTTTATACTGCATTTTGGATTCCATAATTGGCTCTACTTTGCCCCTATGTCAGCAATCAGAGAGTTGAAACAAACCGCTTACTTCAAACACCACTTTCACCCAACACATGCTACTTTGCTATGTGGTGCACTCATTTCCTTGCAAAGAAAGCACATCAGTGCCAACTCCTACATTAGGATAAGCCAAATTATCCTCTTTTACTCTTTCACTAGCCTACAGTTCTCAACTCAGTCTGACTGAAACAGGCTTATCTTCATAAATCTAATCTTTGCAAACCCATACTCTGATGACTGAGATCTTCTTTCACTTTCCTGGCCTGTATGATTGACAATGGAACTTGCATGGATCACCCTGAAAACTCAACAGGCAGGTCTTCTCGGTCAACATGCTTGTCCTTAAAGCAGGGGTCGGCAACCTTAAACACTCAAAAGAGCCACAAAGGTCCTAACCGGAAGCGCCCCCGTTCAATTCTGGAGCTGACCGGAAATCCGGTTCCCCCACCATAGAGTCTCCTCCTAGCGCGGCGGCCTTTCTCCTCTACCTGTCCTTACCAAAAGTCCTATCAATTGTGGAGCTGACTGGAGAACCCGCCCCTTGCCATTGAATCTCCTCCTGGTGCGCCTTGCTTTCCCCCCATCCAAACCGGAAGCTCCTCTCAAAATTGTGGTGCCAACTGGCGACAGGGAGCCACAGCAGAGGGATGAAAGAGCCACATGCGGCTCCAGAGTTGCTGACCCCTGCCCTAAAGCATGCTTAGAGGATGTTCGTTTATCACACTTTTCCTTGTCTCTGAAGCATCAAACATGGATATTAAAAAATCCAAGAGCATCATCAACAAGTGTGAATTCTCTTCTTCCTCCTATTCTGCACCATCTGCTCTATAATTCTCATCTGTTTAATGGATATGGAAATTAATTACAGCAGAAAGTTCCATCCCTAATATTTGGATTAAACAGGTGCCAAACATTCAGCAGTTTAGTTAGAGCAATATGCAGATGGTGTGTGTGCTATCTGTGCTATACAGTTTTGCACAGACAAGTAAATAAATTCTGCAACAATTCCCAATCACAAATTGGGCTCACAAAACATATTAAAACTCTTGACATGCTTAATTAAATCCAATTTATGTATTTATGGAACATTCTAAGCACAAACACATGAAGCATATTAATGTGATAACATAACCTGCTAAGACAATTGTGGGATTCCCACACTATGCTGAGCCACAGAATACTTTATCCTGCTTAGCATGTTGCGTGAACCATAATTAACCTGAACGAGACATATGGGCCATCTAGCCATAGGAGAGAGGACCAGCAGTGACCCCAGCCTTCACCTGAAATTTCCTTACCTTGTGAGCATCCTCCCGGTCCGCAGGGGGACTGCTGGTGTCAACTGGCCCGTTAGACGGCATCGTGGGGAAACTGGGGCAGAGGCAGCTGCTACAACTTTTTGCTTCTGGGGCTTAATTTACAGAAGATTCCAAACTTTACCCCAAACTGAAGAGGGATAATGGAAAAGCAGTCAAGGCAATAATCCAATGCCCCCCTCTGTTGATGGTTCTGCTCTGGTTTTCCTGCCACCTGCAACAGGAAAAGAGAAAGACGAAGGTGAGGCCCAGGCACACAATGCATGCACGGAAAGTCACTTTTGAGGGCCTCTCCCCACTTGCAGGCAATCATTAACAAGCCACAGCCTTGACTCAGCCAAGCTGGGCCCCCGGTTCTTCAGCCCATACAGTCTCAGCTCAGCAACAGAAGATACACCCTCCTCTTTCAACTTCCCCCAGTCCAGACACCTTCCCCCTCCTCTGTAATCCCAACCATACTTCACTTCCCCTGCACAGCAGCACCTGTTGCTACAGGGGATGTTACAAATCCAGGACAAGCGTTCTTGTTGCAGCCTCCTCTGGTGAGAACTCTTACAACCTCTTTTGAGGAACAAAGCTAGCGCCAACATGGTGGGGAAGAAAGGGAAGAGGATAAAACGGGGTGGAACTGCACTCCAACAGAACTTTCATCTTGTGTGCTAGGTGCAAGCAGTGGAGCTTTCTGCAAGTCACTCTCCCCAGATCCCCGGCAAACAAACACAAAAAGAGTCAGTGCACAAGATAAGCTAGCTTACCACAACACACATAAGAGGCCCTCAGTTTGTGTCTTGTGGTAACTTTGCTTTTTGCCAAACAAACTAGGCAATAGTTTAGCACCAAAAAGGCAACAATCTTGGCACAAGCCCCCAAGATCCCATCACACATAGCCACCGGGCACCCTCTGCTGCAAGTGGTCCATTTTTTTATTGGAATCTGCCTGAGTTTAGATCAGGGGTGGGTTTTTGGCTTACCTCGCTGCCGGTTCGCTTCCTGATGCACTGCGCGGGTGTGCCATGTGTGCGCATGTGCAGTGCTAAAAAACCAGGTTTTACGCATGCGCAGAAGCAAAAAACAGCTTCTGCGCGTGCGCAGAAGCAAAATACAAAATAGCGGCACCTATGGTGCCGCTGAGAGAGCCGGTTCGGGGACGTGGCAGGTCTGGGTCGCTGTCGGTTCTAGCAACTCAGGCCGCCAAGTTACTACCGGTTCTATAGAACTGGTCAGAACCGGCAGGAACCCACCTCTGAGTTTAGATGCCTTCTGCCTCCTAAGAAAGTTCCTTTGATTTGATTGCCTCTGTGTATGGAGTTCCTGTCCTAAAACCTTTGCCGTATCTAAGACTCATCCTCCCAGGCAACATGAACCTACAACCCTTTCTCCAACACTTCTGCAGCAAATTATACTAACACCCAGTAATACAGAGATTAATATATTCATACTCAGTGCTGGATGAAAACGAAATATGTCATGTATTCCAACCTGCACTCATTTTTATTCAATACACTTAGATGCTGTAAACTATCAAGGAAATTCCTCCTGTCTGCAATGCCATTGTGTGCAAACAGAACTCAAGACTCAACATTTAATCAAAGGAAATGTTGAAACCGCACAGGTGGTCCTTGACCTCTGCAATATTTACCTTTGCCTTCCTAGACTGCTCTTTAGCACATTTTCACAATTTGTCTACCCGACAGTACTATTTATGGGCTCTATGAACATGGGCATCTGTGGTCCATGCTTAGCAGCCAATTGCCTCCCAGCCAAAGCTGATGATGGGAAGGGAGGAAAGGAGGACACCTTATTACAAGAAAGAGAACAACACTAGCCAAGGTTTTCCCAGCAAAAGGATTTGTCTCTTCCTTCTAGGAGTCTATTTTAGTGGCATCTCAAACATGCTTTCTCTAAAACACACACACACTAATATGCCCACCTATGTGCACACCAGGGGTGGGTTCTGACTTACCTCGCTGCTGGTTCACTTCCTCACGCGCCGTGGGGTGCGCCACGCGGGCGCGCATGCGTAGTGCTAAAAACCCAGCTTCTGCACGTGCGCAGAAGTGAAAAACAAGATGGCGGCACCTATGGCGCCGAGAGAGCCTGTTCGGGGGCATGTTCAGCCGGCCATCGCTGCCGGTTCGGCGAGCGGGGGGAAATTCCCGCTACCAGTTCTATAGAACCGGTCCGAACTGGCAGGAACCCACCTCTGGTGCACACACACTTGGTATTTTCCAGTGTCCATTGCATATTTTTCCTCTTCCCCCACGTGCCTATTCCATGCAAAAGACCAGCATGGTTCCCTCCCAACAATTTCTTGTCATTATCAATTTTTTATCAATTTTTATCAAAATATAAGATACAAAGTAAACTAAAAAGTAATGGAAAACTAGGGGAAGGGAAAAGGGGGAAAATGTGGGGTGGGAAGGGGCAAGGGGAAAAAAAGATGTTGACTTCCAACTCTCTTTAGCACAGTAGAAGTTAACAACCCTACAACCTCAACTTTTTATTGTTATGCATTAGTAGATCCTAGCCACTTCTATAACAAACCTATCTAATCAACAAAAACAAAGTAAACTCTTCTTCTTTTTCTATAAAATTCTACAATTTCTACAAAGACAGTCTATATGCCCTCCATCCACCGAGCCGTAGAAGGAGAAAGGCCACCAAAGCTGCATTACTGCTGCAGTAGGAAACACAGCAGCAGTTGAATCCCTCTATGCTACAGGAAAGATCCAAAGAGAATAACCATTTAGTCATCTACTGTTTTGAAAGTGCAACACCTTTTTACAAAACAGGCATAAATGAAAAAGCAACCCCTCTCTGTTCTGAAGGGTACCATTTCCCCTTCCTCAGCCCAACTGCCATCATAGCAAAAGTGCAGATATTCCCCCCTGGAAAAAGCAGCAGAGCTGCATAGTGATCTCCACCCAACAAGAGGTGCTAAAAATAATCAGGCACAGATCAATCCCGTAAAGAAAGGGAAGGCTGGACAGAAGAGGTCAAGTCCACCCAGAAACTCTTCCCAGAGAACCCTTCTGTGGGCCCTGCTGCCAACCACCCATTAGCAAGAAAGGAGATGCTTGCTGTCCCCTCCTATAGCTGGCCTTCAAGTAGAATTGGAGCTGATAGCAAGCCTCAAAATCTTACCACACTTCTTTCCCTTCTCTGCTCCTTGCTGTCTGCAGTGCGGTATTCTTCCAGAAACTAACAACAGTTCTGTCAAAGCCCCCTCTTGCCTAGCCATGGTCTTCTACCCACTCCTGCTCACTCACCAGAACCCACTCACCGGAGCCCGCAGAAGAGGAGGGGCTGTTGCCCAGACAGCTCAGCTTAGTGGGCTGGAGTAGGGAAGGGCTCCTTCACTGCACGACTTGCTCCCACACAGAAGACACCTTGCCAATCACTTCAAAGCAGGCTCTAAGGACATGGAAGGGACATGCAGGAGGAGCATGCCCAGCTGTTCTAGCTGCAGAGGCTGCACAAGGCTAGTTATTTTTATCAGCCACATGGAAAGCAGAAAGTGCTTGACAGGCCCTTGCACCTGCTAGCTCCCCCCCCTTCCCCAACTGCTCTCCGGTAGCCAACTAATGCAGAGAGGCTCAAAAGCAAGGCAACTGATAATTCAGGTTCCACTGGGAGAGCCGGCTAAGAACTTTGCCCACTGAATGCAGAACAAGTGACATTTTTAGTACTTAACAGAGTTTGTTTTATACACAGAAATGCCTTCTCATAGGTAAGCCAGCATACTCAATGGGATACTGTGGTGAGAAAGTGCAGGAGAATGCAGCTTTGGGATACGTTCAGTGCCTGAGTGACTGTGATTGCAGATTAAAATCATGTACCTGCGCCTTCCATTCAATGAATTAATAATAGCGTTTTCACATTCTACTATTGTTTGCGACTGAATAGCACCATGGAAGTCAGAAAGTGAGGAAAATGTTCAAGCAGAGGCACGTTTATGATCATGCTACTATGCACTGATGTTTCAATGAAAACATTTCTATCCAAGGCTACTTGCTTTTATAATTGAAAGTGACCAGTTTTACTTCAGCTGGTTAAAAATCCGTTTTGCAGATGCAATCTGTTTTATAAATTGAATAAGGCTTCCCACTGGAAAAGTATGCATTAAATTGAAGCCATTCTTATTCTACTTCTTAATAAGTGAAGTATTTATTACAGCTGTTTGGTGAGAGTTACAATGTTATTGTTACTGTTGTTGTGCATCTACAGGTATGGGCATGCTTACACGCACAGCACAACGTCAAAATGAGCATCTGCACTTGGTAGATTTCTTAGTCTAAACAGCAAGGCAAAATGGATGCTAGGATAGGCAACCCCCCTCCCCACTTGGATCCAGCACCCTCCAGCACCCTTACTGGAAACATGAAACACTAGGATTTTGAGGGCACTGTAAGAGAGACAATGGTGGCAAAAAATAAAAACACATCTGTAGCAGCTTTTTTGGCTAACAAATGCTATTAAAATGCATTAGATCATCAGATGCACAGATTTGCTGCTCACAAACATTTATGCCTCTTAAGAAACGCTCAAAGTTGGAAAAAGTGCTACCAGACTCCTTCTAGGTTCTTGAGGTAATGCTTGAAACCAAAACAGACACAAGACCCCCTTCTTAAGTCACCCAATGGCTGTGCAAAGGAGCAAAAACTAGTGGCACCAGCAATCCATAGCAAGAAACAAATTAAAAACCTTGCCTGATGCAACTTTGGCATTGAAGCAAACATGATTTCAATCCTGCTGAGCTGACAAGTAAGACAGGTTCAAACAGGGGCCAACTCTTATCACTTCCCTTCAGCACTGAAAATTTGGAAGTATCTAACCCTAAAGATTCCTTTTAGCTACGGTGTCATACTTCTTTTTGAACTCCATTCTCTTTTTAAAGCCATCACACCAAGTGCGTAACACGTTTTATGGCAGTGTAGAATATATTGTTAATTATATAAAGGGTGAAGAAATACTCCCTTCTTTTGACCCATCATAAATCTATTGCCACTTCATCAAGACTTGAAAAAGAAGCACTCAACCCAAGGGACCTCTCCCAAATTATCTAGTGCAGCCACATATCTTCAACCAGTCTTGATTTTACGGTCTCTTGATGTGTATCCGGTCACAAATAGCTTTTCAAGCCACAAATGGACCCAGAATATGCGCAGCTGTGCTAATCTATCTCCACAAGCAGAAAAGTGCGAAAGGGTACTCTGGCAGTTCTGAGCACCAGGAACACCAAAATTGGCCCTTTTTAATCAATTTCTGATGGGGATACGTATACAAATGTTCAGGTTGCGGTTGGCATTTAATTCCCTCAACCTTCTCTATTGGCCATGGTTTAACAAAAAGGGCGGGTTTAAACATATTTGCGGGACAAAAATGTTATTTTCAACATTCATCAATATAATCTGTAAGCTCCCTATGAAAGCATTTGGTTAAACATTTTGAAAACTTGGAACTTGTTCCATATGCTATTCTTACTTTTGTTCTTTTTACCATTTGAGCTAGTTTTAAAACATTATTATTTTGATCTGTTTCTTGATCTCCCTTTCAAGGAAACAGTGAGAATATGAAAATTTTATCCTAAAAGATGGGGAGATATGCAGACAAATATGGAAGAAATGAAATCATAGTTCAAAAACTAACACATGCCAGAAGTCCAGGGCTGCATCTTCTTCTTTTTTATTTATAAAAATATTTTATTTAAAGAACAATTAAAAACAAACGAACATACAAACAACAGGACATAACAAAGACCTAAATACGTAAAAGTTATGTACATGAGGGCTGCATCTTCTATAGCTATGCACTCTAGTAGCCTTTTATTTCCTTCACCATCTCTCCCACTTTTCAAATTTTAGAATAACCAAGGGGATTTAAATCACATTAAATGTTACATATGCTACATCCACATTTTACTGCAGGGTCAATGTCAAAATACACACTATCCAGTATATGCCAAATCCGAATCACATGTGTTCCACAGGTCATTCCTTGTTAGGCTTTCAAAAGTCACAAATGGGGTAGATTTATCCAGGCCTAGCTCAACGGTACTGCCCACACTGGCAAAGAACCATTTCCACACAGGCCATTTGGGGGGGAAAGCCTTTTGTTTTATTTTTCGAATTTAGAAACCGCCCATCTCCCTCCCAGTGGGATAACTGACTCCACAGGTTGCAGAAGTACATTGGGCTGTAAAGGATGTTTATGCACTCCTTAATTAGGCCCAACAGGATTTGAGCATGCTGCATCCCCTGGGAACCTGAGTTGAATGTTATTTTTAAAAAAGGAAAAAAAATACATGAGAGTAGCAGCAGCGTGAAGCCAGATCCTTGAGCAGAGAGGTATGAGGTACCAGAAAGATTGCCATGTTAGGCACCCATGTGTTTTCTCAGACAGCTTTTTAACTTACCTTGTAAAGCAACAGCAAAGGGAGTGAGAGATAAAAAAAACACCTTATGCTGCAAATAGAAGCTGCAGTTGTACCTGGCAGCTTGATTCACCACATTGCCTCTGGACCAGGGGTCTCCAACCTTGGCAACGTTAAGCCTGGCGGACTTCAACTCCCAGAATTCCCCAGCCAGCTGGCTGGGGAATTCTGAGAGTTGAAGTCCGCCAAGCTTAAAGATGCCAAGGTTGGAGACCCCCAGCTCCGGACCACGAGGGCACAGAAATGTGTTGAATCTCCTCAATAAAGTAACACCAAAGAAAGAGAGGGTGGGTGGGGAGGAAAATCAGTCTGCTGAAGCCCACAACCTCTAGAAAGAGTCTGAACCGTAAGGAAAAAGCCATATAATTCCCTTCTTGTTCAGGGTTTCAAAGGGAGGGAAAGGGGTTCCCCCCCCCATCCTCCAGAAACTGTCACATCACACTATCACTATATAAAACTATATCACACTTATCACACTTATCACTATATAAAAAAAGAACTTCTATCCTTGAAGATGACAGGATGCAGAAAATGTGAACCAGAGAGCACTATACAAGGTGCAGCAAAACTTTACAACAGAGCAGGGAAGTAAAAAGGCCTCATGAATGAAGGTGAATATATGTGCCTCAGGATAATGTTGCAGGATGGGCCAGAATGGTTAGAGAGAATTTCCCTGAGGATGGGCTCCAGCACGAGTCCAAAAGCTCAGAAGACTAAACCACTGGTCCCAGTGATCGACCCAGATGGGATCCTGCTAAAAAGGTTTCCTTTCTCTTCTCCATCCAATTCCACCTCCCGCCAATTGCTGTTCCTGTTGGAGGGTACAGCTATATCATGACACGTGGTCTTTTTTATATGCAAAGGAAATGAGCGGGCATCAACTCCGTATTTCTGCAATTAGAGGGATCAATTAGATATAAGGTACTCTTGAAAAGGACTTCATTTTGAGAACACAGAATCAACTGCCAATTGTTTTCAAATTCAGAAGTAAATTTATTTTCAGATGTAAAACTCTGTAGGATAAGTATGTCTCTCAGAGGAAACCAGGAACCATGGCTCCTCCAGCTCCACTCAGAAGCAAAACAGCATGAGGACAAGACCATGGGGAGCAAGGGCCCTGTGGACCATTGCAAGAAACAGACGTGGCCGCTTTATGGAAGGCAAGATGTAGACTTCACATGGCAAAATAACAAATTTGTGGAACTTCTTCTCAAAGAACATGAAGGTTGCTGGTGGTAAGCATAGACAAGTGCTAGACAAAAGTAGAAGAGTAGGAGCAGAACCAACTGGCTTTACATAATTCAACCATAAGATGTAGTCCATTTTATCTGCACAGTTGAGCCATTAAGAAGCCCATCCCAGTTCATCCTCTTTTCATCCCAGCATAGGCTGAGGATCACAAAATCATCTGGAGGAAGAGCAGCGATAACTCTGAGGATTGAGAACAAGCGTAGATTGACTTGTCCTGCAAGAGAGTGACTCACAACTCAACAAAAGAAAGCCCACTCAAATGTCTGGCTTGCCAGTGAAGAGTAGAAAAACTGTCTGCTAACGGGCAAAAGGCAGCCATTCATCCTGACGCAGAGAACAGGTAAAACAAAGCGGAAGTGACTCTTCTACAGCATATCATGTGCTGTGAAAAGCCACTGCCTGTATTTTAAAAGATGACCCATTATTGCAGCTCAGTCTTTCTTTCCCCTCCTGCTTTCATGAGTCAGAGATGAATATCTCCCACTGAGAAGCAGAATATACAGAGCTCCCATACGAGCCAGCCGCAGCAATCCAGAGGAAGCCCTGGAGTCACATACCCTCTTCTGCAGGCAATGCACTCTGCTAATAAGGATTAAGAAAATTCTGTCAGTGGAGCCCCCAGCTCCATTCTCCCATCGGCAGTCTTGTCGAGCTAATGGGCATAGTTACCTCCAACTTGCTGAGTGTGAGACCTGCCCAAGGCAAGACCAATATGAAAGGGAGGTAGTGTCACACAAGTCTCTGGGATGAGAGAGACACGACCATCTTGTTATCGCTCCTGATATATACTGTATGTGTAATACATTTACAGCTACAACCGATTAAAAATGTTGACTCCATTCTGCGAAACAAATTTGATTAACTGCAATTATCTGTGATCCACGACTCAGACAAATATTTATTTATTTATTTATTTTGGAATTCTTATATGCCGCCCAACTCCCTAAGGACTCAGGGCGGCGTACAACAGTGAAAAATACAAGAATAACCAAAATCTAAAATGTTAGTTAAAAGCAAATATAAAAATTAAAACACAATGTAAAAAGATCATCAACAGCCATTCAACATCATATATACTTGGGGGGCGAGCTCGAGTGAATTAAGCTCTGCCCCCCGCCTGCAGGAAAAGCCATGTCTTAACGGCTTTTCGGAAGGCCAACAGAGTGGGGATAGTTCGGGTCTCTGGGGGAAGTTGGTTCCAGAGCACGGGGCCAGCCACAGAGAAGGCTCTCCTCCTTGGGCCCGCCAGCCGGCATTGCTTGGCCGACGGGACCTGGAGGAGGCCAACTCTGTGGGCCCTAACCGGTCGGAGGGAAGTATGAGGCAGAATATCCCAAAGGCTGTATGTCCCCTTCTGGTACAAAAAAGAATACCTTTGCAATGTGGTTCCCTCTCATCAAGTAAGACAGTGTCCCTCCAGATTAGTAGAGTACCCCGCTCCCCAGGAATAAAAAGGTAGGCAAAGTGTTCTGGAGATGTAGCAACACATTGGTTGGGTGGCAGAAAAAAAGAACCTGGGCTAGACAAAGGGTAGCAAGTTGGGCATATTGCGGCAAGCTACTTGTTTGTCAAAATAATAAAATGTGCATTGTGATAACGTACAAGATCTGTCCTGTTACATGTTCACACTCAATATTGCAACACAAGTACAAACGGAATGGGTTTTGTGTTGTTGTGTTGCAACACACATTTCATTGTTTGCCTCTATGTGGATGTCCATGGCAGCAAATCAAGTTACTCCAGGATTTGGATGATACACACCATATTTTCAGGAAGTCTGGGAATGGTGAAGACAAGACACGTACATGCACATACTTTTTTATACCCAAATTGCCCCTAGAAGCATCTTCTCCCAAGTACTGAAGAATCACAATGGCAATTGTAACTATAACATTTCTGAGGAAAACTTATGGCACAGGGTTTTTGTTTATCGTTATATATATTTTTAATGATTTTTTAAAATTCATTGGTGTTATAAGCCACCCAGAATTGCTTAAGATGGGCAGTCAAATAAACACATAAACAAATAAACACACAAACAAACACACACACACACACACACACACACACACACACACACACACAGTAAAGTCTTTCCAAACCTTGTAGGAAGATGCTTGAGGATGTATAAGCCTCTCTTTGTCCCCCTTTACAGTGATCCCTCGTTTTTCGCTGGGGTTACGTTCCAAAAAGAACCCGTGATAGGCGAAATCCATGAAGTAGTAATTTCAGCTTTGCGCATGCGCAGAGGGCAAAAGAACGCAGATGCCGACATCCAGGAGGGCGGGGGAAGCGGGTGGGGGAAGCCCCGCGCCGCGAACGCCACCAGGTTGTTGAGCTGTGCGAACCGGGAGGATTTCACCCCTGGCCTCATGTGTATTTCACTGCTCTTGGCAAGCTGTTTTACCAATCAGCCAATCAGAATGCAGAACACAATGCACGATGCAAATCCGTGAAGCAGCGAGACCATGAAAGGTGAACCGTGATATAGCGAGGGATTACTGTATTTATTTTCATCGTATAACTGGTTTCATGTAGGAAAAAGGAGTTTTCCTACTGCAGCTTCCAAAAAAGGAACATCCGGCACTCCAAATAACAATGTAGGTCATGGCATTTCTGAAGCAAACAAGCTTTCTAACGGTATAGTCAAGGATTCCAATCTATATATCGAGCAAACTTTATATAAACTCATTTGATTTAATGACATTTACCCATCTTCTATTTACCGTTGTTCCTGCATTGTTCATGAAAAATTGCATGCATGCATGTATTAGAGCAGTGTTTATGGCTGGGGAATTCTGGGAGTTGAAGTCCACACATCTTCAAACTGCCAAGGTTGAGAAACACTGTATTAGAGTATCCAGCCAGACCGAAAACCTGAGGTAGACCGAAAACCTGAGGTTTGAATTGATTAATTCCAAAATCAGATCAGGTACTTCATCAAATATAGTTTTAAAGTACGGACAGCATAATTTTGTTCTGTGCCTACTTGCACGATGTAATGTTCTGGTCTCCATTTTAAATAATGTGCTGGATAAACATTTATTAGTTTGTTATTCTCTCATAAGAAAATACTAACTATTACGATCAAGAAATTATATTAGAATTGCAGGATAAACAATTTAAATGGAAATTAAATGACTAAGAAACTAGATAGTAAGTCATACCCAGATGTTAAAATTATCTTGTTAAGATCTTGCCCTAAAATTGGTGCAAATCAAATTTCAGTTGTACTGTATATTCATTTCCCTTCAAGCAATGTGATCATAAGATTAATCTTAATCATCAGAATTTGTTGCAAGCATGTTTACATCAGATTTTTATTTTTTGTTAGAGATGATGCCAAACTGTACTCTGTCCTCAGCACAATTTGGGGGGGGGGGGAAGTAAAGAGAAAAAAAAACCTATCTGAAAGAATAAATGGCCTCTCCATGACATCATTAAATGTGGAAATTTAAAGGCCTCACTAGATCTGACATCCTAAATACAAACATCCTTTGATCCCTGAGTCAATTTCCTTTCTCTGTACTACTCCAACTTCAGTTCCAATAGAAGAGAACATCTGTAGTGCACGGTTTTAGATTTAGATTTATTATTAGAGTTGGAAGGGACCTTGTAAGTCATCTAGTCCAACCCCCTGCTAAAGCAGGAGTTCCTACACCATTTGAGACAGATGGCAGTCCAGTCTCTCCTTGAGGGTCACAAGTGTTGGGGCTCTCATAACCTCTGCTGGCAAGCTGTTCCACTGGTTGATTGCTCTCACCCTCAGAAAGTTTCTCCTCACTTCCAGGTTGAATCTCTCCTTGGTCAGCTTCCATCCATTATTCCTTGTTTGGCTTTCTGGTGCCATAGAGAACAGCCTGACCCCCTCCTCTCTGTGGCATCCCCTCAAGTATTGGAACACTGCTATCATGTCACCCCTGGTCCTTCTCTTCACCAGACTGGCCAAGCTCAGTTCCTGCAACCGCTCTTTGTATGTTTTATTTTCCAAACCCTTTATCATCCTGGCTGCTCTCTTCTGCACTTTCTCTAGGGTTTCAATGTTTTTTTTTGTAGTGTGGTGACCAAAACTGGATGCAGTACTCCAGGTGTGGTCTGACCAAGGCTTTATAGAGTGGTACTAATACCTCTCTGGTCCTTGATTGTATCCCTCTATTTATGCAGCTCAGGTTGAGTTATAGACTTTTTGGTGCTTTCTTGGTTGTTTGTTTGCAAACATGTCATTACCCAACTAGGGAACATCATCTCTTTTGCAACTTCAGCCCAGAATGCCTCCAGAGTCCTTTCTCAAGGCCGACTGCTCTGGATGGGAAGTCAGAACCAGAGCAGGGCAAACAACTTCCTTGTCACAAGTGGAAAGGTCAGGAGGGCTGTGCTCTGGTCATAGCCCGTCTGCCCACTGCCTACTTGGGGCTGAGAAACATTCTGTAAAGATTTGTGAAAATATTCCACACACACACACACACACACACACACGCGCGCGCACACTTTTCAGATAAGATCTATTCTGAGTGAACTTCGCAGTAAAAATAACCAAGCAGGCAATGCCTGTAAGGGCTAAAGGCACAGATTGTTCACGACACTGGAGAATTCTGCATGTTCTCCCATGAAAAGACTGACATCCCTGGGGGCTTCAATCATTGCAAGCCGCTGGAGGAAGAGAGAATAGGAGCTTTCGCCCTCCAAGTTTGCAAGGCAGAACTGAAACCGTAGCAGTTTGCCAAGTTTCTAAATGCAAACATTCCTTTTGTATATCTCTCCCCACCCCTTCCCCCCACTTTCTCATGACAATCAAATTCGGTTCCCTCTGAAGAAATTTAGAGATTATCTAACCAAGAGGCAGCCTCACCCCAAAATCTAATCCTGCTTTCCTTGAAGGGGTGGAGGTAAAAAGCCCCTCTCCCAACTCTTCACCAGAGTTATTCTAGACAAGCCACATCATTTATCCTCTCAAATGTTTTTAGACATCTAATTGGAAGGAAAAAAGACTCCTGCAAGGATGTTTCCAGCTGACCCAGCATGTGAGGGGTTATTGAGTACATTCCCCCTCACTAAAAGCCCCAGCTCACAAAAGGTCATCCCCTTTCCCCTTATTGTCCGGACCTTTCAAAAGCACTGGGCCTGAAGAATTGGCTTTGAGGTTTCTAGCGATAAACTACCCTCATTCCAAACTAGAAAGGAAGGAAGCTCAAGATAGGTAGGCAGAGATGACAGTCATATCAGGTGTGGCAAAACAGCCAGCAGGCAGCAAATTTGGGGGGTTTCCACCAGGAATAGGTCTATGTACAGGCTGTTGGTATTAAGAAAGTCACAAATAGCATACATAAAGCAAGAAATGTTATTTTACTCTGTGCATAAAGCAAACATGTGTTTTAGATGTTGGCCAACATAATCCAGCCAAAGCAAAATAATATAGACTGATAATTTACAGATAATTTAGACTGATCCATCCACAACTGGCTTCCAATATGGAACAGCTCTACCAAAACAACATGCTCTGGATCCATGCTCTAGCTCTATGCCAGGGGTCGGCAACCTTAAATACTCAAAGAGCCACGAAGGTCCTAACTGGAAGCCCCCCATTCAATTCTGGAGCCGACCGGAAGTCCGGTTCCCCCACCATAGAGTCTGCTCCTAGCGCGGTGTCCTTTTTCCTCTACCAGTCCTAACCAAAAGCCCTATCAATTGTGGAGCTGACCTGAAAACCTGCCCCTTGCCATAGAGTCTCCTCCTGGCACGCCCTGCTTCCCCCCTCCCCCAACCGGAAGCTCCTCTCAAAATTGTGGTGCCGACCTGCGACAGGGAGCCGCAGGAGAGGGATGAAAGAGCCTCATGCGGCTCCAGAGCCGCAGGTTGCTGACCCCTGCTCTATGCACAGAAGAAGCATGTGTGCTATAATCTATGTACAGACCAACCTATACTGCCTGATTCATGCATGGATCCATACGTAACACCCATTATGCTATTTTGTTTCAGAGTAAGCATTATATAGACTGCAGAAAGAGAATAAAGTAAACCCAAAGAAATAAAAGCATGAAATAAGAAAAAAGGAAATGTAGCTAAACCTAGTTGACACCAGTTATCATTCACTGTATCTTTTCATACATTGTAGTCCTTGAAAGCCATTCTTGTTTCCACCACATCTATACATGACTTCCTATGTGGTTCTTTAAATTTGGAACTTCTTTCTTTCTCAGAATCTCACCAACTTCATCTAACTAGTTTTTTTCAATCTTCCTCTTTATTTTCACTCTTTCCTCCTATGTTTTACAATATGATCCTCATTCATTCTCTTGAATGGTCAAACCCTGTCAGTGTACATTTTTTTTTATTCAATCCACATACATTCAGCATCTACATATTCATGACTTTACCTCTTCTTGTTTCACCATACAACATTATTTAATGTTTATGTTTTTCCTGACATTCAGTTTTAACTTCCAAATAACCCACTACGGTAGGCAGAAGCACATTCTAATAGTCATTTCCATTTCTTTTGACAAATTTCATTCCTAACCACATATTACCTTATTTCCCTAAATTTGCACATGTGAACAATGCACAAAAATCCATCTACTTTTTCCTCATCCATCTATAACTTGCAATCATTCACTCCTTGTTCCTTGTGAAACACAGCTACCTTGGTCTTTATATTAATTTTAGATCCATTATTCTCATTGCATCCTACAATCTATCCAATATTCTCTGTAAATCAGGTTTACTGGTTGTCAGTCAACAGTGTGACACTATTTTCATACAAATGAACATCCTTTCACTTTCCCAAACAACACATCCCTAGAGTAACCACAAATATTCCTTATACAATTATCCATAAGTTAAATGGATAATTCAGTCAGAGGTACTTTTTTAACCTTCTTTGCCCATTAATTTCCAAAACATTTTTTAAACTTTTCATCAAATGATTGTTTTGCTTCTTTTAATGTTGACTGTTACTTGCTCTCTTGGTAATTATCTTTCTCTCATCCTCATTTTCACAATAGTCTCTTACATTCATTTTTTCCTCATCCACAGTCTCATCTTTGCACCCAGCATGTTTTTTACATTTTCCATTAGTGAAACTCCACACTATTTATGTGGCTTGCTGTAATATAACTCTTTTAATTCTGTTACAGGCAGCTTCCCCATCTACTTTCCATTCATTTTATTTGAAAAATTAATCTATCTTCTATTACTTTTTATATAGGACTCATACTTTCCCCCCCTAAAATCCCACTTTCACTGTTTTTCTTTTCCTCCATGCCAATTTCCCCCCAATATCTGCTGCTGAACACTATCAAAATGTCCTCTATTCAAAACTCATCATTCTTGTATCCTTGAGTAATTATCTCAGTCATTCATCATACACAATCTAATACATCATGCTTTTAGATTTACGTTCATTCCTTTGCCATGTGTGTACATGAATAGATTTACGCTTACACCATAAGCATATATTCACCAGTCACCATTCTTAGGTTGATGAATAGTCAAATCATTTTTCTGTACTGTCTCGTCTCATTCCCACCCACCCATTCATATCACCTAACAGAATAATATTTTCTCCTGAACTGCTTTCATTCAGAAACTCATCTCTAACTCTTCTATTATCACCATTCACTGGAGTGTAACAGGTGTAACAAATCTATGAATTCCTGCTTTCAAATAAACAACTTAATCACACCAATTCACATTTTATGACTTATGTTAACCCAGTCATAATTCAACCCACTTTCACTTCTCTGCATGAATCATCCACTCCAGTCCACAAGATGATCACCTTCATTCAGATTTTATTATTTATTTATGTATTATATTCTTCCCCATTCTCTTAGTTTTACTGACATATAATTTGCTTTTGTTTCATTTTTTTCTTTCATAGGGTTTAACATTTACTGTTCTTACATTCCAAGCTGCAATTCTCCATATGCCATGATCATCATTTGAGGGACCTTGCTGACCAAAGCCATGATACAAATTAGGCCAATTGGCTTTGGTCAATTGAGGTCTTCACATAAGGCTGTTTAAGTAGGTTACACCTGCCTTAGTCATACCTGTACCACACACAACATCCTCTGTTAATGGTGCCCATTAGTTTTGATACATTTTGACCAGTGTGAGTAACCAGAGCTCCGTATTACTCCAAATATGCTCATGGTATTACTATGCAAAATAAGGTATCTAATCTAAAGACTACCTTGCAAGTCAACATTCTGTTGCCTACATCCCGCCAATTTGGGGGTATTGCAGTGTAGTGCCATATCTGCAGAACAGTTTGTTAAATGTCTAAAAACAACAGCAAAAATGGACACTTGAGCATCAAATGTGTTCAACTGATGGGAATGCTAGAAAATGAGCATGCCACAGTAGCTTCGCCCTCCAGCTGCTCCTGAGGGGGACAGATTCCCCAAGCCCCGCTCTTCACTACGGGGAGATAATCTGGAGTTTACCAGATCATCACAGCGAAAGAAATATGATGAGGGCGGGGAGGGGGGGCAATAGGGTCTCCCTTCTGGAGCTGATCACAACTGAGCTGAAAGGGAGATGGTTGCACCCACCAGAGATCAAGTAAAGGGATCTCAGAAGCAGCAACAGTTCAGGGTCTCCTGCCCACAGCTGGGCTTCAGCCATATTTTTCCCAAAGGGTGACAAACTCTGAACGACCCTCCCACTTGATGATGATGATGAAGAAGAAGCACATCCCCCTGCACCAGGTCCTATACATACATATTCCCTTCCTTTACCCTTCTTTTACTCTTCTCTACACCTGGCCCCGGTTCAATGGGTCAGCTAGTGCAGGGCAGACAACGGAACTGAAGCCCCCACAACCACCTCACTCAGCCCTGGAAGGGAGGAGACATCCGCGGAGGGAGGGAGGAGCCAGGAGCCTGGCATCGTGCCAGTCTGAAGCTGCGAAGCACGCAAGGAAAGGAGGGGGGCTGGCAGTGGCAGACATGGAAAACCGGCGGGAGGGGCCGCTGCGCTGGGAGGGGGGGAGGAAGCACACCCAGGAGGCCCCTGCCCACCTCACGTATCTGTTCTGCTAGGGGAAAAATTGAGCCCGGCAGAGAAACACCCCCCCCCTCGGCTTGCCCTTCGCCGACAACACTGCAAAGCTTTCAAGGACACAGCTGCGCCCTCCCCCCCCCGCACAGAACAGTGACAGCCAGCGCCTCCCCCCCCCCGCCTCCGAACCTGCACCAAGCAACGAAGCCTCCCGCAACTGGACAGGCCGCTCAAGGGGGGGGCTGGGGGGTGAATGCAAAGTGCCTGGAAAACAACCGCCTGCTGTCTGTGAACCATCCCCCCCCCCATTTTACAAATGGGAGGGGGGCAGAGACTTAAGCCAGCGAAGGGTAGCAGAAGAGGCTGGATCGTCGCACGAGCCTCCGCCCTCTCCCCCCCCACCCCTGTGCCCGGTCCCAGCTCTACAGGTGTGCGCGCGTAAAGGCGAGAAGCAGGGCGATGCCCCCAACGCCCAGCCGTACCCCGCAAGAATCCCTCCCGCGAGCCCCACAGAATCTCTTCTTCCTTGCCTGTTCCGCTTCTCTAAAAAAAAATGTTTTTTATCCCGACCGCGCAACGCCTCCCTTCGCGCAGGGATTAACGGGGGGGATGACACGGGGCCCCCTACGGTCATGCCAGGCTGCCATTTTTGCCGCTTCGCCCTCCTCCGTTCGCGAGAGCGCAAAAGCATTCCGCTTTGCAGGAGAATTTCCTACAGGGGAGGGGGGGAGAATGGAAAACCCCGACAGCTTCCCCCACCCCGATCTTTGCGCGTGTCTCTTTTGTGCTTGCAAAAAAAAAAAAAAACCAACGATGCATCTTTGCAAAATAAATAAATAATTTAACGCTGTAGAGCAGGCTCGAGCGAGACACGTCTGCAAGAAAATGAAAAATAATAATAAAAGCTCCCCTCCGTGCGCACGTATATTTACCGACACGACACACGCACACACACACGAAATGCATGCATGCATGCATGCATACACACACACACGCAAACATTGCAAAGCCTGCCTGCACAAACGCGCTTGGGGGCAGCGCAGTCGCACTCTTTCCCCCCCCCCCCATACACACACACACACACGCCAAGCCGCTTTCCTCTCCCCCTGCTTAAGGTACGTGAAGTTCAAGTTCACCGAAATCCGGGGGGGGGCATTTAAGGCTGGGCCAATCCTTGCGGGGGAGGGGTCACCCCCTGTCATCTCCTCTCTCTCTCTCTCTCCGGTTTTCCTGATCTGGTGCCAAGAGTGAGTCCCTCAAACTTGAAGGGGGGTGGGGGGGGGAGAGGAGAGGTGCTGAAGCCGTGCCAGCAGCCCCCCCAGTTTCAGAAAGGCGAAATTTCTGTGCATGAAAGGAAATGCAACAAGCGCCCCGTAGGGGAGGATTGCTGCTGCAATTTTGGCATGCCTGTAAAAAAACACAAGCGGGTTGGGGGGGGGGGAGAGAAACATCCGCCAGCCTCTCTGCACCAGCCCCTCATGTCAAAGCAGATTACCCTCCCCGGGGCGGAAATACGGGAGGGCATTGATGACCCTCCGTGCAAAGTGTCATCGGGACCCCCGGCCTGTTCGGGGTTTTACCTTGAACCCCGGTGTTCCTCCTGCAGCTGCTTGCTTGCTTCCTTCCCGGGAGGGGGGATCCTCCTCCTCCTCTTTCCGCGCTCCTTGCCTTGCCCAGCCTGTGGAGGAGGCCTCGCCCGCCGTCTCCACTGCAGCAAGAATCGGATCCGACCGGCTCGGATCGGACGCACTCGGCCCGCAGGGCCACTGGAGAACGAGAGAGGGAGCTCGGGAGTACCCGCTGCGAGACAGACAGACAGGACAGGCAAGCTGGCCGGCCCGGTCCTAGCGCTAGCAAGGCTCTCTCTGGTGTTGCCCTGCTGCCAAAGAACGCGCCGAGGCCCTGAGCAAAAAGCTCTGGCTCTTACGAGGCAGCCTCTTTCATTGCTCCGAGAGTCGCCACCAGTTGCCGCCTAGATCTTAAGGGCTGCTGGCCTGTGTTCAGATAAACGAGTTCTTACTGACTGATGGGGCAAGGGAGGACTGTCATCCCAGCACAGGTGCCAAAAGAATTGCTCATAAATAAAACCTTTTTTTTTGGGTGGGGGAGAGCCTTCCTTTCATCCAGATATATTGCTACACGGTTAGTAGTCTGTTGTAAAGCTGCCAAACACACACTTGAAATTAGGGGAAATATCACCTTTTGGTTACTAATTGATTACCATTTGTTTCCGAGAAACACCCCAAAGGATACCAGCCCTTTCTTATTGTTCAGGGTTCATTGGGAAAGCCAGCGGAGATCTTGCTCTTCATTTTGCTTGCTTTGCATGCATCAAATATGACATTTTTTGCTGCCAGAGATGTGGCACAGAATTCCACAAGTTACATTTTGTGTGGCATTATGCTTAAATAATTTTAACAGATTTAACAGATTAATAGAGTTGGAAGGGACCTTGTAGGTCATCTAGTTCAACCCCCCGCCCAAGCAGGAGACCCTACACCATTTCTGACAGATGGTAGTCCAGTCTTTTCTTGAAGTTCCCACAACTTCTGAAGGCAAGTGTTCCATTGGTTGATTGCTCTCACTGTCAGAAAATTTCTCCTCATTTCTTCTTATTGAATCTCTCCCTGATCAGTTTCCATCCATTGTTCCTTGTCTGGCCTTCGGGTGCTTTGGAAAATAGCTTGACCCCCTCCTCTCTGTGGCAGATCCTCAAATACTGGGGCACTGCTATCATGTCTCCCGTGGTCCTTCTCTTCACTAGACTAGCCATGCCCAGTTCCTGTAACTGTTCTTCGTATGTTTTAGCCTCCAGTCCCTAATCATCTTGGTTGCTCTTCTCTGCACTCTTTCCAGAGCCTCAACATCTTTTTTATAATGTGGTGATCAAAACTGGATGCAGTATTCTAGGTGTGATCTTACTAAGGCTTTATAGAGTGGTATTAGTACTCTCTTGATTGAATCCCTTGGTTAATGCAACTTAGGATCAATGTTCCCTGTAACAACAGAAAACAGCGCGCAGCAGTTAGAAACTGCCGCACAGCGTTCTCTTTTCATGTGCGCAGGCGCGCAGCCTCTGCCCTTAGAAAATGCCGCGCGGAAGTTAGAAACTTCCGCGCGGCGTTCTCTCGTTATGTGCATGTCCGCGCGTCCGCGCAGCTTAGAGGGAACAGTGCTTAGGATTGCATTGGCTAGGCCTGGGAAGATTTAGGATCAATTCCACCCTCACTAGGTAACCTTGGCCCAGGCATTCTCAGCCCAACTACCTCACACGACTGTTGTGGAAAAAGCAATGTATTCACTATTTTTGCTGCTCAAAAAAAAGCAGGATATTACAAAAATAGTTGAGAGTGCCTCTTCCACACTCCTGCACAGCATGAACACAATTTGTTGCCACAAACCAGGGATTTAGACCTGAAGAGGAGGAATTTTACAATGCTGCCCATTTGGGCAACCCAGTATTGTGGTTAGTTGGTTTGCAGCCCCTACAATGCAACCCTAGCTATTATGAGTTTGAGGTATGCTCTGTGGGTTGATATGTTCTTGAATCCAGTCAATGATATTTATTGGATGTTGCAGCAAACCGTCATAGCTTGGTATGACATGTAAACATGGTATCTGGATGCCTCATCTTTCATCACACTCACCCTAAATGTGAGGTGATCACATCATTTAAGCATTCACAGTTCCAAGGGATTTGGAGGGTGGAAGAGGTGAAAAGAACCTTCCATGGATGGCCCTATTAAGAGGCAATTTCCTATTCTAGTCTTGCTCATCACAAAAGTGTCATCCCCTTCAGTTACTTGTGATAAAATCTCTGTACAAAAGCTAATGAATTGAACTCACCTACATTGTTAGACCTGAGAGTCTGTGCTTCATTCATTTCTTGATATCTTTAATTATATCAGTTTATATGACTATCCATCTTATATGCAACTGGGCAGCTAACAATAATTCCAATACAATATAAACTTGTCAGGCTTGAAGAATCAGATCCACACATGAAGAGTTTAAATTAGCTATTTGTTGTTCTATTTTCTATTTCACTGGACTCTTCTCAAACGGCAGTTTTTTTCCTGGAAAAGACTATATAAGGCTGAATATCATTCAAAGGGAAGAGGTTGAACCATGCCCTCTTGTGCCTACATAATGATTCCAGATTAATTCCCTGCTTGACCTCTCCTCCTGACTGGGACAATCTCTCTTCAACATAAATACTTGTGTATATATTTTTAAAAAAACTTTCCAACCAACTAACACAGAATAGCTCCTAAATGTACCAGTACTGTGGGCTCAGTTACTCTCTTCCCCCCCCCAACTCTGAAAACAGCCATTTTTTAAAAAAAAGTTTTCCAGAAGGAGAGCTGAGTTGGGACCAGCCAAACCATGAGCAATGTGGTGTCCCGGAAGGCAGGCACAGCTATGGAAAAGGTACACTTCCAAAGTGCCATTAGACCAACGTGTAGCAGAGTTTAATATGTGGCTAAAGGAGTGGTGTAAAAGGGAAGGCTTTGGTTTTATTAGTCATGATATCAGCAGCTGGTCCAATGAAAAACTGTACAAAAGAGATGGTTTGCATCCATCAAAGAAAGGGACTGAGCTATTTGGTATTAAATTCAGAGATTTCCTGGATAAACATTTAAACTGAACAGCGGGGACAGAGAATTAATTGATACAGATCATTTCTGTCCCCAGCAATCTAAAACTAATAGGGTTAACAGTGCACACAACATAGATATGTGCACTAATCAAACAGGTGGCAAGAAAGTAGGGGCAGTCAGGCACAACACAGGTTATGTAGACAGTAAACACAGGGTCAATCTAAATGGACTTAAATGTCTATACACCAATGCACAGAGTATGAGGAATAAACAGGGTGAATTAGAAATTCAAGTAAATGACGGAAGATATGATATAGTTGCCATTACGGAAACTTGGTGGGATGAAACTGACAAATGGAATATACAGCTAGAGGGATTTAAATTATTAAAAAAAAACAGAACAAATAAAAGAGGAGGTGGAGTTGCACTATATATAAGAAATAACTACATCTCTACAGAAATAGAGCACAACAATAATGAAAATCACCTCGAATGCATTTGGGTCAATATTAAAGGGGGGCAAAATGACATTGCCATAGGTCTATACTACAGGCCACCCAACCAAACAGAGGAAGTAGATGAACTTTTTGCTAGTCAGCTAACTAAGGTATGTAGGAAGCACATCACAATAGTAATGGGGGATTTTAACTACCCTGACATCAACTGGGAGACAAACTCTGCACCAAGTGGAAGAGCCAACAGGTTCCTAACAAACCTAGCAGACAATTTTGTTACCCAAAAAGTAGAGAAGGGAACAAGGGGATCAGCCATATTGGACTTAATTCTCACTAACAGAGATGAAATGATAGAAAGTGTTGAAGCTACAGGAACCTTGGGGGCAAGTGATCATGCAATATTGGAGTTCAACATTATGCAAACACAAACAGTAGAACAAAGTCAAACTAGAGTCTTGGGGGCTAATTTCAATAAACTCAGAGAGAACTTGGGAAAGATTCCATGGATGAGAATCCTCAAGGGGAAAACAACTCAAGAAGCTTGGGAAATTTTGAAAAGTGAGATTATAAAAGCCCAGACTAGCACAATACCAATGAAGAAGAAAAACAATAGGTCTCAAAAGAAACCAGGATGGCTGCATAAAGAACTCTCTGACAAATTTAAAGACAAAAAGGACAAGTATAAAAAGTGGAAAGAAGGGGAAATAACTAAGGCAGAATATCAGCTGGAGCCTGTAAAGATGAAGTGAGGAAAGCTAAGGCTCACAATGAACAAAGGCTTGCGACAAAAGTACAAAGTAACAAAAAAAGCTTCTTCCAACATATTAAAAACAAGAAAAAAGTCAAGGAAACAATTGGTCCATTACAGGGAGAAAGTGGCAAGAAGATGACAAGCAACAGGGAGAAAGAAAGAAGAGCTACTTAACACGTTTTTTGCATCTGTCTTTACACAAAGGGAGAAAACAGTCCAACCTATCAAAAACAGCATCACAAAAAACATATTAGGAACACAAGTTAAAATAGGGAAGAAATGGTAAGTGAACACCTGTCTACCCTAGACGAATTCAAATCACCAGGACCAGATGGATTACACCCCAAGGTTCTGAAGGAACTGGCAGACGAGATCTCAGAACCACTGAACTATATCTTTCAAAGATCCTGGAGCACCGGGGAACTGCCAGAGGACTGGAAAAGAGCTGATGTAGTTCCCATCTTCAAAAAAGGAAAAAAAACAGATCCAGGAAACTACAGACCTATCAGCCTGACCTCAATACCAGGGAAGATTCTGGAAAAGATAATCAAGCAACGAATCAACAAACACCTAGAAGCAAACAAAGTAATAACCAAAAGCCAACATGGGTTTGTCAAAAACAGATCATGCCAGACTAATCTTATTGCATTCTTTGATAAAGTGACAAAATTAGTGGACTAGAGGAATGCTGTCGATGTGGTTTACTTGGACTTCAGTAAGGCATTTGACAAAGTAGATCATAACCTACTACTAGATAAAGTAGAAAAATGTGGGTTAGACAGCATCACCACCAGATGGATTCGAAATTGGCTAACCAACCGCACTCAACATGTAGTGCTCAATGGAACTGCATCTACATGGAGGGAAGTATGCAGTGGAGTACCCCAAGGCTCTGTTTTAGGCCCAGTACTCTTCAACATCTTCATCAATGACTTGGACGAGGGGATAGATGGGGAACTCATCAAATTTGCAGATGACACCAAACTGGCAGGAATAGCCAACTCTCCAGAAGATAGGCTCAAGATACAGAAGGATCTTGACAGACTTGAACATTGGGCGCTATCAAACAAAATGAAATTCAATGGTGAAAAAAGTAAGGTTCTACATTTAGGCAAGAAAAACAAAATGCACAGGTACAGTATATGTGGTACCTTGCTCAACAGTAGTAACTGTGAGAGGGATCTTGGAGTCCTAGTGGACAACCATTTAAATATGAGCCAGCAGTGTTCAGCAGCTGCCAAAAAAGCCAACACAGTTCTAGGCTGCATTAACAGAGGGATAGAATCAAGATCACGCGAAGTGTTAATACCACTTTATAATGCCTTAGTAAGGCCACACTTGGAATACTGCATACAGTTTTGGTCGCCACGATGTAAAAAGGATGTTGAGACTCTAGAAAGAGTGCAGAGAAGAGCAACAAAAATGATTAGGGGACTGGAGGCTAAAACATATGAAGAACGGTTGCAGGAACTGGGTATGTCTAGTTTAATGAAAAGAAGGACCAGGGGTGACATGATAGCAGTGTTCCAATATCTCAGGGGTCGCCACAAAGAAGAGGGAGTCAAACTTTTCTCCAAGGCACCTGGGGGTAGAACAAGAAGCAATGGGTGGAAACTAATCAAGGAGAGAAGCAACTTAGAACTAAGGAGAAATTTCCTGACAGTTAGAACAATTAATCAGTGGAACAGCTTACCTCCAGAAGTTGTGAATGCTTCAACACTAGACATTTTTAAGAAGATGTTGGATAACCATCTGTCTGAAGTAGTGTAGGGTTTCCTGCGTAAGCAGGGGGTTGGACTAGAAGACCTCCAAGGTCCCTTCCAACTCTGTTATTATTATTATTATCATCAGCGGTTCCCAACCTTTCTTGCTTGTCAGCCTGGCGGGGAGGACAGAATAGTTCCCTGTGAGTGGCAGGCAAGCATGCACAAGCGGCTGATGCCCGCCACTCGTGTGAAGGGAGCTTTGTGCACCAGCGCTAGGAGCAGCTGCTCATTGCAAGGGAAATTTTGTGCACCAGTGCAAGTGACCACCGCTTGCACAAGGGGAGCTTTCCACACGTGCATATGCTTGCCCACCGCTCATGTGACCTGGTTCCAAACAGGCCACGGTCCAGTAGTTGGCCATGGTCCAGGGGTTGGGGACCTCTGCATTAGATGACCTTCCCTAAAGAATGGGACCCTCTTGGCTAACATAAACAGAAACCATAGAATAAGGTGGTTCTTCAAATACCCTGGCCCAGGGGTGGGTTCCACTTACCTTTGCCACTGGTTCGCTTGCACGCATGCACGCGTCCCCTCGTGCAATTCTGCTTCCACGCATGCTCAGTAGCTATAATCAGCCCGGAACACAGCTGAGGAGCTGATCAGCTGTGCTTTGGGCGAAGGAATAAAGGTAAGTATAAACCCAGGGGTGGGTGGGAGGGCCCTTTTTCAAGCAGCAGCAGAGGAAAAAACTTTCAAACAGTAAAAAATTCGGAAAAAAATCCCCCCAAAAGATGGCGGCGGCCACGGACTGGCACCAACCAAATCGGATCCCTGATGCCATCGTGACATCACCAGCGGGCCATTACCGGTTCGGTCGATCCGGTCCCAACCGGGAGGAACCCACCCCTACCATGGCCCCTTTCTCTCCTATCTCAAAATGCAGGTTTTTCTGTCAACATTTTGCCAAACTGCTGCAGCACAGCCTGTGAGTTTGGTTTGGAAACTGCAGTTGGTCCAAACTGCAGCAGCCCATCTGGTAACTGGCATAAATAAATTAAGCAGTATATCAAGCATAGCAGTATGCATCTGTCTCGCTGCTATTTAACAGCAAATTTCCTGGTCCAGTTCCAAGTGCTGATGTTAGCTATATATGTGGTCACTAAGAGTCAATGCTGACCCAATGGCAAATAATCAATCAATTTGTTGGGTTAACTTCTACCTTTCTTCTAAGAGTTTGGGTGGTATGTATAGCACTCCCATTTTCCCCTACAACTATATTTGAATCTGAGAAACTGAGAGACAATGACAGGCCCAAAATTACTCAGTGAGTTTCTGAAGCTGAAGAAAGATTTAAATGTGGGATCACCTGATCATCAGCCTATGATTTTAACCAACTAAGGTACATCATCCTGGTTTTCTAGAAATGTTTTTCCAAGAAGAAAAAAAATGTATTCTGTGGATCCTTAGAGAAGAGGATACTTTGGAAGTACTTTTCTAAGGAGGTACAAATAGTCCTCATTTAGTGACCACAATTAGTACCAGCAGCTTGGTTGCTAAGCAAAGTGGCCATTAGTGAAACCACTTAATGTTTATGATCTTATTTCAGCTTTCCTTTGGTTTATGATCCTGCAAAGGTCATAAATGCAAGGATTGGTCCCAGAGTTACTTTTTCATCATTGCCATAATTGTGAATAGTCGCAGTTGCTAAACAGGAATGACCTATGTGTCATCCCCACCAAACAATGGGGGGGGGAGTGAGGTGAGAGTTACAGTGCAGTGGGTGCCTCTGTGTTGTTCTCTCTGACATTCAGCTTCTCTGATCCCCCAGAAGGGATCCATGGGTTAATCCCCAAACTCCTATTCAATGGAAGTTGGCAGGAGGAATCACTTTTCAGGATAGGAAGGAACTATTTTCACCTCCTTCATTCTTGGAGTAGATGTAGAGAGAATGGCCTTCAGGGATAGAGGAAGAACTGCTGTCAAGATCCAGGGCAAGAATTATTTATTATTTATTTTATTTATTTAGTTTTTCAAACATGTACAAGATAATAGGTATCTATAGACATGGCCATAAACACAGGAAATGAGTACAAATAAATGGGGACAGTAGGACAGGGATGGTAGGCACGGTGGTGCGCTTATGCACACCCCCTTACAGACCTCTTAGGAATGGGGTGAGGTCCACGGTAGACAGTTTAAGGTTAAAGCTATGCGGGTTTGAGGAAGTGACAACGTAGTCAGGTAGAGCATTCCAGGCATTGACCACTCTGTTGCTGAAGTCATATTTTCTGCAATCGAGTTTGGAGCGGTTTACTCAGCGGAGGGTTCCGGTTATTTTCGCTACCGGTGCGCATCGCAAGCATGTGCAGAAGTGAACTCGCGTTCCATCCATAAAACAAGGGCGGGTGGAAGGGCTTTTTCCCGACAGCTCAGGACGCGGAGAAGCTGGAAAAAAGTGCCTAAAATGACATCATCGCCGGGCTCCTACCGGTGCGGCGTCCCGCACAGCACCGGTAGGAACCCACCACTGGGTTTACTTTGAGTTTGTATCTATTGTTTGCCTGTGTATTATTGTGGTTGAAGCTGAAGTAGTCATTGACAGGTAGGATGTTGTAGCAGACAATTTTGTGTACTAAGCTTAGGTCATACTGTAGGCAGCGTAGTTCTAGGTTGTCCAAAATTTCAAGCCTGGGGACATAAGGGATTCTATTGTGAGCAGAGGAGTGGAGTACTCTTCTCGTGAAATACCTCTGGACCCGCTCAATTGTATTAATGTCCAATATACAGTTTAATTAATTAATTAACATAAGTAAAAGTCTCAGACAAGCCCCTCCCTAGTGCACATGAAGAGAACGGGAGGAAGCACATTCAGACTTGCAATATTTTCTTACTGAAACTTTACAATAAAAGTAGCATTGGCCTACGTAACTTTGGTTTCTTAGTCAAGTCTACCTTGAAGGGCTGAGAGTAGAGCTCTCGGAGCCCCTTCCAAAATTTCAGCTGAATTTGTATCTTTTCTAATGTGACCATATCCCCATCAGGTTTTCCAGAAGGGCTGTTGAATGTGGCAAGGGGCCAGGGATGGGATCATGAGGCCCAGCCCTCAATGTCTCCGGCCATTTCCTCAGTAATGATTTATAACACCCTCTATCTCAGTGATGGCAAACCTTTTTTTCCTCGGGTGCCGAAATAGTGCGCGCATGTGCTATCGCACGCGCGTGCATGCCCACACCCATAATTCAAAGCCCCCCACTTGCCCCACCCCCCTGTGCATGCGTGCGTGACCCCCCCACACCCCCGTTTTCCGACTTCCAGTGGGACCAGTAGGCCCGTTTTTTGCCCTCCCCAGGCTCCAGAGGCTTTCTTGGAGCTTGGGGAGGGTGAAAATGCTCCCCCCTGCCACCCCGGAGACTCTCCGGAGGCCGAAATTGCCCTCCCAGAGCCTCCACGTGAGCCAAAAATCAGCTGGCGGGCACGCACATGTGCACTGGAGCTGAGCTAGGGCGACGGCTCGCGTGCCAGCAGATATGGCTCCGTGTGCCACCTGTGGCACCCGTGCCATAGGTTCGCCATCACTGCTCTATCTATTGCCATGCCAACACTACAATAATGAAGACAGGCATATTTTTGTCACAAGGGCTGGGTGACAATATTGGTCACTTTTAAGAAGCCTCTGAGGAAATGGCCTCTCTTGGATTTTCAAAATTTGACCATTGAAGGGTGTGGTGCACCTGCATACACACACACACACACACACATCAAAGGAAAACAAGGCCGCTGGGATTGGAGTGTTGTTAGCCCCAGCCAACAAAAGAAATAGATTGCCTGAATAGCCTCTGAAAAACCATGATTATCTCTCATATCAGTGAAGACAATGATTGATTTGAGTGAAGAAGCATCATAACTGAAAACAAGCAGTGGTGAGCTCCAGGCCTGAGATGTTCCAATTTATGGGAAGTGATGAGGGATCCACACTTGGAGTTGGCAGAGAGAGTCAGAAACACAGCAGAGAGGGGAAGAGTCCCCAGTTCTTTCTCCTGATCCTCATTGCCCTGACAGCAACAGTAGAAATGGCCGCCCTTGCCTTCCTATAGGAGCAGCGAATTTGCTGGCCTTGTTTTTTTAATAAGGCAATAGAGCCACAGTAGGTAGGAGCAAATGTTTTCATTCACCTCCCATCTCCAGGACTGGAGGAAAGCACATTGCTGGGGTCATGGGGAAGATTGCAAAGGTGGAAGGAATTTCCCTTGCTCAGTCCAGAAATTCATATGAAAATAACCCCTGGCAGATACTGTAGTTGCCAGCTTTTCCTTGAACACATCCAATTCAGAGTAGAGCCCACCCACCCTCTGCTTAAGTTGTTTGTTTGTTTATATGATTTATAGGGCTTTCTAACTTCTGCTATTCTGGTGATTAACAATAATTAAAAATAGTGATCAAATTCCCCGAATTAGATAACAATAACCACAAAATTCATGTTAACTCAATGCAGCTAAAGTCATGGAAAAAAATTATATCCTTCAACTATACAACAGTATAGCTATACAACTGGTTTCACCTTAAACCCAGCACAAGGCCTAAGGAAATAACCGTATTCTAGAGCATTTTGGGCTCCAACGGGGTCAGGGAAGGGGGAGGGCATCTGAATCTCTTACTTTTGGGAAGGTTGTTAATCCAGTTAGAATAGCCTGTAGTATGAGCTCAGCCAGTGAGATGAGAAAGAAAAAAATGACTTGACATATCTAAATTAAGGTTGACTTCTCAAAGTTGGTTTTCTCCAACACATTTCTCAGATGATTTATTCCTGCCTGCTCTGTTGCTAGTGACAAAATTTCTTCTGCCTACATAATTCTTCAGATGACTCTCCACCAAAGTTTGCAAATATCTGTTTGTGGGCTGCTTGTTCCTCGCTGCTCTGCTTTGAGATCCCCACATGCTCAATGCAATGACTAATAATGACCCCACTTAGATAACACTTATCATTTGCTAACTAAATAACCCAATTATTTGCTGACACACACCTCCTCCGCTCCCCACTCCATCCTGTTGAGTCATTCACTTCTGGAAGCACCCACCACCAGCAGCAACTACCTCTTGTTGCTGTAGTTGTTATCCTTTAAGGCTTCCAAGGGAAGTAAAGGCCAGAAGAGTTGGCAGCAAATATATGCCTTTTTGGTAGGGGCTGGGATTTGAAGTGGCTTGGTTGATGACAGCCCTTACCATAAACTTACAGGAAGGCAGGTTAAGGAATGGCAGGTTGAAGGCAGGTTAAGGAATGGGGTTGGCCTTTTTTTTTTTACAGTTGGTGACTTGATTCACTTGTTTAATTCTACAGATCAACATTGCTAATGTTCTGCAGATCATCTTCTGTCAACTCATGGCTGTCCAAATCGCCCTAGAAAGCAGCAGAAGTTGCAAGAGTACATTACACGTAAATAACCCTTTGTCATTCCAGCAATCAGGATGATAGGCTGAAAAAGACATTGTTCTTCTTTCCAGCAGACATGTCTTATGTTGATGGTATACAGTACCTGATGGACTTTTGCTTTTGGTTTTATTAAGACTGGAACCAGTGTTCACAACCAGGCTCTATTAGAGCCCCTCTGCCCTTCCCCGGCCTAATCTGATCCTATTTTATAATCTGTTGATATCTTTTGGAGGGGAAATTGGCCTTCATTCAAAGCAGCTGCCCAGTTACCTGCTTTGGGAGGTGACCTTGAGGGTGGACATCCTATTTTGCCTTGTGCAACTATAATGTAGTTCATGTGCCAAGAGTGTATTTCAAAAAGCAACTGGACTTCTTTTTTTAAAAGACATTTCGCTTCTCATCCAAGAAATTTCTTCAGTTCTTGGATGAGAAGCGAAACTTCTTCAAGAAAAAAACAGGAAGTTCAGTGGCCTTTTGAAAAGCACCTTTGGGACATATACAGGTCCTCAATGGAAGGCAGGTTGGCGGTAATTGGTTTTTCTGCAGTTCTGATTATCCTCTGAAGTCTGTGTCTGTCTTGTTGGGTTGCAGAACTGAACCAGACAGTTATAGAGGTGCAGATGACAGACTCAATAATTCCTCTGTAGAACCGTATCAGCAGCTCCTTGGGCAGTTTGAGCTTCCTGAGTTGGCGCAGAAACAACATTCTTTGTTGTGCTTTTTTGATGACGTTTTTGATGTTAGGTGACCATTTTAGGTCTTGAGATATGATAGAACCTAGAAATTTGAAGATCTCTACTGTTGATACTGTGTTTTCTAGTATTGTAAGAGGTGGTAGGATGGGAGGGTTTATCCTAAAGTCTACCACCATTTCTACGAACTGGTTAATTGCCCACTATCAACATCATCATAGCACTTCCCTGGTCAATTATTTGGAAAACACAACTGACCAGGTGAAATTCCTTTAATTTTTTTTAAATAAGGCTGTCTAAACCTAAAATTAACCTTTTGACATTTACTTGATTGAATCAGTTGGCCAACTTAGAGTATTTAACATGACATGCTAACCTATCAAGTTAACCCAGTTAAATGTGTTGTATGAACAGTATGGACACTTCCAAAAGTTCTTGGAAATTTACACTGTTTCTTGGAGAAAACTGGAACAGCAAATCAAAGAATTTCTCTCGTCCGCAATTAATCAAGTCACTTCTGCACATTCAGCACACATGTATAGTTCAACATTCTGTGGAATTGTTCTTGAAATGAATTTGTCATAGTTTGGGAGGAGGGTGACTCTCTTTAGGCACCAATTTTTAATTTAAATTGCTCAGTGTATCTTTTCAATAGTTGTGTTTGTACATTGTTCCAAGCCATGATTATTGTACATTAAGAATGCTTGATTGACTAAGCCAGGGTTGGCTGAATTAAACATACAGAGCCATAAATTCTCGCTTACAAACCACATTAGCTGGGTTCACCCAATATACTAAACTAAATCATAATAAATAATATAGTTTTGTGCCATGTGTGGCAGTGCTCAGGAACATAACAAATAGAGGCAACATATTTATGAGGTCCAAAGTACATAAGCTAAACATTGTTATTTAAAGTAGCGAGCCCACGTTTATTTTATTTTATTCTTTTTAGAAAAGCAGTTTCTAGAAGAGGTGAACCTTGGAATCCAGGTAGAGAAGAAAAGAGAACTCCCCACGTTTCTTTTCTTGCATAAACAAGATGTAGGAGACTTTATGACACATGCTATCCCATAATGCAGAGATAGGCAAACTATGGCTCTTTGAGGACCTGTGGACTTCAACTCCCAGAATTCCTGAGCCAGCCATGGCTCAGGAATTCTGGGAGTTGAAGTCCACAGGTCCTCAAAGAGCCATAGTTTGCCCACCCCTGCCATAATGCATTGCACATCTTTAAGAATCTGCCAAAAGTCCCCAGTGATTGGGAAGGAAGATCTCCTGAGCAGCAAATATCTTCTTCAGCCTCCCTGCCTCTTCCTGATAAATTAAATACTGGCCTTCGAATATAATTTTTACTGCAGCTGGACTCAGGCTGGCAGCTTCTTGCTCAGAATCTGGGCATACCAGAGATGTGGTAATAAGCAATATCTGAGTCCTATCAGTTCATCCCTACTCAATTAATATAACAGTACACATCTTTTTCAGGATCTAGAAGGAAGCATTCCTAGACTCATTGGCTGGGATATCTACATGCCCTACTAGATTAAGCTAAAATGAGTTTGCATAGATCAAGTTAAGGGAACCCAACTTTGTCTTATTGTTTGAGGATAAAATGTGAACCCAGTCTCCCTGCTTCAAATGCCATAGATAGGCTTCTTTGTTCCTCTCCTGAAAAGTCAACTGGAACTTGTATCCACGTGGAAGACATGGTCATGTGAATAAACTGTACTGTAGATAAGTTATTAGATTTTGTAGCAACCTTTCATAAAATCCCTGTCTTCTCCATCTCCTGCTCTTCCCCAGAACAACTTTTCAGCCACTGTTTCCCAGAAGCTCTAGGATTACCTGCTGATTTTGTCTGGATAAACACCACTGCATTCCTAGGTCATCAATCATTAATGCACAGGGCAGAGAGGAAGGTCCCTGAGTGGGAAAGGGAAGTGGGCAGGTCATCTTCACAGCTTGGAATTGAAGGAAGAATTCATTTTATGATGATGGATGGGCCCTAAGGAACAGATACAGTCACCTCAGGCCATTAAATGGGATAGACAAGACAGAGGCCCATTAGCTCTGCCCTGGGTCACTAGTTCATGAAATTTCCCAGCTCACTGTCACAGGGGAGATAATGGTGGTCACAGAAAGGGCCCCTGGTGGCCGCTACTGAGCTTTCTTAAGGGGGCTCATGTTCAGGCTGTTCAGAAATCATTCTATGGCAGATAGAACAACAGCATGTTTCTCTTCAAGATGGTAGAACAGATAGCAGTATTGGCTTCCCTTTGTTTAGATATTGTCTTTTATAAAATGGCTCAAGACTTTCAGTTAAATAATTTCTCTACAGTAACTAAATGTATACTCTGTCTACAGGCTTGGAGTTTGTTTTATTTAAAAAATATCCTTATTGCACCAGCTATTCATCTGTTCTTGGTTGGTTCTTCCTTACCACATAAGCTATTAATTCCTTCTTGTTTTGTTCATAGAATAAACTCACATTACACTATAAATATCCCAGACTGACTTTATTTCATCAGAATCAGAATAGCTGTGTTGGCAGACTCCTGGTTCAATGAACCATGATTTACTCAATTAAGTTAATTGTGTGAATTGCACAACACAAGTGAGCCACAAGTTAAACACATAAGTTGGGTCTGCATAGCATTTTAGGCCAAAATGTGGTTGGCTAGTTTTTCTTTCAATGCAGTATGCAAACTCAGCCAGTCAGGAAGAGAGCTCTACCTTGCAAGTGCTTATATACATGAAGCAGTAAAGCTGTATAAAATTATTTATGAGATTCATGAGCTTCTACACATTGCAATGCCATTTATGGCTGAATCTAAATTTATTAGCAAAGGGCTAGCTGTGATCAGATGGTGGTATGACTTTGATGTCCTTAGCAATTACTTCATCTGCCAAAACTTAGACTAAGTCAAACAGTGGGTGGGGAAGAGAGAAATTCCAGAACATCTGGAGTTTGGGAAGAGGAGGTAAAATTAAAAGGAAATCGGAAGCTGGTTTTTATATTTCTTTGATCATCCTGATTGAGAATATTCATGAACAGGCTTATCCGATTCCAAACCTTCAAGGCAGGGGTGGGTTCTGGCTTACCTCACTGCCGGTTTGCTTCCTGACGCACCGTGCGGGCGCACGGACGTTGCTAAGAAACCAGCTTCTGCGCATGCACAGAAGCAAAAACCAGCTGCTGCGTGTCCGCAGAAGCAAAAACCAAGATGGCGGCGCCTATGGTACCGCCAAGATAGCCAGTTCGGGGGCATGTCCAGCCAGCCATCGCTGCCGGTTTGGCGAGCGAGGGTAAATTCCCGCTACCGACTGGTCCGAACCGGCAGGAACCCACCTCTGCTTCAAGGTGAGATCTGGGTACTTGGTCAGTTGCATTCATTTTGCATTCATTTTGGAAAGAAAATCAATATAAAAAGGTATGATTATAGGGGAATTAAACATGAATGTTGATTCTGAGAAAGATACCAAAACCACCTTCCCTGATTAAAAAAAAAATCAAGGATGGTTAAACCTTGTCTTGAAGAAGAAAAGCACAGCTGACCAAGACTACCTCTGTTCTGCAGAATATTTACATATAGAGGCTACAGTATGTTCGCACAACCCACTTAAACTGATTAATGAACTAACCATCTTCTGGATACCAAATGGATTGTTTGCACAATACACTATGCACACACAGGGGGAAAAACCTTACCAAAGTTAACAATGATGTTTACTATGTAATATGAATGCAGCTAATAAGTCTTGACCTGACATTGTGTGAGTCCAGCCAAAGGCTATCTGGAGAAAGATCTTTACAGAATAAGAAGTTGAAGGTAGGATACAAGAGAAGAAGTGATAGTTGAGAAGTGTTGGAAGGTCAAAAGGTTATCAAGTATAAGAAAAGAAAACACAGTACTTTGAACTTCAGTTGCTCATAGAAATGGGACTAGTTCTTACTGCGCACTAAAGTATTTCAGTGGAGGGGTTACTCATTATTATGATGTAAAAAAAAGAGGATTAATTGACTAACTCTCACAGGATTAAATTTCACCCCAAAGAAAACAATTAATGCTCTGTCTTAAACTAATGCCACCCAGTCCTGTAATGGGAATGCCTAAAACCAGTCACTTGACCTGTTTTGCATAATTAGTCCTCCAGGAACAAGAGCTGGAGAGAAAGAGTAGCTAAAAACCAAACCTTTTGATGACAGAAATCTTGTTTGGCCCCACATGCTATAACATACCTGTGGGTCAATGACTTGATTGAGCCCTGTTAGAGCAGGTTGCTGGTGAGCTTGGGTCTCAGCTCAGGATGCAGTTTTGAATCTTTAAAGCTCTATACCAGAGATGTCAAACTCAAGGCCCACGGGGCCGGATGCAGCCTGTGAGGTGCTTAGATCTGGCCCAAGGGGTCGCCCTGCAAACAGCAAAGGACCGGCCCACGGTGCCTCTGCCAGCGAAAACTGAGCTCGCGAGGGCCGCTTGCAGCCCTCATGAGCTCTGTTTTTGCTGGCAGAGGGTTGCAGCAGGCTATCTGGCCACCATGGCTATTGCTGGGAGTTTACACATCTGAGGTCTTGTGTCTGGTTGGGGAAGACTGACTGGGTTCTAAGTGCCACAAAGTGATGAGTGGCAAAAACTGCAGCATCACCAGTCTATGACTGATGGTGCTCTTCCACAGTCTTAGGACTATAAGTGGATCCCATTTCCCATATCAAGTGACAAGACAAGGTCATGCCACAGCTCTTGGCAACATCAAGAGAAGCCCTTGATTGTAGATCCTGACCTCCTGTCTTGTTCTCTAATGCCAACCAAAAGATAAAAGCATTTCTTTACATAAAAATCATTTTAAAGCCATAACAAGATGAAGAAATAGCCTGATAAAGCACATCTCAAAATTTAAAAGCCTTCTTTTCCCTATTGCTTTCTAACACTTTTCTACTTTCTGGATCCCCTTTCCTGATTGCTCTCCGTTGACCTCCACTGAGAATTTTGTTCAATAAATCAGTGAGTCTCCCAGGTACATAGTGGGGTGGAGAATAGCAGTCAGGTGGGTTTAGGACTGTTCATCTCGTACTCTTGGCCGCCCCTTGTTCTCCACCACCATTCCTCCCTTGGGCAATTCTCCGCTGTCGTTAGGGCATGTCAGCCGAGGAGAAACGTCAGCGGAGAATCGGCCAAGGGAGGAACGGTGGCGGAGAACAAGGGGCGGCCAAGGGTACGAGACAAACAGTCCCATTCCGCAGTCAGGTTGCCATTTGTCATTCCCTTTCCTGGGATGCTTCACTCCCTTCCCACTTCATGATGTCCTGATTTCCATCAGCCACATTGACCCTACCTTTGGAAAGCCTGAGGAGGAAGGCAACAGGTGAACCTTTCTGGAACTTCTAAGGATAGGAAACGTTCCAGGTACCTTTTAAGGGGAAGGAAGGAAGGAAGGAAGGAAGGAAGGAAGGAAGGAAGGAAGGAAGGAAGGAAGGAAGGAAGGAAGGAAGGAAGGAAGGAAGGAATAAATCCTATACTTCTTATAACTGAAGGAGGCCAAAAGTCATTTGTAATGCAAATTAGCATTACAATAAATCTAGTTTTCTATTAATAGCATACCCCCCCCTTTCCCATCTCATAATGTTACCCCTCTAAGATCCACTTTGATCTCAAGGTGCAGAAAAAAAACCCAAGAGAAGAAGGCTCAAGTCTTGATTAAAAGCATGTTAGTAGGCGGAGTTAATGCCCAACCACAGCCTTGGGCAAGACATGATTACATCACATTTTCCATGTGCCATACCTGGCACTGGTTTTCCAAATATGGTGGTAGCAGTACTAGAGAAGGATCCATTATGTTGGCACCCTATGCAACCAGGTGACTAAAATGATTTGGGGTCACACCTCCTACATCATCCATATGACTCAAAGAGGATCTGCACAGGTGTCAGAGCTGACTTGCCTTAAGAATCTACAAACACCAAAAAGAATCTTGCCTTCCAATTGCCATTTTTCAGGTGCCCCTGAAGGGTTAATGAGCCGGCAAGGGGAAGCATCCCCATTCAACCCTCCCACTTCTTGGTAGGCCCCAGACAATAAGTCCCAGGAGGCATTGTGGGCTCATTACTTTCACTCTGGGGTTGAGGCCATCTGCCTTTGTGTGCTCAATGCTGGCTCATTTCTGCTCCTTTGGGGTGGGGGGTAATTGGGTTTAAACACTAAACTAATGAGGTGTGAAAAGGTTAGCACAGAGAATAAACAGCTGAGGGAGCCTCCTAGGGAGGGGAGCAGGCAAATGGAACAGGAGAAGGCTACATCAGAAGATTGTCCAGCCAGGTCCAACTCAGATTCCTAGGTTTTCAAATAATTTTCTCCATGCCCCAAATGTCCAGCTGTTATAAACAGAGCATGAGCTCCATATCAGACCCCACACCTCTAAGATAACTTCACATTGTCACTTTGGAAAGCAGCACTGGAACAGGGCTGAAGTGATAGATGGTTATAGATCTGAAGCAGGAAGCATTGACTTCACTCTCAAACGGATTCATTGAAGTGTGCAGCAATGCATTAAAAATCAGAAACAGTGAACTGACAACAGTGAACTGCTCTTGAGGTCAGTCATTTATTGTGAGTCCAAAATGGAACTATGGTATTACACAAGCAAAGCAAATAGGAAGTACAAGAAGTAATACTTAAAAGTGGGATTTAATTGGGTTGGAGATCCACTTACCCCTAGTCTTTTGCCAAGTTTTATCAAAGAATAGAATAGAATAGATAGAATAGAATTCTTTATTGGCCAAGTGTGATTGGACACACAAGGAATTTGTCTTTGGCGCATATGCTCTCAGTGTACATAAAGAAAAATAAAATACATTCATCAAGAATCATAAGATACAACACTCAGTGATAGTCATAGGTTACTAATAAGCAATCAAATCGTACTAGGAAACAAATAAAACAATATAAATTGTAAGGATACAAGCAAATTGGTTATAGTCATAAGTGGGACGAGATAGGTGCTAGGAAGGATGAGAAGAATAGTAATACTGCCTTAGTAAATAATTTGACAGTGTTGTGAGAATTAGTTGTTTAGCAGATGGCATTCGGGAAAAAGGTGTCCTTGTGTTTAGTTGTTCTGATGTGCGGTGTCGTTTTGAGGGTAGAAGTTGAAACAATTTATGTCCAGGATGTGAGGGGTCTGTAGATATTTTCACAGCCCTCTTTTTGACTCCTGCAGTACACAGGTCCTCAATAAAAGGCAGGTTGGTAGCAATTGTTTTTTCTGCAGTTCTAATTATCCGTTGAAGTCTGTGTCTGTCTTGTTTGGTTGCAGAGCCAAACCAGATAGTTATAGAGGTGCAGATGATAGACTCAATAATTCCTTTGTATGGAAATCAGCAGCTCCTTGGGCAGTTTGAGCTTTCTGAGTTGGTGCAGAAAGAACATTGTTGTGCTTTTTTGATGACTTTTTTGATGTTAGGTGTCCATTTTAAGTCTTGAGGTATGATAGAACTTAGAAATTTGAAGGTCTCTACTGTTGATATGGTGTTGTCAAGTATTGTAAGAGGTGGTAGTATAGGAGGATTCCTCCTAAAATCTACCACAATTTCTACGGTTTTGAGTGTATCTAGTTCAAGATTGTTCTGATTGCACCACAAGGCTAGTTGTTCAACCTCTTGAATGAGACCAATCACTGTTGTATCATCTGCAAACTTCAGTACTTTAACAGAGGGATCTTTTGAGATGCAGTCATTGGTGTATAGAGAGAAGAGAAGTGGAGAGAGCATACAGCCCTGGGGGGCTCCTATGCTAATTGTACAGGTATCTGATGTGATTTTGCCTAGCTTCACCTGCTGCTTCCTGTCTATTAGGAAGCTTATGATCCATTTACAAATTATAATAATAATGTTGACTACCAAGATTCTGTTAATAGTATTATGGCATTTGGTATATAAAGTAATTGAAATAGTAAATACCTTTATTGCAGATTTTTTGTTGAAAATTTAACTTTAAAAGGTCTTTAAAATGGAGAATATGGGAAGATATGCATAAAAGCATCTATAAGCATTCTCTTGTTCACTGACAGACATGAACAGTCATGTTCTTAGAAACACAAATATGAGGGATGGTCCCCACATTTTCAAAATATTTGCTTAAGTTTAATATTTGCTTAAGTTTAAGAAACAGTGGTTTAAGCCAGTAGGCTATCTAGAAATTTTGCATAGAACAACCAGATACATACATTAGTGAAGTTCAAGTGGTCTTATGCAGTTCTAACATGGTGTCTGTGGATCCACAATCTTGAAGGAATTTATTTTCTCCATACACAGGGATATTCTGATTGATTGAAACTCATCAAGCACATCAGAAGTACCAGTATATATATATAACTTTTTTTGCTGATAATTAAAATGAAGGGAGACTAGTATAGATCTATTTCAAGCTATTTAGTTCTCATCAGCTAGCCATACCCTTACTGGGATTTGAACCTGGGCAGCCTGCTTGTAAGGCAGTAGCTTTAACCTCTAAGCCACAGGCTCTCCTCCTATATCAGCTTGTGCCAGGGAAGGGTTATATATGATTTTTCTGTCGAATCACCCTGGTATACCCAAATATGGGAGGGAGCATACTGCTTCCTTTTTTACTATATATATATATATATATAAACAGATACTCACCATGGGATTATACTTGTCTGACATAGTGGGCTCATAGTTCTACTAAGCCAATCTGTGATTTGGTGGTCTTAGTATGCCACATTATGCAAACCCACCCCTTGTGCTTTATAAACCATTGTTTATACTCAGTGGTGGTTAAGGCACTAGGCTAGAAACTGGTAGATTGTGAGTTCTAGTCCTGTCTTTGGCACAATGCCAGCTGGGTGACTTTGCTGACTTTGGGTCAGTCACTCTCACTCAATCCTAGGAAGGAGGAAATGGGAAACCACTTCCAAAATCTTGCCAAAACTGCATGGTCTTGTCTAGGCAGTTGTCAGAATTCAGCACTGACTTGAAGGCTCAATCAACCAATCAATCAATTTCAAACTCATCTAATTGCAGTTTAGTCAACAAACCATGCAAATCATAAATGTGATGTGTGAATCATGTAACAAAGTTTTCACCTCCTTTATTTTTAGTTGACTAGCTTTCTGACAGAAAGATATCTGTGCTCACACTTTCTCCAGCTCCGATCAACTTAAAAATTTAGGACAATCCTATAAAATCTAGTCATGAACTCAAGATCTGTATTTGAAAAGCTGTATCTTATATAAGCACTTTTTGACCTTTCACATATTTTGTGTGGGCCTTATGTACATACAGAGTGCAAGAATTTCATATTCTTTGGCATAATAGTATCTAAGATACTGAAAAGTAATATAAACAAACTGAATATAAATTATAAACGGGATGCCAGATATCATGGAATGATTAAAGGAAGAAAAGTAGCTTTATCAGAATTTGGTGTAATACTGGAGATCATGGAGCTGAAGTGAGAAGCAAAGGAGTAAGTCCATAGGGGATCTATAGGTGATAGGACATTGGGGAAGGAGTCAATCATCTGGGTCCTTGCCGGCTTTTGAGGAGGCTGCAATCTATCTTCCCACTAGACCAGTGATGATGAAGCTTTTTTGGTTCGTGTGCCAAAAGGGTGTATGTGTGCGCACTAGCGCGCACACAAGTGCCCACACCCATTCCCTCCCCCCACACATGTGCACCCCCCTGCGCTGCACCCCTACGCATGTGCACAAACCCCCCCCCCCCCCGCGCGCATGTGCACCGGCCTCACTGAAGCCTGGGACAGTGAAGAAGTGGGGAAGTTTCCTGAAACCCAGGAGTGCGAAAAACGGCCCAACGGGCAAACCGTAAGTCTGTTTTTCTGACCTTCTCTGAAGCTTCCGGAGTGCGAAAATCAGCACAATGGGCAAACCAAAAGTCTGTTTTTCTGAACTTCCGGTTTGCCTGTTGGGGCGTTTTTCACACTCCTGGGCTTCAGGGAAGCTTCCCCAAGGCCGAAAATCAGCTGGGCACTGTGCATGCGCGCTAGAGCTGACATAGGGCAAAGCCTCGTGTGCCCTCCGATATGGCTCCGCGTGCCACCTGTGGCACGCATGCCATAGGTTCGCCATCACTGCACTAGACACTCAAATGCCTTCTGTATTTCATATTTATTAAGCACTGGTCAAAATAGAAAAATCCTTCAGAGTTGCCACTGCCCATGTATTTTCCTGCCCTGTTCCTTGGCATCATACAAGGCAGCCATATCACAAAGGGGGTTTGGGGTTCATTTGTTTTTTCTTAGGCAACCGCAATTCCAGACAATGTATAAAGGTTCTGGAGGAATAGAAATACCCACAAGAAGCAGGGAGCATTCCTCGCACTGATACCCACTTTCCTAGTTCTGGGACCAACCAGCACCTTGGTAAAGGAATACAAACAAAGCCTGCAACAAGATTAGGCCGAAGGCCCATCTTGCCCAATAACCTGCTTTCTATTATAATTTCCAGGTAGGAAACCACAAGCCTTTAAAGCAGTGTTTCTCAACCTTGGCAGTTTGAAGATGTGTGGACTTCAACTCCCAGAATTCCCCAGCCAGAATTCCCCAATCATGTTCAGCGTTGCTGGCTGGGGAATTCTGGGAGTTGAAGTCCACACATCTTCAAACTGTCAAGGTTGAGAAACACTGCTTTAAAGCAAACAGATAGATGATAAAGCAGTGGTGTGTGTGTTTTTAAACTTTTTGCATCAAATTCAATGGATGTTTGGTGTCATAGAATTCTGCCTAAATCAGGCAGGCAAGGAAGAACCATCATAACCATGTTCAGGTTAAGGATGCTGCCTTTCAACAATCTCCTGTTTCCACTATAGATGTGGAATAGGGTCATCTCCTGGAGCTATTGGGTCTGCTCCAGGGGCGGGTTCCTAATTTTTTTACTACCACTCTGGCCGTGGCTTATTTTGTGGGTGTGGCTTGCCAGCCATGTGACCGGGTGGGCGTGGCTTGCCAGCCATGTGACCGGGTGGGCGTGGCTTCTTGGACTGCTGAAGGGAGGGGAACTGAGATAGGTCCTGCCGCCCATTCCCCCTCCCCTCAGCAGCTCGAGAAGCCTCAAACATGCGAAAATGCCTAGGATCATCACCGCACATTTGTGACTTCTCGGACTGCTGAAGGGAGGGGAATGGATATAGCTCCTGCCGCCTGTTCTTTCAGAGTCTCACGCGCTCCCTCAGCCATCCTCTCCTGCTTGGACTCACTGTGGGGTAGGAAGGCAGCGCATGCACAGTGCCGGAAGCTCGGCTTCTAAGCATGCGCAGAATAATTTTTTTTTTAATTTACATTTAAAAAAAAAATGGCGGCGCCCAGGCACCGGCAACCAACCGCACCGGTACTGTGATGTCACCAGCGGGCCGCTACTGGTGCTATAGAGTGGACCACACCAGTAGGAACCCACCACTGGTCTGCTCAGGTTGTTCTAGGATTTCTGTCTCTTTTAAGTTTATTCCCACAACCTTTCAGGAAGTCATCTGTAATTGTAGAGAAGAGGAGGAAAGAAGCCTTTGCCAGCCAGACCTGTTCAGCCCTTGCTACCTCATCTCAGCAGACATTAGACAGAGACATTGCACTGAAGCAGCAGGACTTATTGCCTTCATATCCTGCAGATGTGTCTCTGACCAGATTTGAGTTCTGCCCTGCAGGACACTTCCATTGTTCTCTCACCTAGAAAAAAAATGACTTTAATGAGGGCAGATGGCATCATGCAGGGGGTGAAGGAAGGAGGTAGAAGGAGGATGCTTACTTCTCTCAGACACCAAGAGCCAGAGAAAATTGATGATCAGAGAATTCAGGATACCAAGCCAAACAAGGCATAACGCTGCTCGAGTAATTCAATGATGGAGCTCACAAACTTTGGAGAGGGTGATGGAAACTAGCTTGGATAACTAGTCATTAGAGGCAAGGTTTTTATTTTTGTTTTTTTGTTTTACAGGCAATGGACATTTGAATCACCAATAGCTGGAGAGTAACATCAGAAGATGGCATTTCTCAAGATGTGTGTGTAGGATCACAAGGGAGAAGGAAGCTGTATCATGTGGATCTTTGATTCAATGCAGCTCTCATTGCATGTGAACATCATATGTCATAGGGCGGAGGGATCTGGAATAACAGCAGATAGATTGAGAAAGTGCAAATTGCCTGCCATTGAAGCCACAAGGTTTTTTTAAAAAAATATTTCATCATGATTTAGGACAGTTTATATCAGCCTACTACAGTACCTGAGTTGGTAGTTCACAAAGCCTGTTAGCCTTCCCAGATAGACTGGATAAGAAACATGACCAGATGAGCTAATTCTGCTTTATCATAAGTCTACATTAACAGTAGCAATAGCAATAGCACTTAGACTTATATACCGCTTCATAGTGCTGTTACAACCCTCTCTAAGCGGTTTACAGAGTCAGCCTGTTGCCCCCAACAACCTGAGTCCTCATTTTACCCATCTCGGAAGGACGGAAGGCTGAGTCAACCTTCAGCCGGTGAGATTTGAACTGCCGAACTGCAACTAGCAGTCAGCTGAAGTAGCCTGCAGTACTGCACTCTAACCACTGCGCCACCTCAGCTCATGTATCTTGCAAGTCTGATAGTATAAGTCTCCCACCCTCCCTTTTACTGAGAAGTTAGGAGGATTCCTTTCTGAATCTCTTTCACTGTTCATTGTGCCGCTTTGGGCTGGGCCCTCTCTTATCTGATTGTTACCTAGGCAGCATCTTTCTCCCCCCTGCTCCCAAAGTCATTCCCACATATCATTACATCACCTTAGATACCAGCTTCTTTAACAGGTTAGAAGTCCAGAAATAACGTGACCACCTCAGACACTTTAAAAAAAATTTAAAAGTAAACTTTACAAAAACAGCCTGTTTATATCAAAAGCTCACCCATCCGATTTCTATTGAGCCCTAATGCACTTTTTATGCCATTTCTTGCCTGTCAGCCCGTCACAGAGTTAAGGGAATGCTGCAGGGCATCCTTTCTGGATGGCAGACTATTGCTCAGTGAATCTTTGGGGTTCACCTTGTGGCTATAGCAGCACAAGCAGGGTTTCGACATGTAGGAGGGGTGCACCATTTGGACCACTTGATACAGGTAGTCCTCCACTTAGGATAATAATTACCGTATTTTTGGAGTATAAGACGCACCTAGATTTTAGAGGAGGAAAACAAGGAAAAAAGTATTCTGAACCAAATGGTGTAGTAATATATTATTTAATAAAATACCAGTGTAGCAGAATACTTTTTACAACCATGTATACTTTTTACAAACTTCAAACTTGACAGCTTTAAGACTTGTGGACTTCAACTCCCAGAATTCCTTCTCCAATCATGCTAGCTCAGGAATGGGAGTTGAAGTCCACAAGTCTTAAACTTGCCAAGTTTGAAGACCCTTGCACCCCTAACCCCTAACCCAGGGGTCTTCAAACTCGACAGCTTTAAGACTAGTGGACATCAACTCCCAGAATTCCTTCTCCAATCATGCTAGCTTAGGAATGGGAGTTGAAGTCCACAAGTCTTAAACTTGCCAAGTTTGAAGACCCCTGCAACCCTAACCCCTAACCCAGGGGTCTTCAAACTTGACAGCTTTGAGACTTGTGGACTTCAACTCCCAGAATTCCTCCTCCAGTCATGCTAGCTCAGGAATGGGAGTTGAAGTCCACAAGTCTTAAACTTGCCAAGTTTGAAGACCCCTGCAACCCTAACCCCTAACCCAGGGGTCTTCAAACTTGACAGCTTTAAGACTTGTGGACTTCAACTCCCAGAATTCCTCCTCCAGTCATGCTAGCTCAGGAATGGGAGTTGAAGTCCACAAGTCTTAAACTTGCCAAGTTTGAAGACCCTTGAAACCCTAACCCCTAACCCAGGGGTCTTCAAACTTGACAGCTTTAAGACTAGTGAACTTCAACTCCCAGAATTCCTCCTCCAGTCATGCTAGATGGGGTAATTAGAAGGCAAAAACACCCCCGTTTTTTGCAAAAAACGGCCCGTTTTTCGGCCATTTTTTTTTGCAAAAACAAGGCATGTAGAGGGTTTGGGAAGACTGCAGAGCACTCCTAGGGGATGGGGGAAGGCAAAAACACCTCTGTTTTTCAGCCCTTTTTTTGCAAAAATGAGACATGCAGAGGGTTTGAGAAGCCTGCAGAGTACTCCTAGGGGGTGGGGGAAGGCAAAAATGCCCCCATTTTTGCAAAAAATGGCCCATTTTTCGCAAAAATGGGATGCAGGGGCGGGGCTTCGGGAGGCCAAAAATGGATATATTCGGTGTATAAGACGCACTGACATTTCCACCCTCTTTCTGGGGGCAAAAAGGTGTGTCTTATACTCCGAAAAAAAGCCCAGAATTTATGTTGCTAGGTGAGAAATTTGTTAAGGGAGTTTTGCCCCATTTTATGACTTTTCTCGCCACTTTTGTTAACAACTGCAGTTGTTAAATTGGGAACACGGTTGTAAAGTGAATCTGGCTTCCCCATTGACTGACTTGCTTGTCAGAAGGTCGCAAAAGGGGATCACATGACCCCCCCCCCCAGGACATTGCAACGGTCATAAATATGAACCGGTTGCCAAGCATCCGAATATAAATCACGTGACCGTGGGGAAGCTGCAATGGTCGTAAGTGTGAAAAATGGTCATAAGTCACTTTTTCAGTGCCGTCGTAATTTCCAACGGTCACTAAATGTTGTAATTACTGTTGTAAGTTGAGGACTACCTGTAGCGACAAGGAAATGATTAAATGCAAAGTATGCCCAAGTGGTGGTATGCAGGGGTCTCCAACCTTGGCAACTTTAAGACTTGTGGACTTCAACTCCCAGAATTCAACTCCCACAAGTCTTAAAGTTGCCAAGGTTGGAGACCCCTGGATAGAGTATATCATATCATCACTTATTTTTTAGCTGCTCAAGCTTTCCACCAAATGGCAGGAATATTGTCTAATACGTGGCTCAGCATTGCTTTTTTTTTTTTTACCTGTGTGGCTGGCACCCTGCAGAGCAACTTCGGCAGCACTTTGACCCCAAAGCAGCAGCAAAATCTTCTCAGATTAGCACCATACTCCCCTTTGACCTCTCATTTGCTGATGTACGGAATGTCTGCGGCTTCTAGCCCCACCGTCCAGGCAGACACAGGAACGTAACCTGTTTCCCAGGGTTGCTAGTGGCAATTAAACAGCCTTTGCTTTGGCCCCTCTCATTAGCAAAGCTGCATTGGCAGGCCTCCTTAGCCCAGACAGACTTTGCAGAATGAAGCTAGTCCACAGCCTCCTTATCTGCATCGACAGAGGTACATCATTTCCTAAGGATGACTTTTGACTGTCCCAAAGGTGCTTTTTCAAGAGGCAACTGGACTTTTTGGTTTTTTCGTTGAAGACATTTGGCTTCTCATCCAAGAAGCTCACCCAAGAGCTGAAGAAACTTCTTGAATGAGAAGTAAAAGTCTCCAAAGAAAAACCAGAAAGTCCAGTTGCCTCTTGAAAAAGCACTTTTGGGACAACCATGACCTAAATGACTGAGAATCTCCATAGACATGACTTTTGACTGCTTTCCCAGGGCATTGTGGGGAGTCCTCGCTTACTAATTGCCTCATTTAGTGACTAGTTGAAGTTACAACTGTGTAAACAGCTTTGTCACCAATGATCACCATCAAAGCATCTGCGGTTACATGATTGCCATTTGGATGCTTCACTTTGTGACATGGAAAGTTAATGGAGAAGACAGAAGTAAAATCCTAAATTGCAGTCATGTGATGTTTCACTTAATAGCAATAGCAATAGCACTTTTTCTTATATACCGCTTCATAGTGCTTTACAGCCCTCTCTAAGTGGTTTACAGAGTTCAGCATATTGCCCCCAACAATCTGGGTCCTCATTTTACCGACCTCAGAAGGATGGAAGGCTGAGTCAACCTTAGCCTAGTGGGATTTGAACAGCTGAACTGCTGAACTAGCAGTCAGCCTGCAATGGCTGCATTTAACCACTGCACCACTTCAGCTCAGTGATGAAGTTGCTGGTACTAATTGTGGTTGCTAATTGAGGACTACCTGTAGTGGGGAATGAACTAAGCTTCAGACCAACTCAGCTTTTATGGGCGTAGTAGCACCATCATCCCCAATGCAGGGCTCCTGTTCTAAAATGGCTCCAACAGCAAATGGGGACTCTGCTTTACACGATGTATTAACTATCATGTGGTTTTCTTGCCTCTGATTTAGGAAGTTGTATGAAATCAAACATTGTGGTTTGTCATCACCATCTGTAGTTTACTGTGTTGTGTGAACCAGGCCTCCATAGTTTGTTCAAAGAACCCCAAATATTACACAAAATATGGCATAGGGCAATGTGTAAAATCTAGTCAATACTAGGCCCATAATCTGGTTGACTCGGCTTCTTTGGGGCCTACATGTGAGTCTCTTGAACTTGGGGATACAAATCTTTCAAAGGTGCAGGGAATGCCCATAGAATGCTAAGGCAAAGCACACCTTTGTACTTTAGGCCACGTTTGCATCCTGGTTAATAAAAGAATCTTATTTTCCTACTTCGAATGCTTCAAAATCCACTGGCTGCATTCAGGATTGCAGCTTCATCAAATGCAAACCTCTCTGCCCATACCAGTCTGTGCCACTGGTGAGCTGAATGACATGTCTTGTGGGCATCAGGTTATTTTCACCAGCACCCCCACATACCCCCTCCTCTGTCCTCATCCCCTGCACGACTAAGCCATTTCCAGGGAGAATCAAATTATCTTCCCATGCAAAGATAGGTGAGTTGTGTGGAAGTGGATTGGGCAGCGGTAAAGAGCACCACGGTGCCCTGAGAAGAAATTTTCCTCTAGTAGGAAGGAACTAACTATTTACAAAGACCTAGATCCAGAGGTGGGTTTCTCCCGGTTCGGACTGGTTCGCCTGAACCGGTAGCAACCCGCTGGTGATATCATAATGATGTCACAAAACCGGTTTGGTCGGTGCTGGTCCGTGGATGCCGCCATCTTTTTTTTTAATTTTTTTTTTAATTTGGGGGTAATTTTGGGGGGGAATTTTTCCCTGGTTTTTTTTCTTCTGCACATGCGCAGAAACTAAGTTTCCAGCACTGTGCATGTGTCACCATCTTTTTTTCAGTTTAAATTTTTTTTAATTTTTTTTTGGCACTGCGCATGCATGCGCGCGGCCATGCGGCGCAGGAGGAAGCGAACCGGCAGCGAGGTAAGTTAGAACCCACCCCTGCCTAGATCCCTGCCCCGCCTGACATCAGTGTTCTTCTGTTTAGGGAATTTGAGGGAAGAGGAAGCAGAAAAGGCTTGGAATGGCCTCTACAATCACACACCCTGCCAACCCGGGGAAGTAGACAAAACATTCTGGGCAGGCTGCTGCTGCTGAAGCCAATGCAAACACACAGCAAAAGGAAAAGACACCCTGACTTTCTCTCTTTGTTCCTTCCCCTCCCAAACAGGGCTCCGGGAATTAACTGCACCCCCCTACACAAACACACACACACACACACACACACACACACACACACGCACACACACACACACACACACACACACACACACACACACACACACACACGACTTGAGCAGGAGCATGACCCTTCACCCTTCCTGGCCACAGCTGACCTCCCCACTGTCCAGACTGGATGGTGCTTCCTGGCTGCTCTGTGCCTGTCTCTCATTAGGCAAGGACACACGCTCAATGACACTGCAGGAGCCCTTTGTGGAGTTCCCTAATTATCCAGCAAGGACAATAAAGGCTCAGGAGCTGAGCCAGGCAATACTTCCTGCAACCAGAGAGGAACAGAGCAGTCAGGTCTCCAGCCAGCAAAGCTCCACAGGTTGCCCTGGAGAAACAACAAGAGCATGTAACATCCATAACTCAGATAATCCCCCAGATAGTCTTGCATGGCATTTGAGCCTGGTCTCCATCCCAAGGCCTGGCTACCAATCATCTCCTCCCCGGTTGCCGAGACTAAAGAGTCACAACTGCCTGCAAAAGACCGAGGGGAAGCAGGGAAAAAATGTCTTGCCTACTTTAAGTGGTTTCTTAGGAGAAGTCTGGAAAAGTAGGTTGGTTTGTGCTTAGAGCTAGTTTGGCATTTGGGGATAATACTCCGCTTGTAGCTCTTGCTCCGTCATGAAAATTTCTGCTTGAGTGGGCAAGCTTGAGGAAGAAAAGGAAATATTGGTTTTTCAAACGGACACATCTGAACTCTCCTCTTAAGACAGGACAGAAATTCTGGGCTCCCAGCATCCTTTGCTTTCCCTCCTGTTGCAGTCAGCAGCCCCGAGAGAGAAAGGAAGGCACATCATTTTTATGCTCTGGTTGCAGCTGTTTCTGATAATTATTTAAGAGCACGGTGTAAAAGAATTCACCTTTTGTTTGCAAATTTAATTCACGTGGGAAATGTAACGTTTTCATCACTATCCATGGGGGCTATTTAGTATTACACACCATTAGGGTCCTGTGAATTATTAACTTAACTGCTGAGGCCTGCAAAGTAAGAAGCTGGAAATGTAATCTCTCTCTCTCTCTCTCTCTCTCTCTCTCTCTCTCTCTCTCTCTCTCTCTCTCTCTCTCTCTCTCTCTAAAATGGAGGAAATGGTGACCCTACCCTTCAGGCAAAAGGTAACAGCAAAATTAACTTTTGTGTGCGATGGAAGAATATAGAAATAGGATAAATAATGTCAAATATTCCATAATCAAAACTCATCATTAAAATAATGGCCAACACAGGAAATCCCATATCAGTTCTCAGCTGTGGACAAAGAAAGTGTGCATTTTCCTCCTACTGCTTCTCATTCAATTTAATGAAAGATTTTGTTCAAGGAGAAATATGTCAACATTCTTGTTGGTGGACTATGGCTTCCTTGCCCATTGAGATACAAAATGGTCAAATAATATGTAAATAGTCTGTTTTCCATTACATATTAATCTTTTCAGTGGTCTGCAGCCTCCCTGGATCCCTAAGGTGTGTGTGTGTGTGTGTGTGTGTGTGTGTGTGTGTGTGTGTGTGTGTGTGTGTGTGTGTGTGTGTGTGTGTTAAAAAAACCACATATAACCCTTTCCTGGTGAAGAGCTGATAGGGAGGAGAACCTGGCCTAGAAGGTTAAAACTGCTGCCTTACAAGCAGACTGCCCAGGTTCAAATCCCACTAAGGGTATGGCTATCTGACGAGAGCAAAATAGCTCGAAATAGATCTATAATAGTCTCCCTTTATTTTCATTTATCAGAAAAAAATGTTACACACACACACACACATATATGAGAATTAAGAGAAACCATCTACTCAACATCTTTCTCACAAATTTGATGGAGAATTTTGAAAAGCATTTTGTACTTGGCAAGTCTGGTTTTACCTTGGATTCTTCTCCTTTGAAAAGCTGCCAGCTGTTGTCATGGCTGGTATACTCATATTTAGGCTATAGTCATGTCAGAGAGCACCTCTTTCCCATTCTAAACCACCTCTTCCATCACCTCCAGACAAAGTCCTTCACACATGGAAATTCCCACACATTCCAGAGGGAATTCTATGGGGATGGGGGAGCTGATTTAGGGCTATGCTGCCCCAAGCAGCTGCTCTACATCCAGGACTTTTCACACACCTGCCAATCTCTGCATTTGAAGGGCTGTTTTGTGCTCTTCTTCTGTCCTGGCCCCTTTGTGTTCTTCCCCAACCCATAGGGAAGCTGTGGAGTTTGACCTTTAGATGATGCAATCTGAGTATATATACTGGACATGTAGAGATTCTGTTGTTCTATTTATTCATCCAGTGCTGAAGGCAGTTTTATTTTCTTGCTTTTTGTTGTTCAAGACAAAGGGATTGTTTATTGTACTGGCAGAGGAAATATAAGCAAGGAGCACATTCTTTAGTCTTTGGTGTTATATGGACATCATGGCAGCATGAATGGAAGAAAACAGGGTAATCTTGCTACTAATGCTTCTCTGTACAATACATTTGTGAGTTTCAACAGAGTCCACTCCACAATATGGATTATTCCAGTCTTTTGGCAAATTTTTGCAATATGTTTTGTGCATGACTACCTTTGAGATTGATCCTGAAGCTAAAAGTGGTACAGAATGCCATAACTAGATTTCTGACAGATGTGCAGTATCATCACACACATGCATTATAACTGTGCTGAAGAATTTGTATTGGTTGCCAGTCTACCTACATAGAGCCAAGCTGTTGGTGTAACATTTAAAGGTCTCTAAAGCATAGGGACAAAGTTACCTGAAACTTTAGTTGGATCACTTTCCCACAACCTCTGCTGCTCATGAGGAGGCTGTGTTCTCTCTGCTCTGCTCACTTTGCTCCTTGAGGCCAATATGACAGTAAGTTTCCTGCAGCGCCGCCTACACTGCTAAATAACCTCTACTCTGCAGTATGCCAGGCTGCCACAGCAATGGGTTTTAAATAATTGAAAAGCAGTTTTTTTTTAAAGTTAGGCCTTCTTCAGCTATTACGGTAGCTCTGTTTGAATAGAAGAGTTTTCCTTTAATTTTCATCTTCGTTTTCATTGTGAATTATTATTAGGATGGGGGCAGGGAGAAAGGAGATACTCTGCAATTAAAAGTACTTTGGAAATACTGTTAGCAAATCAAATTAGGAAAGTTTTAGCTGTCCTATGCCAATCATGACACTCTGCAGCTCTTGTCCCCAGTCCTGAGATTACATCTGCCTTCTCAGGTTAAGGGACTTCCTTCATCTTCACATTCTTCTGCAGCTGATTGGCACATCAGTGGCCACTGTGATTAACAAGAACATGGTAGCTGTCTGTGTTAAATCAGGTCTTAAATAAATGTCAGTCTCTTGTCAAAGAGTAACATTTTTGAAAATAATATCAATTTGATTTTGGAACCCATCTCCTCTTTGGAGGATTTTGTTCCTTGGTACTTGAGTTGAGCTAATGTCTATATTCACCCTGAATTTCATCAGATATTCAAGCACATACAAGAAGAGATGGATAGGACTCATTTATTAAATATTTGGCAGATGAGAAAACATGGCTTCTAGTTTACAGCTTTCTATTAGACTTGTTCCCAACATGTACAGGATCTCCCATATATTTTTTTTAACAAACTTTAGTGAAAACATTTGCATTCACACACTCAGGAATCTCTCACACATATACACATTCACCCATGCACGAGTGGGAAAACAGTTGTAAACTGGAATTATTACATTCATCCTCACATTGGTTCTCATTGTACCAAGCTCAGCTTTTGGTGGGCTGCGTAGTAGACAAAAAAGTATTAATTGCCAGTTGTAGAGCTAGTAGTTTGAGATCCAGGGTGTATCAAAAAGAAAATGCACACTTGCATTCACACATACACAGTGCACAATTTCCTTGCTCTCCACATCATAATTTCTAGAGAATTTTTGCTTCCTCTTTTCTTTCTCAACAGGAAAACACAATCCTCTACTGCATCTTGGTAACAATCAGCATATTTGGCTTGCCTTCCATATCTTTGTACAGTATCATATCTACCCCAGTGATAATGTGGTCAAACTGTAGCATTGGCAAGCCATAATCAGCAAGGGCCAAACCAATTGAAAGCATCCAGGAATAACGGTGGGAGGGAAGCTTTGCTCCAGTACTTTCCTTGCATCCCAGAGAGAATATTGGCTGACTTGCCTTTGGTTTCCATGTGGAAGAATAGATCTGTTCTGCCTCCTGTTTGGTCTAGCACAGTGTTTCCCAACCTTGGCAACTTGAAGATGTCTGGACTTCAACTCCCAGAATTCCCCAGCCAGCATTCGCTGGCTGGGGAATTCTGGGAGTTGAAGTCCAGACATCTTCAAGTTGCCAAGGTTGGGAAACACTGGTTCTAGCATGTCTTATCTCAATCACAGCTTCACTTAGATGCCTAGACACATCATGGCTGTATTCGCACACCAGATCAAAGACCTAGCAGCTGCATTTGCACGTGTGAAGCCACATTATTTTAGTTTTGTTTATGTGGTTTAGCATGGCTTTAAGTCTAGGGTCAACATACTGAATGAACTTAGAAAATGGGGCTGGGTGATCAAAAATTCAGTAATCAAGCTAAGTGTGTTGTATGACCACAGCAAATCTTTAATTCCTGCCTGCTGATGTTGATTCCCAGACATGTGCCAACAGCTGCAGGTTCTTCCCTGTCCCAGAATGTTCTGAGGAAGAGAATTGGTCCTTTTGAAGAACACTAAAGAGGAGAAGCTTTCCCAAACAAACTTAATTTCTGTATGCAGAGCAAAATCTTTTTGAACTATGATTCTATGTGGCTGGCCAGAAGTGTTTCATTTTAATCTGGGTTGGCATATCCACTGTCCTCTCCCACAGCTGCAAGACAGGTCACCCAGAAAATAGGAACAGCAAAGCCCTTCAGTTGGGCCCCCACGCTGTCCCAGAGCTCTATCAAAGCCGTTGCCTCCAGAATCCTGCTGCGTCTGCTCGTCTTTTCTGGTCATTCACCTTTGTTCAAACCTACCAAAGTGCCCTCTACCTACACACCAAATTACTTGGACATAGTGGAATGAGGATGATGGACAGCTGATCAAGAATCCACACCTGGCTGTTGTGCGATTCTGATAAACAAAACCAAATTCTCTTCTCAGTTGCCTTCTCCAAGGAGCTGGTTTTGAGGGACTAATTGTGGACCAATCAAAGCAATAAAACTTTGTCATTTGTGTATGTGTATAAATGAGTGACAGACAGGGTGGGGAAGGTGAATGAATGAGTGAGGATGGGAGAGAGAGAGAGAGAGAGAGATGAACAAGAGCAGACACACCGGCCCGTTTTGTTACCAAAATATTTTAAATACACATCTATTTTGAGGAAAGTTCATTAATTAATTAATCTATGTTAACAATCCTTTTCCATGTTTAACATCTTTATGCAAACTCTTGTGTGGGGACAGGCATCTGCACCTTTACAATCTTGGAATGCCCTAGTCCCGTAGGTCAAAATCCCTCTTTTTGGTTATCTTTTGCTTCATGAGGACCAAGATTGTTGGGGGCAATATGCTGACTCTGGATACCACTTAGAGGGCAGTAAAAGCACTATGAAGCGGTATATAAGTCTAAGTGCGATTGCTATTGAGTGCTGTTTTCCCCTTCCCCCAGTACTGTAATACTCCAATACTAACACCAATTAACATGATATAAACAGAAGGTATTCTGGAAAGCAGAGACTCCTGAAAACCTCATGTCCTCTGCTCCTGCTGTGCCCTTTCTTTATCGGGATCAGACTATTCTGTTCCAAATGCTAGCCATCCTAGCTGAAATCTCAGAGCAACTTTACGGCTCCCTTTTTGGAGGCAATTTATTTTAGCACACTGATGCCACCGTATGTGAAGAAGCTACTGCCTCAGCACTGTGAGCCAGATGTGCACAATGGATCTGAAATGTTGGTCTTCCCCAACAGCAGCAGCACCAGTGACTTTTGAAAAAGGAGGCTCACCCTAATTACATTTGCATGCCACCCATCTTCCTATCATGTGACTCAGTGCCTGCATTGTTCCTGCTTCTAGCGCCATACTGCACCAAGTAGACAAAAGATGGATGCCTCTCTGTTCCTTCGCATTCACAAGCCATCTTTGGATCGGACTCCAGCCCCACAACCTTGCCTGACTCTACTCATAAACCAATAGCCATATATTGTAGGTTTGTCTTGGCCACATACTTCAAAACCATAAGGTAGATTCAAAAATGTCTTTTGATACAGTGAAAAATTTCCACCCTTACAGCAACACACTTTGGCTACAGAATACTCATCGATGGTTAGCTGAAACACAGTTTACTCAATTACCCATTTTTCCGGGCTCACACAATACACTGAAATATAAATTAATCACAAAGCCTAGATTAGCTTGCTTGTGATTAGTATGTCATGTGAATATAGTCTAAGTATAGCTAAGTTCTCAACTTCATTGGATCTCTGTGAAAACAGCAACCGAATGCATTTTGAAAAACAGATGACTGGGTTTTGAATTCCAGGCAAAAATATTAGACAGCACCAAGCCCTGCACACAGGCTCTTGAGAGCATATCTTTTTCGACTGCAGTTGAGAGATCTTTCTGTCTCCTGGCTTTCAAAGGCACATTCACCATATTGAAAAGCATATTGCAAAATGCTTTGGAACGGATTCCTCTCCTTGCCAAATCCCAGCAGCCAAAAATGTTTTGCCTGAATTGCAAGAGTTCACCCCTAGAGAAGAGAGCGAGCCAGAAGGTTTGGCAAGCATGCATGGGGCAGCAAAGCCAAATTCTCTAGGGACCTGCTAGCTAAACCAGCAGTCTTGGGCACATCTTCAGCTTCAGTAATATAATTGCCAAGATGCTCCTTAGCAATGGATGGCAGAGAAAGAGCTTGACCCCTTAGTTTGTCTCTTTCTTGCCAAATAATATTTTTTTTTCATGATTTCTCTTTTCAACTGGGTCGGAGGTGCAATTCAGAGCCATGAAGGATCCTCGGATGAACTTTGTATGTGTTCAGGGGCATTCTTCATTGTAGAAGAGAGGGAACCCAGTTCAATTTGACACTGCTTCCCTCAGGACTTTGTGGCTGTTGAACGTTGGCCAACAGCTTAGTGATATACCTGTCTCCCAAGCCCAAATGTTACAGGTGAAGGGCAGTTTGGAGAAAGGACTGCTTCCTTAGCTCTTGGGGAATACAGATGGAAGGATGAGTTATTAGCTCCTCTGTGCACCTCAGCCTGTCACGACAGCTTAAAAACTGCCTTAAAGTATACGTAGAAGCCCTTCAATTCCAGTAATATGAAGCGTATGTTAATTACTTTGTAGGCTAAAAAATATACATTGTGTTGAGGATGAAGCGATCCAGACACATGGCACTGACACAAGCGCAGGGTAGGAGCCTCTCATTTGTCTTATCATGGCTTGAACTGCCGATCCTGGAATTTCATGCAGAAATGAGCTTTATTACCTCCTCCTGGACTGGCTTGCAAGAAAGGGCAGAGATACAACTGCATGAGAGTTGCTCTCTGGAGGTAGCTGACAGCAGGAAGCGAAGTTTTAAAATGCTGCAAAAGACAGGCTGGGCAATTTGAGGCTGGTTGAAAGCTGCTGTTCCTACTCCTGAAGTTGGCACATTCGTGCATAGAGGACCTACTGTGAAATCTAGCAAACCATCCAGCATGATGACCTCATGGTTTCTAGAATGGCAGGAGATGGAAATAATGTTTTAAGCAAAGATTATATGCTGTCATGTACTTCAGGGTTGGGCAGAAGACAAAAAAAGGATCTACAGTCAGATTTTTGATTTTGAGAAGTAGACCAGTACATTGATAGTGGTAATGATTTTGTATTTTCAACAAGGTAAACAGCCTCTGGAATTGACTCCATTCTTGGTGACTATGTAGATTTCTAAATAGTTTTCCTTGCAACTCCATGTAAATGGTTCACTAGTGGCATCTACTAGGTTTAGCTAAGTTTTGCTGCTCATCTACTATACATGATGGAGGCAAGTCATAACAGAGGAACCTAAATATGATTGCTGAATTGGAGAACCTCTGGTCTGTTCCAATCAGGTATGCCTTGCATTGGTAAAATGGTTAAACAAAATGGTTAAAAATCCTCCCAATTTCTGATTGTAGGTTTTGCTGTGGCCACAATAATCCCAACTATGGATATTTGTCTGTGTGTATTTTTATAGCTACGGGCAACTATGTATAATACAAAGGCTAAGTAGCACTTCATTTACCTAATCTGAACCAACAAAATAGGACAGATGTAGAACATCCTATATGACTGTACAAATTGGGGTTTTAGAAAAGTGAAGCTCTTGGTCCTACAACTGGAGTTTCAGATCTTCAAAAACAATCAGTTGAATATTTGTGCATGACTTTCTCTTACCCCTAAAAGGCAATATGGAAATTGTAAGCCTGCTCCCTGGAGAACCAGTACACCCAGCCAGCTCAGTCAGAGTTCACTCCAAGGCTACTCCACATTTCCCTCAGAGAAAGCTTCTGAAAGAAAAAGGGAATCACTTATGGATAGAAGGAGAGGTTTCTCAGCCACCAGAGCAGCAGGCTGACTGGCATTTGATGTTGGAAAGGGCATTAGGTGCTATCAGTACTTGCTTAAAACAGCTTCCTTCCACTAAGCCAGGGGTGTCAAACTCAAGGCCCGGGGCCTGGATCTGGCCCACAGGGTGCTTAGATCTGGCCCACGGGGTAGCCCTGGAAACAGCAAAGGACCGGCCCACGGTGTCTCTGCCAGTGAAAATGGAGCTTGGGAGGACTGCGGGCGGCCCCCCCGAGCTCCGTTTTCTCTGGCAGAGGGTTGCAGGAAGCCATTGCAGCTGAAAATGGAGCTCGAGAGCCCGTTTCCGCTGGCAGAGCACTTGGGCCACCACAGGCGCCCCTGACATGAGTGACATCAAGCTGGCCATGCTCACACTGACCACGCCTACCCTGCCCCCCCCCAAGTCAAACACAACTCTGATGCAGCCCTCAGTGAAACCGAGTTTGACATCCCTGCACTAAGCCATCATGTAAGGCAACAACCACAAAGCCACCTGTTCTGAGAATTTGTAAAGGTGGCTGCCAGATGCTGGACCTTTCTCCCATCCTTCTCCTGACATCAGGACTGGTGTAAGATCCACTAGACTGCTCACGGTGAAAATCCTCATTTTAATGCCCATTTCATAAGCGAAACCGAGGGCACAATCTACCAAGTCATAACTCTAGACCATCCTCACTGAAACAAGCCAGCTGCACAGGGCATGGTGGTGATAATGCTCTAGTGGTGCTCCCATTCATTTTGATAGGGCTGACCGAGAGAAAACTCCAGCTGGATCGGCCTTGTGGGTCAGACCTATCCATTTACCACTAAACTATCTTTAATGATACCCAAGTCAGTTGCCTCCTGGCAGCACCACCATCTGTCTCACCGGCACTGTGTGACATGCATTCACAAACAACCCAAGCAACCTGCCATTCACAGACAAAAATAGCATTCTGAAAAGGCAAGAGGGGCTGCCGCCACATCAGAATCCACAGCCAGCATTCATCTCCGTTACTCGGTGAAGAAATTCAGCTGGTTGCAAGTCTGCTCATGGGGGGGACTTGAAGATCACAAATGTAACTGCCAGAGCATGATAAGGTGTGAACAATGAAGCCCAGGTAGAGAATGGGGACAATTCACAGGAAGGCGGCTTGCATTTTCAGAAGCCATTATTCAAAAAGCTTTCTCATTGAAACAGAGATGAGGCTCTGTCCAGTTAACACTGAACACCTACAGAAATAGGACATGCAAATTTAAGGAGATGCCCCTGCCCTGCCCTCCCCCCCAGAAAAGCCATTGTGTCTGCTGGAAGAAGGCTGCTCCCCTGCAATTGTTGTGTTAGTCACAGCTTCACAATGGTGGATGTGTCAGTTGGATCATGCCTCTTCTGAAGGATGTGGAGACATCTTTAGCATAGGAGCTCACACCTTGTTACCTGTATCAAGACATAAAGAATCTCATAGAACATCTGTCCTATAAGAGAGACGCACAGAATTTTAAATCTGACTAAAAAAAATCAGTTTAGCCAATGGTCAATTTAGCCAACTCGCTCTTTTTTGTCTCTCTCTCTTACTGTCAAGGTTCTTTTGTAGAGAGCCAAAAACATTAAACGAGGCTTCAAACAATTTTCTGTTTGCTGCATACACATGCCATGTGCATCTCCTTAAAAAGCTACAGGCATTTAATAATTGCTTCCAGATCATAGTCCCAATAGGTGATTCCTTGAGGGCTCCAAGACCCACATGAAAGAAAAATTCCTTTTGAATCAGCACTTCACTGGGAACACAGTGGGATCTCTTAGCTGACTGCAAGAGTAGAGCACAAAGCATTTTAAGCAAGATGGGCATAATTCCACTAAGTGCTAGTAGATCTGCAATACTGAGTGTGTAGAATTTATCACAGTGAGGTCTCCAAAGTTAGGATTTCTTACATTCCCAATTCCTCTCCCATCCCATCCCCTTTGAGGTAGCTACCAAACAGGATTTCTGTCTGACCATAAATGTGAAATGCTGAAATAGGCATCCGATTCCTCTGAATGAATGCTGTCAGGATACGCCTAAACCACACCAGCTTTCTTGGCAGAAGAAAGAAATTTCTGGGTTCTGTGAAATCCAAAAGCTTGCTACAAAAGGTCACGATTTGAACTACATGTCACCTGTACTATGTGGGACAGTTATCACTAAGATTGTCGGCATTCGTTATATACCGTATTTTTTGGAGTATAAGAAGCACCTTCCCCTCCATAAAAGAGGGTGAAAATTTGGGTGCGTCTTATACACCAAATGTAGCCCTGCCCAGCCTCTGAAACAGAGGTTTCAGGGGCTGAAAGAATCCTCTGAAACAGAGGTTTCAGGGGCTGGAAAAATCCTCTGAAACGGAGGTTTCAGAGGCTGGGAAAAAATCCTCTGAAACAGAGGTTTCAGAGGCTGGGAAAAATCCTCTGAAACGTAGGTTTCAGGGGCTGAAAAAATCCTCTGAAACAAGGTTTTAGAGGCTGGGGAAAAATCATCTGAAACTGAGGTTTCAGGGCCTGAAAAAAGCCTCTGAAACGGAGGTTTCAGAGGCTGGAAAAGCAAGGTGCAGAGCTCACAATCAACAAACCTGTTGCTAAAGTTCACCTCTGGGAACAGCTGTTTGGTGATATTCTGGGTATTCGATCCACCCACCAATCAGCTTTTTTCTTATTTTCCTCCCCAAAAACTAAGGTGCGTCTTATACTCCGGTGCATCTTACAGTCCGAAAAATACGGTGGCTCTGGTGCAGAACATGTGTTTAATGTGCCAAAGATGCTAGGTGTAAACCTTGGGATGTACATATAGGAAAAGGAAAATAATTCTTTCTAAAGTCCACATGAGTTTGCTATTGTCAGTAGAGTACACAGCCCCCAAATCTGCCTCTGCATTGACAGAATTCTATCTTCCTGAACAATATTTAAAATATGAAACCTACTAAGTAAGCAATACTCACTGGAAACAAATACCAGTGATGTCAGCCAGGACTACAGATCATAAGTTATGGCCATTGCTGGATATGATTCTTAGCTAGGCTGAGAACAGTGTTAAACCTGGGATGGTATGTGTAATTTATATTTATAGTTCACTCTGCCATGAAGAAAAGTGAATCAACTTTCTTTTTAGCTTAGATGGGGCTAAAAAGACTCAGAAGTGACCTCCAGTAAAATGTCCACATGAAGTGGACAATAAACATTGCAAGATCCAATCTGGGTCGAACACCGGGACTACAGGTTTATTCTTCCGAGCTTTCCGACTTGTGCTTGAGCCCATCTTTAGGGAACTTCTCTCTACTGGAATATGTGCTTTGGGCTATTCTGTGAGTCGTATTTATGTGGTGCTTTCCTATTGGTTGATTGGTGTGTTGATGGCTGGTGATTGGTTGTTGTTTCCTTGCGCTTCCAAGCCCTTGGCTCCTAAGTACCTAATAAGCTGGAGGTAAAGCAGCCCAAGGGTTTGGCAGCCCAAGGAAACAACAACCAATCGCCAGCCATCAATACACCCATCAATCAATAGGAAGGCACATAAATATTCAGTAGCAGGAGATTTGCCCCACCTATATTAACTACTCTGCTATTATCTTATTCTCTGTCTGTCTATGAAGAGGAAATGGTGGAAATGTTACTGATTGAACTGTAAGAATTACAATGGCCTCTGCTTGTTTGGAACAAAATAGCCATACACTTACTTAAACCTCTAGCTGGTCCAGATTTTTAAAATTTAACCTGCAAGAAACAAAAGAAAGTTTGGTAAAACCTAAGATCATTTTTATTTTCATGTTTAAAATGTGAACATTATGTCTCTGAAAGAAGCCTATGTATTAGGTCTTAGTCAATTTTTTAAAACAAACTTTAAAATATTTATTTATTTATTTATTTATTTAAATGGATTTATATGCCGCCCAATTCCCAGGGGACTCTGGGCGGCTCACAATATGTCAACCCATTTTCCAATATAATAATTAATTATAATAAGTATATTATAATAATAATTATAATAATAATTAAATAATAATTAGTAATCCAAAGACAAATCGTGCAAGTTAAATTAGTTGAGCACCGTTCAGTAAATTCCATTAATAATAAGGAACTATGAAATGTCTAGTGGAAGAAATACGCCAATAGGTGAGCAAATATGTGTGCACAAACATATGAAAGTCAATCACATCTATGATATCCTCAGTGTCACAGATAATTGTCTTGAAAAGAAGCTTGAACTAACATTGTAAATGCTTCTTTTTCCATGCCATTTGGTCTCCATCCATATTAGGCTTTGCGGAGCTATTTTTGCACCTAACATCTATTAAGGTTTATTAAACCAAAATGTAAGAAGTTAAAATGGCAAGTCATCTAGCTGATCATTGCAAACTAGATGCTAAAAGAGTCATTTGTGGAGCCCTCTGCTGCAGCTGGCAAATATACATCCCCTAGCAACAGAACCAACTCACACCCATGGCAATGTTGGGAACAAGGTGAAGTGTGCCATGTGCGCTTAAATTCAGTTTTCTGATTAATCATTAACATGTTTTAAATTTGAGGTGTGTTAGGTGTTTTTTTTAGCACATTCCAAAACTTGCCATATACACGTTTAAAGGAGTCACGAAAGCTTTGCTTTTACCTCGGTCCTTCCCATTCTGCATCTTGTCCTCCTCTTCCTCCTCCTCACCTCCTTCCTCTCCCCCTAAGACAGAAAAAAGCCAGCGGCAATATGAGAAAAAGTGAGGGGCCAGCTAGGGAGCAGGGAGCTGTAATGGCAGGAGACTTAAGAAGCTCTGCTACTCTTTCTATAGCAATAGCAATAGCACTTAGACTTATATACCACTTTACAGCCCTCTCTAAGCCATTTACAGAGTCAGCATATTGCCCTCAACAATTTGGGTCCTCATTTTACCCACCTCGGAAGGATGGAAGGCTGAGTCAACCTTGAGCCTGGTGAGATTTGAACTGCCAAATTGCAGTCAGCTGGCAGTCAGCAGAAGTAGCCTGCAGTACTGCACTCTAACCACTGTGCCACCATGGCTCATAGGTGACTCAAGCTGTGGTTCCTTCTTCAAGATGGCATGACCAACAAACACAGAGAGGGCAGCTTTGGTCTGGATCTCAGGCTCTATCTGGAGCCCAGAAGCAAAAACCTTCAACCAGATTGGGACAACCAAACATCCTTTTAACAGAGAACAGAATCCTGAAATTAAAAGAACTGAATGGTACATTCTACAAAGGATACATTACAGTCCCTCTTAACCTTCCTGAGCAGAGGTTGCATCAAAATAAATTAAACAAGATTCTAAAGATTGAGTGTGTTCATCCAGTAGGGGGAAAAAAACCCCCTCATAACCCATATATCAGTGATGGCGAACCTATGGCACGCGTGCCACAGGTGGCACGCGGAGCCATATCTGCCGGCACGCGAGCCATTGCTTAGCTCAGCTCCAGTGCGCATGTGCGCACTGGCCAGCTGATTTTTGGCTCGCACAGATGCTCTGGGAGGGCGTTTTCAGCTTCCGGGGGGATGGGAGAGGGCGTTTTTGCCCTCCCCAGGCTCCAGGGAAGCCTCTGGAGCCTGGGGAGGACAAAAAATGGGCCTACCGGGCACACCAGAAGTTGGGAAACAGGCCATTTACGGCCTCCAGAGGGCCTCTGGGGGGCTCAGGGGAGGCCGTTTTCTCCCTCTCCAGACATTGAATTATGGGTGTGGGCACTCGCGCATGTGCGACAGCGCGCGTGCATGCACTTTCGGCACCCGAGGAAAAAAAGGTTCGCCATCACTGCCATATATGTTGGTTTCAGGTTATACTGTAAAATTCATTTCTTAAAACATGCACTATGTAGACACTTTCCTAAGTACAGGGCAGAAAGGAGTTGGGTGGTGAGCTGGAGTACACGTAGAATATGATGGACATAAAGTTGGAAAGAGCAAGAAACAGGAAATATCTCATAAGAGAAGAGGAACAAGACTGTTATAAAGAAAAGGGAGGCTGTTTTTTTCAGAGTAATAAGAGGAATGTACAACTTTATTGGCGTAAATTGTGGACTATATTCCAAAAATGAGTAGGGCAATTTTAGGCTTCAGGATTTTAAGAGGTTCCTTAAACCTATAAAAGTTTTAAACAGCAGGTTTTGTACTTTGAATTGTCTATAACTTTTAAAAATGCAAAAAAATGGGGCTATATTTTAGCCCCACCTATTCTGAGGGGCTCTGGGGGTATCATAAAAAGAGATGCTGGGGCTATCTTTTTTGCACCGCTGCTGTAGATCCACCATAGGGCATGGAATTCACACTTATCTGGCTTTCCAAAGTGAGCATTGGATGAGCATGTTAGAGAGATGTAGACTACTTGCTTTCGAGGCCAATCAGCTATGTTTGCTTAGGAGCATGGGAGATGACATTTAAAATGACCTATTAGAATAAAAAAAGACCTATGGCCTTTATGCAAAATCCTTGAGGCAAGATTGTAACTAATCTGCTTTTCATTTTGCAGTGATAGAAGGGCTGGATTTAAGTCATATCTCCTATTGGCTTCCCTGGCTGAGTCCCCTGGGAGTTGGGCGGCATACAAATCCATTAAATTAAATTAAATTAAATTAATGAAATCACTTTTTGATTCTCATAGGGGCTTGACTTCTTTTAACAACCACTCAGGATGCTGTAGGTCGGGGTGGGTGGGAGAATCAGATTATACAGATGTAAGGTTTCGAAACCAGGCTCAGCAAAGTTACAGAGAATTGGGAAGCATGCTGTTGTATCATGGCTACTTCAGTCATAAAATGCCCAGCTCAGCATTAGCTGTTGGAGAGTCCTAACTCCAACTGTTTCTCTTGATTTACACAAATGAGAAGAGGTTAGAAACTTTCCAGGATCTCCCTGTCTGCCTCTCATCAAAGTGGGTGCCTGCAGTTTGTTTCATCTGTCATTTGCCTGAACTGCAAAGAACTCAGCACAACACAAAACTTGGATGCTAGTGGTAGAACAAATTCCACTTTTTACAATTTGTATGCATCTTTTCATTTCCAAAATAGAGAAAAAACAGTCTGGCCAATTCAGTTCAGAGCCTCAGGATTCTATACTATTGGAACCAATGGCTGCAGTTCAGGAGTCCACAGGGACTAAATGTGCCTGGATTGGTTCTGCAAAAACATTCAGCAATTTCCCAACTAAACAAAAAGACCTGAAGAACATCATGAAAATATTAGGATATGATCTCCAAAGGCCATGCATTTGCAAGTGTGAGGAGCAGTTATTGGTTTGCTGCAATCCTTGTTTTAGTTAGGGAGTGCCCAAGACTGCTTTCTATGAATAAACCAGAACACCCTATAAGCTGCTGTACTTGTGTCACATTCTACCTATACCACAAGACCATGGATATATGACTAGCATTAAATATTAGAGGGCATCAGTAGATTCTTTGGACCCTTCTGAGATTGATATCACAGAAACAATTTGGTCAAAAGCAAGCATCCAATTGACAGCAAACCTAGTATCTTCTTCAGGAACCCTCCCTAGTTGTATTCATCACATGTAAGTCACGTGACCATTTTGGCTAGGAGGACAGACAGGATGACACCAGTACTAAATTATTTGGGGGCCTGCTATTATTACTCACTGGAATTCTATTATGGAATCTGAGCCTTTTGTACAGAGTTGACAGCACTCTCTATGTCTTTCCTGGCCTCCCTATGGAGTTTGCATTCTGATCAGGCTCTAGCATCTGGTTTCTCCAGTGCATTTTTGTGACCTTTTTGTGACCTGTTTAGCCTGACTTATTCCCTTGCTTGGCCATGACTCAAAGAGAACTAGAACAAAATCTACATGCATATGTACCCCAGATGATTTCTTGTATGACTCAAGCTACAGAGCTATAGCTACAGAAGGAACTGCCTAGTGGCCAGGTCATCCAAGGAACAAATTATTTCCCTCTTTAGAAGTTATTCCAAAAAAGTAACATAAATACAATTATTTTGTTTTCAACCAGCTGGTAAATGAAAATGTCTTGATTTTGTAAAGCTCCAGGAATATGCCCTGTAACATGAGTTTGTAAAGAATTTTCAAAAATTCAGATTCTTCCTAAACTTAGTTAACTAAATCTAAATATGGTTTGATTTTAAAATTAAATTCAGCATTTCTGATTCTAGCCTGTTTACTTTTTAAATATTCTAGGGGAAACTGAGGTTTAGCCTTTTTGTCTACCTAGAAAGTAGATTTATCCATGTGCCAGATTTGTGAGTCAAACTTGTTCGTTTGTTTGGGTAGTTAAAGAGGAACCAAGCAATAGGGCTCTAATCTTGTCTAAGTTGCAAATGTTAAGACCTATACAAATGTTTTTAAAATGCTGTAAACATGCTGGCTACGGAATCCAGGGAGTTGAAGTCCACACATCTTGACACTGCCAAGTTTGAAAAACACTGGTCTAGATTCTCACTTATTTAGCTGTAGATTATGAATGATTAGTCATTAAAAAAGAAAGGACAGCTGCAAAACTGTCTCTAAAATATATTACACTGAGGCATCCAGTCTTTTTCTCCTTATGCTGGAGGATACATTTCAATTTGTCTATGAATTATATCTATGTTGTCCTTTAAAGTTAACCTCTCTTGATATATGCATGTACCTTTTGGGCCTCTGTTCACCAAACTACGGCTGTCTTCCAGATTTGTTTGACTACCGCTCCAAGCACCCCAAGCGTGGAGCGGGCCTTGGGCCTTTGGGAATTATAGGCAACACATCTGGAGGAAAATCAAGAATCTAAATATTTAGCGAACTGCATATCATCACCTACAACTATCTAAATTTCTGCAGGAAAAACGTATTTCACATTCTCCATCAGCCCATTTGGGCAATTACAATATTTTCACCTCTATCCTTGAAACAGATTAGTTCCTTCGGCTGGTCTTCCATTCTGCCAAAAATTGTTCTATGTTTTGACAGAAAGTGTTGGATTATGGAATATGTATGCCTTGAACCAAAGCGTAGAGTTTATTTTATTTATAAAATAAATGTGCTCAGATAAGCAGGAAACAAAATGACTCTTATTAGCACAAAGATAAAATATAAATAAAATAAATACAAATTTTAATTTATGTCCTAAATTTTCCTACTTTATTATTTACTTTATTAAGTTTATTTTCCCTAGAGTAGGAAATACTGTATTAAGTAAATAAAGTAAACAAATTACTTATTTAATCTACCATCCTAGACTAGTATTTCTCAATCTTAGTGCCTTTTAGATGTGTGGATTTCAGTTGGGAGTTGAAATCCAACATCTTAAAGGCTCTGAGATTGAGAAACACCGCCCTAGAACAACGTATTTCTTTCAATTTATTTTGTTGAGGAAAATTGTATTAACATTTGGACTAATTTCTCAGTTGAAAGCTTCACTACAGGAAACATCACTGGCACCCAAAATTTGCCTGGCAGATTCCTTGAGTCTTTTGCTTAGATTAATATAGAAATTTCTTTCATACCTGAATGAAGCTCCTTCACCAAATATGACATTGTATTGGTAATTGAATCAGCTGCTACCAGCAAATCGTTACGGAGGTTCCGCCGAGTTCCTGAGAAAGGGTGAAGAAGTAATATGCAAACTCATTGTTCTAGGAAAATTAGTGGCTGTAACACTACTATAACACTTTTATATTGTGGACTTCAATAACTAAAGTCGAAATTATTCTTATTCCACAATCCAAAGATAAGTTCTGTTTTTGCTAGGATGGCCTGCGTTCCAGGAAATATTGGTGAGAATCTGCACCTATCGTAGACGTAAAGACTGATCCTAAGGGTGTTTCCCCACTTATGCATTCATTTATTATGTAGATCAGTCAACAAGTGACTTGACTCCTGGCTCATCATCTCAAAGTGACCAAGCTGAGCAAGAGAAGAGGTATGGTTGCTGTAGCATTTCCTTGGAAGGTGGTCGTTAAGGTGAGAATAAATCTCACAGAGGCGATGTGGATCTTTTCTTGGAATCCAAACATTTAGAAAATAAAACCGAGATTAAAAGTCTAATAAAATATTTATTTCGGTACAAAAACAACAAATTCTGAATAATTACATTCTTGCTAATTAAATGCGACCGCTCCCGGTCAGAGCCAAACCACAAGTGAGTAATGGAGAATCAGGAATACACACATGCGTAGTAGATCACATCACGTGTTCTGCTTGTAATGGAATGTACCATAATATTAAGATAGGGATGCATCACCCTGCATATACATACAACTGGCAATATTCACCACGTGACAGTGGTGATCATGGCAGCAGCAACAATAGCCTCTGTGCCTTCCATAAGTGAACAGTTGGCCTTCCTGGAGACAAGAGGCAGCTCTGACTTGAGAAGGTGGTGGTAGCTACCGTGGTGACGGGAGGAGGGGCAGTATTAGAAAACAGATGTGGTAGCAAGAGAACATCAGCCACAGCTGCTTCCGTTGCCTGCTGCAGAAGAGCTCCTGCCAACTCTCCCAATTGCAGTTGCTGGAGAAGTCACGCAAAGAAGGAATGAGGTAGTCAGCAGCAGAAATGACTGCCATAGCAGCAGTCCCAGTGGGGACTTTGTGTACATCCCAGGCAATGTCAACACTTGCTGTTTTCAACAGGCTATGGGGATGACCTCCCAGAAATACTTGGGCAATCAGGTGCTGGCAGTGCAGTGCAGTGGATCTGAGCATGTTCCATCTCCCACTGAGTGAAATGCTTAAGAGAAAATTAACAATCAGTTTGCATGAATCACACAAAATTGGCTAGATAATAACCCTGCATATGTGAAACACAGAGGAATCAGTGGAATAATAGCAGAGCACTTATAGGACACAGTGGATGCTTTTGGTGTTCTTCTGCAGAAGTGTATTTTAAAATACTTTCTAAAAATAAATTGTGCACTTTAGAGATTTTATCTTCTCCCCTCCCCAATTCTTCCCTCATATTTTTATGTATACATGCACAAAAGGGTATGTGTCTTATGGCTCACCTTGTGCAAATGCTTCCTGGACGTCTCCACCAACACCAGTAAGTGAATCTTGGGGTACATGAGTTGGGGTAGAACCAGCAGATGTGGACCTGACTGGCATTGGCATAGAGCGGCCAGCCCCATGGGTGGGGGAAGTATGTGGCGAACCAGCTGCCTGAGCCTAAAATAAATGGGAAGCCCAGTTACTACATTTCCTTGTTGAACAGCTCTTCCAAAATAAAACTCCAGCAGCATATGTTGCAAAGATGAGTGACAAATCCTCAGACAAACATTCTCTGTCTCACAGCATGCAAACTCTACTACTGGTACATGCAGTTTATAAACCATCAAGGCATTCTTTCTAATCTGGTGTCCTATCAACTCCAGGCAACATGGTCCATCTGGAAGGCATAGATTGGAGAAGGCTGCATTAAGACAATCCTGAATTTCTTGGGAGTGAAAGCAACTGACTCATGTCTAGTTGGGCAATCTGATCTACTTCAGCTTTCCCCAGAATGGGAGTCTTCCAAATATGGGAAATGGTAGCTTCCAGGCTTCTCAGAATTGGCCATGCTGGCTGAGGAATTCTGGGATATGAAGTCTACCAAGTTATGGAAGGTTTATTTAATCTAGCAGCCACAGCTCACTAAGGTACCAGGAAAAAAAGAAATAATTCTACTTCCTAAAAGCCATCTCACTCTGGCTAGGAAGTGAAACCTGGATCCTTTTGCCTGCAAGTAAATATGCTATCACTAAGGAAAGGATCCTTCCTAATTAAAAATAAACCTCATGCTGTTTTAGATGATTGGTCAATGTATATTTATTCTCTGTTCTAAGCATACTAAAGCCAAATTAGGTCAACACAATTGCAATCACATTAAATGCTATACCACATTAGTATGGCTTAATGGGTGGCCTGGTTCACACTATATGCAAAGACAACAGCTGTGTTTCTACAATACACTAAACTGCAAACAACCCAATCCCATTTATCCAAGGCTTGCATGTTGTGCAAACGCAGCTGGTAAGAGATGCTTATCTGAAATTCCAGAGGCAGCAGTATTATACCACACCTGGCCTAGCCAATACTAAGATTGAAATGCCCAGAATCATGGAACTCATCAATCTCTGCCTCACTACTTACATTTTGTTTGATGGAAAAATATACCAGCACATCAGAGGAACACCCATGGGATCACCACTATCAGGACTCATAGCAGACAGTAATGCAGGATTTAGAAACTACAGTGCTCCACATGCAGTATACAACCAAAAGTATGGATGTAGATATCACTTTCATCATAACACAAAGAGCAATTAGAGAGAAGATGCATGAAACAATCAACAGCTTCAGTGAAATAAAATTCACAAAAGAAGAAGAAAACAACATTATCCTTCCCCAATATCCTCATCAACAGAGGATCCAATGGCAATTAGAAATGCAAGGGTTGAAAACAACCCACATTAACTAAGGGCTTCATTACCAAAGTAACAGCGTCGTAGCCTCCCACAAAAGGAGCTACATAAGTACATTATTCAGATGAGTATCTACAACAGGGGTGTCAAACTCAAGGCCCGCAGGCCGGATGCATCACGTGCTGACCCCGCCCAGTTTAACGAAGGGGGAAAAGTCCAGATACATCACGTGATGCCGCCGTGATGCCGCAAGCTTGACATCCCTGCACTACAACAACCCAGAACACTGGAAAAAGGAAACAGACTGCCAATACCACATCTTCCAAAAAACTGAATACCTACACACTTTTATCAAAAAGTGATTGTCTACTCAACCCACTACAACTAACACAAACTATGAAAAGTATAATACTGCCATACATCAAAAACATCTCAGAAACAACCAACAGGCAATTATAATGCCATGACATCACCATAGCAAATAAACTAACTAAAGCCCTCTGAAACACTCAAAAGATCTAGTAGCCCAAGAAGGAAAACAAGAGTCACTTACAACATACAATACTGTAATAGCTACTATGTAGGATAGACATGGAGAAAACTAACAGAGTGCATCCAACTAGAAGCCAGAAGACACAATGAAAACTTCTTAATATCACAACACATGGTCAGATTCAATCATAGATGCAACTGGAAAATTGTGAACATCCTAGACCAAGCTAAGTCCAAAATGCTAGGGAAGTTCTGGAAATTTGGCATTCAGACAAATCAGTCATCAATAGACACATAGAGACAAACCACATTTACAGACCTTTCAAAAGAGACAATAAAAAAGCTAAGAAGGAAAAGATTGGAACACATCTTTTCCAGCAACAAAAAGTGAGATAAGCAGGGATTAATACCAGACAAACGAGCAATCAGAAAACAATATCCTAACTAAGGAACTACAAGGAGAAAACCACATTCCCACTAACACTGGCAGGACAAGCTATGGCATACAAACAGAGAGCAAATCCTATACCCACTAGTACTGATTACCGTATTTTTCGGAGTATAAGACGCACCGGAGTATAAGACGCACCTTAGTTTTGGGGGAGGAAAATAGGGAAAAACAATCTGCCTACCAGGTATTCATCTGGCTAGCGTCCTTAGTCTGGTCAGCTTCAGCACATTATTTTATCCCCTGGTTAGGACTTAAAAAAACCTTCTTCTGAGAGAGTAACAATGAAAGAGCCTGCAAGCTGGTAAGAGCTGGGAAGATAGTTAACACCTGGTTAGGGCTAGAAAAAAACTTATTCGGAGCAAGTAGAGCAATGAAAAAAAATTCTGCAAAGACTTAGGGCTGGAAAAACATTCTTTGGAGAGAGTAACAATGAAAAAAGCCTGCAAGGTAAGAGCTGGGAAGATCTGTTAGCACCTAGTTAGGGCTGGGGAAAAAAAAGCTACATTCGAAGTATAAGACGCACCCAAATTTTCAGCCACTTTTAGGGAGGAAAAAGGTGCGTCTTATACTCCGAAAAATACGGTATGCATCTGCAAGCAAACAACCAAGTTCAGAGACCACCATGGACATCACAATGGGTAAGAATGACAGAAAGCTGACAATATATATTATAATCAATTTACTCAGATAACTAGTATTACAGATTATGGTTCTACACTGACTTCTACCTGGACTAGGGAATAAAAATGGAAAACTGGAAACTAGCACTGCTACGGTAGGTTTAACGTTTATATATTCCAAAAGCACCCAGAAGTGAGTTTTCTATGTGTCACTATACCTGTCTTTAATTTTTAAATCCAGAATGCTTTAACTGTTTTATTGCAACATTTTGTACTTAATTTTATTTCAAATTATGAATGTACCAAATACTGTTCATTTGTTATAAGGTAACATATTGTATATGCAGTAAATTACTAGAGTTGTATAAACTGAATTCTACTTTGACATATTATCTAAATATCAAGTGAAGAAGAATGAATTTGAGTTCCTCAGCTGAAGTTTGTACTCTGTCCCAAAGGCATAAACATTCAGCATACACACAACTGGCATTAAACGATGCATAAACAGAGCTGGTAATGTGTTCTCAAGGGGGCTGTATGTGTTGTATTCACTGTCCACATATGAATGGATTCTGGAGAATTAGCTCTTCAGTTACGTTGGTGTAACTAGTTGAAAAACCACAGGGGAGAAAGTTTGGAGATTAATTGAATCATTGGCCTGGCTGGGGGATGTAAGAGACTGTTGAGACCTGATTTGCATTACAGAGTCTATGTTGCGCTATGAATATATTCTATTTTGGTCAGGAGTAATTTGAATAACATAGCACTGATGCCATGATTGGACAGAAACCACAGTTGTACTCACCATGAAAATTAAATGGGTGATATTTGTACTTTGTTATGAATCACTTCTTGTGAATGAGAATGAAAATATTTCTGATTTTCCAGATGGGGGAAAGATCAAGCTATGCAATTTTATTTATTTATTTATTTGTGAGATGTATATACCGCCTCACAGTGCAAGCACTCTCTAAGCGGTTTACACCAGTAAGCAATGTATATTTATATTGCCCCCAACAATCTGGGTCCTCGTTTTACTGATCTTGGAAGGATGGAAGGCTGAGTCAACCTTGAGCCGGTGAGATTTGAACCGCTGACCTGCTGATCACAGTCGGCTAAAGTGGTCTGCAGTACTGCCTCTAACCGCTGCGCCACCTCGGCTCATATAATGTGCAATGAATGCACATTATAGCTGACCAAAGGGATATGAAGGAATATAGAAAAAACACTTCAACTCTTGGGAGGCTGCCATCTCCAAGTCCCAACTAGAAGCAAGCACTGACCTTTCCTGCTTTGTCCAGCTAGGTAATAATTTAAGGCAGGGGTGTCAAACTCGCGACGCTAAAACGGGAGTAGGCATGGCCAGCACGTGACCTATCTGGCCCACGGGCTGCGAGTTTAACACCCTTGATTTAAGCCCCTTTTTATACCACACTCAGCTTTTGCTAGGCTTGAACTGAAAGTTAATCACGTTTCTTTTGCTCATAAAGGTTTTTTTTTACCTGTTATTTCCTTTCCAACCCTCTGTTATTTTATTAATTGATGTGTAAAGTAAGCTTTGCAAGTCTTGTCTTTGATGTGCACACCAATGGTGAGACACACTCATAGCTGTTTCGGACTGAGCATTTGTGACTAATACTGTAATTACCCATTAACATGCATAACCTCTGCACATCCTCTCATATTCAGTTTGTGTCATTTCATCTGGTTTTTATTCCTCTGTTTTCTTTACCAGAAGCAGCTCCAACCTTTGAATCACATTTGCTACTATGGAAACCTTATTGTCACAGAGTCTGGAAAGGAATCTGTTGCCCTTGGAGGTGAAACGAAGTCAGTTTTTACACAGCTAAATTTGAGGAGTGCCGTTGTGGTTGACCCCTGATGCAAGTCTTCACTAGAATAAACTCAGGTAGGCTTTGCACAAGTTCTCCCACTGACACTGCAGTTGCTGGACTTCTTTGCAACTATTTCTCTCAGAGTAAAGGCAGATGGCAGAGTCACATAATGGTGGATGTTGTTGCTTTTCCTAAACTTTAAGCTGACCTTCAAACAAGCTGTATATAACAGTTGGCTAATACCTGGATCCAATCCTTTCATGGGCTTTTTGGATTTTTGTGTACAAATATTATAAAAATTTTGACCAGAAGATAAACACAAAAATGAATAAAGGAAAGAAAGGAAAAAAGAAAAGAATAGGCAAAAAGAAACAATAGAAAGAAATAGAAACTTCCAATTTCTTCTGCAGCAAATCGTAGAAATATGATGGCATAATTACCGTATTTTTTGGAGTATAAGATGCACCTTTTTACCCCCCAAAAGAGGGTGAAAACTTGGGTGCTTCTTATACACCGAATGTAGCCCCACCCAGCCACCCCCACCCTTTGGCATCTGCCTCCCAGCAATTTACCTCCTTGCAGCAAACAGGGCAGAGCCTGATTAGCACGAGTAAGTGATTATCTGCCTCCCGACCCACAGCTGACTGAGGCTTGCAAGCCATGTGCTAAAATGAAACTAACTATGGTAGCTGCAAGGAGACAAATTGCTGTGAGGTGAACTGCTGGCAATGTTGGACTGCTGAAACTGCAAGGAGGTAAGTAAATAACTATAAATGTTTGTAGAGTGTTCAAATTATTAGACTTATTTTTTAAAGACTGCTTTATTATTATTCTAGACAACTTAACAAAATGAAGAAGCTTTTAAAAATAAATGCTTGCTATGAAGAGGCCCAGTGCTTTTGTATCTTCTTTTAAATAGCAGAGAACGTATATCATCTGTACTGTTTGCTGTTTGGCAAATTGCTGGGAGGCAGAGGCCTTTTTTCCTTGTTTTCCTCCCCCAAAACTAAGGTGTGTCTTATACTCCGGTGCATCTTATACTCCGAAAAATACGGTATCTCTTATTGTTACAAGAAAGCTATCTTTTCTGTTATCTAGTATTTTCTAATCATCAAAACCATAAATAAAAATGTGTTTCTGTTTGATGCAAAATTATATAAGGGGTTTTTAGTCAGCAATAATAAAGCCAGTTTGATCTGGTGGCTAAGACACCAAACTAGAAACTAGGAATTCTTGTCCTGTCCTAGGCACAAAAGCTGGCTGGTGACTTTGGGCCAGTCAGTCTCTCTCTCTCAACCTAACTTACCTCACAGGGTTATTGTTATGTGAAAATAGGAGGCAGAGCAACTTAGGTATGTTTGCCACCTTGAGTTTTTATAAAAATAATAAAAGTGGAATTTTAAAAAAGCTTTAAAATGTAGATGTTATCTTTCTCCAATCAAAGAAGTCTCAATTTAGTCAACTCTACAAATTCCATCATCTTTACCAACCTTTCCTTCATTGAGGATGGTACTGAGCCTTTCCACTTTGAGCATATAAAAACCTTGCTACAGTTATCATGTACAGAAACAAAGTTCCATGAATTTTTTCCCCAGCTGTTTATACATATACATATAATATGCAATACAGGTAACCCTCGACTGTTATTCTGTTATTCTGAGCCCAAAATTTCTGTTGCTAAGCAAGACATTTCTTAAATCACCCCATTTTACGAACTTTCTTGCCATACTTGTTAAGTGAATCACTGCGGTTGTTAAGTTAGGAACACAGTTAAGTGAATCTGGCTTCCCCATTGACTTTGCTTGTCAGAAGGTGGCAAAAGGTGATCACATGACCCTGGGACACTGCAACCGTCATAAATACATGCCAGTTGCCAAGCATCTGAATTTTGACCATGTGACCGTGGGGATGCTGCAACAGTCGTAAGTGTGAAAAACAGTCATAAGTCAATTCTGGCAACAACAAAAAAAAAAAGCTTCAGGCCTTTGCTAAAATGTTGAAGATGAGGAATTTCTCCTTTCAATATGACAACAACCCAAAGCATACCCAACGACGGGTTGCTGCCTTACTGGTGCCGGTGCGTTGCGCGTGCATCTCCACATTTTGGGGGCGCTCGCGCTCGCTATGCGCGCACGCCCCCTTGCGCAATTTTGCTTCTGCGCATGCACGGAAGCAAAATCTCACCCAAATCTCATGAGGGGATGCGCGTGCGAGATTTTGGCGCAATTTTGCTTCTGCACATGCACAGAAGCAAAATCTCGCCAAAATCTCATGAGGGGATGCGCGTGCGTGCGAGATTTTGGCGCAATTTTGCTTCTGCGCATGCACGGAAGCAAAATCTCACCCAAATCTCATGAGGGGATGCGCGTGTGTACGAGATTTTGGCGCGATTTTGCTTCTGCACATGCACAGAAGCAAAATCTCGCCAAAATCTCGCACGCACGTGCGTCCCCTCGTGAGATTTCGGCGCAATTTTGCTTCCGCGCATGCGCAGAAGCAAAATCATCCAAAAATTCACAGAAAAAGATGGTGACGCGCGCAACGGACCGGTAGAGAGGGCTCCGGAGCGGTCACACGCAAATTGCGCAATCGGTCGCTCCCTACTGGAGTTGTGTACTGGACAGCTCCGACAGGAACCCACCTCTGGTTTTACCAGAAGAAGATCAATGTTTTGGAATGGCCCAGTCAGAACCTGGACCTGAATCCAATTGAAAATCTCTTCAGGGTGACCTGAAAAGGGTTGTGTACAAGACATGCTCTCACAATCTGATAGATTTGGAACACTTTTGCAAGGAAGAGTGGGCAAAGATTCCAAGGCAAAATGTGCCATGCTGGTAAGACCCCTACCCCAAAGACTGAACACTGTCATAAAATCAAAAGACATTTCAACAGCATGATTTCAGCATGTGCATCTTTATGTAACCACTTTATTCTAAGTTTTTTGTTCTTCTTTTTCCTCCTAAGAGATTTCAGTTTGTTTTTAATTGAATTGTACAGTTTATGTGTTTTATTAAAGGTGGGGAAAAGTTTATGTGTTTTATTAAAGGTGGGGGGAAAAATGAAGCGATTTATCTTGGTCTGATTTTTTAACATCTCAAAAAACTGACATTTTTAAAAGGGTGTGTAGATTTTCTATATCAACTGTATCTTAGTGGCTTTGAAATTTTCTTTATTCTGCTCTTGCTCCACTCATATTATATTGGTCGTGCTTTTGTTCTTGGGCCAATAATGTCAAAAGTTTCAAACCAGGTGGAAAGATTTCTATTCCATTTTACAGCTCTTTCCTGTGCAAAGGATGGCTACAACAGACAGGAACCTGCTGTCTTGCTGAAGACTGATGTGTACATGGGAAGAGTCAAGTCACTGCATGTTCTCGCCTTCAAACGGACAGTTTAGCTGTCATGCCCCAATCAAGTCCTCCAGTAATTTCTCTCAGTCTTCAGCTGCTTGATAAAGGGCTTTGTTGTTCCTGTATGGTGGTGATGCTGTCTTGGAGCCAAAGAAAAGGAGAAGCAAAACTATAGATAAAATTAAATGTTTTAGGATTCATTCCAGAAACAAGTTATTGTTTCTGTTAGGGATTATTGGAGCAGTTTTCTGTACATATGGAAATAACCAGATTAAAGAAAGCCAGAATAGATGAATCTGATGAATTCTAAAATGGATTTGGATACAACCTAACCACAACAGGTCCACTAGGGATTGTCTATAGCAGTGACGGCTAACCTTTTCAGCACCGAGTGCCGAAATTGGAGTGTGCATGTGGGCGCGCGCGCACCGGAACCCAGAAAAGCAGCTGGCGATGGTGTGCATGCCCACAGACAGGGCTCTGCGTGCCACCTCTGGCATGCGTGCCATAGGTTCGCCATCACGGGTATATAGCTCCCCCAATATATATTGAATATATATTGCAAAACCAAATTTATTGACCAAAGAAAATCAATTTATTGTATGCATTAAAACTTTAACTTTAAAGATGCAAGAAAGTCTGCAAATTAGGTAAAATTGGTCCACTTGCATGGGAAAAGAAAAAAAAGACAAAATTCCAGGGACAGAAAACATGAGGAATGATAGAATGAATGTGGGAAACGTCACATCTGTTTCGTCTTCGGGGGTTTTATGAATGGTCACAAGTATCATACTACACACTGCACACCCACCCTCTTGGCCTTCCACAGGGGCCTTAAAAGCCGGCCCTGCCTATTGGCTGGCGTCTTGATGGGAGCATGTTGCTAATGGTAGGTACCAGTAGTTAATAGATTGAGGGAAAATTCTACTCCACCGTGTTTGTGCCTTGCTCCCTTCCTTGCCATCTTTGTGGTGAGCTGGGTAACACAGTAGTTAGAATGCAGTATTGCAGGCTAATTCTCCCCACAGCCAGGAGTTCGATCTTGACCAGCTCAAGGTTGTCTCAGCATTCCATCCTTCCAAGATCACTAAAATGAAGACCCAGATTGTTGGGAGCAATATCCTGGTCTATAAACCGCTTAGAGAGGGCTGTAAAGCACTATGAAGCAGTATATAAGTCTTATTGCTATTGCTATTTGTTAATGTTAATATTTATGATCATAATATTTTACCTTGTTTTTACTCTGTTTGCAAGCTGCCTAGAGTCACTCTAGGCGGACAGGCAGCATATAAATTTATAAATACTAGCCTATTTATTAAAGTATCTATAATCTGCTCTCAAAATTTCAAATGTAGCTCCTCCAATTTTGAAAAAAATAAGGCTATATTATATGTATGGCTATATAATAAATATATAGGAACAAGCAAGAACTATGGCTTTGTGTTGTGTCGCTTTGAGTTAAGGGAAAGTATCACATTTTTGTTCTCAAATGCCAGGTGAAATACCACATCTACCAGCAACAAATGCACTCAATTTACAAGCCCCATATTGAGACCAGGTTTAAACTTTAGACTTCATATCTGTCATCTCTGGGCTGATTTTTTAAAAACAAATATTCTAATGACATATGCCGGAAAATGCAAAAGCATTCCTACTTTTTTCTACAGTTTTGAGCTTTGTTTAATCACAGTCATTCATTTAAAAAAATGTTCCGAATCAAAAAGAAACTAGGCTGGTATTCCTTTGTGCCTATCGCATTTGCTACAGGTAACTGGCAGGCTAGGAGGCAGAGGACATGGCAGAAAGGTCACCCTCTCAAATCAAAAGGCAAAGAGAAGGAGATTGGTATGCATTCTTCATAAATCAGAAGCATGTTGCAGAAAAATCTCTTTTGTGATATTTGCTGAACAGCTGGATTTGCTTAGTTCTGATGAACCACTACTGGATTGATGGCGGCACCATAAAAACACAGGGATATCTTTGGAGGCAGATGCAGAGTTTTCCTGATGCATAGGTAAACCACTTGAATTGGCACTACCTAATGTTTTTTTATTTGTTCATGATAAAACACTATGGCTGTGTTTGATTTTTAGGAAGAGCAGTAAGCTATCTGGAAGTCCGCTTTTCAGAAGGATGTGATTTGCACTGAAAATATTAAAATGAGATGCTACCAGCAATTGTTTTGCCAAAGATTTCTATAAGTTCCAACCCCATCTGGAGAAAAAATTAAGAAGAAAATGTTTGAAGCTTTTCTCCAAAATGGAGTAACACGACGGTTAGAAATTGGAAATCAGTAATGGGAGCTTTCTTGATCCTTGTCAGAAAGAATTATTTTCCAGCCACAAAACTTTTTAACCCCCTGTAGGAAAAGCAATCAAGCAATTTAAAAGCAATTTTAAATCATAGCAAGCTATTTACTTAAGAAACTCATGACTTTGAATGCTGGGATTGTTCTTGGTTTTAAAAAGAGCCCAAGGTAATTGATCACAATACAAAAGCAAAGAAAGAGCTCTTATATTCATACACACAAAATACAATACAGCAGTTGTCTTGTACATTTTAAGAGACTTACTTCCAAGCAGATGAACACCAGGTTAATCTACCTGTCTAACACTCTGCCACCTTTGTTTCTACTGTTTATTTTGACTTTAAGCAGGATGACCTTCTGAGAACAATGTTCCATCAAGTCTGAATTAGAATTTAATAGACATCTTAAAGAGCAATCATCTTTATTTCAGATGTTAGGAAAAGGTGAACAATCAACAGTGAATCAGAAAAAGCCTAAGGCTAAACATTTTCTCTCTCTCTGAAGGTACTTCAAACTCCTTCTCCGCTAACACCTGCAATAAGTTAATATGGGATTTCTCCTTAAGAAAGAAGAGATCATAATTTTAGGGCACACTGAATTCCCATAGCTGGAATGCTTTCCAATCATCGTTGAGGGCGATTGGAAAGTATATTGGCATGAAATCAGCTTTCTCCATTGCCCATTCTATATTACTATTCCTACTCACGGCTGGCCACCGACTTGTCTCTAGAAGTAACAAAATCTTTAAGACTGACTTTGGATAGGGTTCAAAAAAGGAGAAAAACACTTTTAACACTAATATAGGTAAGGAGAACGAAGTTGTCATAGGCTGGGAATGAGATAAAACTAGTGTAACAGGGACAAGAAGGAAAATCAGTACTGTATTGCCAGGGCAATATTGTACAATGGTTAGATGCAGGCTTAGTGTAAGCGGTTAAGGCATCAGTGGTTAAACCAGTGTTTTATGTAGTGGTTAAGGAATCAGGCTGGAAACCAGGAGTCCTAGTTCTGCCTTAGGCACAAAGCCAGCTGTGTGATTTTGGGCCAATCACTTTATCTCAGCCCTAGGAAGCAGACAATGGCAAACCATTTCTGAACTACCTTGCCACAAAAACTCCAGGCACTTGTCTGTCAGGGTCTCGCTCGACAGCAGCTCGTCCCTGCTCTGCAAGTGTAACTGAGACAATGCAAGATCCTAATTCGTTTTCCGTTCTGAAAAATAAATACTGCAATGGATATCAATGTTAAATCCATTTTTGTTTGCAGAGGGAGAGGCAGACAAATAATCACAAATAATGGATACCTCTATAAAACTGATCAAGCATTTATTACCATTACATTGCAGATTACAACAGGTAGGATTCCCCTGGGATCCTGGGTTTTTATGCTGCTTTACAAGAATCAAAACAATGTTTTTATGTAATATACGAATGCTCTTGTTTTACATTTGGTTTTATGACTTTCATAAACCTTTAAATGTTTTTCTACACCTGGATTGTGATGTTTCCTCAGAATGATAAACGATGGCTAAAACTCCTGGCATGCACATTCATGAGAGAAGAATAGAGCCATGTTTTCACTCCAGAGTTAGCTAAGCTACAATTGCCTGCCATCTGACTAGTGACTGGTTTTACAACCAGGACATCTCAAAACTGACTTCTTACTTCTCAAACTAAAACAGGCGAAGCCTCTCTTTGTAGGCCCAAGAACAAATTTACTTCTTTAAAAAAAATAGTCAATTTATATCCTATCTGTTTCTATATTCAAGGGAGTTAAGCAAGAAATAAAAAACTGTGTCAAAACACATTCAAGGATATAGAAAATATACTGGCTCTGAAACCATCACCACTTCTGTAGGGCCCCAGAAAAGCAAGTGAGGAATACAGAAATATACAAACACTGCAGGAATTGTAGTTACTCAGAATCCCTTGTGAAAGGCAGAAGCTAAGAATCCAAGCCAGTGTTTCTCAAACTCAGCAGCTTTAAGATGAGCGAAGGCCAATTCCCAGAATCTGAAGACCGCTTATCTTAAAGTTGCTGAGGTTGAGAATCACTGGCCTAGGCAGTGCCCTACTGGATCGGACCCTTGTCCATCTAGTCCAGCAGTCTGTTCTCACAGTGGCTAATCAACTGCACAAGGAGGCCTAGTAGACTCCCAGTATATGGCTTTGGTCACTCTATCTTCAAGGCTAATAGTCATTGATTGATAGAAGTTGATTCTGACACAGCTGCAGCAGAGAACTGGCTGAAGAAATAAAACCAGATGATACTATAATTCTACAGGCATTCTCCCCAGTAAGATCCAAATAAATCCTTCTATTCATAGACAGGCAAGGGGGCTGAATTATCAAGAACTCAAATGTGTTTGGAGGATAGGTTGGCTCTTGCTCATCACATTCAAAGCCATTCATGAACACAAAAAAACCACATTTGGACATGAAACTAAAAGTAGAATCAATCTACTACAAACAGCGGTGTCAAATTCAAGTGCTTAAATCTGGCCCGCGGGGCCGCCCTGGAGACAACAAAGGACCAGCCCGCCGTGCCTCTGCCAGAGAAAACTGAGCTCGGGATCCCAAGCTCCATTTTCGCTGGCAGAGGGTTGCAGGAGGCTGTCACAGCTGGAAATGGAGCTCGAGAGCCCGTTTTCGCTGGCAGAGCACTTGGGCCACCACAGGCACCCCTGACACGAGTGAGGTTGAGCTGCCCACGGCCACCCTGCCTACGCCCACCCCGGACCTCTGAGGTCAAACACAATCCTGAGGCGGCCCTCAATGAGTTTGACACCCCTGTACTACAATATTTGACAAAACCTGACGATATGTCAAAGCCCACTCAAATGAATGGGTGCTATGAAAGAGCCCTGGAGTGATCATGGATTCAAAAAAAATCCCCACAAGGATCCAAATGGCTTCTTAGGATAAGCTTAAGAGATATATATACTGGAGATCAGCCTCTCCACTTGAGCAGCTAGGAAATTGATAGCTGAAGTTTCACCTGGAAGAGCCCAGGTTCCAAGAGGAAGCCTCTCTCAGTTGCATGCCTGAAAATGTAATGGAGACCCAACATGAAATTTTCCAGGCAAGTCACATCACTGAATTATGATCACTTTCCCACTGCATTCTCCCATCCCCAGAAAGTTTAAAGTCAGCCCACGTCCTGCATTAGGGCAACATCAATTGGTTTTAAGCTGAGGTGGAATAATCTTTTTTCACGCAAGCACATTTTTCAAAGGGCTAAGCGTAACCAGAAAAATGTTTCACAGCAGCAATGAAGAGGCTTCACTGCAAATTTGCTGCTGACCAGTGGCACATATGCTAGCTAACTGTACTCTTTCTCTGGTTCTATTCCGCAAAGCTTTTCTGAACACACAGAGAGCTCTATGTTGTTCACCAGCCATGGCTTTGATCTGTAAATATGTACATGTGGAAGTAAAACTTTATACCTGGATTAGATCAGCCTGAAACCTGTCTTAATTGGCTGGGCCATCTTTATTCTCTCTCTTTTTTAAAAAAAATTTTTTTTTATTTGAGGGCCATCTTTATTCTCATGTGGAAACTGGTCACTGTCCCTATCTTGAAATGTTGCTCTTCCTTGTCCCTTTGTGCATCCCCCCAAAAAACTTCTAAGAACGATCTCCATAAAGGGGCCCATAAAAAGCTTGTTACTTTAGCAGCTTAATCACCTTTTCAAAGCTTCCCCGCCTTACCCCCCCCCCAGCTAAAATCTGAAGGACTGTTATCATGGCAACAGAATGAAAGAGGCACTTCATCGGCGCACTGCTGTCTTCCGAGCGCATGGAAGGCAGCCAGGTAGCAGATGGCTGGTGTGGACTATTCCCTGCTTTCTACCGCCGCTGCTGCATGTTTAAACAAAACAAACGTCATCCTCCTCTTGGTTACTGGCTTCAGTAGAGCTGCACAGAAACACAGCAAGCAAAGGTGCTTGTGTGCAGCCAGGAGAGGGGGCCGCAGCATGCACTCCTGGCACACTGACAGCAATGTACAGTAGAGGGAGAGAGAGACGTGCACCGTCCATTTCATATGTTCTATTTTGAGCCTCTGTTGGTACCGGCTTCTCCCTCCCCCCAAAGCACAGCTGTCTAATCAAAGGCTGGAGGAAAAAGAGCAGGCAGGATCGACAAGATTACAAGGCAGAAGATTCGGTTTAATTGTTGAGAATTGCATAATTTAATTAAGTGCACCGACACACATTCAGGTCCTTGTTGCAGCTGTGGTGGGGGAGCCTAGAGTTGGGGCTGCTGATGCAGCAGCCTCCCCTGAATGCAGAACGAGGGAGCCAGAAATAGCTAAGATGGCGGAGCGTGTCGAAGACATAGCAGAAGGGCTTGCACGCACATGCCTGACACAGTCCCAGCATTAATTCAAAGCAGCTATTTGGGCTGTTTAAAAGAAAAAGAAGGAAAAAAAAGTGCCTCCAGACCCCTCCTCAGCCTTGCTCCCCCTCCTTGGAGGCTGCACGCTAAGTTCCAGGCCAGAATAAATGACTGAGGCAGCGTTCCTCTAGCACAACTCCTCCCTTGTAGAGAGGGAGTGGGACTCTGCGGCAAAGCTAACACAAACTCTACCATAATGATTAACTTCTGTGAAGGGGGAACTGGCTAGGAACAGAAGCGGGGGATCCTCAGAGAAAAAGCAACCAGCATCCCCCTTTCCACAGAGCTAATTTTGCAACAGTATGGAGGGCATAACTCTTCATCCTGAAGCACCGAAAGAGTCACTTCATCCAGCCTGGGAAGAACCACAGAGCTATACAAGCCTAGTCCTTGTTCCACTCATCAGTGTTATCCAGAATTATCCAGAGCCAGGCTGCATCCCTTTCCCAGTAAATAAGGCAGCACCCTTTCAGGCGAACAGGAAAGAGACACCTGTTCAAGCCAATAGTTCCACTTTTATCTAACAGGGAAGGCAACACTCTGCCTACGTCTACTTATTAGTAATTCACTTGAAACTATAAAGAAAACAAATTTAAAAAGTCATCTTCCTGAATAAAAATATGGATATTGGTTCAAGAAATGATTGTCATCTTTTTCAAAGGAAGTGAGATTCTTGAAACCACCAAATTTATGTAAGCCAAGACCCAGAGACTGGATATAGTCATCTATAATGCCTTAGAAAAAATAGCAAAGGTATTTTCCCCCCAAAGTGCAAATGTGTGGCTTGTATGTGTGTAGGGCAGGATGTAGAACCAACTACAGCCTCCAGCAACCAGCTATCTCACTGAAGCAGCTCCTAACCTGCCTCCATGATACATTTAACACCTGGAAAATCAAATGATTCCAGGCATAGACATCTCTCATACTGTGGGGGGAACCAGCACCCTTGTCTGATTGATAGGGCAATGTTCCATGAGAATGTGCAAAGCAGCTTTAAAAAAAACAAAAACTTAAAAAAAACAAAAACAAAAGTATGCTGCTTTTTCTTTTCTTTTCTTTTTTTGGCTAAGGGTAGCACCATACTCAGAGAAAAGAACTAGTAACCAAAAGCAAGCATCCCAGGAGTTTTACAGAATTACAGAATAAGAGTTGGAAGGGATCTTAGAGGTCCTCTATTCCAACCCCACCCCACCCCAGTTCAAGCAGGAGATCTTACACTATTCTGCACAAATGGCTGTCCAATCTCCTCTTAAAAGGAGAAGATAAAGTAATTCTTATTATGTGACTTTAAGTTTGCCCTGCAGAACTAGAACAAACTCAGGGAAAAAAAACACAGGGCAAAAACAGTACTCTGCAAGCATCTTACAGACTGACACATTTATTAAAAGCTTCTGTGGAGTATCTTTGAAGGGTTTAAAACTGCAAGACTGTAATTTCCAGGACTCTCTAGATCTCATGAAGGTTCAGTTCTAATGAAACCTCCACAGACTTTGATTGCTGCAGCCTAAAGCCACCTTTTTAAGATGCCAACTAATGTTTTATCATGATGGTTTTTAGTAGTATCACTGCAGATTAATTTAATTGTCTAAGTAAAAGTACAAACGATTATCCTTTCTCTGCTACAGCAAGTGGACCATAATCCTTAGCTGAAGCAGCTAATGCCTGATTTGTTTTAGCCAATTCTCAGGACCAATTCTTTGCAGCCAAGTTAATCTGGAAGCTAACCTTTCTGCAAACTAGTGTGATGAATCAGCCTTCATTGTGATTCACCATTTAGCATTTGGTTCAAAGCATACTTTCAGGTTTTAAAGACATGACAAATAATAATCTACATAAGATATACTAGCAGACGTAAGAATTAAAATAGCAAAGTCTTGAAAACCCTCCCCTTCCACCCCCAACTGATTTGGGTGAGCCCTTTTTTTCTAATCCAGTTTGGAAATATATGTCATACTATATTCCATAAATTTCTCTCATAATCAAATCAAGTATCCCTGCCCTTTTGTTATGGGGACTTCTATTTTAGGAAGTGTAGCCAAGATGTCTCATATTTTGTTGGATATAGAATTTGAGACTTAAAAGCCTGCTAGTGAATGGATGAGTTGGGAATCAAGGGGGGGGGGGGAAGGCAAGCTGGGGAAGATAGCAATTCAGAACGACAGTCCTGTCTTTCATGTTCTGGAAAAAAATTAGGTATGTTAAAACTTCTCAGATGTGCTCTAAAAGATGGATCTTTTCATCAGGTTGAATGAGCATTGGTAACATTGGAACCAAATTAATTCATCTCTGGATTTGTTAACATCACATGTGGAACAGCCAATCCATGTGTGATTGCCTGAACAGAGGCAATCATACTAAGAGCCGAGGTGGCGCAGCGGTTAGAGGCAGGTACTGCAGGCCACTTTAGCTGACACTGATCCGCAGGTCAGCGGTTCAAATATCACCAGCTCTAGGTTGACTCAGCCTTCCATCCTTCCGAGGTATGTAAAATGAGGACCCAGATTGTTGGGGGCAATATAAATATACATTGCTTACTGGTGTAAACCGCTTAGAGAGTGCTTGCACTGTGAGGCGGTATGTAAATCTCACTAAATAAATCTCACTAAATAAACAGCAAATCTTCAATTTTTATGCATATTTTCTCTCCCAAGGAGATACATAGTATAGTCTTTATTGATTTTATGGTAAGAGGACAGGCAAATAGTAGTTCTGATTAGGATGACTTGGTGTATTCTACTTAAGGAGAGACTGAAGGAACCTCTGCAAAGCCATTGCGAGGTCTATATTCAACATCTGTAGAATAAAGTTACTTGGATTAATTTATGTAATTGTGTAAGAGTCAGTCTTGCCTCATTATCTCGGATAGGTTTTAGCCTATTTGTCCTGTGAAGTGAACAAGGCCATCAAGGTCACATTTGTTCAGTCACATTTGCTTTACATCAATGTCCCTTCTCTGGTTGGTTACCACCACCTGGGAGGTGACATATGGCTGGGCCTGTGTAATGGGGAATACTTCTCTGAAGGAAGGAGAGAGGGGTTCCTCTGGCTATAGCTCTTGAGGCCTTCTGCAGCTGGAGTATTTCCACCAGTTCCATTCCAGCTCTGAATGAGGATGCATTCTCCAACCAGAATTGTATGCAACTTTGGGGGGGGGGGTGTTGTCCTCCTGGACTTGTAGCTCCTATTCAAAGAGGTGGTGGTAACTAGCCAAGAGAGTTTTCGCACAAATCTACCAGGTCTTATTTTCTTTTGGACCCCAAAATAAGCACTAGGGCTTATTTTCAGGGTGTGATTTTTTCCATGTACAGGAGGCCCAATTCTTCTGCTTCTCGTGGTGGGGCAGGCTACGTAGCATATTAGTGCCACCACCGCAGGGAGTGGAGTTGCCCCACGTGCCCCATACAGGTTTACCTCAGGGCCCTGCAGCCAATCCATCCATGCCCTGGCACCTGCCTTGCCTTGCGGCCGCAGCACCAAAACACCACTCAACCTCCTGCTCTGTTGCGGCCACGAGCAAGCAGAAGTGCGCCGGTGGCCGTATAGGCTCTGCTTGCACATGGCTGTTGGTGCTGCTGCTGCGAGGCAGGTGTCGGGACATGGATTGCCTGGCTGTTGGGGCCCTGAGGTAAGCCGGTGCAGGGCGCATGGGGCAGCTCCACCACTCCCGCCTCGCCTCGTGGCTGCGTCACCACAAGCAACCAGACAGCAAGGGAGGGAGGGCGGCTGTGTAGACTCTTAAATAGGGCTTATTTTGGGGATAGGGCTTATATTAGGCACACATGTAAAAAACATGCCAGCGCTTATCTTCAGGATAGGTCTTATTTTGGGGGAAACAGGGTATCTTGTGTGCCAACTCCACCCACTTCTAGACTGGGAAATCGACTTACGGTTACCCATTCTTTAGTCACCTCCTGTCTGGACTACTATAATATACATTATAGTATATTATAGGGCTGCCGTCGAAGAATATTTGGAAGCTTCTGGTCAGGAAAAAAATGATAAATGATGAAATCCAGGATATATGCCTTCTCTTTGACTGACTTATGGAACACCATTCCACACAGAATAGAGATAGTCTGGACTCTGTTGGCCTTCCATAAGCCTTAAAGACCCAACATTTCTACCAAGCTTTGAGCCAGGATGTTAAATGAACCTAGTTTATATGATTTGCATGTTTTTGCTTTTATTTTACTTTGATATCATTGTAATGTGCTGACTGTTATCATTTTTTCTTTGTTTTATGGTTAATATGTTAATAGCAATACCAATAGCACTTAGACTTATATACCTCTTCATAGTGCTTTACAGCCCTCTCTAAGCGGTTTACAGAGTTCAGCATATTGCCCCCAACAATCTGGGTCATCATTTTACCCACCTCAGAAGGATGGAAGGTTAATTGTTGTTAGCCGCTTGACGTCATACTGTATGTAACATAGGTGGCCATATAAGTATTTTAAATTAATTAAAATAAACATTCAAAGGCTATTTTCTTTTCTTGCTTGATAGGTATTTACCCTATCCAGAGAGCAGGCAAGAGCAAATGGGCTAATGGTATTGTGGGGGCAGAGGAAATTAAGAAGACAATTGTAGCAAACAAGTCCCTTTCATCTTCACCTTCAAATACATTTGGCAGACTAAAAGTGCCACCTTCCATTTGGCTCTATGTTGACAGACCATAAGAACAAATGGGCAGAATGAGAAACTATCAGGCCTTAGAATGCACTAGATTTGCGCCAATAGTACAGATGGAAGTCATCTTAGCTTTAAGTTAGCAGAGTAAACTTTTAATTTAGGGTTTCTGGAAGTACATTTGCTTCAGTGATGGATCTATCATAAGATTTATTTCCAGATATAGCAAATATGTCTAATTTCCCCCCAAAATCAGTTTCTAGTGTCTTGTATACCTTGAAGCTTAAATCAATTCTGCCATAAACAGAGCTGCTGCAGTAATGGCTGCTTGCTAAGGAAAGAAAAAGGGCTCCCTCTGGAGTGTATTCAAAGTTAATACTGAGCTGGGTTGAAGGACATCTTGAGGAAGGAAGGCACTTGCTCCTCCTTCTGAGCCATTGAAAGTTGGAGCTTTGCGGAGCTCTTCTCAAGCTTGCAAGGCTCAGGGCCTCCAAAGCCCAGAGCAGTCATTTTTATGCATGTATTCATGGCCATCAGGCAAATGCAAGATTCACAAAGGGAAAAAGTTGCTATCAGAGACCTCAGGCCAAAGAAAGCCACCAGAATATACAACAGGGACTGAACCAGAGGTGGGTTCCTGCCGGAGCTGTCCGGTGCGTAGCTCCGGTAGGGAGCGGCCGATTGCGCAATTTGCACGCGACCGCTCCAGAGCCCTCTCCGCCGATCCGTCACACAGGTCGCCATCTTTTTCTGTGAATTTTTGGGCAATTTTGCTTCTGCGCATGCGCGGAAGCAAAATCTTGCCGAAATCTCACACACACGCGCGTCCCCTTGCGAGATTTTGGCGTGATTTTGCTTCCACGCATGCGCAAAAGCGTGCAAGGGGGGGCATGCGTGCGCGCCCCCAAAATGTGGAGATGCGCGCGCAGCGCACCGGCACCAGTAAACAAGCAACCCGCCCCTGGACTGAACCTCTAATTCTCGTCAGATATATACATTTAAAAACCTGGAAGGAGGTTAGTTATACTGTCAGGCAATAAATTTCATTTGAGATGGGAAGTAGTTGTGTCAAGCGTTAATAAGTTCATGCTTCATAGAGAACAAAAAAGGTTATTCAGGAATAAAGATGATAGCAAAATGTGACTCTATGCTGCTCAATCTATTTGCATCCAACCCCATCATGACCAATCCAACACCCAAACGTTTCATGCAGAATCAAAGAAAAATTAGTGTCAAGGCTGTTAACTTACTGCCTGTTTTTGTTCTTCTTCCTACAGAGAATTGTAATTGGAACATGAGACAAAAAGAAAAAAGAAAGGACAATTGTTATCTTGACAATGCAAACACAGTTGAGTATTAGAGGGAACACCAATGTGACCTAACACATAAAGACACAAGGAATAAGGATCATATAAAACACTGCCAGACCCTGGGTTTTTTCTTGTCAGTGTCTCACACCTAGAGGATTTATGGTCACATGAAAACACAAGAATTTGCCAGACAAGACATAAGTTCATTTGAATCAAACATTTTGTCCCCCCAATGATCAAAGAAAAATTTATAAGGAAAGTCCACAAAACAAATCACAAATCACAAACACAGTTAGTTTGTTTTATATCTTCTCCCTAGCAATTGTTATTCAAGACAACTTGGTGTGATATCAGAGATAATATATAGTATAATATATAACAAGTTGACATTGACCACTTATCACCTGCAAATTTATTAATCTTATGAAGCAATCCGTTTTAAAATTCCTTTCCAATCCTAATTCTAATGGCCCTGAACCTTGATCTGAATGAATGATAAGAGAAAATCTTATTGGTTCAGTAGAACATCCCCGAATTCTGTGAAAACATTTATGTTATTAATTCATTGGACAAATGCAAACCACTCAAATAATTAAACACTCTCAGTCTATCTTCATATGGTGAAAAGAAGCATAAAAAGAAGTGCATTATAACGCTCCAAGACCCTCACAGAAAAGAATCCATATCCCAACCCATTTGAGGACTATAATTTAAGTACTAAATTAAATAAGTATGTATATAGATACAGTGGATCAGATTCAGATGCTAGCAACTAAAATGTTCAGGAGTATGGAAGACAAAACCTGTGAGGAAATGCTGACAGAACATGGAAAGAAGATGGAGGAGGGTCAGGACAGGGGTCTTCAAAGATTTGGTAGAAAAAGAAAATGACTTGCTGCCTGCTGTCCCAGAGGGTATGGCTGTATTTAAGGACTTAAATTATAAGAGGAGATTTCAGATTTCAATAGGTTTTTCTATCAGTAACAGCAAACCATCAGTGAAATCAGTTACCATATTTTTCGGAGTATAAGACGCACCGGAGTATAAGACGCACCTTAGTTTTTGGGGAGGAAAATAGGGGGGGGGGGAATCTGCCTACCAGGTATTCATCTGGCTAGCGTCCTTAGTCTGGTCAGCTTCAGCACATTATTTTATCCCCTGGTTAGGACTTAAAAAAACCTTCTTCGGAGAGAGTAACAATGAAAGAGCCTGCAAGCCAGTAAGAGCTGGGAAGATCATTAGCACCTGGTTAGGGCTAGAAAAAAAACGTACTCGGAGCAAGTACAGCAATGAAAAAAACCCTGCAAAGACTTAGGGCTGGAAAAACATTCTTGGGAGAGAGTAACAATGAAAAAGCCTGCAAGGTAAGAGCTGGGAAGATCGTTAGCACCTAGTTAGGGCTGGAAAAAAGCTCCGAAAAAGCTACATTCAGAGTATAAGACGCACCCAAATTTTCAGCCACTTTTAGGGAGGAAAAAGGTGCGTCTTATACTCCAAAAAATACGGTATGTAGAATAGGGTAGAAAAGCTCTGTCCCTAAAGTTGCATGCAGCTCTCGACCTAATTTCAAAAGCCCTCTGCAAGCAATTAGTTCAGGTCTTGCAAAACAATCTTATCCCTCCCCAAGTAGTCCCACTGGAAGAGGAATGGAGAAAAAAGATTGTCCCACCCATGTTTGGCCCTGATCCCAGCCACTCCTAGCATGTAGCCCTCAATAGATTACACCAAGAGACTGTAGCCTTGGAGACAAAAAAAAAATCTTCCTTAAGTTAGGGATATAGGGCGAGTTCTTCCTCGTAAGAGCCTTTTAGCAGATGCTGGGTAATCCTTTGTTGAGATGATCTAGCTTTAGAGTTCCTGCATGAAGTAGAAACCTGGACTTTTTTTTTGGTCAGAAAGCAGCAATTAAGAATGGTGGCGGGGAGGGAAACACAGCAAGTGCTAAAAGCTGGAACAAGCAGCTTCACTCCCACTAACCAAAGACAAAATCTAGCAAAAGAGCCATCTCAGATCTATGCTATTCCTATATGCTTCAGCAACTAAACTAGTTCATCTCAGAACACTGGCCAACACCAGAGCACAAGTTTTGTTTGCAGCAAATCCCAAATCCAATCCCTTCAAATGTCAGATAAGAAGAGATTAGTTGAAAAAGCATGCTCCAAGGACTGAAATAGAAGTTCACAACACAAATGGCCAATTAACATTGCAGGGTGAGCATGGTGAGGGTGAGCATAGGATGGGTGCAGACATGATGTACCTTGAGCAGTTTCATGAGTCCCTCCAGTTGTACCATCAGTTCCCTTCGGCTTTCCTGAAGAGCAGACATTCGTTGTTCCAATTCATCTTTCCTTTGCCTATTCAAGATTAATAAAAGGATAATTTCATTCATTTGCTATCTTGCCCTTTCTGTTCTGCTTCTGTAATCACTATCCTAAATTAATTTGGGAGAGGTTGGTTGATTACCGCAATAGCCTTAATTCGGCCAGTAAAGTTGGATTCTGCTGGGCTTTTTCAGGTGTTGGCTGGGAAGCCTGTTCGTGTTCCAGTCGGAGGCGTTGAATTTCTTGCAGTATTTCTCTAGAAAAATAAATGTGAAATTAGTTAAACATGATTCTTCTTTTTGGGGGGGGAGGTAAGATGAAGTTAGTAGCATATACCTAGAATAAAGTATTATATATAAAGAAATGACATAATAATAATAAAATTTCTTAGAAGAGATATGATGAGTCTAAATTTGAGATTGTGTCATCAGCCTGTCAAATATAAGAGGACTTAACACAAAAAAAATACTCAGAGGAAGGCAAAGAGAGTGTAAGAGGAAGTAGAAGGGGAGGAAGAGAAGGAGTAGAGAGAGTAGGAAGAGTGAAGGAGTAAGAAAGTAGGAGGAGATGATGGAGATAGAGAGGGGAATGCGATGAGAAATAAAAGTAGAACAGACTGATGATTGATGATATAAGTGTCTGTATAAGATAATGACTTTTTAATGATGGTTTATAAATGTAAAATTGTGTTTCTTATTGTAACATTTTAAGGTATATGTCTATTGAATTGTAAAAGTGGTGGAGGAAAAAATAAAAAAAAATTGGGGGGAAAAAAAGTTAAACACGATTCTTCTTTTTTACTCAGATACCCTGGATGTGCCTTTTAGAGTTTGAAAGGGCCGGTTGATACTCCAAAGATATCCTCCTATACATTAATAGAGTCTAAACTGGTAGGGGCTGACAAGGAAAAGGGTATTGGAATCATGATTGACAGCTTAATGAAAAAGCCACTCTTATGTGCAGCTGCTATAAAAAAAGACAAATCCCATGATTGAAACCATTAGGAAGGGAACTGGAAAAAGAAATAACATTATATAATAATGTTATTATAGAAATCTATGGGCTGAGATCACATTTGCTGTATTGTGTTCAGTTCTGATCATTGCACCTTACAAAGTGTATTATAGTGTTATAAAATGTGCAAAAAGGGGCAACTAATGATTAGGGGAATGGCTCCCTAGAGAGGGAGATTACAACACCTGGGTCTCTTTAGGTTGGAAAAGAGAATAAAGGGAACTATACCACAGATACATATAATCTTGCATGGTTTTTTAGATAACATGGAAGAGATTTTCTTCTGTTACAGTGTTAAAACTCAAGGTCATGTATTGAAACTAACTGCTAAGACAAAAAGAAGGTAATATTTTCTCACATAGCACACAATTACATTGCAAAAACCAAGGGCAGCTGTTGGGAGGTAGTAACAACCCCAAACTGAATAACTTTTAAAAGGGAACTGAATATCAGTTTATCTTTTTTTTTATTAAAAAGTTTTATTAGTACAAAGTACAAACATTTTTCTCTTTTCTCCCCCCCTTTCCCCCCTTCCCACCCCTCTTACCCTCCCCTCCGGTCCCCCTCCCACCACCACCCCGACTTCCCAGAAAAAGCACAAGGTATAATTTTCAGAAAACATAATATGCTAACAAATTATTGATTCAAAATTTTTTCTAATTCTTTAACTCCTTATTACTCAAAACCTTTAAAACATAATCTAAAAGTTAAACATTTATCATTAATAAACTATTTGGGTCTTCTTAATCTGATACTTTTTTTGAATATAATCAGTCCATCTATTCCATTCCAATATATATCTTTCATTTGAATGATCCTTAAGATATGATGAAATTTTAGCCATTTCAGCCAAGTGTGTAACTTTTAATGTCCATTCTTCAATAGTAGGTGTATCTTCCTTCTTCCAATACTGTGCCACCAGTAACCTGGCAGCTGTTATTAGATTCAATATCAGTTTATCAAAAACCATTAATATTGACCACTGTTTCCTGCTCCCTGAAGAGGCAGCAGAAATTATTATATTTTATTACTTTTTAATTTTTTATGCTGCCCATCTCTTCTCTCCCACATAAGGTGACATTATATACTGGTTGTTCTCAAACAACCAATATAAGAGGTCTTTTGATTTATTCCAGACTTGTGAGCTTCCCAAATACAACTAGTAGACCTTTGTGTGACACAGAATGTTGGATTAGATGGGCCGACAGTCTGATCCGGCAGGACTCTTTTTATGCTATATGTATCTCCCTTATTACTATAGGAACTCAAACATCCCAAGCAACAAGTCACATTTATCTAAGAAAGCTTAAAGGAAAATGATCACTCTTTACAGCATAGACACCCCATTAAGCATAAGATTCTATAATGCTATAGGAAAATTATTTCTTAATACAAGAAAAAGAGAAGGAAAATTAGATATATAAGCATTACAAGCTTGTGGGGTCTTGTTCTCTAAATATTTGCTACTTCGTAAAACTATTTATGGCTCCAAGGTTGCATTGAAAATGATAAATTGATGGCTGGAAGTTGCACTTAATGTTTTAGGGAGGAAAAGAACAAGGCACAATGAGAAGAGAGATGAAAATACTAGGTGAGGCAGTCATGCCATCATGCAAATGGGATGACCTAGGTTTTCCCTCCCCCCCAAGCTTTGGAGGCATACTTTTGCTATTGTTTTAATATGCTTAGTATATTATAAGGCATATTTAAAATATAAAACATGTATTTGTTGTACTTTTCTAACAAACAAATGGTGCTGCCCAGAGTTGTACTCTAAGATGGGTGGCCATACAAAACTTTTAAAGAAATAAATATAAATGGCTGAAATCATATCATCGAAGTGATGGATTTTGCACATGGCTTTTGAGGAAACATGAGAAACTTGCCTCACCGATTACAATCAGTATCAGTATCCAGCAAACTCAGTTTGCAGCTTGGACCCCATAAAAAACCACCAAACCAGCTCTATCTCCCTAAAATATAGACACCTTGAACCTGAGATGAGCAGGGAAGGAAGGAAGGAAGGAAGGAAGGAAGGAAGGAAGGAAGGAAGGAAGGAAGGAAGGAAGGAGGGAGGGAGGGAGGGAGGGAGGGAGGGAGGGAGGGATAGATGGATAGATAGATAGATAGATAGATAGATAGATAGATAGATAGATAGATAGATAGATAGATAGATAGATTGATTGATTTATGGAGGGAGGAAAATCAGGACTATAGCAGTAAGTGAGCAGCTCAGCCAATTCGATAGGGATGAATAAAGTTTGCTTCCTTAAGAGCCCATAAAAGCTGTCATTCTCTCCCACTCCCTCCCAATATCTTACCTGTTCTTGTTTTCCAGTTCTGCTATCAGTTGCCTTTGCTGTTTGTTGGCATCAAAATTGAACCCCAGATCTATTGGTGGCCGTGTCTGGTGAAAAACAGGCAACATTTAAATATGCCGACTCAACTCTGCCTAGAGCAGGGATATCAAACTCACGTCGTCACAGCATCGTCATGTGACTTAGCGGGGCTTTTCCCCCCTTCGCTAAACTGGGAGTGGGCGTGGCAAGCGTGTGACGCATCCGGCCCGTGGGCTGGGAGTTTGACAGCCCTGGGCTAGCGTATACGGAGACAGACAGAGTTATGCTTCCATGGAAAACTCATGAAAAAGCTAATAAAGGAATTCAGAAAAAGTTGCTTGGTTCCATGCTCACATTGTTTTAGTGAGCAGTTTCTCAACATCTGGCAAGAATGGCATGAAAACATGTACAAAGAGAGAAACTCATTTGAGAGAATGTACGCATTCTCCTCCAGATCAGCTCAAGCAGTAACGATCATCTTCCTTAATGGCATCTCTATTGATCCATAAGTAGCTTGTTTTGCTACACAATGGCAATGTACACCTTTCAGTACCTGTTGGCTATGCTGCATATATGAAAGAAAACATATGAAAACATGGAACTGTTGTTGAAGCACATACAGTACACCAAATGCAACTGTGGAAATCTGTGGAAATCTAAAAGCAGTGGTTCTGCTCCTTGGAATGTAATTAGGATATACGAAGATATAATACGTATGAGAATGGAACAGCCATGCAAGAGAGTCATATTACATTAAAAAGAAATAGCCACTCCGAAAGATAGGACAAAAAATGTGGCACATGAACTATTTATTGACCCAACAAAGATATCTGTGCCGCCACCTCACATAAAAACTTGTACTGATGAAAATTTTTGTGAAAGCAATGAACAAGGAAGGTGAAGGTTTTTGTTATATGAGACAGATGTTTCTAAGAATAATGGATGTCAAGATTAAGAAAGGCATTTTTGTTGGTCCATAGATCAGATACATCATCAATGACAAACAGTTCAAAGATCTGTTAATAGGGTCAGGGAAAATTGGTTGGAAAGCATTCAAGGATGTTGTTGAGAATTTTCTTGGCAACTACAGAGCAATAAACTACATTCAGCTGGTTGACAAATTTCTTACAGCATACAAGCCCATAAAGTACAATGTATCACCAAAGATTCATTTTCTGCATTCACACTTGGACTTCTTTCCCAAAGATCTACATGCAGTCAGTAACAAACATGGCGAAAGGTTTCACCAAAACATTGTCACAATAGAAAAACGGTATGAGGACAACTGGAATCCATCAATGCTGGCTGACTATTGTTGGACAATGCAGTAAGATGCACCAGACATTGAGTACAATAAAAAATCAGCAGCAAAACACTTTTAGCCCTGTTGAACTCATGCAATGTTATACATTATAAATACATTATAGTCATTAAAAGGTAATGTCATATTTCTCAAGATTCCTATGTGATACAGTCATTCTGAAATTATATTTGTGTTCAGTTTGAAGTGGTCTATCCTAATCGCCAAAGGTTTTTCAGGAAACTGTTGTGGCCTGCCTAGCAGCCTGTGCAGCCAGGGCCTTTGGAGCCTTCAGTGCCTCGTGGCAGTGATAGGAAAGGAGTAGCCCCTCCTTTCCTGAATGCCAGAGCATGCCGGGCTGCCAAGAGGCAGAAAGGTCTACTCCAGAGGAGGTCTACTCGGGAGTAAGACCTGGGCTAATTGGCCACCACGCCCTTAAGTCTATTTAAGAAGAGTGGATGCAGCTGGGAAGCTGCAGAGAACAACTTGGGAAATATCTGTCTGAATCATAGTTTGAATCTTGCCTCTTGACTCCAGTTTCCAGTTTGTATTGTGACTCTTGAATCTTGCATCTTGACTCCAGTTTCCAGTTTGTAACGCCAATCCTGAATCTTGCATCATGACTCCAGTTTTCAGTTTGCATCGTCGTTCCTGAATCTTGGCTTACGCAGTTCCAGTTTGCAGTCCAGCCCAGTTTTTATTTCTGGCATCGTGGTTTCTGAATCCAGTCCTCCAGTGTGGCCAGTTTGCATTCCATTTTCCGGTTCTTGTTTCTGGCAAATGTGGCTTCTGAATATGGACTTCGGCGTTTCCACTTTGCAATTCCAGAACAGGTCTTATGTTGGCATCTGCTAGTTTTGGGACTTTTTCCAAGAACAGTAAGACTTGCAATTATCTCTTGGACTTCTGCCTATCTTGTTTGGTGTTCGTGTTTAATGAGATGTTGCTTTACTGACTAAAACAAACTATGTTTGAATGGTTGTGTGTTTAATAATAATCAATTAAAATGTGATTTTTTGTGGAAACACCTGTTCTTCTCTTAAATCTAAATTTAGAGATATGGGACATGGCATATTTCATTTGTACCTCTAGTTTACACAGGCAGTTGTTGCAATCTGCTCAGGAAGAACTGAGGAGCTGATAAAAATAGAAAGCATCCATCTTGCTGACTCACTGAAGGCCACCGATCCTCAAGAGGTGAAAAATGGCACTCATATTCAAGAGCATAGAGAGTCACATGTAAACACCTCCCATCTCAGGACACACATTGTTCAGTGACACTCAAGGCAACAAAAAACATAAATCAGTTGGAAAATGACTTTGGATGGTATTATTTCTAAACTTGCCAGCAAGAGAATGTAACAGAATATTAATAGCAAAATAACAAGAGTTGAAAGTGACCTTGAGGTCTTCTAGTCCAACCGCCTGCCCAAGCAGGAAGCCCTATACTTTTACACAAATCATTGTTCAATCTCTTCTTAAAAACCTCCAGTGTTGAGCACCCACAACTTCTGGAGGCAAATCATTCCACTGATTAATTGTATGGTCACGAAATTTCTCCGTAATTTTAGGTTTGTTCTCTCCTTGATTAGTTTCCATCCATTGCTTATTATCCTGCCTTCAGGTGTTTTGGAGAATAAGCTGACCCTCTCTTCTTTGTGGCAGCCTCTTAGATATTGGAACACTGCTATTATGTCACCCCTAGTCCTTCTTTCCATTAAACGATTGTGATTCCCCAAAAATAAGACCCTGTCTTATATTTTTTGCCACCAAAAAAAGGCACGTCTTATTTTCGGGGGGGGGGGGGGAATGTTGTTGTCCCGGCCTACTTTTTGCTGTCAGAGGCCTTTAGGAACTTCTTATGTGGCCGGCAAGGCTTTCCTGAAGGCCTCGGCAGCCGATAACAGAGCTCCGGATTGATCCGGAGCTCTGTTATCGGCTGCAGAGGCCTTCAGGAAAGCCTTACCGGCTGCAGAAGAAATGGGCCAGCAAGACAGGTGCCGTGGTGTGTGAGGCCTGGCTGCAACTATCCGAAGGTAAGTAATAGCAATAGCACTTTACTTATATACCGCTTCATAGTGCTTTACAGCCCTCTCTAAGCGGTTTACAGAGTTCAGCATATTGCCCCCAACAATCTGGGTCCTCATTTTACCCACCTCGGAAGGATGGAAGGCTGAGTCAACCTTGAGCCTAGTGAGATTTGAACAGCTGAACTGCTGAACTAGCAATCAGCTGAAGGTCGCAATGCTGCTTTTAACCACTGCGCTATCTCAGCTCCTGTAATAGGGCAGTTCCACACACACCTCATCCTCCCCCAGCTTAATTTTTACCCATGCACCCTGGAGTTGGTGGGGTCTTAATTAGGGCTTATTTGGGGGGTAGGGCTTATATTTGGCGCACGTGTAAAAAATAAAGCTAGGACTTACTTTCGAGGTAGGTCATATTTTCGGTAAAACACGGCAGACCTACCCAATTCCTGAAACCGTTCTTCATATGTTTTAGCATTCAATCCCCTAATTATCTGATTGCTCTCCTCTGCACTCTTTCTAGAAGCTCAACATCTTTTTTATATCAGGACTCTGAAATACTATGATTTTTAATAGTAACATTCCTGTTTATTTTTCTTTCAATTATGTGGACTTTTTTTTGAAAGTGTATGCTTGTGTGCGCGTGCACGTGTCTGTGTACTTTACCCATGGAGAATTCTGCATGCTCAATACCTAGCACTGGGTTGTGATGAGGAGACAGAAAAAATGGTCTTCGTGATCTGATAGAGCAATGGAAGCACCATGCTAGAAAGCTATGCTACATATCTCAGCCTGATATTTCTGCCTGATCTGGTTCCCCTCCGACTAACAGTGTATAACAGCACTGTTCATTGGAATTCATAGAATCATTGGGCTGGAAGGAACCTTGGAGGTCTTCTAGTTCAATTCCCTGCTTAATGCAGGAGTCCTTATACCATCCCGGAAAAATGGTTGTCTAATTTCTTCTTGAAAACCTTCAACAATGGAGCACCCACAAGTCCGGGAGGCAGGCTGTTCTATTGATTAATCAGTCTCACTATTAGGAAATTCATCCTTATTTCCAGGTTAAATTTCCTTCTGATAAGCTTCCACCGTTGCTTCCTGTCCTGCCCTCAGGTACTACGGAGAACAAATCGACCCCTTCCCTATGACAACTCTTCAACCACTGGAAGATTGCTATCATGTCCCCCCCCCCCCCCGAGTCTAAACATATCTAGTTCCCTTAGTAGTTCACTGTATAGCAATAGCATTTAGATTTATATACCGCTTCCAGTGCTTTACAACCCTCTCTAAGGGGTTTACAGAGTCAGCATATTGCCCCCCAAAAATCTGGGTCCTCATTTTACTGACCTAGGAAGGATGGAAGGCTGAGTCAGTCGATGAGAATTAGCCTGCAATACTGCACCACCACGGCTCGTATGATGAAAACCTCTTATCATCTTTATTGCTCTTCTCTGCACTCTTTCAATGACCTCAGATCTTTTTGCATTGGAGTAACCAGACCTGGATTCAGCATTCCAAATGTTGTCTCACTAGTGTACTATAGAGTGGTACTATTACTTCCTGTAATCTTGATGCTATCCCTCTGTTGATGCAGCCTAGAACTGAGTTTGCTTTTTTGGCAGGTGCAGCACACTACTGACTTATAATTAAGTAGTGATCTATAAGTTCTTCTTTGGGATCCATCCTATGCATTTGCTTTGTGGTACATTACTGCAAACAGACTGCAAGAATCCTATGGCATGAATGTTACTTTTTTAAAAATATATCAATTCATTTTAACCAACACTGTACAATATTAGCATGAGCCACTGCTGTGCTCATAGAACCGTACACAAGACAGGTGATTTCAGGATTTCCTAGTTTAGTGCCCTTCTGCTAATTTAGTTTTCTAAGGATTTGGGAACTTAGGTAGTCATCTCACATTTGTACCTTGAATTATCAAAGAAAAGAAGATAAAAGCTCAGATGCCAAGAAACAAATTCAATTGCTCACCACATTTCCAGCTTCAGCAGCTAACCTGGCAGCATACCGAGCAATTAACCGATGTTCTTCATCCAGTCTGCTAGGACTATCCAGGACACTGCTAAAGGAAAGAGATCTCACATTTACCAATTGGTATTTGCAACTCCAGAATATCAAATCACACTAGGAAGATAAGTGATTGTCCAACACGACACAGAATTTAAGCGGTGTATCTTAGGAATGCATTCTCAAGCTTAACTCATGAGCCAATCATGCCCAATTTCATTTCTGCATAAAAAAGTAATAATTCTAGCATTATGGCTTCTAACTGCATTTTGTTGAAAAGTGTATGTAGAACTGCAACATATTTTCCATGTAGTATTTCTGGGAAGCACTGCATTTACAGTATGTAAGCAAGCTCACAACACTTGTCATTTACCAGCATCACTATTTCCAATATCAATTTTTGAAATTTAAGTGTGATTTTAAAAAAATGGGTAAAAGATGTTTTAGTATGAAATAGTATAAAAAATAACATTGCACTGACTTTGTGTCACAGCATAAAGACTGGGTGATTGGCTCATAGACTCAAAACATGAACGCACATATCCAAACCATATTTCTTCAAAAAGGTAGTAGAATAACATTAGCATAAATTTCAGGTGTAGAATTTCTGTTATGAACCCATTATGTCCCCTAAAAAGGAAATATGGGAGGAGGGGAAACAAAGGAATAATATATGATGACAAAGTCATATGAATGGTTTGCAAAAACAAAATAAGAACAAAACATAACAACCAAAGTGAAACACTTGTATTTTAATAGGCAGAAGCATCTTGTACTTTGCTTTTCAAGGACAAATGCAGTAAACAGTGTCAAATATGTTGGTATCCTAAAATCCAGTCAATGTGAATGGGATTTTTATGGCTGAAGAACATTAAAAACAACTAGGGCTTCCAGTTAAAGTTTTCATTGTGCAATTTTTCATTGCATCCTTCAAGCCAAGCCAAGACAGAATAACTGCAAGTTGCCACTGGATTGGTAGCAAGAGGGCAACTATTTATCACATCAGGTGCCAAAGCAAAAAATGTCCAGCAGTATTCTTCCTCAGATGGGTCCCAAAACAAGTCTTTTCTCTATTGAAGGTTTGCTAATGATTGCCAGGACAGCTGAGAAAACACTAACTTTTAGGAGGAATTAAATCAGAAATCTGATTAAAAGCTGCAATATGAACAGGCTCCCCCCCCCCTTCCTAGCATTTTCCAGTGCAGAATCTGGGTTTTTTGGGGGGCAGGCAGGTGGGAGGGGGGAAATAAACCAAATATTGATCCATTGGTTGTGACAGGAATTGACCAACCAGCTTGGTTGGCCTAGCCTAATATTGTGGGTTGAGAGAGACTGACTACCCAAAGTCACCCAGGTGGCTTTCATGCCTAATGTGGGACTAGAATTCACAGTCTCCTGGTTTCTAGCTTGGTGCCTAATTCGCTAGACCTAATTGGTTCTTCTTAGGCTGTACCGCTAGACCTAATTGGTTCTTCTTAGGCTGTACCGCTAGACCTAATTGGTTCTTCTTAGGTTGTACCGCTAGACCTAATTGGTTCTTCTTAGGCTGTACCATGACAAACTTGATCACATAACAAGTGATATGTTGACAGATAGAGTTGCTTATACCAGAACAATGCCATGTATCAAAAAAAAGTTTTATCATTAAAATGAAAACTTTTTAATGTCTCAATGAGCTAAAAGTAAACCCAGATTCTTTTAAGCTGAAGTCACAACAAGTTATTTATTTGATTTATGTTGTTTTATGCTGGGTTTTTTTTCTTTTGAAGGAAACCTGTTTATGGTGCTTCCAAATTTTATGGCAGATACATGCAATGCCTGGGACTTGTGGGCACATTTGAAATGTTGGGTGTAACTTTCCTAAAATGGAAGCTATCAGGAAAGTACAAGTTACAAGGCATTCATATTCACCAAAAGTCAAATATTGGAATTGCCCTCCACAATCTCCTCTATTACCCTCCTGTATTCTCTACTTTTAAGAATGACTATGGAGGCCAAACACATACAGTATTTATAAATATGTTAGAAATTGGCCAACTGGTTTCCAAATTGGCAACTGCCCATTCTTTAAATATTTTTTCTAATCTAATATAAACAACATAACCCATTTTGGAAGGAAGATTGGACACCACTTTGCAAAGCATGGCTTTATAGGACAATGTAAATAGTGCCCCTTCTAGAAATGATCCCACTCAGAGGATCAAAAGGTGCTGAGAGATATTGCATTGCCTATTTTGGCAAGGACTTACTGGCTTTGTTTGTGAGAAGTAATTCTTTTCCTTACACTACTCTTTTTAAAATGCTTTTTGGCAGCATAAGGTAACCCAACTCCATTTTTCATATCAAAGCATCAGGCATCTAGCAGGAATGGGAAAAATCAGTATGGCACAATACACCATTCTAGGTTATCTCTGGTAGATTCATCCCAGGGCTATCTTTAAAGAAATTAAGGTTAAGTTCTGAAATTCTGAAATTCAGGAATTTGGAAAAGATCTGGGATTACTTCTAGAGTAGACAAAACTGCTAGAGCTATCCATTAGAACATATTCTCATCAATGACTCCGCTCAAACCATAGAAATCTTGATTCTTCCTATAACAATTCAGTAGTTCCTCATTTGAAGTGTAGAGGAAAACATTATTCACACTTCCCCAAATTTAGGGGTCTTTAAGAAATTAAAATATTTCATAGTTGTTATATTTCATGCCCAACACCATTTATTTGCTTGAACCGTAGCAAGAAGCCCAGTGAAAACTCATTTTTATATTTGTTCCAAATTTCCATCAGATTGTTATAAAACAGAAGCTCCTTTAAAGCAATCTCGTTTGAAATCCAATGAGTGCATCTATAAACCTCTCAACTTTAAATTGCCTCTTTTTTTTCTTCATAACATTTAGTCAGATCTCCCTTTTAAAAAAATAAATAAATCCATTTTCAAGCAAACATAGATAAAATAAAAATGAATAACCAGAGATCTTCCTAACACTTGTTTTAGTTAGTGGATGGGCTAGGCCAGTGGTTCTCAAATAGTGGGGCGGGCCCCCCTGGGGGGGCGCGAAGCGATGCCAAGGGGGGCGTGTATGACCCTGGGGAACATGCGTGGTCCCTCTCGATTGATTCCCCCAGACGGGGAGTGTTTTCCCAGTTGCACCCATGCTCCTGCGCCAGCTCCTTCCTGGCATTGCAGCCTCCCAGGAAGCGGGATGGGCTGCGGGGAGGCCTCTGCTGCTCCAACCATTCGCTGTGAGTGCCCGGCAGAGGTGGCGCTTATGAGCCAGGCCGGCGACCCCAAAACATCGGCTTGATTAAGCTGGCCTGCCCCGTGTCAAAAGAGGGCCCTAACCATGGTAGCCTATGCCTGCCTAACCGAAAACAGGCTCCACTGAGTTCAGTGTGACTTACTCCCAGGCAAGTGGGTAGAGCAGCCTTCTCCAGCCAATAGTTTGCTTGCAGCTTATAATAAGTAAAATAATAAATATTAACACTAAAATTCCATTGGGGCCCAGATTGGAGAGTTGGGGGGGGGGCGCGAAAGGTTTACTTCTTCCTAGGGGGGGGCGTAACAGAAAATAATTGAGAAGCACTGGGCTAGGCCAACCCAGCTGCCTATATAGGGCATCCAACCAAGTTCTGAAAGGGAAGAGAATAATCACCCTGTGTACCCCATACCCCTTCCACAGACAATCTGCTTGCCTAGCACTAACCGTGTGCTGCTTTGTAGCTGGCTCACATAGGCTGCTATCAGCACATGCTCATCACTGAGCCCATCGGAGGGGGCGAGGCTTTGCTGCAACCTAGGGATATTGAAAGCAAAGGAAGCAAAACTCAACAGAAATGAAGATGAGGCAATGAAATAATGTAAATTATTTGAGGAATATAACATGATTAAAAAATAATAGTTAACATATGTAAACGTTAGAAGGCGGCAGCGGAGACGGACTTAAATAGGCAGGAGTCTCCTGTTAGAAGCAAGGGATCAACAAGACATGAAGAATGAGGTAGGCCTGTCACTATATTCCTTTTCTCTCCATTTCGGAAACTGTACTATTAATCTGGAGCCTGCAATTCTGACAGGCAGCTAGCAGCATTTCTAGAAAACAAAATACAACAGAGTTCTAATTCATGGAACAGCAAGGATGTTTATTAATTGGCAAACCCCAATGTAACCACTCTCCTGTGCTTTGTTTGTATGCATTAGCACAGTGTTTCCCAACCTTGGCAACTTGAAGATGTCTGGACTTCAACTCCCAGAATTCCCCAGCCAGCGAATGCTGGCTGGGGAATTCTGGGAGTTGAAGTCCAGACATCTTCAAGTTGCCAAGGTTGGGAAACACTGCATTAGCAGATGCAGTGTTCTAACAGACATACAATTAAATGATATACCCAGTCAAAACAGTCTTCTTTTGACAATCCTACATATTCAAATCCATATTTTGGTGTATTCAGAGGACTATGTCATTAGGCTAGGGCATCAGATTGGCTTCCATGCTCTGCCCCAAATTCTTGTCCTTTCAACAATCTGTTACCTTAGTCCTCTAGACAAACTCCTGGAAAAAAAGTTCCTATTTCAATTGTAAGATAGAAAATAAACTCTATTCACTACCTCTCTCTGACCTCCGAAATAGGACATAACATAACCGGAAAGTGGAAGAGGCAGGATGTCCATTAATGTAAGTAGGGCCTAGTTAGACAAAGGATGCCTTTGACAGAAAGGGCCTGCTTCCCATATATTTCCTTTTGTACAATATACTGTAAAAGAAGGCTTAACATAAGGGGGAAAAAGAGGAACAGAGATAGCTCATTTGTGGTCTCAGAAAGAGCAGAGGAAAACAGTTCAGTTCAGTTGAGTCCTTGGAAAACTGATTAGACATGGGGTAAACACTTTTTTGGATATCCCAAAACCAAAGCACAAAAGCAAGCACACACACACACACAAACAAACACAGGGAAAAGAAACAAGAAATGCAAGGCAGGGAAAATTATTGTGGACATTTTACATTTCATTAGTTTGTAAATGTAAGATGATTAATGCATATTATGGATATTCTAGTTTGCTGTGGCATCTTTTTAGGGGTTGATGTATATCAGGAGTGTCAAACTCGCGACAACACGTTGTGGTCACGTGATGTATCACAACTTTTCCCTTCACTAAACGGAGGGTAGGCGTGGCCAGCGTGTGACACATTCGCCTACAGGCCGCGAGTTTGACACCCCTGATGTATATGAATGTAGTGTCATCTTGGATATTCAAGCTAAAAGTCTTAAAAAGTGCATAAAGTTATTTCTTTTTTAGGGATGTTTTGAACTTTTAAAAAAATCTAATACATTACCGAAAAAAAACCAACTAGGAGACTGCTTTACTTTCTCTAAGATTCATTAATTATATCTATATAGGTATTTGTTTTTGAGATGACTTCCATCTTACTGTGCCTAGGAGCCGGCTTGCTCAGAGCTGAATAAATTGTCCTGAAGGAGTCAGAACTCATTTTATGTACCAAGATTAGGCAGTTTCTACAGAAATAATGTTTAGTGGTTAATTGGGAACACTTAATAATGTTACTAAACAATTCAAGTTGCCCTATTTCATTAATTTGAAAAGGGCTGATTGGGTTCATGACATTTTGCTGGATTACTGTATTGTGCTCCATTCTGTTGCCCAATAAATCTTTTTCTTAATTGATTTCTTCTTGTCCAGATTGTGAAAAAGTATTCACTGTCACAAATTCATTCTTTGGTAAGAAAAGTGCTGCTAGCAACAGCAGAAGGGACTTACATTGGCTGAAATACACAGAGGCAATTAACTGGAACTGGAACATTTAGAGCAACTTCCATATTCAGGAAAGCTTATGAAACACTGGATTTTTCTCTTAAACAGGAAAGACAGGTATCTGCAGTAGCTGCTTCCTTGGCTATTATCTATTAATCTTCTAGTTTTACAGCTGTTCTCCTTCTCCTAATAATCTGTGATGTAATGTAATTGGCTGAAGAAAATATTAATTTCTGTGCATTCACCATCACAAGGCAGCATGGGCTGTGCAGCTTATGGCCCCAACTGAAAATCAGATCTTTTTCCAATTTGGAGCAACTGACCTTTTAGAATAACATTTATGGCCTAAGAATATTTACAATGCTCCCCTTTGACCCCACATCTTGCTTTAATGTCATTACACTTTCCAGCTGGCTCGCTTGTGCAGTTTTATGAGCTCGCCATAAAGTTTAGCTTAGTGGCAATGAAAGCCACTCTGTGCAATAAACTAAGAGGCCCTCCACAAGATCCAAATAGCATCATTATCGGAAGGCAAGGAATTAAGCTTCCCTCTTGGATAATGCAAAAGAGGCAGACACCCTGAATGAATGCCTGGCAATATTTTCAAAGTAATATGGCTCTTTGTCCCTTTGGAGGTGAAGAGAAAATTCTCCTTTTTCAGTGAAAGTAGTTACGCTTCACTTAAAGTGAGAAGCTCAGGCAAGGGTCCTTCTGCATAGAAATCCAACTTTCTTCAAGGAGTTTTCCATTGGGTAATATCTGAGAACTTTTTACTGGTAAAGGATGTTTTGACTTAGTATTTGCTAACATAATTTTGGTACTGCTGCTTTTAATTCTTAAAACATTTTTATGCTATTGCTATCTGCTCTAACAGACGCTAGGCTGGAGAGCAGAACATAAATGTTTATAAAACTATTGGAAGTGTGTATGTTAGCATGATTTACACTGATAAACCTCTGCACATATGAGCCATTTCACGTCAATGCCTCAAACTGGAACATTATTTGCCTCACCTTTTAAACAGAAATCCCACCTCTTTGAATTAAAGATTATAGTCCATAATAATACAATTAGGCCAGTCATCTTGAGGGTAAAAGAAATCTGTAGCCCTGATCTACTGAAGTTGTTGTTTATATTAGTGTTTCATTTTCTGCATTGCTCCTGAAAGTGTTTTTAAATGTGAGATGCACTACAGACATTGCTAAAGTAATAAAAAAAAAGTTAGATACTTAATCATATTCACATTCTAATTTTCCTTCAAGGAGTTCAAAGATGTTCTTAGGTTCAGTTATTTTCATACCAATCCCGTGAGGTAGATTAAGCTGACAATGTATATCATTTGGACAAAAAAACCCAAAAGAAAGTCTTGTGGCTGCTTTTTAAAGATTGACAATTTATTCTGACAGAACATTTCACAGACGACAATAGGTTTTAGCAGACACAAATCACATTTTCAGAAGTCAGATTAATCTTGCAGATGATTTGCAAAACAAGAATGAATTTAAGTATTCCACCTTTCTATTCAGAAACTTTTAATTTTCTGCTGAAAAATGTGCAATAAATATAAAGCTAAGATCACAGTGAGGGAGAATGAGAATATAGGCAAAAAACCAACAACATACCCCAGAGTAGATACACAGTGTACCTTTCTTGTTCATTGAAAATTAAATTCTGGTTCACTGAACAACTGGACTGATAAAAGCATTTAATATTCAATTAAACTGGTTCAGACAGGCCTCTCTAAGAAAGGTATTCCTTAACTATTTCTAATATGGACAAAGCTCCATTGTCTTTGTTCACATCAGTGTTGAAAGCAATAAAAAGATCCTTGATAGTAGAACTTAAAAGACTAGCAATTTCATATGGAAGCATACTGTTTTTAGATACTCTTATCTAAATGGTTAACAACTGAGTGCTTCTGTGATGACTCTAATCTAGGCCTCTCATATCTAATTCTAATTTGCTTGATGCAAAATCATATTACAATACCATATGGAGTTTAAATAGTTTCAGCATTAAGTATAAGTAGGAAAGTTTGCAAAAAAATCCACAGGAAGTTTTCAGCTAAAGGAAATGTTAAAAGAGACACGCATACAAAATGAAAGATGGGTGTAATCCCGAAGGAGATGTACTAATAAGAGGCTGATATCTATAGAAAGTAAGTTACAAAGATTAAAGCACAAAAGGAAGTGAGACTTGTAAAGGAAATTAGAAGTAACAAAAAAGACTGTTTTGACTATGTCAGTGATAATTTTAAAAAACTAAGAGGTGAGCTTGTTGCCAGGAGATATTGACAGGAGCACGTAATGGAAAAAGAACTGAACTCTTCAAAGTGGAACTGTGTCCAAATGGACTTAAGCAGAACAATTGACAAAAGAAAGAAAATAAGGACAAGTATAAGTTGTCCTTTTATGAAGGACACTGACAACTAGAATTCTCCAGAGGAGAGCAACTAAGATGTAAGGAGGCTCGAAGGAAAAACCTATGAGGTATCGTTGGCATTGTTGGGTATGTCTAGCCTGGAAAAGATTTTGGGGAGACATGACAGTTATCTTCACATATATGAATGGAGAAGGTAAGAAAAAAAATCATTCAGTCATTTCAGAAAATAGGGAAATAAATAATAGACTCAAATTAGAAGAAAATAGATTTTGGTTGAACATGAGGAAAAAAATTCCTAGCAATAAGATCCAATCAGGAACAATCTGCCTGTAGGTGGTGGACTTTACTTTGTTGGAGATATACAAGTAGAGGCTGCATAACTATCTTCTAGGGATGATATGGAAATAGATCCCTGCATGGTGATCTCCAGGTATCTGTTCAACAATGATTCCATAAGTTCCATAATGTACATTCCTTCTGGCAAAGGGGTTTGAACTTACTGCTCTTGGACTGGTCACAGACAGCATCTTCCATCAGTGAAATTTCTTTTCAAGATGGGCAAAGCAACATTTTCCACACCACTTTAGCTAACACTCTTTGTGAAAAATTAATAAAATAAAAATAAAATAAATAATGCCACCTACAGCTTGCACAACTGTCATCTACATAAGTAGCTTTCAGTTTTTTAAACAAATACTCAGTTAAGAAATAAGAATTGCTATTGCAAGTATCTGAGATAAATAACCAAGTTCAGTTTAGAGAGTTTAATTTACTACTTCCATTCATTTCTCAGGCTTCTAGGGTAAGGTGACCAGACGTCCCGCTTTTGGCGGGACAGACCCGATTTTAAGCCAATTGTCCCGCGTCCCGTATCGTTTCAAAAAAGTCCCGCTTTTTTGAAACGACGCCTTCTGACCGGATGTCTCCCACACAGAAATCTGCGGCCGGTGTAAAAAAAAAAATCAGAGCCGCCCGCACCTTTTTTTTTTCTCTTCCTCTCCCCAGGGTGATTCCCAGCAACGTCCAGGGACTCTTTCAGCAGCCGAGCCAGGCCCCGCCCAGCTTCCTCCCCGCCTCCCGCATGTCATTCACTCTTTGAATCTCGCCCCCCCCGCAGAGAGCAGAGACAGGCTGGCCTGGCTCCGGCACCTTTCCTCCCCAGGAACTGCGAGGTCGGCAGTGAAGATGCTGCAGGGCTGCTCTCCCCCTCCCTTCCTCCCCCGGCAGCCACTGGGAAGGGGATCCAGTTTCCCGGCGATCACGTGCGGCTCGTCCTTGCTCTACAAGGGCTCCCCCCTTCGGGAGCCGGCAGTAGCTTGGCAAGATCGCTCCCAAGAAGCGGCTCCTCCCCCCCCCCGCAAAGAGCAGAGACAGGCTGGCCTGGCTCCGGCACCTTTCCTCCCCAGGAATCCTTTCCCGGGTCTGCCACACGGGGGGAAGGAGCGGAGGCGTGGGGCACCCGCCGGACGCCGCCGAGGAGAGAAGACCAGGCCCGGCTGGCAAGGGCCAGGAAGGATTTTTCCCGCGCCGTCGGCCAGCTTTTCCTCCAGGCCAGATGCAGCAGAGGCTGCAGCTTTGTGCACCACCACCACCCCTTCATCGCAGCCTTTACCAATGCCATGGCCGGGGCCGGGGCTCGTCTCTGCTGCGTCTGGGCCTGGTCTTCTCTCCGGGGCGGCGTCCGGTGGGTGCCCCACGCCTCCGCTCCTTCCCCCCGTGTGGCAGACCCGGGAAAGGATTCCTGGGGAGGAAAGGTGCCGGAGCCAGGCCAGCCTGTCTCTGCTCTTTGCGGGGGGGGGGAGGAGCCGCTTCTTGGGAGCGATCTTGCCAAGCTACTGCCGGCTCCCGAAGGGGGGAGCCCTTGTAGAGCAAGGACGAGCCGCACGTGATCGCCGGGAAACTGGATCCCCTTCCCAGTGGCTGCCGGGGGAGGAAGGGAGGGGGAGAGCAGCCCTGCAGCGTCTTCACTGCCGACCTCGCGCCTTCTTCCCCAACCGGGCGCCCCCCAAGCTAGAACGCCGCCAATGCAAGCCCGCCGGCTAGCGAGAGAAAGGATGGGGAGGGGGGGTCCCGGGCGTCGGGCCCAATGATCTAACCGCTAGGCCACTCTCCCGCTTGCCTCCCCTGCCTTGCCCAAACCTCGCCCTGCCGCCCGCGGGGCTTTGAAAAAAAAGACACACACACACACACACACAACGCACACAATGTTGCTTTTGCTTCAAAACACAAGACAAGACAAGACACCCCAAGGGATGCCCCCCCACCCACCTGGACGCCGACATTAGCATCTTTTGCCTTCTGCGCATGCGCAGAGGGCAAAACTCAAATGACGGCGTCCAGGCGGCCCCGCCCCCCCGCCAATGTCCCGCTTAAAAAAAAAAAATCTGGTCACTTTACTCTAGGGTCTATAAAAATCTTGAGCCACTTTGAACTACAAAGCTCTTCCTTAAGTATATAATAGCAATTCAGGTTATAGCTACATGGAAGGGCATGCTTGTGGCAACACTTTAATTAAACTAACATTTAACTGAATTAAACAAGGAACATTTCTGACTACTCTAAATGACTAGAACAAGCCAACCAGGAAGTTCATGGAACTAGAAATGTGATAGTTGTTTAACTAATTGCAAACATGATTATGGGGCTGCCAAAGAAAGTATAACCATTTAAAATACATTCTTATTTGACTTCAAGAGGAAGCCTCCTTAAAATGAGTGGTCTGGGAAAAAGAAAATTATAAGAAAAATAGGGACAAATATTGTACATTCCAAACACTTTGGAAAAGCACAACAAATCCTGAACTGGAATGCCAATTATAGGTTAAAAATATACCAAATAAAGCTTTAAATATATATTTAAAACATTTCACTTTCACTATTGTATGAATGTATTTATTCTGGAATGTACAGTATGTATTTATTCTGGAATCTTAAAACATATTTGTGTTAGCATGATGTTATAATGCATAATCTGATAATTTTTAATAATAAGGAAACAGGATAATAATGTGGTTTAGCAATTCAAATATTCTCAATATACTTTTTTAAAAAAAATTAATTTTTTGAAATCAAGAGTTAACAGGTAATTTGAGGGTTTTGATAGTCTTGAAATGGAATCGGGCACCTAAACTATAAAACTGATTTTAGATTTCCTGTAGAAGTCCAGTAAACTATTAGAACAAGAAGCTGGAATGAATAAAACTTTTGTTACAATCCAGTACAGAATTTACATGGAGGGGGGGGGAGAGAGAGAGGAGTGAATGAAATTTTCAGTTCATTGGATAGATTCCTCTGATGCACATTGGCATTAAAGATCCTAAAAAGTTTTCTGCAGAAAAAATGTGCTATTTTTTTTGCATATTTGAATCAAATGGTGCATTATGTATTTTAAATCTCTGTAACTCCATTGTCTTTCTCAGTGTGAAATACAGACCTGTGTCTATACAGCACACTGTAGAATGAATTCCTGTGCAGTATATCATATGAAAGGTAGACATATTGTGCATTGTCCTGTTTCTTCCCACCCCCAAATCAGATCACTATCAAATGGTCCCTACTTCCTCATGCAGTAACAAATCCAGAGGCAGAAATATAAAGTTTTGGCTCCTTCGGAGGAGAGCTTGCCCAAGACTGTAATTTCTACTTTATTTACACTGACTCAAGCAGGTCATATTGCAAGCAAACTCCTGCGTTTGTCAGCAAATCACTGAAACTACATTTGATGCCTACAAAAACTGAAGGTTCTCCAAATGTCCTATTCTAGCTAGAATTATCAGTAGAATCTTTTTTTGCCTCTGAATTTAAAAAAAAAAAAGACTGCTTTTCTTTTCTTCTTTACTAGTAGTAGAAGGGTTGGAAAGAGGTTCTCAATCATTAAGAAACATTTGTCATTCTAAATGACAAACATTTTCATAAGTCAGCTAAACTCACAATATCTTCAAATCACACAGGATTTAGCTGCATTCTTGATTCACAACCAAGTCCAGGCATATTAGGCTAAGAGAAGAGAGAAAATATGACAAATTCAAGAAGATTCGTATTAGAAATCATGGGATGCTTTGATTGATTCAGCTATTGGAAGCACTGATAAAGCTTCAGGTTATCAATTGTATTTCAGCTTTAACACAGTAGAGAGATTTGAAAGCTATTAGAGGGAAAAGTAAGATAAAAATGTATATTTGTATGCAGGAATATTTGCAGCTGAGATTTCTATTTATGCAGGATTTCGTTAAACCTCAAATTTTTATTTTTACAGTTACAAGTCTCTAACAAATTAACTCAACAGGCTCTCAAGCCTTAACACTTTCGTGCGTTGACTTTGTATATTAACATGTACTATACCAGTGATGGCAAACCTTTTTTGGTACGCGTGCCAAAAGGGGGTGTGCGCGCGTGCTAGCGTGCCCACACGTGCCCACACCCATTCCCTCCCCCCCACGCATGCACACAACCCCCCCACGCTGCCCCTTCACATGCACCCCCACCCCACCCCCACACAAAGGCCTTACCAAAGCCTGGGACGGTGAAAAATGGCAAAACGGAAGTTCGTAAAAATGCACTTTCGGTTTGCCCATTGGGCTGTTTTTTGCACTCCAGGGCTTCAGGAAGCTTCTCTGAACCCTCCGGAGTGCAAAAAACAGCCCAACGGCAAACCGGAAGTGCGCTTTTCCGAACTTCCGTTTTGCCCGTGGAGCTGACAGGGCAACGCCTCGCGTGCCCTCCGATATGGCTTCGCGTGCCACCTGTGGCACGCGTGCCATAGGTTCGCCATCACTGTACTATACAGTAATATAATTGGTTTGTATTTTGTTTAGTATGGACACATTACATTATGGTATAGCACGATGTACAAGATAGTTCCCTATGGCATACTTCAAAAAAAAATAAATCCCTGGTTTTAGAATTGTGTATAAAAAGAGCCACTGTTTTGTTTGGCATGGAAATTTACATTCTGAATCCATACTAACCATATGATTCCTGAATGCAAGCACTTATCAAATTCTTCCTAGCTAGATTTCTGAAACAAAGCTCATCACAAGCTTTAGGCCTAAGGCAAGGAAGCCCAACTCTTAGTGCTAGATATGCTAACACCATAGCTGCCTTTTGGTAAAGTAAGTGTTCTTTCAAGTCAAATTTGACTCTGGCAAATAGTCTTCTTGGCAACAGTTCAGAAACACATTTATTCTTGATTTTTTTTCCAACTTCCTAGTCTAGTAGAAAACCTGGGATTTCTTGATATTCTTTTCTTCAAATACCAATCTGGTCAGTCTCTTAGCAGCTCTCTTAGTTTCGGTTTTAGTACATGTCACGTAGTGAATATTGTCAGTTGTATGTATATGCAGGGTAATGCACCCCTATCCTAATATTATGGTACATTTCATGACAAGCAGGACACGTGATGTAATCATGTACACATGTGTGCATTCCTGATTCTCCATTATTCTTCTTGTGGTTTTGGCTCTGACTGGGAGCGGTCGCATTTGATAAGCAAGAATGTAATTATTCAGAATTTATTGTTTTTGTACGGAAATAAATACTTTATTAGACCTTTTAACTTCGGTTTCATTTCTAAATGTCTGAGCTCTGAGAGAAAGATCAATCATCGCCTCTGTGAGATCAATTCTCACTCTAACAGTACAGTTTTTAAAAATATTGTTATCTGTGTAATTTTAATGTTTTAATATTTTAATTATGTTTTACTGTTTTATAAGCCGCCCAGAGTCACCTCATAGGGGAGATGGGCAGCATAAATAAATAAATAAATAAATAAATAAATAAATCTGGTCCAACCATGCTTAACCTTTTCAAGACCAGTCCAGGTTGACTAATTGCTGTAGTCTTCTGTGATGGGTTTTGGTGCTTAGATCAAATCATGTATCTTCAGTAAATGCAGTTTTCCCCACAATGGACTATCTACATATAAGAGCACCTAAGCGCTGGGTATCATAATCAATGCTGAGATATCGTTCTGAAACGTTCAGTACTGTGTATGTCAAACAAACTTAGATGCAGTCTTCAGAAGCCCACCAGGACTGAATTGTGGCATATTACTTCTAGGTACAATTGAAGAAGCCGGTGATCTCCTTTAAAAGCCTACATGGACTGAGTCCTAGGTCCCTTTGAAATAGCTTACGCCAAACAAGATCTGCTTGCCGAAGATATGCCCGTGGAGTTGCTGATAGTTTCACTCTTTAGGACAGGGGTCTCCAACCTTGACAACTTTAAGACTTGTGGACTTCAACAGCAAAGCTGGCTGAGGAATTCTGGGAGTTGAAGTCCACAAGTCTTAAAGTTGCCAAGGTTGCTTTAGGAGGTGTGAGGAGAGGGAACTTAGAGACCAGTATTTTTTGTGGAAGGGCTCCTCCTATTGAATGCCCTTCCAGCAGGTAGAAGAACCATGTTCTCTCTCACACACATTCAGGAAGCTTTGAAAACCATGGCTTTTGGAGACTAAACTGAGGTCGGTCAGAGATACTAGAGTATGATGACTTTTTGATTTTGATTATATATGGCACTATTGTTTTATGATTAGAGAATTATGTTTGCTGGACATTTTGATAATTTTTATCACTGTGTTGTGTGTTCTTGCCTGTAAGCCACAGAGTCAAATGATTGAAGTCACCTGAAAATTCACCAAATCCTGTTCTGACTTTCTTGAGAACAAATGAAGCTACACAGCATTTCTCTCAGACCCTTTACTCTCCTCCTGGAATTTTGCCCACTTATTTATTTTATCCTAAAAATCAAATCAACCAATAAAATCTAACTACCTTAAACCAGCTGGACTCCATTAGAAACAGGGCCTACTGTATATCAGAATAAAATAAGGTGACCAGACATCCCACTTTTGGCGGGACAGTCCCGCTTTTGAATAATTTGTCCCGCGTCCCGCGGCGTTTTAAAAAAGTCCCGCTTTTTTTAATTTGAATTTGCGCAAAGCACCTCGCTTCCCTCGAGCGGATCTTGAGGGAAGATCATGCTAAAATCTCGCCAGCTCCGGGCCGGGAAAACCCCCCACCACGCTCCAATGTGCCCGAAGGTCTAAAAGTTCAGCGCCTCGCACGCTCCGCCCCGCTTGACGGCAACAGCCAGGAATTGCGCTTCCAGAGGCGTAGAGGGAGCAGCGGCTTTCCCGGGTCTGCCACACAGGGGGAAGGAGCGGAGGTGTGAGGCACCCGCCGGACGACGCCCCGGAGAGAAGACCAGGCCCGGCTGGCAAGGGCCAGGAAGGATTTTTCCCACGCCGCCAGCCAGCTTGCTCTTCCTCCACTGGCCTGGCACGCCAAACTTTGCGTGGCAGCGGGAAGCAGCCCGAGAGCTGGGGTGGGTGCCCCACATGCTCAGCGGCTGGGCCGAGCCCTGCACACCCCTCTGCCTCCTGCCTCACCTGCCTCCTCCTGCCAGGCGGGGAGGGAGAGCAGTGAGAGAGGCAGCGGCCCCTGCCAAGCGCAGCGCATGGAGGCGGCGGGCAAGGCGTCCCCAGCACACCTGTTAATCCGGCCGGCCACGCGACTACAAGTGCGGCGCGGAAGCCGCTGGTGGCCGGGTGGGCGACAGCCCCCCGGGCGGGTATAGGGCCAGGCCTGCACTTGGAAGGGGCCGCCGCTCTCGCTGCTCTCCCTCCCTGCCTGGCTGCAGACGTCTGCCTGCCCTCCCGAAGCAGCGCTGCCGCAGTTCACTTTTGTTTCGCGGCAGGAGAAGGAAGAAAGCGGGCAGCGAGAGCATCAGCCTCTTCCAAGCGCAGGCCTGGCCGTCTCCCCACACGGAGGGCTGCTGCCCGGCTGGCTGGCGGCGGCTTCTGCAATGGAGGCAGCACACGGCTGTGAAGAACCCTCACCACCCGCCCTCCCGGAGCACCACAGCCGCGGTTTGCTTTCTTCCTTCTCCTGCCGCTGTCCCTCTCCGGGCCAGACGCAGCAGAGGCGAGTCCCGGCCATGGCAGCAGTAAGGGCTGCGATGAAGAGGGGGGGTGTTTGGGGGGGGTGCACAAAGCTGCAGGATAAGAGAGACGGACCCCTCCCGTCTTGCTCCCCTAGAAAAACCCCCCCCGTCAATGGTGTCCCGCTTTACAAATATTAAAATCTGATCACCTTAGAATAAAAGGAACTAGGAATACTAAGCTAAGAAATTATAAAGTTGTAAATAGTGATGGTGCTAATACTATTAATCTCCCAAAGCCTTCTGAAAGGAGATTCCTTGGGAGATTAATGTGTTTTTCATGTGCATCTAGAAAGCCATGAGAATAGGGGCCATCCATGCTTCAAGGAGCAAGCTCTTGCAGAAGTGGAGAGCTGCTTCAGGAAACACCCACCACCAACCGCATTATCTTGGTTGGTGTAACTTCTTAGCAGGTACTCCTTAAGCAGGACAGAATTGAAAATGATAGTGTTTATCCCTTCAACTCCTAGGAAATGGCAGAAATTAATGTAGCTCATGCTATCTAACTCCAATATACAGGAATTGCTATAATCCTTTATGTCTAATTACAGTAGCCACTCTACCCCAGCAAATTAAGAAACAAGTGATATTTATCCTATACCAGAGGTCTTCAAACTTGGCAACTTTAAGACTTGTGGACTTCAGCTCCCAGAATTCTCCAGCCAGCATAGCTGGCTGGAGAATTCTGGGAGTTGAAGTCCACAAGTCTTAAAGTTGCCAAGTTTGGGGACCCCTGCCCTATATAGTATAAACCCTATACAGTATAAAGATTAAATTTATATAAGAGAAAATAAAAAAGAAATACATTATTTACACAAACAGGGGGGGAGAAACTCTTAATACTAATAGTATTTATTTAATAGTAATTATTAAATATAAATAAAAAGCTGCCCATAGTATCCCTGTGGTAAGATGGGTGGCCAATAAAATTTAACAGTAAATAATACATGGAATTTAAAAAGAAAGTACAACTGAACTTTGCTCACAAGAAGAAGGAAAGGTCTCTAATATACAATAGACAAGAGATTGTGAGAGACAGAAATTATCAAAAATTCTGCTCTTCAGTTGGAAGCCCTTTCAGTCAGCAGCAGGTGACTATTCACTTATGGTGGTTTTCTTAAATCCAGTAGATAAAAATTTGATTTTCCAATTATGAGAGCATGCATAGCTGGTAAGCAAGTAACATATTTTCAGCATAGATGAGAAAAAGTGCCCCCCTCCACACACACTCTCTTGCTGAAGAAGTGTCCATGGTCTGTTGTGTCTTCGGTTCTTTTTGTAAACTGATCATGTTTTAGGTTCAGTTTGAGAACTCTAAAGGTAATGCCGTAATATTAATAAAGGCCTTGAAAATAAGAGTAAGGGAGAAGAGGAGTAAAGAGAACGTTCTGCTTGCAGGAAGCTCCACTTTTTCTTCCATCAAGGCCTCATTGATTCATATTAAAAAAAAATCTTACTTAGGTAGATTTGTGGGGTGGGGTGGGGGTGGAAGAACCATCAAAGTGTCAAAACAAAGCTTTATTCCACAGTCAGCATTTCCACATGCAGTAGTAAACTCCAAGGAAGAGACTTAGTGTTTCAAAACTGGCTTTAGAATATTCCAAAAAACTGAAACATATTTTTGTTGTCCAGAGGCAAATACCTGAGCTGAGTGCAACAATCCCCCAAAATGCAGGTATCTCAAAGAGAAGACCTACCCACCCATCTCCAAGTACTCCTACCTTTTTGTTGGCGTGGGGGCTCCGGAGGACACATGGGTAACCATGGCATCATTCATGTTAACGAGAGGCCGAGAAGGGCTGAAATAGAAAATGTTTGTCGGATGTTAAGCTCCAGAAAGACAGAATAAGGGGGAAATGCTTACTAGTGGTTACTGAAATGCTATCTCCCTTATCCCCTGCATAGTTTCTTTACCTATTTTGCTGCAAAAGTAAGAACTCCTGATATAGGAACCCTACCTGGCTGTTGCCATGCTTTTTCATCAATTTCACCAGAACCATTTCCAGACAAAGAAAGGAGTTAATGTCACAGGCAATATAGAACTTGTTATAAGTGACGTAGAACTCTTGGCGGAAGGTGAAATGTAAATAATTTTAAATATACAAAATTCCTCACCTTTGCACCTCAGGCGCAGGCAAACTAGAAAACCTACCAGAGATGGCTCTATTTCCTTATGGGATTTTCCAGGCCCTCGTAGATTATCATAAGGAACTTCTGCTCTCAGAAATCAAGGCCATGAAAGTATGGAAGGAATTCACCCTGGTGAGGGCTCAGAATAGTTATGCAATTGCAAAATGTTCATGACCAAAAATAATTAAAAAAAGAACCCCAACAACAACACTACCACCACCACTACCCCAGGTCTCCTTACAAGTAAAATCACGATTTTGCAATGCTTGCTTCTACATTTTTCGACATACCAAGTGCTGCAGAAAAAAAATGAGCCCTTTAGTCTTTCTAATATTATTCACAAGAGTAATTGACAGATGCATCACTCTCTTTTTCAATAAAGATCTTGGAACATGTCTGAAGTCAGTTATGTGGGGAAGAGTCTTCCAATTATAGAACTCAAGAATGTGTTTTCTTTGCAGTAGGTCAACAATTAATCTCTCTTCCCTCCACATTTCAATCAAGAATGCAAGGAATGCACGAAGAAGTGAAGTTCAAGCATTAGGCTGCTCTTTTAAAAAGTAATTATTTCTCAAATCTATTCTATCTATTAAAGGCTCGTGTCAAATAAACCAAAGGGCACCCAAAATTAGAGGTCAGATTTAGAAGCCTCAGAAGTCCAAGATGTAAAATACACTATTATCGCCTCTTCACCAATCTAAAATCTATCAAGCTACAATCAGTTCAACCACTTATAAACTGTATACCATCTACCTTCACTATAGTGGATTTTAATTAAGAAACAAGAACAATGTCATTGTAAATGTGAGCATTAGGAATTATTGAGGAAAGATTATTAGGAATTATTGTGGAAATGTATTTTGTTTTCTGCTAGAACATGCATGCATGGCTGGCTCAGGAATTCTGGGAGTTGAAGTCCACAGGTCCTCAAAGAACCATAGTTTGCCCACCCCTGTGCTAGAATTAAGAATTCCAAAATGAATTAAAAAAAACAAAACAGAAGTTTGTTGCAAAATCATGACCTGAGTTCTCAGCATTTCCACATAAATATTTCCTGCTGATTAGATAGAATTATAGACTTGGAAGGGCCATTTAGGCAACTGAGTTCAACCTTCTGCTCAGCACAGGTATAGAAATTAAAATATCCCTGATAGTTCGTTCAGTCTCTTCTTGAACATATCTTGCAAAGAGAAGTCCACTACTTTAATAATTGTTTGCTTTTATTCTTAATATTTTTCCCTTAACGTTTCACGAGAATCTGCTTAGTGTAACTTAAAGCCTAAAATAAGGGAAGGCAAAGGCTACCAAGTTGAATAGATCTCGCCATACTTTGAAACATTTGTACAAAAGAATTATTTGAAACAATAAAAGAATTAAAAGTATAGCCTGCATGCTTCTAATAAAAAAAATGCGCATGAGAAAACAATCTATCCCTTAGGTCACTGCGTCTTCCAGCTGCTTTATGCATTATTCTACTACAGAATTAAGGACTTTTCATATAGAAAGTTTGGTTTCCTGTAGGCATGAAAGAACAATAGTGAGAAGAAAGGGATTTCATTGCCAACTCATACTAGACAATTAGCCTCTTACTGCCTCACTAAGCTTTTTCTTTCTTAGTTAATTCAGTTGATTAATGAATTGATTCCTTTTACTTGCATTCTGTTGTAAAAGTGTGGCCAATCACTGCTGTCTAACAAAAAACTAAAAACAATGGTATTTGCACAATCAGCATCTAGTTACAGTGCTATTCAGCACTATTGAGAGGGGTAAATGAATTTATCGTTTGAAGACAAAAGGTCAGCAACACAAGCAATCTCCTGGAAGTTTCCTGTTAACCCACCTGTGGTGAGCCTCCACTTAAGAGCAATAAGAACCCCGGGTCAGAAACCCCAAGCAGATAAGGCAGAATTGGCATCCTACAAGATTTTAATTCTAACTCATAAATAATGCCAACCTAGTACAAAAGTTGGTATTGCTCTAATTGCCCAAGAAAGCAAACAAAGCAGTCTGGAAACATGTACGTTATTATAAAGCAAATCATTCATAAACTTGCTGTTGCTCTTGCATACACAAACTTATACATTTCTATCTATAGAACACTATCTCTGTAAGAACAAACACAAACACACACACACACACACACACACACCTTCCTAGAGTTGAGACTGACTGGACCAAGGTCAACCAGCTGGCATTGTGCCTACAGCAAGAACTCACAGTCTCATGGATTCTAGCAGGTGGACCACTACACTAAACTGGCTCACAATGGATATAAAGCAGAACCAGGGGTGGGTTCCTTTTTTTTTTTACTGTCACTCTGTGGGCGTGGCTTATTTTGTGAGTGTGGCTTGCCAGCCATGTGACTGGGTGGGCGTGGCTTGCTGGCCATGTGACTGGGTGGGCGTAGCTTCTTGGATTGCTGAAGGGAGGGGAACTGAGATAGGTCCTGCCGCCCATTCCCCCTCCCGTCAGCAGCTCGAGAAGCCTCAAACGTGCGAAAATGCCTAGGATCATCACTGCGCATTCATGGCTTCTCGGACTGCTGAAGGGAGGGGAATGGAGATAACTCCTGCTGCCCATTCTTTCAGCATCTCACGCGCTCCCTCAGCCATCCTCCCCTGCTTGGACTCACTGTGGGGTAGGAAGGCAGCGCATGCGCAGTGCCGGAAGTTCGGCTTCTGGGCATGGGCAGAAGAATTTTTTTAAAAAAAAATCAAAAAAATTTTTTTTAAAAAAATGGCGGCACCCAGGCACCGGCAACTGACCGCACCGGTACTGTGACATCACCAGTGGGCCGCTACCAGTGCTATAGAGTGGACCGCACCGGTAGGAACCCACCACTGAGCAGAACCCCAAAATACCATCATCTTCACCCAACCTCATGCATTCTGAGATGTTCAGCAGAGGCCCCATTCAAATTGCCTGTCACCAAGATAATTTTAGGTCACTGAGTTGGAAAGTTCTGCATCTATGAAATTCTGCTGGCAGTTAATCAGGCTCATTTTTCTAGGCTTCAGAAAAAACTGAGTGGTGATTTTATAGTCTTCTTCTTGAATTACATTTTGGACACTGTTATTCATGATTGTTGACCTTGCTGGTTGCTCTACTGCTTTATATACTATTTTTTTAATATTAGGTTTGCCACCTCAGGAAGATTCCATCCTAAAAATACATTTACATGTGTAGACTTTCAGAAAAAGGTTGAAATAGTTTTGTTTAAAAGATAATGCAAGAGTCAAAGATATTCCATTTCTTATTAAAGACGCTTGAAAAGAAAAGTGTGAATATATGAAGGCTATGTACACAAAAGGAAAGTTTAATATTATGTTGCCTTTTAGCTTTTTTACAGCAAGAGAAATTGAATTTCTCCTTCAGCTCAAGCTATTTTCATCAACAACGTTGGCATGAAAGTGAAAAGATGACCCAAACACTGAAAGTTAATGGTTTGTTGATTACATGTGAGCGGGAATGGACTCTATCATGCAGTCTGCAGAGTTCTAAGAGCTTTCCAGAACCAGCAGAAGAAAAGTCACTTTGTACTATATCTGGCATCAAAAGATTTAGGTTGGAATATAGGGTCATTGTTTATACACAATCATTCTCTGTATAAAAATCACACCTTACAATATAACTTGAGATCACTAGGAGTTGAGTTCAACATGAAGGAAGTTTTATAGAGCCAAAGTTTCTGAAAAAGAAGAAATCCACTCCTACTTCCAAATTTCAGTATTTGGTACTCAACTTTTGGAAATAGCACTTTCACTTATCTCAGAATTTAATGAAAATAACCCCTCAAACTGAAAGCAAGCACTCTTCATTTTACACAATTTCTTTGATTCTTCATGAAACTGAGACTTACAAACGGGCTATCAATGGCCTACTTATCTTAAGCCAAGCCAGAGCAGGCCCTGGCTTTCCTTTATGCCTCTAGACCAGTGGCAAGAAGATAACAAGGCTTTGTGTTTGCAAGTGCTGTGGTCTCAATATTTTTTGTGCCTTCAAGTCAAGTTAAACCCTACTGTCAATTCGTTATGTACTATCAATTAGTCATGACAAGTCCATGCAGTTTTCTTGGCAAGATTGTTAAAGAGTAGTTTGAAATTGCTTTCTTCCTAAGGCTGAGAGAGAGAAAATGACTGGCCCAAGGTCACCCAGCTGGCTTTGTGCCTAAGGCAGAAACTCATAGAACTCACAGCGTTCTGATTTCTACCCCAGTTCCTTTAATTACTCACCCAAACTAACTCTTGGTCTCATTATAGGTTATTACATTTGCTTTTGACATTGGTCACGGTACGAATTATTCTGGGTCATGTAGTATTTCCTACCAGCTACAGAAAGCCCAGGGATTGTCAAAGCAAAACTTGTATTTTAGACATATAGAATATAAGGGAAGTACAATAGAATCCTGAAGTATTAGTGAGAATTAGGCATATGGAGTGGATAGAGATGCCCATTTCATAACAATTCTTACGCAAAGCCTCCTTTGGGGACACTTGGGGAAGATGTTAAAAAAAAGTTAAGAAGGTGAGCTTCACGGCATGATTAAAATCCTAACCTTTTAATGTACTTACAGCATACGACAATAGCTTAGTATCTATCTTCTGGAATCCTTCACATCAAAACTTTTGTTATCACAGTTGGTGAATTGTCCAGAAAAGGGAACTAAGCAATATAAAAAAGGAGAGATGTATGGCTGAGAAAGTTACCCATTAAACAAGAAAATCTGACATTACTCTAACACGAGCTTAACAGAGTGATCTATGAACAGAGCAGTATTTTATTCACTGAAATAGACAGATAGCAGCTTTCTGCACTTTGACTAGCTTGGTGGCCCTATCTATCATGGATAGCAGAGCTAAAAGGTTTTAACAGCCACACCTCTCAGTAACCCAACCACATACGTCAAACTCAATTCCACTGAAGAAGAGAGCATTCAGATTTCCAAGATTTCAACAAGATGATGATATATCTCACCTGAATGCAGTTAGATTATTATTAGTAATAAAAATAATCAGATAAGATTATAGTTACAGCTAACAAACTAATTAAGTTGGTTTACCCCAAAGACAAGGACTAAGTGTGGGCTAAAATTTTCATTAACTTTATAAAATGCCCCAAAAGTTTTTAAAAAAAGAAAAGGTGTGGGAAGGAGAGAGTGGAAAGAAAGCTATTGATGTAGAATAGATATAGAGGGAAAAACCAGAGATCACTAAATTGCCATTTTTTATTTAATCTTTTGAGTTATTTTTCCTTAACCCATGTCAAATATTAATATCTATCTTCATTCATTTCTCTTCCAAGAATTAGTTTTCCCTTTTGCTGAGAGGAAATATAAACAATTGACCTTGCATTTTGCTGATTGCTTTCCCACCTGCTCCAAGCCTGCTTAAGAGACTATGAACTGCTACTTCACAAAGACTTCATTCCTGAAGCACTTCAAACCTGGCTCCAAAATTAGAGTAACTTAGATATGCAGGAAGTTACTGCTTTGTGCAGCTGTTCCATAAACTACCCTTGAGTGAATGAATCCCCATCTCTCCAGCCATTGTTGTAATCTATGTATAGCTAGAGGGGAAGGAAGCCCCGGCAACTTTTACTACAGCTTCATCCTTCACATCCATCTCTATAGCCATGAGCTATGAAGAATTACTGGAAAAGGTAAGAATTTATCAATAGCATTCAAAGATTATTTGCTTGGCTCTTGAGGAAGAGTCCGTAAAAGTGCATGCAAACACCTTCCTGCCTTAAAGCGGCACAACAACAAAAAAACAGAAGCAAGTAAATACAGCAAACCTTCTGTGCTCAATGCAAAAGCCTCGGCTTTCCCCGAAGAGGCATCCAAAGACACTCCTCCACTGTTGTCTCCAAGGAAACAGAACTGGCACGTGATGGAGGAACTTAAACATGCAAAAGGCTGGCTTTCAGGGGAGAGAGAGCAGGTACCATCACAATCGTTCAGTGGCAAAATAATTCCCTCTTCATTCTCTAGCTGTAGCGTCCCTCTGCACAGTCAAGGTGAGTGGAGAGGAAGAGAAGCCCTCAACAATAAACACGGACACGGGACACACACACACACACACACACACACACACACACACAGAGAGAGAGAGAGAGAGAGAGAGAGAGAGAGAGAGAGAGAGAGAGAGAGAGGCAGCTTCTACTTTAACTTTTCTTTTCATGGAATAATTCATTTCTACAGTTCCCCTTTAAATAACATAAAAGGCTTTGTAACAACAACAACAACAACAACAACAACAGAGTTGGAAGGGACCTTGGAGGTCTTCTAGTCCAACCCCCTGCTTAGGCAGGAAACCCTACACTACTTCAGACAAATGGTTATCCAACATCATCTTAAAAACTTCCAGTGTTGGAGCATTCACAACTTCTGGAGGCAAGCTGTTCCACGGATTAATTGTTCTAACTGTCAGGAAAATTCTCCTTAGTTCTAAGTTGCTTCTCCCCTTGTTTAGTTTCCACCATTGCTTCTTGTTCTACCCTCAGGTGCTTTGGAGAATAGTTTGACTCCCTCTTCTTTGTAGCAACCCCTGAGATATTGGAACACTGCTATCATGTCACCCCAGTCCTTCTTTTCATTGAACTAGACATACCCAGTTCCTGCAACTGTTCTTCATATGTTTTAGCCTCCAGTCCCCTAATCATCTTTGTTGTTCTTCTCTGCACTCTTTGTAGATAAACCCAATTTTTTAAAAAAGTACGGACAGCTCCTTGTTAGTCTTTATTTCCACTGATTCTTAGTAAAGCTACTCCTGAATATATAAACCATAGTTATTATTCTACTGAATAATTACAGCTTTCCACTGAGCCTTGTAACCACCAGATTACCACAGAATTTAAGTCCCTCCCAGACAATAAAACAATAAAGAGTTCTGACACCAGTCAGAAGTTTATCTACATCAATTTAAAATTTAATTTCTCTGACAGCCCAGAATCTTTTTGAAAGCAAAATAGAGAAGGTAGAGGATGAAAAATAAAAAAAAATTAAAAGGAAGAAAGTCGCCTTACATTTACAGGAGCAAATTCAAATTCGGGCTTCACAAATTATTACCAGGCTAGTCCCAGAGAAGGTGCCAAAGCCAGCATACCATTAAGAATCGGAAGTGAGAATGTGAACAAAGTGTGCAGCCCAGTTCTTGCTTCTATGAAGAATGAGCCTAAGCCTAAAGCAGAGGTCTTTAAACTTGGCAACGTTAAGATTTGTGGACTTCAACTCCCAGAATTCTCCAGCCAGCAGAGCTGGCTGGAGAATTCTGGGAATTGAAGTCCACAAGTCTTAAAGTTGCCAAGTTTGGGGACCCCTGGCCTAAAGTCTTAGTTCTAGTCAAATATTTGCATTTTCACTTCAGTTGTAGTTTCATGGATCTGCAGACCATTATTCTGCCTATGCAATTGCCATAAACCTACTCTGTCTCTAAAAATCATTGGGGCCAAAGGACAGCACTGTGCCAGAGGTTGCCTTTCCAAAAGTAAAAATGAGATGAGGATAGGACAAAAACTGCATTTGATTTAATTTGTGGGTTGATCAAATAATGCTTAAAATAATTTCTGTCGCATTGAAAAATTAAACATAATTTTTCCAAAGGACTATAAGTGTCACATCCAATTGACTGAAAACAGCATATGGCCCAGGGACTCATGCAAGATTACAGGGACAACCACAATTCAATGAGAGTTCACCTGTTTTTCATGCAGGCGGGATTTATACAACACACCTGATTAGTCTAAAATGGAGTCTGGTAGTTTTGTGATTTGGCATGGCAACTCAATTGATTTATCATATTGTGTTAATTGGGCCATGATATCATACCATACTATTGTTTGTGTATGGTAATTGTGTTTTATTAACCAGGTTTATTAATGCACATCATCTGTGTTTTATTAACCTAGGTTTACAGATTCAGTGTGTTGTGCAAATCTTAGAATGTTGGTTAATTCCTGGGAGGGGAAAACAAAAAATCTCAGTTCAAAAACAGCCTTGGAGAGCTGTTGCCAGACAAAGTAGGCAGTGGTGGAATGGATTTGGTACCAGAGAGTAAAATTTATTCAAGAAATTCAGACTGGAGTTCTTACACAGCCACAGAACAATGATAACTCCACCAACCCGGCTGGCAGTTACCAGATGAAAACGAGGCCTTCTTCTCCAGCTCAATTATACTGTTTTATAGCCATCTGAGATTTCAGCACGTTCTGGAAAGTGCTCACATTAACTGGCATTTACAAGACCCATTAAGCTCCTGCGATGAAAATATGCTATCGACAGGGTGGGAATGGGGCATCAGTACTTTATTAAGCTACAAATAAATATCTAAATATTTTAAAGGATGTAAAGATCTTTTCTGGCTTTCTTTCATATAGTTTATCAAAATAACACACTGCATCAGAGATTCACTGAGATTCAGATCGGTTATATCTTTCACCTATGAACCTATTATCCCACCTCATCCTTGGGGAACAAGGAATGATTTCAAAATGTCACATCCATCATAAAATTACCATTTAACAGAAGTTATGCTATCATATACATGTTAAGGTTTTCCCCAATGTCGACAGAAAGAAGGAATCTTGTAACAATTGAGGATCAGTATAATCTAAGATTATTAAGTTAGTGAGTGTTCATCAGTAAAATGCAGAAATCACATCAATAGAACATTACCCTCAGATGTGGCTGCTTGTTTCATTTGTTCCATTTAACAAATTACATGATCAGTTTGTTAAAGGTACTGATACACAACCGACTAATTCAGGCAGAACGCTGAAAATTGGTTTGGCATTACGAGTACAGTTTTTAACCTTGAATCTTCCTTCTCCTTTTATCACGTTCAGCTACTACAAAATTCCTTTCTAATCTTTACAGAAACCACATGTGTCCATAAACAAAGACTGGGAACTCTCTTCATTTAAATTATAGCGGTTCAAACCACAGTTTGCTACATTTGCACAAAATAGAAAAATATAAATAGGGAAAAGATTAGGTCCACTTCACTGGACTTTTTTTTGAAGCAAAGCTTAAATATTTGTTGAGGATGCTTTAAATTCAAATTCCTTCCATTGCTATGATCCTTTTTTAATTAATTCCAAAACCAGGTGAAGAAGTGCAGTTGTGTTTGAGAAATGAAAGAAGAAATAAGTCAGTTAATAGCCTAAGGCTTGAATTCATAAAATCAAAGAGTGGGTTAGCATTATGTCTGGATGTTATCAGAATCATCCATCAAAAAAAATCTTAAAAACTTAGCGAGGGAGAAATCTAGTTTTTTCACAGTAGTTCTTTCTCTAAGCCAAATACTTAAATCACATCACACAAATCAGATATGTACAAGAGAGTGATGAGATGGCGCAAGGGAAATTCAGAGTCATCCCCTGAAAGAACTTGGAATCATAGCCTGGGAAACAGCATAGCGCAAGAGATAGGTGTATAGACTTTTGTGAAGATAATTATTTTTATTGCTATCTCCCACTTCAAGAAACATAAACCAATTACTGAACTTCAAAGCAGCATGAAACAAAGCAATGAAACTGTCAGGTGCAAGCAACCACATGTGAAGGGTCAAGCTGACAACTTTCTTGTGTTCTGCCTATAATACAAGAATCTTTCCAGACACCTTGCCAACAAACAGATAAGGTACCATGGAACCTAGGGGGTCAGTCCCAGGTCTCTTGCAGCTGCAGGATGACTCAAAGCTAACTCCCTGCTTGAATTCTCCTCCTTGCCTGGCTGGGAATTTCCCAACAGAAAATGTCATCAGTTCTGTGTCAATCAATTTGGGACAAGACCACGTAGATTACAAAACTGGAAAAAAGAAATCTGTACTTAATAGGGCGATTCAAGAGAATGTGCAAACTATTGATTCACTGTATGAAAACAAGCAAAGTTTTGCATAGGATCCTGAGAAGAATGAAGGTTAAATCAAAATTAGAGACCAAACACAAACATTGTGAGGTATTTATTTGTATTCTACCTTATTGGTTTTACAAATAACTCCAGGCAGTGAACCTTCCTCCTCCTATTTTCCTCACAACAACAACTCTGTGAGGTAGGTTGGGCTGAGAGAGAGTGACTGCCCCAAAATGACCCAGCTGGCTTTCATAGCTAAGGTAGGACTTGAACTCAGTCTCCCACAAATTATGAAAGTAACAACAGAATGTAATATCAATTAGCATGCTTAGATAACTTTTAATATGGACCATTGCTTCTAAGTATTCTCAACTCTTTCAGGGTAAAATGGGGAGGGGGGAAGGAAGTTCTGACCTCATCAAATCATCAAGAGCTTTTAAACGTTCAGAGAATGAAAAGCAAAATAGTGAAAACCACCTTTGTGGCAGTTAAGAGAACTTCAATAGTGTGCTGCAGGTGCAGAGGTAAGTCAGTTATCCAAGGAGGAAATGTCTTGATTACTCATATGCAAATACAATAACACCTTTATCTCTTCATCAGTCTCTTTGAAGAGCAGCAAGAATCATCCAGGAATCCCTTCAGGGTTCACATTCTAACCCCTTTCTTCTTTAAAAGAAATACTTATATGATTTCTTACATGAATGTCCAAAAAACACCCCATCCTACATTGTATGGATGCCACCTTTGATATTAGAAATCAGGATTTTATTGATTCATTTTATAGTTAAGTGTGAACATTAGAATCACTTTGGAATTTTCTGAGGTGGGATGTGCAAGCTTGCAACAGGCTTTGTCAGCAGTTGCCTATAGCAATAGCAATAGCACTTAGACTTATATACTGCTTCACAGTGCTTTACGGCTCTCTCTAAGGGGTTTACAGAGTCAGCATATTGCCCCCAACAATCTGGGTCTTCATTTTACCGACCTTGGAAGGATGGAAGGCTGAGTCAACCTTGAGCCGGTGAGACTCAAACTACCGAACTGCTGGCAGCCGGCAGTCAGCATAAGTAGCCTGCAGTACTGCATTCTAACCACTTCGCCACCATGGCTCTTCTATAGGCTCTCCTAAAAGCTGATGTTTTGAAGGCAGTCTTTGGTTAATAATAACTCATTCAGTGACTGTTTGGAGTTACAATAGTGCTAAACAAGTGGTTAGGACCAGCCCTTGAAGGTCCAGCCATGCTAGCAACTTCAGAGTCACATGATTGCAATCTAGGCATTTTTTAAAATATTTTTTTTATTTTTTTAATATAATAATTCCATCTTCAATTAAACAGTGTGTCATCCGGGTACAAATATCTTTGTAAAATGATAATCAAGATTTACAACAATATTCATTACATTAACATTAATTCTATAATTTTAAAATGATAATATTAAACATAATAATCATAATATTTACTTCTCTCTCTTAACATATCTTCTTTATTTCACTCATCTTTTTCTTTTGTTTCCCTGTTTCTAACTTCCATTTTTGTTATCTAACCATTGATAAAATAAGTCCCATGTCATATAGTATTCAGTTTGTTCTTTCTCCTTAATTGCTAGTGTTAGTCTATTCATTTCTGCACATTCTATTATTTTCCTGATCACATTCTCATCTGTGGGGATTTCTTCACTTTTCCAATTTTGTGCAAATACAATTCTAGCTGCAGTTAATATATGGATAATTAAATATGCATTCCCCTTACTATATTTTTCGAGTAAAATCTCCAACAAGAATATTTCTGGCTTTAAATCAATATGCTGCTTTATCATTTTTTCCAGTCAAATATTTTTTTGCTTTTGAGCATGTCCACCACCTATGACCGAGGTATCTGATGGCACTTCCAGCATTTAGCCGACTTATCTTTAAACATCTTTGCCAACCTCGCTGTCGCAAAATGCCATCTATAAAACATCTTGTACAGGTTTTCTTGACATTGTTAATTTATAGTTCCTATCCCAGAGTTTCTGCATTTGTCTAACTCTATTGTATAACCAAAGTTTTTTGCCCATACTATCATTGTCTCCTTTACTTGTTCTTCCAATTTCATGCCTAATATGTAGCTGTATGTTTCCTTTATCAATTTTCCTTCTGTCCTTGTTAATATCTCGTCTAGTTCTATTAGTTCATTATAAAAATCATATAGTTTAACATATTTCTCATATCTAGAATGTGTCTGCACTTGTGAGTACCATGCCATATCAATCCCTTGATCGCTCAATTCTTGTTTAGTTTTGAGTTCCCCCTTTTCATTCAAAATATCTTTGTATCTAACAATATTTTCCATGTTAATAACATTTGGGTGAATCAGTGCTTCCATTGTTGAAAGCCAACCTGGTATCGTCAAGTAATGTTGTTCTTTAATATTCTCCCACACTAACAATAATACATTCCTAATATAATGTCTTTCAAAGCAACCATGTATTTTGTAACTGGCTCATATAATGTCTGCAGTCACGTGATCATGATTTGCAATTCTCCCGGCTGGTTTACCACAAGTATAATCGATGGGGAAGCCAGTAGGGAAGGTTGCACGTTGGTCAGGTCTCTCCCACTTGCACACCCCATCCAGATATTCACACACCCTCTCCCCACCCAACAGCTGCAACCCAAAACTCCACCACGTCTCCTCTGTCATTGATCAGGTGGTTAAAAGTGGCAGTGGGAAGTTTGTACCTTCGGACTTTCAAGGTTCTGTTAATTTAGCCTTTCAATAAATCAGAATTAGCTCATCTTGTTGTGTTTCCTCTCTGGTTTACTCAGCAGGGCTGACATCAATCTTGAAGGTACAACCTCCCCTGCCTTATTACAGACTGATCAAATAGGGCAGATCCTTCCTCAGTTTCTTCCTAGGACCATTAATCCATTGGGGACCCCTCTCCCTCTTGTCTGATTGTTTCCTAGGCAGCATGTCCTCTCCTCATCCCCCAAAGACATTCACACATTCCATTACACTTCTGTATCCTCTCCCCCCTTGCAGCAGCCATCCGAAGCCCCACTGTGCTCAAGCCACACCTCCCACACCACTCACACACTATCTGGCAGCAGACACCCAAACAACTGTATTTCCCCACCACTTGTGCATCCATGTGCATCCTCTCTCACCCAGCAGCAGCTACTTACCAGCCTGCATGCCTGCTTGCAAGCTACCTGGGACCTGCAACTTCCTGCTAGCTTCCCCACTGATTTTGCTTGTTGGAAGTGGGCAGGAAGTTGTAAAGAGGTGCTCACTTAATGAAGCATGATCATCATTTAATAACAACAATGGGAACTGCAGAGATTGCTGTCACTAAGCAATGTGGTCACTTGATATTGCACTTTATGACTGCATTGCTAAGCAACAGAAATTCTGGTCCCACTTGCTATCGCAACCTGAGGACTATCTGTAGTAGAATGTCAAGTGCACTCTACTGCTTGCCACTGCTGTGTCTGTTGAATATCTATTTATTTATTGGACTCTGATGTCAAACAACTTCAAAAAGACTGGATGGCCTCCAATATTTAAAAGGATACATAATTTTAAAAAGAAACATGATGTTGTGGCCTGTTGGCCGCCGGCCCCTCCAGCAGCTGAATCAGATGAGGAGGTGGTGTGGGAATCAGGGTCAGCATCAAGGCAACCTGAGAGCTCCGAGGGGGAAGAGTGAATGGAGCTGTCAGAGAGAGAGAGACAGAGGCGGAGCCTCGGCCATCCGTCAGCCCTCAGATGGAGAGTCAACAGCCCCCAGGTCTGGAGGTGGCTGATGAGGAAGAGGAGGAACAGCTGGGTCCAGTGCCTGATGCGCAGATGTGCAGAAGGCAGAGGAGAGGAGAGCAGTGGAAATCCGTTGGCCGACCCTTGGGAGGGAAGAGCCACCGCTGCTAGCGAAGCCTCACCCTAGCTCTAGATATAAAAGGCAGGGGGCGGAGATGAATAGATGTGGCAGACAACTATTCATCTCCCTGCCAGACAGACTTGTTAGCCTGCGTTGAGAGAGAAACTTTTTGCCGGGGCTGCTGGTGCTCCTAATAAAGGAATCATTGATTTAAATACAGAGGGTTTGTTGTGTTTGGGGAGCTGGGTCAGAACACATGATTATCTGGACAAAACAACATAAATAATATGCAGGGAAAAATTGCTGGAGGCAATTGCAATTGCCAGGGGCAATCCCAAATCTCAGTCCGGGAATAGAGCCTGGTATTAAGAGACTGCAAGAACATTTGAAGGGTGGGAGTAGAATGTGTGTCTAAGCGGGTGCTGTGCTAGAGGGCAGCTGCTACCACGGAGAATGCACATTTCCAATCTGTTCTTACTCATTGTTTTGAATAATTTTGCTGTTTATTTTCTGCATATTTTGGTGAGCTTGCTTCAATGCTAAAAATAATGTGCATATTTTTATGTTTTATAGGAGCTAGTGGGTTGGATTTATTAGTTGCCTTGGTATCTTATAAATAGAATAGGAATGACAGAATGAATGAATGAATGAATCAGCCAATCAACTGATGCATGCATACATATATTGTACTCTATAGCAATAGTAATAGCACTTAGACTTATATACCGCTTCATAGTGCTTTACAGCCTTCTCTAAGCGGTTTACAGACTCAGCATATTTCCCCCAATAATCTGGGTCCTCGTTTTACCGACCTCGGAAGGATGGAAGGCTGAGTCAACCTTGAGCCGATAAGACTCGAACTGCTGAATTGCTGGCAGACAGCAGAATTAGCCTGCAATACTGCATTCTAACCATTGCGCCACCACAGCTTTCATATAGCATTCTTGATTGTACACGTGATCTACAGTGCTTCGGCAAGGCAGACAACAGAACCTCTAATTTCCAATTCTAATTTCCTCCAATATTTTTAATTTTTCCAGCCAGTCAAACCTCCTTTCTTGCTTGTGGTGTATCAAGATGCCATTTTATTTCCTGGTAGGAACAGGCTGGCATATTAAGCGATGCTTCAATGGGAGATTCTGAGTTTACCTATAGCCATCAATCAAAATTTTTGACTAATTATCATTATGGATTCCACTCTTTAGCGATAATGAAGAGCTACATCAGGAAAGTATTTGTGCACTATTTATTTTAAGCAGTAGCTAATCTGGAGAATCATAACAATTTAACAACAGTCTAAAAACACAAATAATATCTTTTCTAGTACCCATACAGTATTAGGAATTGAATAATTTACAGTATAACTTTTATTCTGAATTTTAAATACCGTATTTTTCGGAGTATAAGACGCACCGAAGTATAAGATGCACCTTAGTTTTGGGGGAGGAAAACAAGGAAAAAAGGCCTCTGCCTCCCAGCAATTTGCCAAACAGCAAACAGCACAAATGATATACACTGTTTGCTGTGTATTTCTGTGCATGTGTGCCTGACCCATAGAAATAGCAAATAATTGGAGAAATGTACATTATGGCAGTATATTAATCCCAGAAAATTTTCTTAAATGTAATCACACTAACTCCTCCCAATTATTAAAATAGATCTACTCCAAACATGACTAAGTCAGGGTTTAATTCAGCTGCCTTATTTTAATACTAATACTTAATACTAATACTTAATACTAAAACAGGACATTTCAGATTATACTTTAAAATTGATGTGGCTTTCTGGAAGTATTCTCTGCTATTTAAAAGAAGATACAATAGCACTGGGCCTCTTCAGATCAAGCATTTATTTTAAAAAGCTTCTTCATTTTGTTAAGTTGTCTAGAACAGGGGTCTCCACCCTTGGCAACTTTAAGACTTGTGGACTTCAACTCCTAGAATTGTCTTAAAGTTGCCAAGGGTGGAGACCCCTGATCTAGAACAATAATAAAACAATCTTTAAAAATAAGTTTAATAATTTGAAGATTCTATAGGCATTTATAGTTACTGACTTACCTTCTTGCAGCAAAAAACAGCCAGTTTCAGCACAGTCTGGTTAGCACAAGAAAATAAGATTTTATCTTTGCCTGTCCCTCCAGGAATTTGACTCGGTGCAACTTTAGTTTCATTTTCATTTTAGCACGTGGGCCGGCAATTTCAATAAATCAGCTGAGTGTCTAAGCAGTGACTAATGAGGCTCTGCTGCTGTTTGCTGCAAAAAGGAAAATTGCTGGCAGGCAAAGATCAATAGCAATAGCAATAGCACTTAGACCAGTGTTTCCCAACCTTGGCAACTTGAAGATATCTGGACTTCAACTCCCAGAATTCCCCAGCCAGCATTCGCTGGCTGGGGAATTCTGGGAGTTGAAGTCCAGATATCTTCAAGTTGCCAAGGTTGGGAAACACTGACTTAGACTTATATACCGCTTCATAGCGCTTTACAGCCCTCTCTAAGCGGTTTACAGAGTTCAGCATATTGCCCCCAACAATGTGGGTCCTCATTTTACCGACCTCAGAAGGATGGAAGGCTGAGTCAACCTTGAGCCTGGTGAGATTTGAACAGCTGAACTAGCAGTCACTGAAGTAGTTGCAGTGCTGCTTTTAACCACTGCGCCACCTCGGCTCTATCAAGGAGTGGGGGTGGCTGAGTGGGTATTCAGTGTATAAGACGCACCCAAGTTTTCACCCTCTTTTGGGGGTAAAAAGGTGCGTCTTATACTCCGAAAAATACGGTAAGTCCTGCTTTTTATTTGATTTATCTACTTAAGGGATTACTCTGGTGACTGTCAAAAACATCTAAATATAGGTAGTCCTCAACTTACAACCAGAATTGAGCCCAGAATTTATGTTGGTAAGTGAGAAATTTGTTAAGTGAGTTTTACCCAATTTTACGACTTTTCCTGCCACATTTGTTAAGTGAATCACTGAAGTTGTTAAATTAGTAGCCCGGTTTTAAGTGAATCTGGCTTCCCCATCAAATTTGCTTGTCGGAAGTTTGCAAAAGATGATCACATGACTATGGGACAATGCAACCGTCATAAATATGAATCAGTTGTCAAGCGTCCGAATGCAAATCATGTGACCATGGGGATTCTGCAACGGTCGTAAGTGTGAAAAATGGTCATAAGTCACTTCTTTCAGTGCTGTTGTAACTTTGAACAGTCATAACAACAACAACAACAACAACAACAACAACAACAACAGAGTTGGAAGGGACCTTGGAGGTCTTCTAGTCCAACCCCCTGCTTAGGCAGGAAACCCTACACTACTTCAGACAAATAATTATCCAACATCTTCTTAAAAACTTCCAGTGTTGGAGCATTCACAACTTCTGGAGGCAAGCTGTTCCATGGATTAATTGTTCTAACTCAGGAAATTTCTCCATAGTTCTAAGTTGCTTCTCTCCTTGATTAGTTTCCACCCATTGCTTCTTGTTCTACCTTCAGGTGCTTTGGAGAATAGCTTGACTCCCTCTTCTTTGTGGCAACTCATGAGATATTGGAACACTGCTATCATGTCTCCCCTAGTCCTTCTTTTCATTAAACTAAACATACACAGTTCCTGCAACCGTTCTTCATATGTTTTAGCCTCCAGTCCCCTAATCATCTTTGTTATCATTATTAAATGAACTGTTGTAAGTAGAAGATTATCTATAATGTTGTATTGAATTACAACAACTAATAATTATATTTCAAACAACTTTAATTACGAAGCACTTTTCTTTATGTTGAATTACAAATATAGATCTCCAACCAAAAGATTTCACCTACTCTGGCCTGGTCCTTCAAGTTCCCTGTGATCAAAGAAAGGCTCTCCTTTTGTGCAAAAATACCTGGAAGCAACTCCTACTAAGCTCAGAGTTATTTTCTTCCTATCACATATGTTTTAAGAGGTTACATATCAAGCCAGTTTCGTGGTGGTTTATCACACAGAGAGGTCACCACAATTGTAGTACATAAAAACTTTAGCAAATGGAAATAGTTCAATGCACAGAAAATTAATCTGCTATTATGCCTATGTTCTAAGGCTCGGATGGGAATTATTACTATATAACACTTTAACTCTCCTTAAAAATGTTTTATTGAAGGCTGGGGAAATGTTAAAAATGCTAATTCAGAGAGACATAATATAAATTACAGGCAGTCCTTGATTAACAATCATTTATTCAGCACAGGGGTGGGTTCCACTTACCTTCGCCACCGGTTCGCATCGCGACAGTTCGCGCACGAGTGCTCGCTCCGCTCACGCGCGTCCCCTCATGCGTTTTGGCTTCTACGCATGCTCAGAAGCAGGAATGAGCCCGAAACACAGATGAGGAGCTCATCAGCTGTGCTTCGGGCGAAGAAATAAAGGTCAGAATTTGCCCGTGGGCGGGCAGGAGGGCCATTTTTCAAGCCGCGGAAGGGGAAAATTCGCACAAAATCCCCAAAAAAGATGTCGGAGTGCACGGAACAGCACCGACAGTGACGTCATCAGCGGGTCACTACCGGTTCGGGCGATCCGGTCTGAACCGGGAGGAACCCACCCCTGATTTAGCAACACTTCAAGTTATGACAGCGCTGAATGAGGAGACTTCAAGGCTAGTCTTGTGGCCATTGCAGTGTCTTCATCATGATCAGGTATTTGATTGGGTGCTTTGCAACTGGCTCACAATTCCCATGGTCATGTGAACACCATTTGCAACCTTCACTGCAACTTCTGACAAACAAAGATAATGGAGAACTAGCAGCAAGTCAGCAGTTACATGACACAGTGCGTTATGACTGCCTCGCTTAGCAACAGAGTTCCAAGTCCCAATTATTGTTAATTGAGGACTATCTGTAACGCCGATAAGGAACAAAGGCAACATTATACCATTTGAAGCTTAAATATTCTATTTCATATGTCAGAATTATAGAACTCTTCTGGCTACGAACAGGTATACCAAGTCCTAGCATTCTATTTTACTTAGGAGAAATGGAGTGATTATTATTGCTATGTGATTCTGTTGGCACAGAATCAAGAGCTCCATTAAGGGTTTAATAAAGGAGAATAAAAGGGGTGGTGGTGTGAGAATGAAAGAGGAGTAGGGGTTTATGGGGGTGGGGGTTGTTTTTATTGTTGGTACACTGGGATTTTATTTTTGTAAGTCACCTTGAGCCACTGAGAGTGAGTGGGTGGCTATATAAATTTTGTAAAATAGATAAATAAAAAGCTCTAATTGTATTTGTTAGGTTTGATAGCCTAACTTTGATTTCTGTAATTTCTGCCCACCCTGTACAATTGGGCAGCATGCTCCAGGCCCCATCTATTAAATAAGGCCATCTCATGAAACTAGGAAACAGATCTTTTCTGTCAAAGCACTTGCCCTTGGGAACAAGATTCCCCTGAGATTTGTCTGGCCTCAACACTGTGTTCAAAACAAATCTTAAAAGTGGCACTTTCTGCAGGCTTTGGATTAAGATTGGGCTGCAACTCTTGCGGGCGGCATTATTTTTAGAATGATTGATTAGGACTTTTTCTTTATGCCTATGATTTCATTTCTACTGTATTTCTATTTATGATTTTATAATTGTGTGCGGCCCAGAGTCATGATGGAGTTGGGCAGCCTTATTAAATAAATAAACATTAAAAATTAATAAAGATTCTGCTGACCTTCAAGGCCATTCCCCTATGCCCTCTACAACTACAGAGATCTATAATAATTGCTAAGTGACTTCAGTGCTAACTTGTCTCTCTGCTCATTTTCACAGAATCATAAGCAGTGCAGATATTAGCGCATCTCTACAATAAACCCACCCGTCCTATTTGAAGACCTTTGCTTGTTACATTAGCTATCAACAGGTAGTCCTCGACTTACAACCGTTCATTTAAGTGACCGCTCAAAGTTACAACAGCACTGAAAAAAAGTGACTTATGACCATTTTTTCACACTTGTGGCCGTTGCAGCGTCCCCATGGTCACGTGATCAAAATTCAGATACTTGGCCACTGACTCATATTTATGACAGTTGCGGGGTCCTGGGGTCATGTGATCCCCTTTTGCAACCTTACAAGCAAAGTCAATGGGGAAGCCAGATTCACTTTACAACCATTTTACTAACTTAACAACCGCAGTGATTCACTTAACAACTGTGACAAGGTCATAAAATGTGGCAAAATTCACTTAACAACTGTTTCGCTTAGCAACGTAAAATTTGGGCTCAATTGTGATTGTAGGTTGAGGACTACCTGTAGTTCCACTAGCTAATGGTTCATATAGTCAAGTGTCTGATCTATTAATTTCCTGACATCTAGCTCGAACCTCCTTCATTGCAATTTTAACCCACTGATTTCAGTCCTACTTTCAGAAGCAACTGAGAACAATTCTAGTCTTTCCCCTGGGTAACAGCACTTCAGATAACCGAAGACTGCTATCTCCCCTCAGTCATCTTTTTCTGGAGGCTAAACATGCCAATACCCTTTAATGCTTCACCATAGATACAATCTAGTACTAGGGAGGTACTAATACCACTCTATAAAGCCTTAGTTAGACCACACCTAGAGTACTGCATCCAGTTTTGGTCACCACACTACAAAAAAGACATTGAGACTCTAGAGAAAGTGCAGAGGAGAGCAACCAGGATGATTAGGGGATTGGAAACTAAAACATACGAAGAGCGGTTACAAGAACTGGGCATGGCTAGTCTAGCGAAGAGAAGGACCAGGGGAGACATGATAGCAGGGTTCCAATATTTGAGGGGCTGCCACAGAGAGGAGGGGGTCAGGCTGTTTTCCAAAGCACCTGAAGGCCAGACAAGGAATAATGGATGGAAACTGACCAAGGAAAGATTCAACCTGGAAATAAGGAGAAACTTGCTGAGAGTGAAAGCGATCAACCAGTGGAACAGCTTGCCTACGGAGGTTGTGAGAGCTCCAACACTTGAGACTTTCAAAAAGAGATTGGACTGCCATTTGTCTGAAATGGTGTAGGGACTCCTGCTTGGGCGGGGGGTTGGACTACATGACCTATGAGGTCCCTTCCAACTCTAGTAATCTAATCTAATCTAATCGATGTTACAGTAGTGGCCAAAATTGTGGAAACCTTTTGGGAAAAGTGTATTTTCTAAAACTAGCCAATAACACCACTTTTTTGGGGAGTAGTACCATAAAATTATATGTCAATGGAAAGATAATTTAATCAAGAATGTAATGCAGTAACTTTTATGAAGAATTTGCTATTAGAATAGCAGTTACAGTATAAAGAAGAAAAGTGCAACACGTAGAAAAAAAATGAGATATTCAATATCATGTCAGTTAATACTTAGTTGAGTAACCTTTAGCATAAATTACTGCCTTACAACATCTTCCCATGGAGTGAACCAACTCTTTTAGTTCTGCAGCTGTTATAATGTGAAACCAAGATTGAATCATTGCTTCTATTAACTGGGTTTTATTGCTGGGTCACTTCTGACTAACAAGTTTCTTTAGTCGGCTCCATAGATTTTCAACTGGGTTAAGGTCTGGGCTATTCCCAGGCCATTCCAGCAGTGGAATACAATTATCTTGAAACTCCCCCCCAAAAAGTGGTGTTATTAGCCATCAAACCTCAAAAATACACTTTTCCCAAAAGGTTCCACAATTTTGGCCACTACTGTAGTTTCCATATCTATCACCAACCGGCAGCTTCTTCTGAATTTGCTGCAATTTTTCATTGTCCTTTTTAGACAGGGCTGGCCAAAGCTGGACACAAAATGGGAATGATCAGAAGAACATTGATGGAACAATTCTTCCCATGATGATGAGGACTCTATTCTCCTGTTAATGTACTTCCAAGAGTGCTTTTAAAAGTTTCATTGTATTGCTTGCTCATGATTAGCTTGTGTCCAAGGATGACACTCAGATTCTATCCACATGTACTGCTGCCAAGCCTGGTCCTTCCCATTCTAGGTTTGTGACTTTCTTTTCTGCTACCTAGATGCAGAACTTTACATTTATTTATATTCAATTCCATTATATTAATTTCAGCCTATTGTTTAGGGTTCTCTAGATGTGTTCCCAACCCAATCCCTCTCTCGTTCATCTGAGGTATTAGCTGCCCCTTCTAGTTTTATTTCATCTGCAAATTTAAAATTGTCTTCTCAACTCTTTCATTCAAGTCATTGATAAAAATGTTAAAACAGCATAGGAATTGAATAATTTACAGCATAGCTTTTATTCTGAATTTTAAATAAGCCCTGCTTTTTATTTTATTTATTTACTTAAGAGATTACTCTGGTGACTGTCAAAAACATCTGAGTATAGGTAGTCCTCAACTTACAACCACAATTGAGCCCAGAATTTATATTGGTAAGTGAGAAGTTTGTTAAGTGTTTACCCTGTTTTACGACTTTTCCTGCCACATTTGTTAAGTGAATCACTGAAGTTGTTAAATTAGTAGCCCGGCTGTTAAGTGAATCTGGCTACCCCATCGACTTTGCTTGTCAGAAGTTTGCAAAAGATTATCACATGACTCTAGGACAATGCAACCGTCATAAATATGAACCAGTTGTCAAGCGTCCGAATGCAAATCATGTGACCATGGGGATTCTGCAATGGTCATGTGAAAAATGGTCATAAGTCACTTCTTTCAGTGCTATTGTAACTTTGAACAGTCATAACAACAACAACAACAACAACAACAGAGTTGGAAGGGACCTTGGAGGTCTTCTAGTCCAACCCCCTGCTTAAGCAAAGCTGGCTGAAGAACTCTGGGAGTTGAAGTCCATAAGTCTTAAAGTTGCCAAGGTTGGAGATCCCTGGTCTAGAACAATAATAAAACAATCTTTAAAAATAAGTTTAATAATTTGAACATTCTATAGGCATTTATAGTTATTGACTTACCTTCTTGCAGCAAAAAACAGCCAGTTTCAGCACAGTCCATTTAGCACAAGAATTTGACTCCCTCCAGCAATTTGACTCCGTGCAGTTTTAGTTTCACTTTCATTTTAGCATGTGGGCTTGCCGGCAACTTTAATAAAACAGCTGAGTGTCGGGAGACAGATAATCAGTGGCTAATGAGGCTCTTCTGCTGTTTGCTGCAAAAAGGTAAATTGCTGGCAAGCAAAGATCAAAGAGTGGGGGTGGCTGGGTGGGGCTACATTCGGTGTATAAGACGCACCCAAGTTTTCACCCTCTTTTGGGGGGTAAAAAGGTGCGTCTTATACTCCAAAAATACGGTAGTTTCTCTTCTAAACATCCCTACTACTGTCCAAGTCATGAGTGATTCACTTGTATGTTAAACAATATAATTTCAGGCACTTGAGATAGTTTTTCTAATGAAGGTTGCAAACTCATTCATTATCAAATTGAAAAGATTTGTTTAAAAAAACGGGGAAGGGAGTTGAACGGGAAAATCATTATAAATAAGTGTATTGCAAGTCAGAAAATGTTCTATCAATTCCAAGAATCATCAAAGTAGTTAATCAGTGAAAGGGAAACTACTGCAGAAAACTTTCCTTTTGGAACCAGATTTTTTTTTCTAAATAGAACAAAATGCACCGCAGATCAAAAGACAACAAATTTAAATTATTCATAGAAGTCAGTGAGAAATTATTAGTGTCTGCCTTCACTATACAGATAACTTAGGGGAAATGCCTGTGTTCTTTAGGAACACACAAACTGAGCCAAAGAGTGACAATAGATGTTCTAGATATTACTGATAAATAAAAGAGAAACAAATCATTTCCATGAAGATATCATCCAATGTTCTTAAAAACAGAGATGGGAAAATGCTGAATTTCTTGAGATAAAAGTTACATTTCCTTAACACTAGGCTCTCTATCAAACAACTGGAAAGTAGATATGATTTCTTTCCTTGTTTATAGAATTTATATAGTGCCTCATCTCAATCTGGTCACTCTGGGTGACTCATGATACAAAATATAAAACAAGAAATAATATAACAATATTACACCAAAGCACTATAGTCTGGCTGCATAACAACAGAATTATGACTTAATTAAAAGACACCTATTTAACTCCACAAAGCCTGAGGAAAAACCAGGTTTTTTGGAATTCTAGCATGGTTGGGACTGTCCAGATCCCAGAGGAATACTATTCAATAGGCCAGGTGCTACAACAGAGAAGACATGATTCCTGGGTTCCACTAGATGGCACTGCTTTAGAGAAGAGACCTAGACCAAGTCTGCAAACAGACTGGCCCTGTGTCATATAAGGTTTTATAGATTACTAACATGTACCTTTTCAGGGGTCTCCAACCTTGGCAACTGTTAAGATTTGTGGACTTCAACTCCCAGAATTCCTCAGCCAGCTTAGCTGGCTGAGGAATTCTGGGAGTTGAAGTCCACAAGTCATAACAGTTGCCAAGGTTGGAGACCCCTTAAATTGCATCCAGAATTTACTGTCTGGGAGACGCTAACCTCATCCAGAGTCAAAAATAGAAAATGCCATTTTTTAAAATGTAGAAGCAATCTAGAAAGCTGTAGAGTGGTTAGCGCAACATCTGTTCCAGATAAAATGAATAAGATGGTATAAAATGTTATTAGAAACAAAATTACCAGGCACAGAGGAATCATGTTGAAAAAATTAACCTGGGTTCTGTAAGGCAAATCACATCTTAGCAATATTTTGTAGTTCTTTGTAAACACCAATATAGATAGGGTTTATCTGGCTTTCATTATTTAGTTAGATTTTTAAAAGACTTATTGTTGAGAAGAAGACTGCACAACAGCTTCACAGAATCCTATCTAGAGACTTTTCAATCTGGTTTCAGCCCTGAGTGTGGGACAAAAGCAACATTGGTTGCCCTTTTAACATGATCTCTAGTAAGAGTGGGACAGGGGTGGCTCACCTATCCTCACTCTGTTTCACCTCTCAGCAGCCTTCAATACCACTGACCGTGGTATCCTTCTGGACCAATTCAGTGAATAGGAAGTGGGTGGCACTGAGCTGTGCTGGTTTTCTTCCTTTCCCTAGGGTTGATTCCAGTCAGTAGTGATGGGGGATTGAAAGATCCCATCCTCAGCCCCTGCTATGGGGGGTGTCACAGGGTTCGGTATTCTCTCCTCACCTGTTAACATCTACATGAAGTTGCTAGGTGAGCTCATCTGTTGCCATGGGATGAGGTATCATCAGTACGCTTGATGATACTCAATTATATTTCTTTTCCCCTGGAGAGTTAAGCAATGCTGTGGATGACTTATCTTGGTGGCTGGAGGCTATGAGGGTCTGGATGGGGAATAACAAGCTTTAGCTGAACCCTGTCAAGACTGAATGCCTAGGGATTTTTGGAGCCTCCTGATTTGTGGACAATACCATCACTGGTACAGTATGTGAATGAAACTTTTAAATATATTATGGGTGTGAATAAAGAAGGCAGTATTTTCAATATTAAGCAAAAATTAAGAACACAGTAGCATAACCTCAAACTGAGAAGAGGGAAATTCAAACTAATGTTAGAAAGTATTACTTCACAGAAAGAGTAGAGGAAGCTTGGAACTAACTTCCACCGGAGGTAGTGGGTCAAATTAGCAGTAAATGAGTTTAGACATGCTTGGGATAAACACATGTATATCATCCAGCAAAAATTTAAAAAAAAATAGCAATAAAAAAATTAATTAATTAAAAAGAAAACAACAAAAACTCAAAGGGAAGACTTGCTGGACCATTAGTCTTTTTGTACTGTCAGTTCTCTTTCTATGCTGCTATGGCACGGGATGGGGTTACACTGCCCTAGATAAACCCAGTGCACATTTTAGGGGTCCTCCTAGACTCCTGCTTGTGCAGGTAGTCATCTTATAACTGTATAGAGGTGCACCTCTATAACTGTCTGGTTTGGTTCTGCAACCCAATAAGACAGACACAGACTTCAGAGGATAATTAGAACTGCAGAAAAAACAATTGCTACCAACCTGCCTTCCATTGAGGACCTGTATACTGCACGAGTCAAAAAGAGGGCTGTGAAAATATTTACAGACCCCTCACATCCTGGACACAAACTGTTTTAACTCCTACCCTCAAAATGACGCGATAGAGCACTGCACACCAGAACAACTAGACACAAGAACAGTTTTTTCCTGAACACCATCACTCTGCTAAACAAATAATTCCCTCAACACTGTCAAACTATTTACTAAGTCTGCACTACTATTAATCTTCTCATCGTTCCCATCACCCATCTCCTCCCACTAATGACTGTATGACTGTAACTTTGTTGCTTGTATCCTTACGATTTATATTGACTGTTTCCTAATATGATTTGATTGCTTATTTGTACCCGGACTATCATTAAGTGTTGTACCTTATGATTCTTGACGAACGTATCTTTTCTTTTATGTACACTGAGAGCATATGCACCAAGACAAATTCCTTTTGTGTCCAATCACACTTGGCCAATAAAAAATTCTATTCTATTCTATTCTTAGCTAGGCGGGCCTTTTCACAGCTTTGTGTTGTGTGCCAATTATTCCCCCCTCCTCAATTTTGTGGCTCTGCTCATGGTAATTCATAACCTGGTCAGCTTTTGGCTGCACTGCTGTAATACACTCTACAAGGAGCTTCCCTTGAAAAGTATCTGAAATCTTCAGCTGGTGCAGAATGCGGCAGAATCCTAAAGTGGCACAGATTATACACTTCTGTTCCTCAACTTGCATTGGCTGTCACTTTGCTTCCATGTCCAACTCATGGGTCTGGTTTTGACTTTTGACCCTTCATGGCATAGGAACAGGTTATTTGAGGAACCACCTTTTCCCAGTTACAAATGCCCATCTCATCAGCTCTGGCAGAAGAGGTATGCTGCGGGTACTATCTATGAAGCAGCTATATTTGGCAGAATCCAGAAAAGGGATCTTTTCTGTTGTGGCACTCGCTCTATAGATCATCTTCTCTCCCAAGGTGGCCCCTTTCCTGGTGTCTTTTTGGAAGTCCCTCAAAACGTGGTTGTGTTAACAGGCCTCAGGGTCTCAGGAGAATGTTGATCTCCTGAAGTAGCTCCGTTGTTCTTAATATCTAACACTCTTACCTCAGCCTTTTAAACCATAGCAAGTTTTTAATGGCATTCTCTTTTAATATTATTTTATTGTACACTGCCCAGGGTGAGATGGCCGGCCATATGAATATGATTTATAAAGAAATAACATTTTAAAAATTAACCCCCCCACCCCCATGCTGGATAATGGACATTAAAACGGCAGTTCAGTAAACAAAGCTGAAATTTGGGGCCAATTTCATTAATCCAAATTCCACCACTAAGTAATGGCTGATATAAAAGAGATCATGATATTTAGTGGATTTAGTGATGGGAAAGAAAAATATAATTAAGCATATAACTAAGTATGGTTATATTGTAAGTAGTTATTAAACTGATTATGGAACTAGAGGTTCAGTATAGATAGAAGAAAGTTTGTTAAGTATAGAATTTATCACAAAGTATAGCAAGCTTCACTAATACGAATAGCATTAAAGGGATTAAGGAAACTTCATGTAGAATAAAACTATCAATATTTGTCATAATGGTTACATATTCAGTATATATGCACTACTTACAGTGCCTGAGGTAGAATGCCCCCTCAATGCCTTATGTTGAGGAGAATAAACAGCAAAATGCTACTGCATCTCTGTCTTTCTTATGGGATTATCATTGGCATGTGGTTGTTTACATATGAGCAAGACTCTGAACTGGTCTTTTGGCCTGATTTAGATGGCTGTTTTGGATTCTAATTCTGTATTTGTTCTCCCTCAGGCACATAGATGTGAACATTAAATAATGTTCAATTATGTAATGCCCTTAGCAATAGGTCCATGGTTCTTATTTTGCTCACACAGTGACCATTGGAAAAAGAGATGTCAATAAGGGAGACATCATAACTTTCTCACTCTTCTAGTATCTAGGAGGTGGTTTTGGAAGACAGAATCTTGTCCCAAAGATGCTTTTTCAAGAGGTAACTGGACTTTCTGGTTTTTCTTTGAAGACTTTTCGCTTCTCATCCAAGAAGCTTCTTCAGTTCTGAGAGTTGAGAAGCTTCTTGGATGAGAAGCGAAAAGTCTTCAAAGAAAAAAACAAGAAAGTCCAGTTGCCTCTTGAAAAATCATCTTTGGGACAACCATGACTTCGATGACTGAGAATCTCCAAAGACAGAATCTTGCAAATGCTAGCTATAGAAAAGCAAATATGTAATTCAAATTCAAATGTAACCAACTACAGGTAGTCCACGACTAACTACCATTCATTTAGTGACCATTCAAAGTTACAATGGCACTGAAAAAAATGACTTATGATCAGTCCTCACATTTACAATCGTTGCTGCATCCCCAAAGTCACGTGATCAGAATCCAGTCACTTGGCAACCGGTATATATTTATGATAGCTGCAACATCCCAGGGTCATGTGATCGCTATTTGTGACCTTCCCAGCCAGCATCTGACCAGCAAAATAAATGAGGGAAGCCGGATTCACTTAATGACCATTTGATTCACTAAACAACTGCAGTGATTTGCTTAACAACCATGGCAAAAAAAGATCATAAATTGGGGCATGACTCACTTAACAACTGCCTTGCTTAGCAACAGAAATTTGAGGCCCAATTGTGGTCGAGGATTACCTGTAATAAGTTAGAGTCAGGTCCTAAGATAATATGAATATTTGAAACAGAACTGACTCAAATTAATAATCAGTATTTGAAGGAGCACTAAACCAACTGTCAATGCTTCAATATATCCAAATCTTAATTATACTTCCCCCCCCTCCAAAAAGCCTAAAGTTTATTTCATTTTTAGACCTCTCCTGAACACAAGCACCATGTGTATCAAGGCGGGAAAAGGACTCAGAGACCACCACCTGACCAACAAGAAAGCAATCAAACTGAACAGAACAAATCATATTTAAATGAAGATATATACTCACACTATATGGGCAAGGTCAAGGGGCTTCTCTGGCTGTTCCGGATATACAGGGTGAGGAGGATCTCTAGTGGGTACACAACCAAGAGATTTACTAATGGCATGGCTCAGCTTCTTGGCAGGCGATTTCTGTTTTTTTTTTAGAAAGAATTAAACATAGAGACTAGCATTAACACAGCAGATCAACCTGTGCAGCACTCTAGATAAGAGCTGCAACTGAACCTCAAATGAAACAACTCTCAGTGCTCAAACCATAGCCACAGCCTTGGAGACACACCTGGGTTTCCTAAAAGAGGTCCATGGCTCATGCTCTCTCCTCAACATTTCACTGCCTTGGGAATACTGTACTGCATATAGGAGAATTTGTATTCCAGTGATTGCTTTGCAGGATGAACAGAAGATTACTCTTCTTCTCTCCTTTCTTATTTCTCATGTCCAAACTTGCTTATTAATACCTTGCTCTAGAGCAGATATGTGAAACACGTGAATCCGAATCCGGCTGGCGATAGGCCCAGAGTTGTCCTGCGGGGCTGTCCCGGAGACGGCGAAGGACCGTCCCGTGCTGTCCCAGCCACACCCACCCAATTGGCCGCGATAACCAGGCCAAGTCCATCCCGGTCCCCCAAGGGCAAACAAAATCCTGATACAGCCCACAATGGGATCGAGTTTGACACCCCTGCTCTAGAGTTTTTCTTGAGAAATGGGACATTGGAACATGGCTGGGAGGGATTTACTTATTATTTATTTTAATTGGTTTACATGGCTGTCCATCTCACAACTTCAGCAACTCTGGGCGGCAAACATACTTAAAAAATTAGAAAAACAGTAACAACAAATATGCATATAGTGGCAGCTGAGGACAACAGTAGTCACAACAATAGCACTTGTGTCACAGGCCTCATTAATCTCCTGATACCCACATCTCGGAAAACAGACAATTTTTTAAAGGTTTCCAGATCTCAGGGGTATGATGTTCCAGAAGTCAGGAAAGGGGATGATTATTTTGGACAGCAGGTGGTAGTATAGTATTTCCAGCAAGGTTAATACCGCTGGCAGATTCTCTTCTGCTAATGGACAGAAACCAGTCTGCCTTTCTGTCTGATCTTATGCCATGAAGGATAATCAGCCCCTCTATTTTGCAAACAAGATAAATTATTGTCAAGGTCTAACATGGAGAAGTAATGAGCTCTTTTAACTTTGAAGAGCAGAACATAATCAGGAAAGCCAATATTTTGTTTCCACAGATTCGTTTTAGCAACGTAATTAAGAAGTCAATTTTTCCCACCTGACTGAAGTAGTATTTTCTGGGAAAAAGGAGAAACCACAAATGCATGCAATGACACATGGACTCATTGTACAAGATGTGTGTTAAACCATCTTTCTTTTTAAAAAACAGAGTTATTCTTGCCACAGTGTGAAAAATCACTGAGTTCAGCAAGTATAAATCTACAGTACTATACTCAATTCTAAGACAATGTTTAGTATTTAAGAATATGTGAATATTTGGCAAGGATAAGATGGGACGATGGAGCTTAAATACATCACAGTGAGATATGGTATAATGTAAAAGATTTCTTTAAACAGATTTGTATACATTCTTTCTTCACTGAAAAAAATTGGTGGATTTCCACTCATTCCTTTAAAAAAGAGAGAAGCAGACCTTTAAGCATTTACATAGCTTCTACTTGCAATATTTCTTCAAACTGTTGGCATAAATACGTCACACAAAACGGCTTTGATATTAGTGGAAGGGGTGCAGAATAAACCCTTTCAACATGCTGTATAAAATATGGCAACATGAACTGGCTGACCCTATGCCATTGCTATCAATTCTGTTTCCAGGTCTACTGGATTTGCCAGTTTCTAAACTATTTTCAAAAACAACATTGTGTAATACCCAGCAACAATGAAAACAGAAAGGATATATACTTGAATGAATATAACCCAGCTAGAGGTGGTATATCAGCATAAACTCTTTTTATAAGTGGGGAAATGGGGAGATGCTGGCTGGGGAATTCCAGCAGTTGCAACCTTAAACTTGCAAAAAAAAAAAAAACCTGGTTTAAAACCACTAACAGAATACAGAAATCTTACTACTTGTAGCAGAAAGATGTTCTACCCTGGATAGCCAGCAGAGATCTGTAATTAATCTGTGTATAGTTTGAGTCTGAAAAGCACTTTGATTAAAAAAACACACACAATCATATTCTGGTCAATTTCTCTATGTGCTTTTTAAAGCCAATTTGAAGGTTTTTGCGATGAGACAATGTTAACAATATTAACATGTTTGTTTAAGATTTTCAATAAATCAGCTCTATTGTGGATACCACAATGTGTTAATTTTGCTGATGTTATTTTAAAAAGAAATCTGCATTTCTTCTACTCTAAACCTTTTTTTAAAATTAAGAGTTTGAGACCCTAATGTTATAACAATAACTGATGGTGGTTATTCGTACCACTTGTGAAAATAGAATTTCCTATGTGAACTATAGAAATCTAGTTAATTCCCTTATTTTTTTTTTGTTTGAAAAGATATTTGTCACTTACTGCCTTTTATACTTGTATTTCAAATTAGTTGTATTTAGACTTGTCTTCAGAATTTTCATGTAACGTTCATTTTGAAATTATATTCAACTCCAGTGTTACATTTGAACTGGTGAACTACACAATCAGATTCTTACCATTTATTTACTCATTTATGGAAAGTATTTTATTCCACTATTTAGTGCTCTTAGGATCTCCAACAGAATGGAAAGAAAGAAAAAGCAAGTTCTTGGAGTTACTTTCATATAATGACCTCATATCATATCATAAAATAAAGATATTCGAGTCATCTAACAGAATGGCTTACAGTTGCTTAAGTATGCCATATTACGAGGGTGAGTCAAAAAGTAATTCCATTTTCTTTAGGACAGGTATAATTACCAACACAGGAACATGTAGCATACATCAAAATGAAGCTGGTCCTCTATGGCAGTGTTTCCCAACCTTGGCAACTTGAAGATGTCTGGACTTCAACTCCCAGAATTCCCCAGCCAGCAAATGCTGGCTGGGGAATTCTGGGAGTTGAAGTCCAGATATCTTCAAGTTGCCAAGGTTGGGAAACACTGCTCTATGGATCACATCCCTACTTCTCAACATAGTCACCGTTTCTCTCAATAGCAATGTTCCACCTTCGAATGAGAGCATGTATCCCTGCCTCATAAAATTCTTTTGACTGTACTTTGAGCCACTTCTTCACTGCAGTTTTCACTTCCTCGTCACTGTAATAATGTTTGCCTCTCAAACCGTCTTTCCTGGGGCCGAAGAGATGATATTCTGAAGCCTCATGAAAGAGGGTTTGAGAGACAAACATTATTTTGTTGACAACAAAATTTTACGAGGCAGGGATACATGCTCTCATTCGAAGGTGGAACATTGCTATTGAGAGAAACGGTGACTATGTTGAGAAGTAGGGATGTGATCCACAGAGGACCAGCTTCATTTTGATGTATGCTACATGTTCCTGTGATGGTAATTATTAACTGTCCTAAAGAAAATGGCATTACGTTTTGACTCACCCTCGTACATTTGTAACTAAGGTGAAAACAATTTATCATATGTGAGTAGTGCACTCCTCTTTTAATATCTATTTTTATTTAAAATAATATGAAATATATATCTGTAATTTTATTTTAAATAAAAATAGATATTAAAAAGAGGAGTGCACTGCTCACTTATGATAAACCAGATATTTCTGATGTGTAAGCCTTAGTTGGAATATTCCAATTTTGCATCACCTATCAACAAATTTTAAACTATAAATAGCCATAGAAATAATGCTGAAAACACTTTGCTTTTTTCTTGCATACATAAATACAGTCACGTCTAAAACATTTCATATTAAGCACAAGAAAGCTTAAAATATTAATGACCAGAGTTCTGCCATTGTGTGAGTATAAAAGGCTTTGTCTCACCTAATCACAAAAGGAAGTGGACATTCTGGATCATAGCCCAAGTAATTATTTATTATGTGGTGAAATGTTTAGAACATGCAGGGAAAATAAGTAATTTCTGGACAGGCATTATGTTGTAATTCTACTAATGCCAGTAAGTGCACTGAAATGAAATAAAGTCCACTGTAACTTTAAACCAGACAACATGTAATTGCCAAGCCAACCTATATACAAGAAGTCATTATAAGAAGGAAATTGTTTTTCATACCCAATAACCTGAGTTATAGCTCATGGCTATAATTATGAATGCACATCATCCGTACTATGGATAAATCCACATATACACATGCAAACGTGTATAACAATATCTATTCAAAGCTGACAAACTCCAGTAACCAAGAACTGATTGGATTTCTGACAAGTCCATTATTCGATTGCTAGCAGGGTAATACAACAGAATATAGAAATCCTATTAAAGTAATTCTTTTACATAACCTAATGTAATTAAAACAGAGTTACTTTGAGTCTTTTTCTTCTACATTCTCCTTCCCCTGGATTCAGGAACTTCTTTCTTCTGTGCTGGCCATGTTTTCTCCCTTAACTGTCTTGTCTTGCTGCCCTCCCTATTACAGTAGGTATTCCATCACATCTTACATCCCTTCCACATAACTCAGTTAATCCTACAAGGGAAATGTCCCTAAATATTAAGATCCTGATAATATAATCAGGATGGTTAATACAATAGAATTAGCACAGCTATCAATCGATGCTTCCAGACATGATTCAAACAGCTTAGCCAGAAAACAATGTAAAGTTTAGTAGCAAAAGCCATTGAGCCATCAAAAAATAATAATTAGCAGTATGTTTCTTGGTTACCTGCCATCTCTCTGCAAAAATCATATAACAGTTTCTATAATTAAATATAGATCTGAAGCCTAAATGAAATGGATCACAAAATCCAGCTTTTACTATGAATAACTGAATTCATCACCTGGCATTCTCTCAAATCCTTTGCCAGGAAAAGGAATACTGACCATCAGCATATTGTTGAACTCATTTTTTTCAGATCCAGGCTAAGCTATTTTTACTAATAGTTTTATGAGCAAGGTATTTCACCTGCCAGTAAGTATTTTTATTAAATAAACAGCTTCAAGTCATTGATGCCAAAGAAAACCTTTTCTCTTTTAAAATACTAATTAATTCTACTAGACAAATCCATGGAACATGCATTGGAGTGAGAAGGCTGTCATTAAAGTGTAATAAATCATCAGTCATCTCTTCCAATGCAACTTCTGCACAACTGAGCAAACTTTAGAAAGAAATTAGGATGGAAACAGTGAAGGGATAGATTGGGATTTAGATTTATTATTAGAGTTGGAAGGGAGCTTGTAGGTGAGACAGATGGCAGTCCAGTCTCTCCTTGAAGGCTGAGCATCTCATTGCAAACATACCCCTGGCCAGACAAAGATAGTGCAGAGTGTACTAGAGTGTATCTAAAATAGATAATCCTAAAAATATAGTATTTATAAAAATATACCGGTAGTATTTTGTAAATTTCCTAAATTAACTATTGAACATTATATTCAATGTTATATTTATAAAATGCAGCCTTTATTCCCTAAATTAACTATTTGTAAATTCCCTAAATTAACTTTTTTATTTCTTTTTATGACCCTGTAATCCCTTTTTCAGGGTGGAGTTGGGGCAACTGAAAAGGCCTAGGTGGGAAGTGAGCATCTTCACGTCTAGGCCACTGCGTCGCTCCATAAATTCCCTAAATTAACTATTGGGCACAAAAACTATCCTGTTCTATTAATTATGCCAAAATTATTGATGATAATGCTGAAAAAGGTTAAATTAGCTTCCTATTATAAAACTTTTTTTGAGCTATTTCCTTCCTTAATGCAGTAATACTCTCTATATTACGATTATAATTTAACTGCTCCAAGGCAAACACAAGGTCTGATGTATGACAACAGAGTGTGATGGGTTACAGATTACATGTCCTAAGACTATACTTGCTATGACAGCCATGAATTCTTAAATTTTCCCTGACCAGGTCCCAAGGCATGAGAGTGAAATCACCCAGCATTATAAGGCAAGGAAACTCCAATACCAGCCCAGAGACCAGATCTATGAATCAGAGAGGCAACCATCTGAATAGCAAAGCAACCAAAAAATAACCAGCTTGTTCCTACAGCCAAAACTAACATACTTTTTACCTTAGAAGCCATCCCTGGTCACATGTATTATAGTATACTAATAAAAAACCCATCCTTATCTATGTTATGGAAACAACTCAGACATGGCCTCTAAACAGACCATAAAGGCAACCTGTTCAGAGTGCATCAGAATTGTAACTCCTCACATATTTATTATTGCATTGTTCAAGCCGTCAGAATGCTGTGGGGCTATTTTAATCAAAGGACCAATGGGACTAAAAAGTGTGTTGTTTGGTCATTTTCCCCATTATGGCTGCAGACTGCGAAATGTTCCTTGCTTATCACTCACATACTAGAAAGGTACCTGACCTACCCCTAGAGAAAAGAGTACATTAGAGAGTGATTACCCAAGAGGAATGCTCTTTCATTTGATGCTGGTTGCTGTGAGGGCCATTTGCATGGCCACGCCAAAAACAGTTTTGACAGAGCTGATAGTTGTGGCACTGCTGGCATCGGTATCGGAAGCCCATCATGCTCTCACACCGGCAGTAAGAACATTCCACAGGATGGAAGACTTGAAGGAGATAAAAGGGAAAAAAAGAAATAGTAAGAACTGCATCTGAAAAAAACAGACCTCTTTGTCCTAAGCTGCTTTAAAGGTCCTCAATGAGTCTAGTACTCTGAGAATTCTACATATTGTACTTTAAATAGGAGTCATATATTGTCTATAAGCTTCAGGTTCTACTCTTCTTTTTTCTGGTTTTAGATAATAAGTCAAACCATTAGACACACAACCCCAAATACTAGCAAGTGAAGAGTTTAATAGCTATGAAATATTGGACAGAGACTAAGGTAAACTGATTAGTCTCTAAGCTTACCAGATATTTTGTAAAGGTGCAAGGCCAATCCAAGCTTGAATGGAGGGAGGGGATCTTCCAGCTCATATCTCCTGTCTATAATTGCTACACTATGCAATATTTTAAATATTATTCAATATTCAAAATCTCACAAATAAATTTCAAGTTAACACTTAGGAAGTTGAAGTTGAGATTACGATTCTCTTAAGAGACAGTCAATGGGAATGATTAGAATCCTCCCCCATAACAGGGTATGAGGTGTAGCTGTTAATGAGCCTCTTAGAAATAACCACCACACTGCTATCAAGTTCAACATAGGTGTAGTGAGCCCTCCTAGAAAAAAATTCATAACCAAATTTGACTTAGAAAATCAAGAAGGGAATCATGAAAATTAATCTCAAGAAAGGTATACTTAAATGAACTTGTCCATGCCACTGCTATTAAGGAAGGCATCAGATACAAGAATGGTTCATTTAAAACATAGTTTTGTGAAGGGACCCAATAGATGATTTAAAAAGAAATTAGACAGAGTCATGGAATGTAAGGTTATAATTAGTTAAAACCAATGAGAGCTGAATACTGTTTCCAAGACCTAAATAGTATGCTATTGCCTACCAGTTGTCGAGAAGAATAGGTCAGCTCATAGTCTACATTTCAGCCTCTCAGAAGTAATGACTAGATATTGAGGAGAAGTAGAATGTTGGATTAGATTGGGCCTAGACTTGATTCAACAAGGTTTTTTTAAAAAAAATTCTTACTAAAGCGAAACTCAATAATGCATGCTAGGGGTAGACGTAAATATTGAGGTTCTATGAAACAAGTTCACAGAATGTTCAGACATGCATATCATTCCGTTGCACATTAAGTCACACAAGTTTGACTTAAAGAGCACCTAGGTTGCAATAGATCAGGGGTCCCCAAACTTGGCAACTTTAAGACTTGTGGACTTCAACTCCCAGAATTCTCCAGCCAGCTATGCTATGCAATCTCCAGCTATGCTGGCTGGAGAGTTCTGGGAGTTGAAGTCCACAAGTCTTAAAGTTGCCAAGTTTGAAGACCTCTGCAATAGATAATTCAATGAACTTGGAAGCACAAAGCTCATACATGTAAAGAACAATTCAGGAGTATATGCCACATACCATTTTCAACATGGGCAAGTCTATGCATCAGAGGTAGCCACACAAGGCACTGGGGTGGAGGGTCAGCCATTAAGGTGTCTAAAAACATGTTTAATGTTACCTTTTTCTGCAAAATAAACAAATAAAAGTTCAGAGGAAAGCCAAACAGAATTGGACTAATAAGTGAGTAAAAAAAAACACTACCCAGTACAAAAGAATGCTTGTAAGAAACCATAAAGCACACCATACAGCTGAATTAAGGTTATGTGTTTTTGAGTTCTATGGTAGAGTTAAACACATTGCTAAATGCATCTTCCTCTCTCCAAAATCTACTAATCTTAAAAATAAAGAAATTCTGATTCAATTGTGGGTTTTTTTAGTAGATAGGATTTTAGTCTCAATATACTCACATTTACTTTCCTGTTACAATTACAATAAATCTATAAAATAGGTTATTTGCATTACAATTTAATTAGAAGGCAAAGCAGCATTGTTATCCTCTACGCTTTTCTTTAAACTAGATTTTAGAAATGTGTGTTTATTTTAGGATGAATGAACGAATGAATAAATATACTTGCCCTATACATCAGGGAGCTATGTTTTTCTAGAAAACTAGAAAGGGAACTAATCTTTCATTGACTCATCTTTTGTGATTAATTTGAAGGACATTGAATATAAGCATTTAAAACCCTGTGTATCGTCTCACATAAAGCTTACCTGCTGAGGAAAACATGTTCGCACAGAGTTTTCTGTGTATCCAAAAGAAGGCCCTTCAAAAACAGCTGTAGGAAGTTTTAGAATTTCTCTTAGAAACTGGTCAAATTTTGAAAATATCATCAGTCCATTGGAATCTGACATTTGAGAGAAACTATCTAAAATGCAAATCAAAGGCAGATATGAAAATATGGCTCGCAATATGTTATAAGGTACCATATTTTTCGGAGTATAAGACGCACCTTTTTACCCCCAAAAAGAGGGTGAAAACTTGGGTGCGTCTTATACACTGAATGTAGCCCCAGCCACCCAGCCACCCCCAGCCTTTGGCCTCTGTCTTCCAGCAATTTACCTGCTTGCAGGAAAGAGGGAAGAGCCTGTAAAGCCAAGCAAGTCAGTAGCAGTTTGCCGATGAACAGCTGATTAGGTTTGCCACGTGGGAAAATGAAAGTGAAACTAACTGCAAAGAGGCAAATAACTGGGAGAGATTAGACACTCAGGTTTTTATTTTTGCTGAACTGGCTGCAAAGGGGTAAGTAAATAACTATAAATGTCTGTAGAATGTTCAAATTATTAGACTTATTTTTTAAAGACTGCTTTATTATTGTTCTACAGCCAGGGGTCTCCAACCTTGGCAACTTTAAGACTTGTGGACTTCAACTCCCAGAATTCAACAGCCAGCTTTGTTAGCTTTGCTGGCTGTGGAATTCTGGGAGTTGAAGTCCACAAGTCTTAAAGTTGCCAAGGTTGGAGATCCCTGTAAATCTAGACAACTTAACAAAATAAAGAAGCTTTTTAAAATAAATGCTTGCTCTGAAGAGGCCCAATGTTATTGTATCTTCTTTTAAATATTAGAGAATAACGTATACTTCCAGAAATTTTAATTAATTTTAACAGCTCTGTATAAGTATAGTATGAAATGTAACAGTGTCCTGTTTAGTATTAGAGTTTAGTTACCTTGGAGTAGATCTATTTAAATAATTGGGAAGAGTTAGTGTGCCTACATTTAAGAAAACTTTCTGGCATAATGTACATTTCTCCAATTATTTGCTATTTCTATGGGTCAGGCACACATGCACAGAAATACACAGCAAACAGTGTATATCATCTGTGCTGTTTGCTGTTTGCTGTTTGGCAAATTGCTTGGAGGCAGAGGCCTTTTTTCCTTGTTTTCCTCCCCCAAAACTAAGGTGCGTCTTATACTTCGGTGCGTCTTATACTCCGAAAAATACGGTATTTAATATTTAAACCCTAGCATTGAGCAGGCAGTTCATTTGTTGTAAAGTCTTACTATTTTGCAAATAAGTATATTCCCTGAATAAAAGAAAAAAAGTAAAGGATAATAATAGGAACTCTGGTGACGCAGTGGTTAAAATAAAGTATTGCAGGCTAATTCTGCAGACTGCCAGCTGTTCAATTCCCACCGGCTCAAGTCTTAAGTCAGTCGTCCATCCTTCTGAGGTGGGTAAAATGAGATTGTTGGGGGCAATATGCTGACTCTGTAAACTGCTTAGAGAGGGCTGTAAAGCACCATGAAGCGGTATATAAGTCAAATGCTATTGCTATTGTTATAATGTTATATAATCTCATTCTATCCCACAGCAAAAAAGCAATGATGAAAGTAAGCATTTTAAATGCCACTAAGTTGGTGTTTGACCATAAATTTTTAATAATAGATTATTAGCTCAAAATATTCAAAATACTCACATCTTAACTTGTCCAGAATTTTTCCACCACACATAGTTGCCAACATTGCCTTTATGGAAAACACTGTCAATTTTCCATGACCTTCACTGTAAAAGATAAGCCATACACACTACATAAGAAATTTTAAATTACTGCTGGAGTAAGAAAGCATCTACCGTATTTTTCGGAGTATAAGACGCACCTTTTTCCTCCCTAAAAGTGGCTGAAAATTTGGGTGTGTCTTATACTCTGAATGTAGCTTTTTCAAAGCTTTTTTTCCAGCCCTAACTAGGTGCTAACGATCTTCCCAGCTCTTACCTTGCAGGCTCTTTCATTGTTACTCTCTCCAAAGAATGTTTTTCCAGCCCTAAGTCTTTGCGGTATTTTTTTTCATTGCTCTATTTGCTCTGAATAAGTTTTTTTCTAGCCCTAACCAGGTGCTAACGATCTTCCCAGCTCTTACTGGCTTGCATGCTCTTTCATTGTTACTCTCTCAGAAGAAGGTTTTTTTAAGTCCTAACCAGGGGATAAAATAATGTGCTGAAGCTGACCAGATTAAGGACGCTAGCCAGATGAATACCTGGTAGGCAGATTGTTTTCCCCTATTTTCCTCCCCAAAAACTAAGGTGCGTCTTATACTCCGAAAAATACGGTATTTATGGACACCTACCATTTTATTCAACAGGACAACATGTAACAATATTTGTCCAAAAAGCTAGTTTTCTGTCAGGAAAAAAAATATTATGGGGAAAGAGTGCTAACTGAACTGAAGAGGAATTCAGCTCATCTATTATACAACACAAACAGTTTCTGGGATTGTTAAATCAAGGTCAGATACCTAGAATGCACATATCTTCTATCTGAAAAAAGAATTCTGCTTATACAATATTTTTTATGGGATTTTAATTCTACAGAGTTATTTGTGTTAATTCTGTGGTAGATTCTGTTTGTAGTTCTCGATTGCCTCAGTGCTCCAAGCTATTTACAAAGACAGTTTCACTTATTAGCTGGATGTGTGTTGATTTGGGACGCTATCAATTGCCTCACCAATATTGTCATTTTCTATATCAATCTCTCTATCAAAAGAGCACATTTGCAATGAGTGGCAATTTAAATATTATATGCATGGTACTTCTTATATCTTTGCCAAACCAAGAGACTATAGATGAGTGCTTAGTATGTAAGAGTCGTAAGAGTATGTTCAGGTTGCTATACATCACAGTAACAAAAACCTTGTAAGAAGTTTTTGGATAAGTCTGTTTTCATATTCTGATGGGCTTATTCAGCAGTTATTTGTGGCTAAAATAAAGTGACCAAACATGATGACTCAATCCAACCAATCCCTTTTGCTTCTTTCCTCTTTCTTGAATTAAATATAGCTGCTAAATAAATTTTGTCTTAGTGTCTATTCCTCACCCTGCAAATGAATCCTTCCAAATTATTCCCAGTCAATAAATTCCTATTCTGCTTCAAACTAACTACAAATTTATTTTAAGCAAGTTTGCTTTGTAAATAGACTGCTTTTTACTTCCTTCAGTTGTTCACAGCCTGCTTCCTTCCTTCTGCAGGAACTGAAATTTTTTCTTTCTTTCAACTTCCACCTCCACCAAAAAAAAAAAAAATCCAAAAAACCAAATCAAAGCTTGGCACAGATCTGTTCTCTTTTAACATCTGGAAGCTAGAGCAACAAGTGAAAAGTCAAAAGTCTGTCTGCAAACTGGCATTTGCAGGCTAGGAACAAAGATCAAGAAAAAGGTATAATTTCCTGGCATTTTTAACCCAGGTTTCAAAACAGATGCTCACAATAATGTTTCTTAGGGAAGCGAGGATGTTTAATTTTCCTTTTAAAAAATCATATAAACGACTTAAACTTCTACAGAACAATGCCGTTTGCTCTACTTAAAGCTCTACAGAGAATAATTACAACTGTCCAGAATATCATTGGGCTCCAACTACCAGCCCTGGACGATATCTCTGCATCTCGCTGTTCTAGGAAGTTGCACAATATTCTCAGAGACTCTTCTCATCCTGCTTACAATCTTTTTGAACTGTTGCCTTCTGGCAGAAGATACAGAACAATTAAAACTTGGACCACACGCTTTCTGAATAGTTTTTATCTTAGAGCTATAATTGCACTTAATAATGAATTGAAGGGTCACCATCAGTGAGCTGTTGGATAGTATTACTTGGTCGGTTGTATGGATGTTTGAGTGGTTCAGAGTGGGGAATTCGTGGCGGGTGGGGATTGGGACTGGTCTTGAAGCGTTATGTGAATTTCGTTGTATGGGTGTACTGTGTATATATGTACAATGACAATAAATTATTATTATTATTATTGTTGTTGTTGTTGTTGTTGTTATTGTTGTTGTTGTTGTTATTATTAGTATTAGTATTAGTATTAGTCTTCTCCCTTATGTGGGAGGAAAGATTGCCAGTTGCTCAGTGAAAAAGAAAAGGTACCCTCATCAGGCAACGACTAATAGGAAAAAATGTGTTGGCTACCAAATACATACATAATTTGATGTTTTAAATAGAAGGCTTCTGAATAAAGAAACATAGTATTTACTATAGTAGTTTACAGTCAAGGAAAAGTAAAGCAGTTGCCACTCCCGGTATTACAATCTAAAAGACACAAAAGGGAAAAGAAGAAAGAAAAATACAGGTGATCCTTGCTTAATGACCACTTGTTCAGTGACCATACTTATAATGGGGTTGACCAAGTAGTACTTATGATCAGTTCTTGAAGTTCTGGCCATTGCAGCATCTCTGAGGTCACCATCAGCATCACTTGGTCACCATCTGCAACCTTCTTTGCCAGCTTCTTACGAGCAAAGTCAATGGGGAAGCCAGAAGTTCACCAATAGTGACCATATGACATCATCACTTAATGGTGGCTCAGTTGCTGCTTAATGACAACAACTAGGAAGTGCTGCAACTGCCATTACTAAGCAACACAATTATGTGACTGTACCGTTTAGCAGCAGAAATTCTGTCCCAACTACTGTTGTTAACCGAGGACTACCTATAAGAAAATTCTTGTCTTAAAAACTTTGGTTTTGACTACTGACTATTCAATCCATTCAACAAACCATAGTTAGAAAAGCTAAGATTGCTTCTACTGACCCAGGCTCCAACTTGAGATCTCAGGCTTACTCCATGCCACCTAGTTTTTGGTCAGAAGAAACATAGATTGCTTCAAGAACAAAACCACTTGCCTATCATATGCTGCTATCATGAAGTTGAGGAGAAGGCTGATGGATTGCTCCACACTGATCTGGTGAGTAGATGGAAGGCGTTTATTCAGCTGATAGTAAATGGAGGAAATGATAGTTTCTAGTCGAGATACATTGATCTCTGTATTATGGTCCAATGTGTTAAGGCCATTATCTCTGAAGGCTTCAATCATATTCCAGATATCCACAAGATGTACTGGAAAAACAAAAATATTACAAATATTACACAAAAATTTTGTCATGTTTCTATATTGCGTCAATCTATGGACTCTAAGTAGTAGGCAATTAAGGGATTATACAATATGTACAACAATCAAAAGTAAGAATAACAACAATGAACAAAATTTCTGGTGCCATGTCTGGCTCAGACCAAAATCAAATTCCAAAAGTCATCTAGAAAAGCTACATCTTAAAAGTTTCTGAATAACCATGAGCATGGGGGTTACTTTCACCTAAGGGGGAGCTCACTGAAAATGTTCAGCTCCATGTAATTTTGCTGCCACACCTTACAATAAGTGGAACATTTCCTGTTTACGTGTACTAGGCAAGCAAATTCTATCTAGAATAGGCAACATATGTATAAGCGCCAAGTGATGTAAGGTGTCATAAATAAAATCAGGAGAAAGAAAAGAAAGAAAGAAAGAAAGAAAGAAGGAAGGAAGGAAGGAAGGAAGGAAGGAAGGAAGGAAGGAAGGAAGGAGGGAAAGGAAGGAAGGAAGGAAGGAAGGAAGGAAGGAAGGAAGGAAGGAAGGAAGGAAGGAAGGAAGGAAGGAAGGAAGGAAAATACAGGGTGGGGAATACCTGCCTTGGTAATAAAATGTGTGAAAAGGATCTCAGAATTATAGCTGAAAGAGTTACCAGTGTGACTTAACTACTGTATTAAAAAAAACCAAATAGAGGCTTTTTGATGCCTCAATAGAAGTATAGTTTCTAAATCACAGAAAGTAATATTACTACCGTATTCTGCATTGGTCTGAGGCTACCTGATGTATTTATCCACTTCTGAGTACCACTATTTCAGGAAGATGCAAAGGAACTGGGTAGAATAGGAGAATCATAGTGTGGAAACTTACAAGAAATGGAAAGAACTGGAAATGTCTAGCCTTGGGGGGGGAAGACTACAGGAGGGTCATACATATAGTCAAGGTCTGCCCTCTGTCATCCCAAACATTATTTCATGGAATAATAAATAATAAACTAGGGATAGTAAGCTGTTTGAGATTGGAGCAACCCTGTGGTGGGTTCCTACTGGTGCGGTCCGGTGCGCGCGACCGTTCCGGTGCCATCTTCGCCGGTCCGTTGCGCGCGGCACCATCTTTTTTAAAGAATTTTTGGGCTTTTTTGCTTCTGCGCATGCGCAGAAGCAAAATCTCACTGAAATCACGTGCGTGCGTAAGTCCCCTCACGAGATTTCACGAGATTTTGCTTCCACACATGCGCAGAAGTAAAATCGTGCAAGGGGGCACATGTGCGTAGTGAGCGCATGCGCACACGAAACGTGGAGATGCGCGCGCAGCGCACCGGTATCGGTAAGTAAGCAACCTGCCCCTGGAGCAACCTACATGCCTCAGTAAATTAAATAAACTGATTTATTTAAAATAAAAAAACCCAACTACAGAACATTCTGTTCCCTCTCTGATCTACTGTACTAAATAATTTAGTGATTTCCAGAAGCAAATCCTACAAATCAGAAGCAATTTGAAGTGTTCCAGACATGATGTTCCAGAATGGCATGGTCCGGGAGAAAGTTCTCCAGAATATTTCACTATCAAATCAGTAAATTTTGCACATTCCTGGGTTTAAATTACAAGAAGACAGTTTCTGGCTGAACGTTAGGAAAAAGCATGCTAACTATAAAAGCAGCTTGGCAGTGGTGCCAATTATCCAGGGCGGTGATGGGCTCCTTTTCACATGTTCAAGCACAGGCCAGAAAACCATCTGTTAAAGATGCTTTAATAATTAACTCCTGCAGTAAGCCAGAACTTGGACTCCAGGGCTAAACAGCCTCTTTTATTTCTATGATTTTATAGCTACTAATACACCCTTTGTTACAATCCTAGCTATATATTAAAAAAAAGGAAATTCTTCTATAAAAGAATTTTATAATAATAAAAATTGCAGAGATTTCCTTCATAAAAATAACTTATATTTACCTATGAACTTCTTAAAATAAGCATTCTAAAATTCCCAGTGCCATGACCCTTAGAATTTTGTGACTCTATGAATGAAACTGTCAGGCTGTGCTCTAAAAGTTAATAATTAACTAAAGGGAACAGTTTCTTTTGTACCAGTGAACACACTCATGTTGGCTATGCCAACATGAGCTCTCCATCATCTTCAATTTCTTGCTGCTATATTATTATGTATTCGTTAATACACCCTCTTCTTGCGACATTATTTTTAACAAGTAACAGGAATTTGCTCTGTACCATATAATGCAATTATAATTTACACATACTTCCTCCTAACACATTTTTCCTGCCCTGCCTTTCGGCATATCTTCAAAATTGTACATTATACTCTCAGCTTTAGGTCTTTTAAGAACTAGTAGACTACACAATCCTCATTGAATACTACCTTCTATTTCATGAAAGGCAAAATTTTCTCTACTGCCACAGCATTTGCCTTTATTCAGGCACATTTGTTTTCAAGAACATAAATACTGTAACTGAGGATTTTCTCTAACTTCCACATCACCATCATTTGATAGCGGTCAGTGTGGAAGATGTAAAAAGTCCTCTGGATTGCATATGAAAGACCCACGATTATCTACACTGACCAAGATGGAAGTACCTTTCCCCCGTCTTTGTTACACTTGCATTTTTCAATGTCTGATAATCAAGTCAAGGTGAGGTGACCAGAAACAAGTGATAAGTTAGGACAAATATTTCTAAATTCTGATTGCTGTGAACAGCATGTAAAAGAAATGAGCCCCAGATCTTTTGTCAATTTCTGTAAATAGCACAGATGAAGTCTAAATCTACCCCTCATATCCATTCTTTTCACTTTCACCTGTCTGGATCCAGCAACTAGAAAAGACATTTCACCCCTTATTTTTTTGAAGAAAAAAAAAGAAAAATATAAAGTTATGAGCCATGGTGTCACAGTAGTTAGAATGCAGTATTGCAGGCTAATTCTGCTGACTGTCGATTGCCAGCAGTTCGATCCTGACCGGTTCAAAGTTGACTCAGCCTTCCATCCTTCCGAGGTCAGTAAAATGAGGACTCAGATTGGGGGAAATATGTGGACTCTGTAAACTGCTCAGAGAGGGCTGGAAAGCACGTGAAGCGGTATATAAGTCTAAGTGCTATTGCTATTCTTTGGGTTATAAGGGCATTGGAATAAGTGCTACGGTCATAAAGTGCAGTGCCACATGATCACATTGCTTAGGGATGGCAATCCCAGCAGTCCTGGTTGTCATCAAAATCACGAGATGCACAGCTTGTTAAGCAGGAAGTAGCGGGAGTCCCAAGAAAGGAATGAGGGAATGCTGGGGCGGGGGGGGGGACAGGTCCAGTGTAGGCCCTGGGTGGGCTGCACAAGTCGCACACGAGTCAAGAGAGCGAGAGAAGCACTTGGGAGGCCCAGTGCAGGCCATGCATGAGTTGAGGGAGGTTGGGAAGGACTTGGGAGGCCTGATGCAGGTCATGCATGAGTTAGAAGAGGGCCTGGATGAGGTCGATGGAGGCTGCCTGTGGATGGAGGCTGCTACAGGTGAGGCCGACTTACTGGAGCAACTTATGACCTTCCCTGCCAGCTTTCCCATTGACCTTGCTTATCAAATGGTGACCACATGACCATGGTCTCTGCAATGTTGTAATCACAAGCTGGCGACCTGAGCACCCAGATTGCGATCAGGTGGCCGCAGGGCCAGAATTCTGGGGACTAGTCGTATGTCCATTTTTTTCAGCATAGCTGTAACTTTGAAGAGTTGCTGAACAAATGAACATAAGCCAAGGACTGACTGTTCCGCAACCCATTCCCAGGGCTGCATATGGCTCCAGTTCTCATTTCTCAGCCTCCTAGTGATCATGACTGCCGAAAACCAAAGGCATAATTTTTTAGCATTCTGAAATGGAACACTTAAGCAACGCGTAAGTCCTAAAATAAGCACATTCATTAACCACTCCTTCAACTACTCCAAAAATGTAGACCTGCCTACATGTGAGGGATTCCCACTTATTTTCTGGCAGCTTCAGCCAAAATGAATGCAGCTTGTGGCCCATTCCTGCATTAATTATTTGTTTGTTTCATTTAATTTAGGTACGCCAAACTGACTTGGCGTGGTTCACATTCACATTCACAATAAAATATGAAAACACAGTAGAAAAACAAAACAAGATGGTAACTGGTCACTGTATAGAAAACACACACACTCATACCGTGTTTCCCCGAAAATAAGACCCTGTCTTATATTTTTTTGAACCCTGAAATAAGCGCTTGGCCTTATTGCCATGCACTCAAAAGCCTGATTGGGCTTATTATCAGGGGATGTCTTATTTTGGGGGAAACAGGGTACATTTAAAAAAAAACCACATCCTGCAAAGTGCTCCATCCAGTTTAACCCAGGGCCTAGGAGAACAAGCAGGTCATCACAGCCTTACAGAATGCCAATATGGTAGGATTTCAAGGGACATTTCATCCCAGAGATTCTTATTTACAACCTCTATCTATTAAAGAATAGAATAGGTGAAGAATGCATTTCTGAGTGTTTACAACATGCTAGAGAAAGGGAAATCAGTAGTTTATGGTCCAGGTCCATCATATTGTAAAAATTCAGCCTGTTTTACCTGCATTGGATGAACTAAGCCATCATGTTAAGCCAGGGATCAGCAACCTTAAACACTCAAAGAGCCACAAAGGTCCTAACCGGAAGCCCCCTGTTCAATTCTGGAGCCAACTGGAAGTCCACTTCCCCCACCATAGAGTCTCCTCCTAGTGTGGTGTCCTTTTTCCTCTGCCAAACGGAAGTCCGGTTTCCCCCCACCATAGTCTCCTCCTAGTGCGGTGTCCTTTTTCCTCTACCTGTCCTAACCGAAAGCCTTATCAATTGTGGAGCCGACTGGCGACGGAGCCGCAGCAGAGGGATGAAAGAGCCACATACGGCTCCAGAGCCGCGGGTTGCTGATCCCTGTGTTAAGCTATTATATATTTATTGCACTCATTGAGGATTTGAGGGAAGGGTGTTTAGAATGACATGTGGTGCATGCGAGTATAGGAAAGCCCAGGAAGGAGGCTGTGAGGTGCCTGCAAGCAAAGGGAGGCCTGGGAGGGGGGATATATGCAAAATCTGGGAGACACAAGAAGGAGGGTGCGGGGTGTATGCAAACAAAGAGAGGCCCAGGAAGGAGGATAAGGGGTATGTGCAAGTGCATAAGTGTCAGGGAAGGAGGGTGCAGGGTGTGCGCAAAAGCAGTGAGGCCCAGGAAGAAGGATATGGAGTGCATGCAAGCTTAGAGATGCTTGAGGAGGAGGGTGCAGGATGCGTGCGAGCACAGGAAAGTCAGGGAAGGAGGGTGCGAGGTGTGTACAATATAGGAAAACCTAGGAAGGAGGGAGCAGGGTACATGTGAGCACAGGGAGGCTGGGAAGAAGATCGCTGGTAGTACGTGTGAGTGCAGAAAGGCCCAGGTGGGAGGGCGTCACTAGGTGTGCAGGAAGGGTGGGGAACTTACCATAGGAACTTGCAACCTTCCCTACTATCTTCCCCATTGATTTTGCTTATAGGAAGCTACCGGTAGCAGGAAAGGTGCTGCAACTGTTGGAAGTATGAGCACCTGAACTGTGATCAGGTGACTGCAGGAACACTGCAATGGCCAGAATGTCAAGGGCTGGTCATAAGTACACTTGTTCAGTGCCATCACAACTTCAAACAGTCATTGAACAAGTGGTCGGTAAGTAAGGACTACCTGTATATAGGTAATATAGGTATACCTGTACATACGTAAACAAACAAATAAAAAGCATACCTTGTATCTTGAACATAACACGCTATATAAACACACATTTACTGTATATAAAATAAATATTGTGTTTTGTAGTATTTAGTACGGTATATTGTACAAAGCCAGTGATGGTGTACTAACAAAATGTTTAGAATAATACAGTATTAGTTTTTGTGGAAATCCTACACAAACTTGAAAAGCATCGTAACAGCAATTCTGCCACTAAACAGAAAGAGTAGGATTTTTTTTTTCATTTTCTATTATCACTTCAAAATGTTCACATTTTCCATCATGACTGAAAAATTAGTTTGAACTGTTAATTTGAAACATGTCTTTATCAAGTTCTACCCTCCCTCCAAAGTCATGTTTTCTACTTACAATTACATCTTTTTTGCACAAATCTGAGTTTGCAGGCAGTCCGATATGTTGACAGTCGGATGACATCAAAATTCTGAGCCCCTACAAATTAAAAGCAAAGAGCTTTCCCCACATGTATTTCAATTTTAAAATGAAAAGAGGACTTTTATTACATTATGCTGTCCAACTACAACTGAAACTACATTAGAAACTTAATCCTTAAGGAGTTGTAAACTTTTATCTGGATTGTACTAATTCTGTAATCATACTCCACCCTCTCTCGTGTGTGTTCAATTATTCCACCACACAAATAAGTAATCAATGTATGGTTAACTATGATATTAAAAAGAATATTTATCTGTGGCATTTTTGCATTTTGCATACATTTTGCATTTATGCGGCAAAATTTAACTTATTTATACATTGCATAAGGAGTATGAAATAGTACATTCTAGAATCCAAATTTACCATCACAGTGAGAAATAAGTGTGGAATGGGAATAGGTAATATAAGGTCACCACTAAATCTTATTTAAAGACTGATGCTAGGGCACAAACTCTCAAGAAACAACACCCTGTTATTTCAATGCAATAATTTTAGGAGAAATAGGATCTGATTACATTCTTTGAAGAGGCTGCAACACATTTTTAAATGAAGCTTCAAACTTTTAAGACTTCTACTTACTCATTTCCATGAAGAGCTGTCTTTTCTCTGCCATTGTCCTCCTCCTCTTTCCACTTTCTTCAATCATCCTAAAAACAAATTTAGAATTTTAGCAGGCTGTTCGGAGAGAATTTAGATACCGAGAAGAAATTCACAAACTCTTTCATTATTCATCTGTTATGGCAGAAAACAGCCAAATAAACAACCAAAAGAAGGGAAATGTAGACTACTATATATTCATTGAGTTAAACTATGCAGAGCAGGAAGGAAATACCAGAAGTTCAAAGACACTTCCACACCTCTGTTTTAATAAAGATCCATAATAATTAACTTTCCGCTGTAACCACCAGCAAATAAGCTTGAAGAACAGTTAATTTACTGTTGGGTTGGGAGATTCAAAAGGGGAAATATGTGCTTCTTCCTACACTGCACTAGAGCACAAGCTCTTCTTTCTATTAGGAACTGTTCTGTTAAATATAGCCCCTAATGGTGCAATTATAATTTTCATGGTGAGGGTATTCTTGGGGGGAAAAAACATCTTGCAGCTATGAACAGATGGTTGGTCCTTTCCTGTTGGCTTCATTATTAAATCAGTTTAAGAAAGAGTATCAAGACTGAGTTATATGATATTCCTTAAGTATAGTTAAGAACTTTTTTTTACTATCACATTGATTTTTTAAAAAAACAACAACCAGGAATTCAAGATCACTTGTAACAGTATTTATTTATTTATTTATACATAATGCAAGTGGTCCTCAACTTACAACCATAATTGGGAACAGAATTTCTGTTGCTAAGCAAGATACGTTAAATGAATTATGCCCTATTTTATGACCTTTTTTTGCCAGTTAAGTGAATCATGCAGTCGTTAAGAGAATCAGGGTTCCTCCTTGACTTTGCTTGTCAGAAGCCGGCTGGGAAAGTCACAAATGGCAATCACACGACCCTGAGAGGCTGCAACAGTTGTAAATGCATGTTGGTTGCCAAGCACCCAAATTTTGATCACAGATGCCGCAACAATTGTAGGTGAAAAGGATGTTAGAATATTCATGAACTGGGAGAGCCCATGTTAACAAGGTCAGCCAATGAATAGGCATAGCAACTGAATCAGCCAATGGGAGTTAAACTCTTCTGAGTCTGTGCAGAGAATCGAAATTGAAATTTAAGCTTAAGGCTGGGTGTGGCTCCAGTCTCCACTCTGCTCTCTCTCCACTCTGTGCTCTCTGTCCTCTCTGAACTCTGAACTAGAAGCTGCTTGTGTTTTACTTTTAACTGTTGCTACATTGAAGAACTCTGCTAATGGTATTGTAAATATATATATTATTATGTTTATAAAGAAGTTTATGAATCCAGCTGAATCAGTCATCTGTGTGTGCTTCTGGTTTTGATTTTTACAACAAACTTTAATAAAGGACTTTAGACTTAGACCAACTTTATTGTCATTTTGAATGTACACTAATCGGCATACATTAAAATGAAATTTCGTTGCATACAGCTCTCAAAGGGTCACCATCTCCTATACAGACTACATAAACATACAGTATAAAAAGTTGTAAGTCACATTTTTCAGCGCTGTTGTAACTTTGAACGCTATGGTCCAAATAAACGGCTGCAACTTAAGGACTACCCGAACAATTATACCAAACCAGCAGTATCTGTCCAAGTTCTTCACAGATATGCCAATTATGTTTTTGGAGTGTTAAATTTTAAAAAATACCATTTAACTTTCTTCATCTCATTTCTCTTCTGAGATGAACTCCAGCACTGAGTAATAGTTGATTCCAGGCTGCGTTTAGAATTTATCTGGTTTGCTCATTTGTGAAGAATTAAAAAAGGCAGTTGTAGATATGACCATGCATAGAACTACTTATTAAGGCCAATACTACAGGACCTATTTTAACAGGTTTCGCTCTTTTTGGAGCTCATCAGCTGTAGGTAACGGCCTATTTTGCAATATTTTTTGAAAAGAAATTCAAAGACACTGATTTCATCACTAAATCTAAATCCATGTGTTCCAATACCAAATCATATTGCAATATGAGACAAGGATGTTTTCAGGATTGAAGCTAGCAATTGTCTAACAGTTCCCATGAAAAAAATTCCATGTGAGCCTGAAAAAATTGTGTCTGCTTTAAAATTCACTTTAACTTTAATTGGTTCCCTAAAACAGCTCAGCTTCCTATTCACACAGAAGCTTTTAAAAAAAAGGACTTACTGTATTTTTAATAAATTCAGGTAGTCCTCAAGTTGTCTCATAATTGGGACTGGAAAGTCTGTTGCTAAGTGATATGGTCATTAAGTGAGTCATCACATAAATGTGCCTTATTTTACGACCTTTTTGTTGCAGTCATTAAGCGAGTCCAGCTTCCCCCATTGACTTTGCTTGTTGGAAATCAACTGAGGTCACAAATGGTGATCACAAATCACAATCATGTGACTGCTGGGATAATGTGATGGTTGTAAGTGCAAGGACCGGTCATAAATCTGTTTTTTCAGTACTGTTGTAACTTTGAATGGATACTAAATGAATGGTCATAAAATGAGGACTATTTTTAGTAGTGAGTCGTTGCAGTCACTATCAATTATAAACCAATGCCTACAGTATTCTGGACACAATTTATAATCTACAAAGCTAAACCAGTTTCTGTCCAATATAGCTAAAATCCACCTCCTCATATGCACAGATAGAAATAATTTCCCACATCTTTTTCTTTTTTTTAAATTTCTACTAGAGGAACTGAATTACATATTCCCTGGGCATCTCCGACACCATTCATCTGCCACTATAAACTGGACGTTTTTGCCTCAGAGGAGGCTGCATTTGGGCAAGGAGTTTTGCAACAGGTGGTGAAGAATACGGGGAGCTCCAGTTAAGACTCCACCTCTAGCCAATCGGAACTGAGTCTGACAGCAAAGGTATAAATAGCATCCCTTATGGGTCACGCCCCCTCTTCAAGACGAGGGAGAAAGATCAGACTCTATATAGGCTCCTTGACAAGAATAAAGTTTTTATTAGTGTACAACATAAAATCAATCCTTATTAGTTTACGTATTTAGCTATATGCAAGAATAAAGTTCTTATTAGTGTGTGACATAAAGTCAAGCCTTCTAAGTTTGTGTATTTGGCTACATGCACTACTTAGCTGCTATGTACTTAGTTAATCTACCACGTATTTAAATATATGTATTCACTTGTCATTATGCGCCAGTCCCTGTCCCTGAAGGGAGGGACTTGGAGGCTAGCTACACCCTATGAGAAAGGGCGTATCAGGTAAGTACAACGCCCCTTCTCCATAGTAGGTATAACTAGCCTCCAAGGATGGGAATAATAGCAGGGGTGTCAAACTGGTGGCCTGTGGGCCGGATGCATCACCCGCAGGCCACACCCACCCCAACTGCGCAAAGGCAAAAAACATTGCGACATGTCATGAGACGCAATCAAGTTTGACACCCATGTGTTATAACTTCAAGGATCAGCTGATGGAGTACCTAAATGAAAGGCTACCATTGTCTGCATGTCCTAAATGTGAATACGGTTACTGGATTTCTTACCCCAATGTTGAATCAAAGAGTATTCTCGGCCTATTTTTTCAGTGAATATAACCTCCTACCAACATATTGAATAGTATTCAGTACAATAAGACAGGGGATTATTTTGAAGTCCAGTGAAGGATGTTTTCCTTTTCTTTACTATAAACTTTTCTATGTATTTCTTATATTTTATATATCTAAATACATAAACTCTTATGTTATTTCTTCCTATTTCCCAAGCAGCAAAAAAATGAAATACTGTATATGTAGTTGAGTTTACCCTTTAACAGCTTCCAACTCTATCTGCAAATCACCCAGTAAATTTTGAACTGAATAGCAGAATATGCATTTTGTAAACTAACTTTTATACTAATAATTCAATCTTTAAGAGAAATCATAAACCATGGCTTCAAATTTTGATTTACAATAAGAAAAAGAAGCAACAGATCCTGGTTTGGACAAACTTTGGAGAGCTTTGATACTATTAAAACTGTACTTATGTTGTCTTGTCCCAGACAAATACAAATGCATTTGATTCTTTTTCAGGTTGTTTATTTGTTTTAAAAACAGCAAACGATTTAGTCCGTGTAGGATGTAAAATCTTAATTATACCTTCTGAGTTTATACAACGCTAACTACTGCATGACTAAATTGCTTTTTTAAAATATATTTTACAATACTCTTAAGTACAGTTTGCCATTTATTCTCCTACACAACCTGTAGGTTGAGAATTACACATTAGTTGACTTCATAACTATTCACGGTTATAAAACTACTACTGTTCAATTTTCTTCCCACAAGTATATAAAAAAGATCAAATTACTCCTATTTCAAACTAATTAACAGTGATAGAAGCTGACAGTTTACTTTTAGATGATATTCACCCATGTATCTGCTCTTGAGAGGCAGTTTGGTATAATGGTTAAGGCTAGAAACCAGGAGACTGTGAGTTCTATTCTTGCCTTGGGCGTAAAACCAGCTGGGTGACTTTAGGCCAGTCACTTTCCCTCAGCCCTCGGAAGGCGGCAATGGAAAGCCACTTCTGAAAAATATTGCCCAGCAAATTGCAGGGACTTGTCCAGGCAGTCTCTGAAAATCGAGTATGATTGAACAGAAGGGGGGAAAATGCAGTTATTCTAGAGATCTTATTAGATCTTCTTAGACAAGTACAGTAACTGAATGTAGAGCTGGAATACAACTACTGCTTTGTTTTTAGTTCTTGTATAAGAATATGAGCAAATTGTTCTTAACTTATTCTACTGCAGGGTTTTTCCAAATAATCTTGCCACTACCATTGTCTAACCAAACTAATTTCTGACATTGCTCTGATCTGCAACAACAAAAGAGCTAGACAATTTTTTCCCCAAAGAGTGTTTCTTCCTTTTTTAGTGTTGTAAAAGCATGGCTACTATCTTCTTCAAATTCAGAAAATACAGCAACCAAACACATCACCTTCTTTGGATATGGCAAGCCATATATCAAATTACCAAATCACACAATCAGCAGTGGGATTTTCAGTGCCTTGGCAGGGGAATTTGCTGAAAATATCTGGATTCAAGTGTGCATGGTGCATGTATTTAATTCTAAATCCATTCATGCAGAAATTAATTCTGCTTTTTTATCACATCAGTCCACAGCTCGAACAAAGTTATTTCAATGCTGTATATGTATGTGTACGTGTGGTCATGCACTTTGCCAAAGTAACACCCAAAACAGTTGGGAAAAAATTCAAGAGGTAGAGAGTCCCCACCCCAATTCTGCCTCAGCTCAGAAAGTATTCATTTTGAAAGAGATCAGAAAGAAACAACTTCAGAGTTTATTCACACAGCCTGCTGAAAATGTTATTGTAAAGCTGACCAGGCCAAAACTGCCTGTCAGATTATGGTATTTCCTTTTTGCCATAGAAAACTGGAAAGGAACTAAAGTATAATCTTCAGAATTGAAGAATACTTTAAAAGAATATTTCAATTTATATCAAAGCATGATTCTGAATTGTTGTTCAGGAGTCAAAAGCAATAAAAATGCCCTCAATGGTCTTGTAGAAAGTTAGCACCCATCCCCTCCTAGAAAAAAATAAAATATCCTAGGAAATATTGAAAAAGGAAAGAATATGTTTCCCTGAATGAGGAAAGGAGAAATGTTTAAATACAAAGCAGCTTCCTGCAGCTCCCTGCCCCCACCCTTTGCCAATGGGCCATTAAGGACTGGGCCCAGCTCACACATTCCTCTCACCTAGCCTGGAAGTCTTCTGTATAACAAAGAACCATAATAGGAATCCCAAAGCCTTTTCATTACACCACATGGGACCTGGGAAGATTACATCAGTCAAGCCTAGGACTTGGGACAGCCCACAAGAGTTGCCCCAGCATGCCCCTGGGGGCCTGACAGCCAATGGAATACATTTCTATATAGGAACAGGAAACAGTTAGGGAGGGGCCCAAGAGAGAGTATAAAGCAAGGAACTCAGCATCTCTTCTTCCCTTTTTTCTCTTCACCCACATCTGGAAGCATGTAATCTACCTTTTCTGTAGAGGGGCTTATGCCATGTGCTCCTGTCCACCATATTAAACCTTCTTTCCAAGCAACTTCCATGAATCCAGTGTCTTTTTCCCCACTTGGAACTGAACCCAGAAGGATATTCCTTACAACAGTCTCAAATCTAACATATTTATTTTCTCTGACTGACTGAAACCAGAACATGACATCCAAAATCTGAAGGCGATTATCTTCCTTCAGAAAAGTATGCATGTGTTTTAATGCAAGAGGAAATGGTAATAAACCGCAGCTGAAATAATCAAATTTCCAATTTCTGTCAGACATTCAAGAACTCATTAAAAATCATCTTTCATTTGGACATGCAAGGAATAACCTTGTTATTTGCAATTGTTTGAATTTTTATTGTCTTTTTTTAAAATCAGTTACTTAAGTTATTGGTCTGGAGATGATATTCTACCTTACAATAGAAACGGAATACTACTCTTCCTAAACATGTTCTTAGACAGCCCTCCTACATGTTCTTGTTCCATTTTCAACTGCATCATATTTAAAAAGTAAATGTCACCAACAAGAATCTTAATTGAGCAATGTGACTTGTTACTAAGAAAGATCCTTCAAAGTACCAGTACCATTTATGTCACAGCTATATTAAAGAAATCTAGTTGCTGATGTTGCCATGCAGGAAAATAAAATCTGAAGCTACAAAACTAAAGTAGAGTGGCAACAGAAGACATAAGAAACATAAACATAGGAATACTCTACACAATTAAAGATAAAATTCATCAACCACACATTAACATCTTAAACATTAATCAATTGAAATAAACTGGAATTGGACATTTTTCCTGGTTATTAATTAGGAACATGAAAACAAAGGAGTGGTTTTGTGTTCAGAGTTAGGAAGACGGCAGAGACAGTCCTTGGACATACTTCTGTCAATAACGGAGTATCAATAAGACGTTGTAAGCAACCATTTACAGGCAGTCCTCAACTTGTGACCAATTGCTTAGCAAACAAAGTTACAAGGGATTTCTCAAAGCTACTAATAATCTGGATTTGAAGTTCAAATGGCCTGCAGTCATACAATCGCATTTGGACACTCAGCAACCAGCCCCTTTTACAGCCATTTACAGCATCCCACGGTCACCACCACAATTTACGTTATTTTGCTAGAAAGTGGTGCTTACAGAATAACAAAGTCAGAAGGAATCTTGGAGGTCTTCTAGTCCAGTGGTCACCAACTGGTGGTCCATGGACCACTGGTGGTCCGCGAGAAAATTTTGGTGGTCCACAGAAAAATTATTTGCATTTTTTATATTGCACTAAATCAGGGGTCCTCAAACTACGGCCCCTGGGACAGATACGTTCAATGAACGTTTGTGTTGCTGCAGAGAGTCTCCCCCTTCAGGGTCTTTTTGTCCAAGTCGGAGAGGGGGAGAAATTCCAACTTGGGGTCTGCTTCAGCCTCCTGGTAAGGGGCTTTGGGCGAAGGCTGGAGAGAAGCGCCACTGGTGGCGAAGAGCCGAAGGGCCTTGTTCTAGTGGGACATATCATGGCCTGGAACTGGCTGACCATCTCAGCCCGCTGAGCCTCCAGGCGCTAGTACCTGGCCTTCCACTCCCGCAGGTCTTCCCTCTGCTTGGAAAGCCTATGCTCGTAGTCCTCAGTGAGGTGCTTCTGCTGAGCCTCCTTCTCAGCTAGATCCAATTTGAACTGAGCCAGCTGTTTTGCCAACTCTTTCTCGTGGTGGCTGCTTAGCTCCAACAACTGCTTCATGTTGGGGCACTAAGGAGCCGGGCAGGCAGGAGAGGAGGGGCTGGGAGGGGAGGGGCGAGTAGAGGCTAGCGAGGCGCCCCTTGACATGAGTTACATTGAGTTGGCCACGCCCACCCAGCCACATGACCACCTAGCCACGCCCACCCAGCCGGTCATTAGGCAGATCATATTAGTGGTCTGCGGGATTTAAAATTATGAATTTAGTGGTCCGTGAGGTCCGAAAGGTTGGTGACCCTTGTTCTAGTCCAACCTCTCTCAAGCAGGAAACTCTATACCATTTCAGACCAATGGTTGTCCAGTCGCTTCTTAAAAACCTCCAGTGTTGGAACACTCACAACTTCTAGAGCAAGTCATTCCACTGATTGTTCTGTCAGGAAATTTCTCCTTAGTTCTAGGTTAGTTTTCTCCTTCATTAATCTCCATCCATTGCTTCTTGTCCCGCCTTCAGATGCTTTGGAGAATAGGTTAGTCCCCTCTTGTCTGTGACAGCCCCTGAGATATTGGAACACTGCTATCATGTCACCCCAGTCCTTCTTTTCATTAAACTAGACATATCCAGTTCCTGCAGCCGTTCTTCATGTTTTAGCCTCCAGTTCCCTAATCATCTTTGTTGCTCTTCTCTGCACTCTTTCTAGAGCAGTGATGGCGAACCTTTTTTTCCTTGGGTGCTGAAATAGTGATGTGCATGCTATTGCACGCGCGAGTGTCCCCACACCCATAATTCAAAGCCCCTCACTTGCCCCACCCCCTTGCACATGCATGTGTGACCCGCCCACTCCCCCGTTTCCCGACTTCCAGTGGGCCCGGTGGGCCCATTTTTCACCCTCCCCAGGCTCCAGAGGCTTTCTTGGAGCTTGGGGAGGGCGAAAACACTCCCACCCGCCATCCTGGAGGCCCTCTGGAGGCCGAAATCGCCCTCCCAGAGCCTCCGCGTGAGCCAAAAATCAGCTGGCGAGCACACACATGCGCACTGGAGCTGAGCTAGGGCAACGGCTCGCATGCCGGCAGATATGGCTCCGCGTGCCACCTGTGGCACCCGTGCCATAGGTTCGCCATCACTGTTCTAGAGTCTCCACATCTTTTTTATATTGTGGCGAGCAAAACTGGATGCAATATTCCAAATGTGGTCTTACCAAGGCATTACTTCTGGGTTCCAAAAATAATGCTCATTGCAGAGAATGGATTTGCTTAACATCCACAGCATTTGCTTAACAACTGTGGTGATTCACTTAGTGACTGACGCAAAAAGCTCATAAAATCAAGTGGCGACCCACTTAAAAACAGGCATGACTTAGTTCCATAATTCTAGATTCAATTCAGATTCTAAGTCAAGGACTACCTGTAATGTAATGGTTACCCACTGTGCCAACCATAGATGCAGGAAAAGACAAAGTTGGTGACCTGAAATCACAAAATATGCAAGCAATGTATTATGTTTATGGTTGGAACCACCCTTAGAACAAACAATAGAGATAAATAAAGTGTTGAATAGCTTCTGCCTTTTAGTACACAGCAAAGGAACTAAGAAATATGCCATATACTATTATTTGGTATGGTAGCAGTGAAGGCTTTGAAAAAGATATTACAGTTCCATGATGTGTCTGTATCTGTGAAGCTCAGAATTGTGTAAGTAGTAATAGCAATAGCACTTACACTTATATACCGCTTCATAGTGCTTTACAGCCCTCTCTAAGCGGTTTACAGAGTTCAGCATATTGCCCCCAACAATCTGGGTCCTCAGTAGTACTGAGACATGCCATGGAAGTGAAAGCTGGACTTCAAACAAGGAGGATAGAAGAGTATTGATGCTTTGGAATATTTGTGTTAAAAGACTCCTGAAAATACCATGGATAGCTAAGAAAACAAATCAATCCATATTCAAGGTACAAATGATCAGACTCAAAATTACCATATTTTGCACACATTATGTAAAAAATCCAGCTCCCTTGAGAAGTCCATAATCCTGAGAAGGATGGAAAGAGAAGAAGAAGAAGATGAACAGCAAGGTGAATGGAGTCAACTACAATAGTAATGGATACACTGGATGACCTGAAGGGCCAGAAAGGGTCTGGAGAAAGTCTATGTAATCATTAAGACTCAACATCAACTTTATGGCACCTAATTAACCAATCAATCAAGTTTGCTTTGCAATAAACCTTTTCATCCATGTCTTAATTTCAAGAGTTCCTGGATTCAATTGTGCATGTTAATTTCTTTGTAATTCTGAAGAATACATTTAGTAGTTAATATGGTCATAGTGTACCATGTAGCATGCATTCCCCAAATCCCAGTTATCAGGACTGTATCTCACTGGAAATCTGTTAGGGAAACATGAAAGTTTGTTCCTAAGATATATATGTAAATGGAAAAACTGCTGGGGAGGGGTACACGATTTAAACAGCCCTCTTGAATATTGTTTTCCAGAACAAGTGAAATTCTTAAAGAGTTCATCCCTTCAGAGACTAGGCTTATATTGCATTAAAAGTTATGGTTTAATTAAACAAGATTTGTTGAATAAGCTATATTTGGCTTATTGCAAGGCATAAATCTTGCTTTATAAGCACAACAGTCGCATTCACACATTATATTGACTCTAGGGCAAACAATCTGCTTTATGGTTTCATGTAATATATGAATACAAAAAGGCTGAGGATTATTTTGTATAGTGAAGATTCAACAATATTGTTGAATGAGGACAGGCAAATATCACTAGCAGTCAGCACGCTTACATGCTTTACCTCCAGTATTGTTCTTCCTATGAGATGCACAGCCCAAGATATACTGTATTCTTCACAAATTTCATGGCTGCTGTTCAAAGAAAAGATTTTGTGTTCCACTGAGATTGGGGCACTAAAACAAGGGCATCAAAAATCTATGCCACGGAAAAATCTGGTACTGGGTCGGGTTCTTTCATTTTATAATAGTCTACTTCAGCACACTTTTTTTAAATGAACAGTTGTGAGAGACACTAGATCAGTGATGGCGAACCTTTTTTTTCTCGGGTGCCGAAATAGTGCATGCGCGCGCTATCGCACGCACATGCGTGCCCACACCCATAATTCAAAGCCACCCACTCGCCCCACCCCCCTGCACATGCGTGCACGACCCCCCCACTCTCCCATTTCCCAACTTCCAGTGGGCCTGGTAGGCCCATTTTTCGCCCTCCCCAAGCTCCAGAGCCTTTCTTGGAGCTTGGGGAGGGCGAAAACGCTCCTCCCGCCACCCCGGAGGCCCTCTGGAGGCCGAAATCACCCTCCCAGAGCCTCTGCGCGAGCCAAAAATCAGCTGGCGGGCACGCACATGCACGCTGGAGCTGAGCTAGGGCAACGGCTCGCGTGCCGGCAGATATGGCTCCGCGTGCCACCTGTGGCACCCGTGCCATAGGTTCGCCATCACTGCACTAGATGCTAGCAGAATTCAGCACACATTTTCTACATTTTTTTGTTACTGTTATGAAGATACATAAATTGTCCTTTTTTAGGAAGCAGGAGCCTCTGCTTCCCAATTTCAACCAATTAATAATTTTGGAATAGTGATATCTGTTTATTATAAATACTATAACGCCAAATATGTGTAGAGTGCTGTCTATTTTATACTCCAAACTTACAAAATCTATATCCTTTATATATCCTAATGTAATAACATATCCCAAGCTGTTCCAAATCTCCTTTTGCATGGAAAAATTGGATAAACTTGATATAGACCACATTTTACAATAGGTACTGAACGGAATTTGTTGAAATAGTTACAAATAATTTATAGTCTGGATCCCATCAAAAAAATGGTGAGGGGGATTTCTCTTCAGGACCAGGAGAAAGAGTGAAACAACACAGTAACAAAAAGACAGGCTGTATTTCTGATTAATGAGATCAATAAAATTACATGTTTACTCTGCATTCAACTTCTTTACCACCTACTTTTTGGAGTATTTGTCAGCATGATGTACACTGACAAAACTTTGTACAAACAGCCTTCAGTAAACAAAGCTTTCTCATAGTAGCTTTAAAGCTTCACTGATTTTTAAGAATTCAGGATTCTTGTATCTCCTCAACAGTTATAATGCAGTGGATGAGAGATATTGCTCCCATATCTAATTTGGGGGATTCTTAACAATAACTGGCTAGCCACTATGGAAAAAAGGACATTGCACTAGATAAACATTGCTTCAGTTATTTTTATGACCGAGTTGCGGTGTGATGCTCAGAGTAGGCTTTGCAAATTTAAATCAAGAGTAGTAGTTAGTTCTTTGCTTTTCTTTCTTGTTTCCTTCCAAACGAATTTGGCTGCTACTGCAGTAAATTGAATGACTACTTCTGCAGTAAATTGCAGAAAGTATACACAGAATATCTAACATTTCTGCATGATGGGAGAACCTAAGCAATTAGTTTTCATTCCACCTTTCATATGTTTAAGACTCTGAATCTAAATTAAGCTAATTATAGCCTTCTCTAAGAGTCCCATTCATCTACAACTTCAGATCTCAGTTGCTCTTATTCTCTGTGAGAATTTGTGGTAAGCAGACACTGCTGAACCACAACTCATATAGGCATTGACTACAAACTGCAATGAGGAAAAGAGGATGAAATAGGCATTGTGACATCATAAGGCAAACTGTGGCCAATATTATTTGCATTGTGGAATTAGGCACAAGTACAAACTCATGGGGTTTTCATGACATTGTGATGCGTGTTTTGTCACTTACCCATCTTGCTCCCAGTGGATGCCTATGTTTCCAGCAGGCACAAGCTCAATCATATCAAAATCAAATCAATAGTAAAGGATGCAAAATCCAGTAAATCTTGGAAAGTCACGTTTCCTACTCTCTTATAAGCCTTCTTGGTTGTGGGTGTGGGTTGGATTAAAAAGTATAAAACATAGGGCAGAGTAAACACAGTGATATATTCAGGTGTCTAAAATTGTGATGCTTGTGCTCAGAAAATGAAAGCAATGGGAATGTATAGGGGATATGCTGCAAACAAATAATTTAAAAGTTCTTTCCTATGGGCTGCCATTGCGTGGGAGACAGCCATGGGCAAATCTACTCTTGACCTTTCAACACAAAATGCACCATTCTTCCCACACTTTGTAATCCAAACCATTTGTACAGCTCCAAACAATACTTCTCATTTGACTTACTGAACTTATTCTCCATAGAATTAAAACAGTTCTTTAGAAGTGGGTGTCCTGTCTTGGATATCTACATCTGCCCCACTTCTACAGTAGTTGCAGTTAGTATCCTCTTTAGAAGCTTCAGTGCTTCTAAAGCTTATATTGCAAAATAGGAGGGTCAGCATACTAAGTAGAATACCAAAATCATTAGAGTTACCAGTTCCAACATTATTTCTGAATTCAGAGGGTAGAAAGTGCCATACATTTCCTCAAGATTATATATATATATAAAATCTTCTTTATCTGTAACTATGCCTGGAACTCGCATTTTTAGGATTTTTAGGACAATCTTATATATGTGTGTGTGTAAAACATTTTTTGCTGATAAATGAAAATGTTACACATATAGACAATATACCGTATTTTTTGGAGTATAAGACGCACCTTTTTCCTCCCTAAAAGTGGCTGAAAATTCAGGTGCGTCTTATACTTCGAATGTAGCTTTTTTTTCCAGCCCTAACTAGGTGCTAACAGATCTTCCCAGCTCTTACCTTGCAGGCTTTTTCATTGTTATTCTCTCCAAAGAATGTTTTTCCAGCCCTAAGTCTTTGCAGGTTTTTTTTTCATTGCTCTACTTGCTCCAAAGAAGTTGCATTCTAGCCCTAACCAGGTGCTAATGATCTTCCCAGCTCTTACTGGCTTGCAGGCTCTTTCATTGTTACTCTCAGCAGAAGGTTTTTTTAAGTCCTAACCAGGAGATAAAATAATGTGCTGAAGCTGACCAGACTAAGGATGCTAGCCAGATGAATACCTGGTAGGCAGATTGTTTTCCCCTATTTTCCTCCCCAAAAACTAAGGTGCGTCTTATACTCCGGTGCGTCTTATACTCCGAAAAATACGGTAGTTTGTCGACTATAGAAAACTGTCTGGATTGTCCCAGGAGGGGCTGAAAGGCAAAAGGAAGCTGTGATGTTTCCTTCCATACACCAGGATGACTCGACAGAATATATATATATATATGTGTGTGTGTGTGTGTGTGTGTGTGTGTGTGTGTGTGTGTGTGTGTGTGTGTGTGTGTGTGTGTATGTGTATGTATATATGTCTGTGTGTGTGTGTGTGTGTATGTATGTATGTATGTATGTATGTATGTATGTATGTATGTATGTATGTATCTATCTATCTATCTATCTATCTATCTATCTATCTATCATCTATCTATCTATCTATCTATCTATCTATCTATCTATCTATCTATCTATCTATCTATATATCTATATATATATATATATATATTACAGGAAAGAAAAAAGGATGTGGGCCGGTTACGCGTGCAAAGTCTAAATTGATAGGCATTACATAAAAACAAGCATCTCTTCTATGGGGATTTTACACTCTGACGAAGTCAACAGGGGTTGACGAAAGCTTGGTAATTTTAATAGTAGTTTTAAATAAAATTTTAAACGTTCCAGAGATCGTGATGGTTATCACTTCTTTATCTACCTACCTACCTACCTACCTACCTACCTACCTACCTACCTACCTACCTACCTTCCATCTATCTATCTATCTATCTATCTATCTATCTATCTATCTATCTATCTATCTATCTATCTATCTATCTATCTATCTATCTATCTATCTTTCTGACAAATCATCCTGGTGTATATAGGAGGAAACATCACAGCTTCCTTTTTGCCTTTCAGCCCCTCCAGGGACCATCCAGGCAGTTTCTATAGTCGACAAACTATTTTGTCTATATGTGTAACATTTTTTGCTGATAAATGAAAATGAAGGGAGACTATTATAGATCTATTTCAAGCTATTTAGCTTGATATATAGCTTGAAATAGCTATATATCAAGCTAAATAGCTTGAAATAGATCTATAATAGTCTCCCTTCATTTTCATTTATCAGCAAAAAATGTTACACACACACACAGTATATATATACACAATCCCTTTTTTATTTAAAAAAACCAGACTCTTTATGTAACTATCACTGTGGTTGAAATAAGGAAGCGGGCAACTCAGTCGGTCACTTTAGGATAATTTTCTATTTTCTAAAGTAGGAAAGCAGCTAATTCATGGATGCTCAATATTTTGCTTGCCTGGGCCATAAAGAGGAATTGTCTTGGCCTGAATATGCATTTATAATATAGTTAATGCATATAAATAACAAACTTCTACTGTATGTATTGTACTATATTGCATTGCATTGCATTATATTGGAGCTGCAAGCAGACCATGGCTCACAGGCTGCACATATCTGACTTAACTGGAATCCTGATAGACATGTGTTTGAATTTAATGTTACTCAAAGTTGGAACCATATTTACTATTTTATTCAATAACTGTATTTAATATTGTATACTATATATGCTCTTATGCATGTCTGCAGTGGTGTAAAAATAATTAAAGTTATTTTTTAATTCTCCAAAGCACCTGAGGGTAGAACAAGAAGCAATGGGTGGAAACTAATCAAGGAGAGAGGCAACTTAGAACTAAGGAGAAATTTCCTGACAGTTAGAACAATTAATCACTGGAACAGCCTGCATCCAGAAGTTGTGAATGCTCCAACACTGGAAGTTTTAAAGAAGAGATTGGATAACCATTTGTCTGAAGTGGTGTAGGGTTTCCTGCCTAAGCAAGGAGTTGGACTAGAAGACCCCCAAGGTCCCTTCCAACTCTGTTATTCTATTCTATTCTAAAACAAAATAATTTTAACAATGAAAAAATTAATAGAACATATACATTATATTCAACTTTTCCCAATATCCCACCTTTTCCTCTGCATTCTAAATAACTTTTAGAATGAATTCATCACTTTTCAAGGACATGAACAAAGGCAACCAAAAGTTCACAAGATGTATTTCAATACAAATTTCAACACCTTCTTTCAAATAAATTTTCCTTAATTAGTATAGATATGGATGCATTTTTTAAAAATAGTCAAATAAAAAAGACTGTAAAGATATAAAATATTTCAGTTTCAATAATAAGTTCAAACTTCCAAGAGTCTGATCAATACTACCTTAAAAGCAAATCTTGCCTATCACTGACAGGAGATGCATGCTCATTTTCATACCATGTAATTTACAAACACATTATCCGTGCCTTTTTGTACTATTGTACTACAATTTCTCCTCTAGATTACATAATTAGTTATATCTGCGAAATAATAAGTTCAAATATTTGTAAAATATTTGTAGTAAGGTGAACACTTAAGAAAAACCGTATAATTATTCAGAACTAATGAAAAACAAGGACTATTTCAAACATTACACATCCCTATTAAAAATTATTCTTTTGTATATAAAATAAAACATCTCACACAAACAACCTTATGAATGACAGGTGTGTGTGTGTGTGTGTGTGTGTGTGTGTGTGTGTGTGTGTGTGTGTGTGTGTGTGTAAATATAGGTTACAGGCATTTCTTAACACTTTCTAGCAAATAGTGAATAATACAATTTATGTAAAAGGAAGATGTGTCAGGACACAAGTGCATAATAGTGGGATTTGCATCGTGATGTTACTATGCAGATCTAATTTTGGTTTGCTGTGGATGCCTGTGCTGGAAAGACCCATGTTCAAACTCCCACTCATTCACAAAATTTGTTGCTTGAGTTTGAGGCAATCAGTCTCTTTAGATCAATCTATCTTTTAGGCATCTTTTATGATGTTGATATTTAAGGATCCCCTTGTGTAAGCTGCCTTGAGCTTTCACAAAAAGGGTGGAATAAACATGCAAAAGGTGGGATATTAATAGAAACAAAAATAACAATAAAATATCCCAAAACAGCTCTGAACATAAGTAAAACAAAGGTCATTTTTCTAGCCAAGAAAATGATCCTCAAGTAAGTAGTTATCCAGAATTATAACCTCTACATGATATTAGATAAATGCACTGAACACCTAGTTCCAACAAGTAGAACCTCAACCAGTAAAACTCTAGAAATCTTATGCCATTTTAGGTTTTTGACTCAGCACTACCAGCCTTCTACTCCCACTTATTATGCAGGGCAGCAATCAAATTGTTTTTTGATCAAGTGTCTTTGATTCTCTATATATCATTAAGCCATCACTTTCTTTGTTCTATTCCCTTTTTTTAAAAAAATAAACATCTTCTTGTCCATCTTTCCTAGCATACCTCTTTCTTAGGACTTTCCTAAAGTCCTCCCACTCTTGCTCTCTTCTGGCCTTCACCTTAGTTCCCCTTCAATTCCTCTCTTTCAGTCCACTGCTGACTCCACACCTTTTCTTTATTCTCCTGGTTATCAGATCTCCTTGTTTTAATGTCTCAGAGTCTCACCTCAATCAACTGGTCTTTCCTTGTCCAGAGATAGTCAGTCTTTTCTTGGCTATAAACTATCCTGCCCCCTGAGCAATTCAATATTCCAGACAATTGCAGCATCTGTATTAAAGGCTTCAATAGCACAACACAACAACACATAGCTATTGTGTAATCTGTAAGTCCTACAGATAGCTTTAATAACTGCTCAGTTCAGTGAATCTAGATCCTATTTTTCACAATTAAGAAGTGGTTAAATCAGTTCTCATCTTTTGATTCTATTTCTTAATTTTTCTATCAATATTTCAGCTTTTAGAGCAATTCAAATATTATACAGCTATCTTACAATTTGGTTTTTAAAATTATTTAAAAATTTGAAAATAGCACAACACATTTCAAATATATACTCAAATAAGAATTAAATTCATTAACCCAAAAGTGTTGATAGTAGGAACTATTTAAAATAAGAAATAATAAGAAAACTGGGCACATACAATATTGCATGTGGCCATTTCTATTTTGTAGCTACTATATTAGCAAAATGGTAATCTTAATTGTTCTTGCCAACTTCATTGCTCTATTTAGCAGATATATGAGCAAGATCTTCATTGTGGCCCTTAGGCCTAGGGCCCTAGGCCATTTAGTATACGTATAAGCCATCTTTCAAATAATTATGTTTCAAGTTATGCCTTTCAAGGCCATGCTCCACTTACAAAAAGATGAAAATAAAAATTCCCTTATTTACAGGTACCGTCCACTTTATTCCTAAATGGAAAGCTTTTCCTAAAGGCAAAAGTAATAAGCCATGTACTGTGCTGTCCATCAGCAACTGGTGCTGATTTACCCAAGTAATAACCAAGGAGTATGGCTCAGGCACAGTTTTGCCCTATAGTTGACTTCCATTTTGCAGCTCAAACTGGAGTTCCTGCCAACACCAACCAAAAAATAATCATGCAAAATGGATGTCTTTTAGATAATATAATTTCCAGCAGAGATTCTTCATGTGATAAATTCCTTCTCAGCAAAGGTGTGAGTGATGATCAGCCTTCTTCATCACAGACCAGCCCGTGGCATTTTGGCTGCACCAAATGAAACCCAGATATTTTAATATCTTACGCACTTGCCTTGTGCCTCTTGAGATTTGCTGTTTTTCTAATAGCCATCTAATTAAAAGTTACTTTATTAGTTACCTTGTAATAAAGAAACATCTTGCCTTTCTTGGATTGTTACACCAGAGAATTAACAGAAGAGATGTACTGTTTACATTATTTCTGTTTCAATCTAGTCACTATCCCTCAGGACTTAGGAATAATAAAAAGAGCATTAGAGACATTTTTAGTTTGACAAGTTTTAACTGTCATGCACAGGCTAAGCTACACATTACAGGATGTTAAACTATGGGATGGTTTCTTTTGTTCTAATTTTGTGTGTTCTGTGAAATGCATCCCTGTGATTTGTAAATCATGATTTATCATTTAACCCCTCATAATGATATTATGAGCCCCTCATAATATGGTTAATAATATTATGAGCCCCTCATAATATGATTAATATTATGAGCCCCTCAAAATATGGTTCAATCAGTAAACCATTATTAAAGGAACTACAACTTAACAAAATGTGTTAACCCATACAGGCCTATAACTTCAGCACTACAATTCCATAGAAGATTCCCTTTTCCATTGGCACATTACAACTACCTGTACCATGGGTCATACTATGGTCAAGAGAGGCCAAGCACGTCTCTAGCAGATCTAAAAATGATGTGAAATCAGTCACAAAAAGTTATTGAATGAAACCAGGACTTAAAATGACTAGATGACCTACAAGGTTCCAACTCAGTTATTCTGTTATTTCTGTTAAAATGCTGAGCTCCACTACACGAATTTTTAAAGAAGTGCTAATGGTCACTTGACGATGGACCTCAAAAGGTTGTTGCAAGCTTAAATAAGATCACGACCGTAAATATACAGCACATACAAGGAATCAACATATATTCTAGCGTCCAGAAGTTACCGTAATTTCTCCAGGAGAAAGGAACTCCAGCCCAAGGAATTATTCCTGTCCTTTTCTTTTGCAGACCGGGTTGGAGAGCTGCTGCTGCAGCAGCAGCGAGAATTACCTGCACTATGGGCCAAAATGAGCATATGCGCGTCCATAGAGCATGGCTTGGCCCCCGCAAACATACGCGAGGTTGACGCTGCAGGCGACCACCCGCTCCGGGGAGTTCGCGAAAGCAACCCAGGGCGCAAGACCCCCATCGAGCCCTCTCCTTGCAGATCGAGCTTCAGAGGATTCCCTGCGAAGAGGCGAATAAACCGGCTAAGGAGGAGAGGCCCCTTCCCTCCCCGCCCGGATCTCTCGGGGACCCTCCCGCGCCGATCCCGGGCACTTACTTTTCCACCGGGCCCTCTTCTCCGCGGGAGGGCGGAGGGAACGGCTGACCGAGCCAACCAACCAACCTATCCTGCCTACCTTCCTCCGCCTCCGCGCGCGCGCCTCGACCCCGCTGCTCTTCTCAGCTCCCACAGGCGTTCCGCTCGCAGCCGCCGACAATCTAACCAACCCAGTTTAGCACTCGATGCGGAGGACCTGCCTCTTTTCAACCTGTCCAATCCCGACAGAGATTGCAATAGGGAGGGGAATGACAAAGGGGAGGGTAAGTGAGCAACCAACCCGAGGGACATCTCAGCCTTCTGGAACTTAGCCAAGAGTTTCACCAATAAGAAAAAAAGAAGCAGCCGCAAAAGTCCCGCCCTTCCAGCATTGACCACGTGATAGTTAAACCAATCAGAAGCCAGAGAAGGAAAAGGCGTTCAATTTTTCCCCCCTTTCAGCCGCACAATGTCCCACGGGCAGGAATTGGCGCACGCGTGCGTGAATCTACCCAATAGCCTCGTTTATTCTTGCGCGCATCACGATTTTTTCTGTCGCGCGCGTCAACCATTGCTCGTGCGCTACGCGGTCCTCTTTTTTTTTTTCCGCCGGGCGTACGCAATCTCCGTGCGTTGCTATGGTGATGAGGAAGCTTGCGCCTGCGGCCTTCTGAGCTTCATCTCTCGTCCGAGCGGCTTGTTTTTTTAGTCCTCTCCTGAAATTAGCCCTCATTTTCCTGCTTGGGAGATATACATCTTTCTTCTGTCAAAATAAACACCACAGTGTTGAGCCGGCTTTATCTCTGTAGCCATATATGACTCCCTGAAACTAACAAAACTATTCAGAGTCCAGAGAGATGGGTGATAGAGTCCAGAAGCCGGGGCTCTTTGATGTGTGTCGCATCCTGATTTTGTGTCCTCAATAAATGTGAATAATAAACTTCAGTAATCCCTTCCTTCAAATGTCTTTGTCGATTGAAATCTTACCTCGCCCCCCTCCCATTGTATTATAATTAGGAAGTTGCAGAAGGCATTTTATTCCATTAATGAACTAAAACCTTGTCATTTCCAGGTATGATTAAGAAGCCAGCTGACATCCTGAAGAACAGGTGTCAGGGGCTTGTGTTTATGCACATGCTGGGCTAAATTGTGATAGAGTTGAACCAGCCATTTTAGACAAATGGAGTTCAACATGGCAGTTGTTTGCATGCAGCAAATGCAAGTTTGCATTTATATCGAAATATTTGCATTATTATGCTTTTTTATTTAAGAAACCATTTGTCCAGAAAGCATTAGAGTTGAAGGATTATGGAACAACTAAGGGAATATTCTAAATTAGTATCAGAAGGCCACAGTCTAATGGTTTGTGTATGACCTTATTCATAGAATTACAGAGCTGGAAAAGACCATTTTGACCTTTTGGTATTTTGCAGTAACCCAAGTTATTCCTGGCAGACAGTGATCTAGCCTTCACTTGAAGACATGGACTGAAGATGAGATTACCATCCCTGGTTCTATTGTTGATTTAATGTAACCATTTTCTAGCATTCAGTTAGAATGTTTTGCATTTACAACAAAAATCTATAGACACTGGCCAGCCCACATGGTTTCTGTCCATGTGGTTTTCTTGGTAAAGATACAGCACTATTCATATCCTTTTTGAGGTGTAGTAACCATAACTGCACACAATATTCCAGATGCAGTTGCACAATTAATATTTGCATCCCTACTTTTTCTACTTTCAATACTGTTTCTTATTAGTCCTAACATGCTGTCCACTTTTTTTTTACAGTAAATTCCTTTGGAGATCTTTTTTTATGTCCAGGAGCAATTTAGTGTCATCAGCAAACCTGATTTTTTTGAACATTGATGTTGGAGAAGACTCCCAAGATTACCAGGGGCAGCCAAAGAAACATACAAAATGGATCATTGAACAAATCAACCCACAATTCTAATTCAAGGCACAAATGACAAGGCAAATAATGGATACATTTTGTGAAGACCTAGCTTTCTGGAGAAGATTCCGATGCTGAGAAAGATGAAAGAGTTGAAGAGAAATACCAGCAGTCAGATGGATGGATCAATTGCACCAGCTGTGGGTATACCAATGGAATATCTGAAGGATCAGGTTAGGGACAGAACATCATAGCGCATCAGAACATCAGGGCACAGCAACACAAGGAAACAACAATCAATGACTTAATAGCCAGCTATCAACACCCTAATTACCGTAACAACTAAAAGCTACACATAACCAGACACCATGTAGAAAAAATGTAGAACAGGCCAGTGCAGATATCTATATCTATATCTATATCTATATCTATATCTATATCTATATATATATGAGAGAGGGGGGGAGAGGAGAGATTGATTGATTGATTCCCTCACGATGGGCTCCAGCATAAGCTCTGGTCCCAGTGACTGACTCATATTGAATCCTGCAACATTATCCTGGGACATGTATATTTGCCTTCATTCACAAATATCAGTTTGGCCCTTAGAAGAATAGAAGTACTGATATAAATATTGTTTGATCCAACATAATTATACTTTTACTTTTAAAATATTGTTGAAAGCATCTTCTTGTGCTGAAGCATTAGTTTCATTATAATGTATGTTACTATGCTTGATTACAGGGCTGAAAAATCCATTCTGTTATACCTATTTATAGATGCACCATTTATATTTTACATTGTAAACTCTGTGGCAGAAAGTTGGAACATATATCATAAATATAGATATGGGAGAGGGCTATGGAGAGAGAAAAGTGATAAATGTAGAGAAGAGGTCAGGCAGGAAGAGAAGTTTATCACTGTGGCCTTATATATATTTATTATGGCCATTTAATACTGTATAACTGAAATCCCAATTGACAAAATGAAAAATGAAAAAGAGCCAGTAAAAGCAGTTTTGAGAGGGAGGAAAAATTAGACTAATCAAGACGAAGTTATAAAGAGGATAAGAAAGAGCCATTAACTATGGCAGGAAGATAAGATTGTTGATCTATTGCAAGAACTTAATGGTTTAGAGCAAAAAAATAGTCTCAATGGTTGTAAGCTATAATCACAAGCAGCAGGATGATAAAGCAACATAGGAAATAAGCAATATATAGAACCCCTGCAGACAATTTGACCAATCAGTGAGGCACAGGCAACAGCTAGCAAAAATAAAGAAAGTCTTGCACGAGCTGGGTTTTTTTTCTTCTTCTGCACTTAATTTAATGGGGCAACTGGAAATAGAATGTTAATAAAGACAACTACACCTAGAAAATCCAGGATTTGTAGGCTGGGTTGGAGGGAAAGAAAAGCAGATGCCTACATTTACCTGGACTGGAAAGCCAGCTTTTGTGAATGTATACAGTGAAAGGTTTGGTTTAATTTCAAAATCAGATGCACCTGAATAACAAACTTTACTTAAAATCCACATACACATCTTAAAAAGCACATCTGGACTATTTTGTACACCTACCGGCAATCATTTTATTGAGAAAAATTATTTCCCTTTAAATTGGTGAACTGGACAATCAAATGTGCAATTGACGGTAGATTTCCTTTCAACATCTCCAAATGTTTGCCAAGCAACAGATAAAGCTGTCAACGATAAACCAGCAAAGTACCTAATCTTGCCAAAATTATTACTAAGCCTCCTGCTGTAAACTTTAGGTAGCTCCTGGATCTATTCAGATTAATAGTGAGTGAAGTAAGTGCATTAAGTTGGATTTTTACTTCTAGTGACAGTATCAACAAATGATGTCATTTTTCACCTGCCTCTAAGTAATAATTCGGCACTCTTCCAAGGGCATTCTGAGAATTCATTTGATCCCTTCCATCCACATTGTGTCATTATAGATTTTCTACAATTTCATTCATTTTTACCAAGCATTATCCATTCATATAACATGCCCCAAATACAGAAGTTTCAGCTTGCTAATCAATTCCAAAGGAGCAATCAACCTTTATTTTGTAACAACATGACCTTGTCTAAGTTTATAAACTGTCATTCAATTAGAATTACTTAAGACATGCTAAAATATGGATGCATGAGTATTGTTTATGGATATGCTGTGTAACTTGTTTATGTATGAAAGTATCTGTGCCTGACTATTTGAAGAATGCTGTTCTGTTTCTCTTGTGCAGACAGAAAGGTAGCAAGAGAGAACGTGAAAATAATAAGGGGAATAGTTTGTTAAATGTTTCTAAGAAGGTATTTGGCAGAATACTGATGGAAAGGGAACGAGCGGTGATAAAGGGCAATACAGTATTTGAGAAAAGTAGGATTAGGGTTCATACAACTGGGATTTTGTATATAGTGGTGGGAAGAAGCCTCTCTGAATTTCTAAAAAGCACTAGATGCATGTTAGTAAAGTGGGAAGTTCAGCAAACTGAAATTCATACCCAACACAAAGATGTGAAATTTACAAATCTATAGTAGAGTGCTTTCTATCCTATATTGTATTCTCTTATTATTTCTATATTACTCTGCTAATTACTATTACTATATCAATTCTTATACTATTATACTATTCAATTACTGTTACAATATTTCCTCTGCGCTATATACTCTGCTGTATAACTATTCTACAATTGCGACACTTCCTCATCACTATTACTATACTGCACACTATAGAATTACTAACAGTGTTTTCTTCTTAGACATCTTATTCTGCCTTTTTCCTTAATTCTTCTCTCTGGGATTTCTTCTGCTTTTGTTTTTCTCTGTCAATGCCAGCATATAGAGTACTGGAACCTTTCCCTGATGCCTTTATACTTCTTTTTCCTCCGGATGATCCATTATCTTTGAAGGAAAACTACCTTCTTTTTAATTGGCTGCGTTTTTCTGTTTGCTGGTATCTGCAGACTTTCCAAAATGTGCATCTTCTCCCACATTTGCTTCAAGGTTGCATCTTTTTTGTCAACTCTGCCATGCTGTTGCTGGGGAAAAGGTTCAAATGGGAGGGGTGGAAGGCAGGACAATTACCTGCAATTTTTCTAAGCAGCCTGCTCTTCCACCTAGACTACCATTAAATATACTCTACTGAAATGTCCCTAATTCTTGCTTTTTGATTTTGCCCAGCTGCATGGGATGTGACATATGGCCTTTGGAGTTCTTTCTACAATGACACCTTTACCAGCAAGAGTCTTTCTTTTCTTCTTCTGTGCATCAAAGTAAAGTGTGTATTGATGTGCCTGCTCTCTCTTCATGTTGCGTCTGTGTCGGGTGGGTTCTAACTTACCTTGCTGCCGGTTCGCTTGCTCCCGTGCCCTTGCGCGCCACGTGGCCACGCCAGCATGCACATGCATGCATGCGCAGTGCCAAAAACTTGGCTTCTGCGCATGCGCAGAAGCAAAAAACAGCTTCTGCACATGCACAGAAGCCAAAAACAAAATGGCGCCGTCTATGGCGCCACCAAGAAAGCAGGTTTGGGGGCATGGCCAGCTGGAGATCGCTCCTGGTTCGGCAAGCGGGGGGAAATTCCCGCTACCGGTTCTATAGAGCCGGTCCAAACTGGGAGCAATCCATCTCTGGTCCGTGTATATTTGTACGCATGTGTGCACTGGGAAACACTGAATAGGGACATACCGTATTTTTTGGACTATAAGACGCACCGGAGTATAAGACACACCTTAGTTTTTGGGGAGGAAAATAAGAAAAAACAAATTCTGCCTACCAGCATCCATCTGGCTAGCGTCCTTAGCAAACAGCCTGGAACAGGTATATTAACCTTGCAAAGGTCCATTTGAAAGTCTGCTTTTTCAGCCTTGAAAAGCTCGGTTTGAAAGGTTGTTTTCAGGCTTGCAAAGCTCGGTTTGAGAGGTTGTTTTAGCCTTGCAAAGGTCCATTTCAGAGGCTGCTTTCACAGCCTTGCAAAGCTCGGTTTGAGAGGTTGTTTTCAGCCTTGCAAAGCTCGGTTTGAGAGGTTGTTTTCAGCCTTGCAAAGGTCCGTTTCAGAGGCTGGGCGGGGCTACATTCGGTGTATAAGACGCACCCAGATTTTCACCCTCTTTTAGGGGGGGGAAGGTGCGTCTTATACTCTGAAAAATACGTTATGCAGTGGGAATTGGGGTTTTTTGTCTTTCACAACCTCCAGTTTGATACAGCACATTTTCAATCTCAGCTTCTCCCCTCTACACCTCATTCAGTCCCTTTTAGTTTTTGAGTAATTGTGCTGATGTACAGACAATGTGTCCTGACCCACTTTACCTAATTCCTTTCCAGCCTTCCACATAGTTGGAAAAAATAAAGATCAAGGGAAAAGTGCAGATCAATGGTTCTTTTTTTCCTTAACACAAATGTTGGCAAAACAAGAATAAAAAGTATTTCTGAAATATCTTTTTCATTAGCAGAATGGTAGTAGAGAGTTTTGGGAAATGCTAGTATTTTCTTTCTGATAGACAAAGTACAGTGGTACCTCATTAATTGGCTCCAGGAGGCATGAAAAGTACCAAAAACAGCAAGTACCAAACAAATTTTTCCCATAAGGAATAATATAAATAAATGTAATATGTTCCCAAACCAAAGACAATGCACATTTTAAGGTAATATGTAAAAAGATACCGTAGTATTGTGTATCATTACTCTACATGAGAAATGAAGATTAATAGTTAGATTAAATAAAATAAAAAATTCACTTTACCTGTACTGATGAGGAAAAAAGGACAAAAATACACAAAATGATTACAGAAGCTAAGACAAGACCACAAGGGGATGTACACAGGGCAAGAGATACCATGTGACTAACGGGTGACCCTTTGTTTTGGCTGGAAAGGGTAGTAAGTCGCAAGGCAACCAACACCAAGTTCTAGCTTGTACATCAAGTACCAAACAAATTATGAATATTGGGACAAAATGTTCTTGTCAAAATGCATTGAGTACCAAATTTGACAAGTTTCAAAGCAGTCGAGTGCCAAGTATGACTATACTATGCTATTGTGAAAAGCTCTCCGACTTCACTACTTTTCTTTTTGAAAGAATTTGAAAAGAATTTGAGGGGGCTTTTTGGGAGTTTTGCAAGATGCCCAAAAGAGTGGCTATGGTGCCAGTGGACACTTGCTGCCTATACTTGTGGTGTCTTACATTATTTAGAAGGAAGGATTCTGACCCCAAAAACTTATAATTTAAAATTGAATCTAGAGAAAGATGAGGGAAATTAGACAAGGGTAGGTAAGCAAATGTTATGCTGTTTCTTTTGTTGACATGATTAAGTTTTATAGAAGGTGTTTACTCTGATCCCTTACAGTTGTGCTCATAAGTTTACATACCCTGGCAGAATTTATGATTTTCTGGCCATTTTTCAGAGAATATGAATGATAACACGAAAACCTCATGGTTAGTGTTTGGCTGAAGCCATTTATTATCAATCAACTGTGTTTACTCTTTTGCAATCATAATGACAACAGAAACTACCCAAATGACCCTGATCACAAGTTTACATACCCTGGTGATGTTGGCCTGGTAACATGCACACAGGTTGACAAAAAGGGGTGTGAATGGCTATTAAAGGTAACCATCCTCACCTGTGATCTGTTTGCATATAATCAGTGTGTGTGTATAAAAGGCCAATGAGTTTCTGGCCTCCTGACAGACTCTTGCATTCTTCATCCAATGCTGCACTGACGTGTCTGGATTCTGAATCATGGGTCAGGCTTTTTGCCAGGAAAAATGGGCAGCTTCACCATCTGAGAAGTTAAAGAGCCCCATCCACACATACCACAAAAGACTTCAAGCTGTCATTGATGTTAAAGGGGGCAACACACCGTATTAAGAACTGGGGTATGTAAACTTGTGATCAGGGTCATTTGGGTAGTTTCTGTTGTCATTATGATTGAAAAAGAGTAAACACAGTTGACTGATAATAAATGGCTTCAGCCAAACACTAACCATGAGTGAAAGGAAGGTTTTCCTATTATCATTCATATTCTCTGAAACATGGCCAGGAAAGCATAAATTCTGCCAGGGTATGTAAACTTATGAGCACAACTGTAATTGGTAGGAAATCTGAATTCCTGAATCCTATTTAATGGAATTCTTACTGACTGCAGTCATTTGCTGTTTGATCTTAGTTAGGGAGCAAGCTAGTCATCTCATCTCTATTTCCCAGGAAAAGCCCAGGAAGCATTCTCATTATGTACTGAATGGATACAACGAACAGTAAATTGAGTCATACCTGATCTGGAGAAGAAAATGTAGTGGTGCAGAGGTTAGAAAAAGTCTTGAGGCAAACTGTGGACTAGCATGGCAGCTACCATTTGTTTTGAAGAGGGATAGTTTTGCCTTAGTACCCCGTGCATTCATAACGGCAAGATTAGATTACTGTAAAATGAACTAATGGTGGCTCCCTTTAATAATTATCCAGAAATTGCAGCCAGCAAAAACATTATGGTTAAGTTACTTAGCACACTCTAAGCATTCTCCAAACTTATCCATTACTGATGCTATCGTCCAATCCAAGAGAAGTTCACTCAGTTTTGAAGCTTTCTGATGTACCTTTGATTATATTTCTTAAAATTAATCTCCACAGGGTCATTTAAGGTTCTGAGTTCCTTCCATCTATTCTGCAAGGAGCAAAAGAGAAATGGGAAAAAGGGAGCATATTGGAAAAAGCGGGTGAAAACATCTGTGATGTTGCCATGATCAACAGAATTCACCATTACTTTAGCAAAAGTTGGAATCTACAACCAAACCAGTTCAAAGAATTTTAATATCCATCTGTTTACAATAAATTGTAAAATAAAAGAATATATGAAGTACATACAGTATATTTACATACCTATATTTATTTCAAATACTTAAAATTTTAAGTAAAATATTTTTCTATATCATTTGTGAAAAAATATGACTTTTTAAATGGTCTCAACCTGACTCTCTATATTCCCAATTCCAATTTAAGTTTCTTTTTAAAAGGCAACAATTAAAGTTTAGTACACTCTAAGGTATCTTTACTCACTTCTTGGCTTATAAAAATGAAACAGTTCCTGGGAAACCTGGATTTTTAACAGTTCTTCAATTTTTATTGCAACCTGGGGTGCTTACCAGGTCCCCTAATGGGGGGGAAAACACGTTCAAAATTGCATATATACACATACACACACCAATTTCACAAATCTTTTATCATTCTTGAAATAGAGGTATTAAAATATATATTAATTAAAATATATTACTTATAAGCTCTTAAAATTGTTTTTCAATCATATCAAATGTATTGCATGGGGAGGGGGGGAAGAAAGAAGGAAAAAAAAACTCTCCCTGCCAAAATCTCTTAATTTACCTAAATGGCTGTGTGTGGTTTCATTCCTGCAGAATACAATGTGGAAGAGAACTGTCTCAGTCATTCTAACACAGGGCTCCTCAAACTTGGCAACTTTAAGACTTGTGGACTTCAACTCCCAGAATTCTCCATGCTGGCTGGAGAATTCTGGGAGTTGAAGTCCACAAGTCTTAAAGTTGCCAAGTTTGAAGACCTCTGTTCTAACAGAAAGACATAGTGCCTTTTACCTTGGCAAACAATCTATGTCTCTCTCACACGTACACACAGAGAAACACATATACATCACTTTAGCTTAAACACCAGTTTCTAAAAATGAATCTTGACAGAGATGAAGGTACTTCATGGCCACAGTCTCCTGCAACTCGTGTGTGCTGCCAATCTTACCCCTCCCTGGTACCATGCCTCAAAGGTGGGATCAGCATGGGCTGTAAAATTTGGATATCAGATAATTTGCACAGTAATGGAGCCTGCCTTCACTGCGGAAAATACTGTCCTACCTTCTATTTTTCACATTGGTGAAAAAGCACTGAAACCACAGTACAGTTAAGACAGACTAAATGCTTCAATTTCATTCTTTACATTCTTACAAAAGATTTCAGCTCCACCAGGCTCAAAATAAACACACATCGTTGGCCTGTTAAAAGTAATACTGCAAGCAAGCAAAATGGCCTACTGATGGACTATGAAAAATGGTCCTGTGGTTTGTACCCAAAAATACAACTGACAGAAAATGCAAACTGCCTGGGAATTTTTAATGGCTCCTAAAAGCTGCAGTACCTGACATCAGAAGATAAGAGATGAATAATGTATGTTGTGTTTCACAGGCACATGGGCTTTCCTTTCTGAAATGAAGCTGTACACCTCAATATTTGCCAGGGTATTAATTTGGGGTGACTGTATGTTGAGTGACAGCTGATTCACTGCCACAATTCCAGCATGAGTCGCATCATTAAATCATCTTAATTCAATAAAAAAAATTGATGGTCTCCATGTCCTAGGATTTATAATCTGAGGATGAGATAAAAGAACCAGTAACATAGTCAACAGCCACCTGTAGTGCAATTTAATGGGCCAGCTAGAGAGCATGGCCTGCTAAGCTTATAATCACCCACTCAGAAATCCCACCTCAACTTCTTTCAAAATCAAGGATGTATTTTAACCTTGCGTGTATTAGTAGGGTTTACAGCCGAATTCCATCCTTTCAGCTGTTAGAAGTGTTGTTCATATTCCTTGCACTTCACCCAAGCACCCTTTCAAAAAAGCACATTTCAGTGCAAATTTGCTTTGCGTGAGCTTTCTGTTGACAGAAAGTGCTGAGTTTGGCTTTCTACTTGAACTTCCACATGAGTAGTCATGTATACATTCTTCTGTAGTTCTACTTAAGAAAATACTTACCAATATTCCAGAATCATCATTACAAATATAAGAAAGGGAAAAGGGAAAGGGCTTTCACAAAAAGAAAATTTCAGATGCTGCTATAGATGTCAGATATAGCCCAGAAAATTCTACTCACTGACGTTGCTGTTCAGTTTAGAAAGGCTTATGCAGAACTTTCCAGATTTACTCAACCTACCATCTCCAAAAATATGACCAATCATCCCCTACCAACAAGGTCAAGGATATAAATGTCCCATTTAATTGTTGAACACTTAGGGCTTTTGGATCTCAGGCCCCATCAGTTGCACTCATAAGGAGGCAACCAAACACACATGGTGTTTCAGCTAAGAGAAATTTAACAATTATATTATGTCCTGTCATGTTAAGAGTTGAGCTAAAAAAAAAACCAGACTGGACTTATTTTATATCAGATAGGTAAATCCATCTTGCACTAGCAACTGCATGGATGAAAAATAAAAGTAGATGCAGCAACAGTTTAACTCTTAATGTTAGCCAAAAGGGAAGGTTTTCTCCCTCCCATCAGATGAATATTGCTTAGCTTGAGTGAGGTGGCTGAATCAGTTTAAATTTTTGTCAACATTGCTATATTCCAGTGATGGCGAACCTTTTTTGGCTCGGGTGCCAAAAGGGTGCACGCTCGAGCGATAGCATGCACGTGCGTGCCCACACCCATAATGTAATGCCCTCCCCCCCGTGCATGCGCACAACCCCCACACTGCCCCTGTGCCGTTGCACACAACCCTCCCATGCTGCTCCCCCACGCACATGTGCACAGGCCTCACTGAAGCCTCCAGACTTCCGGTAGGCCCGTTGCGCTGTTTTTCATTCTCCCCTGGGTTCAGGAAAGCCTCCAAACTTCCGGTTGGGCCATTGGGCTGTTTTTCGTCATCCCCAGGCTTCAGGAGGCTTTCCTGAAGCCTGGGGAGAGCGAAAACGGCTGAAAAGTAGGCCGAAAATCAGCTGGAGCTGACGTAGGGCAACACCTTGCGTGCCCTCAGATATGGCTCCGCGTGCCACCTGTGGCACGCATGCCATAGGTTCGCCATCACTGCTATATTCCATTGATGAAGCTCTGCTAAACTAAGGGGCAGGTGGTTATACAATCTGCTTTTCCATTCTCCTTTCTGCTAAACAATCATTAGACATATAATAAGCATATGGGATATTTTATGTTTTAGTTATGTGGATTTAACTATGGAAAACCATTGGCCAAAATTTATAGTACTCCTTCGGAACTTTGGAGCCTAGAAAAAAAGTTCTTAGCTTTTTACACAGCCTTATATGCAATTATTATGCTTAACTGCTAATCTGACCTTTTACAAATTTTCTACCGATCTTCTAATCAGCTCCATTTGTAATTTGTTATTAGTAAGAGGCTCTTAATCCAGTGGATCAATGGGCTGTCTGAGGGATCTCCTTAACCAAAATTCTTTTCTTTGTTTACCAGATCAAAGGAGCTCCTCCTTAAGACCAGAACCCATATGAAAACAGATAGGTATGGGTCAGAAGGCAGGCCCCATCCTGTTGAATGAGCTACCCTTGGAGATATGCTTGACTTTCTCACTCTTGGTGTTTAGGGAATCTCCCAAGACCTTCCTTTTTAATTTGGGCCATTGATGTTCTTTCTGCTTAGTAAAAGATCATCACTGTTATGACAGTGTACTATAGAAAGTAACTTTTATATCAGATTTTTTTGGAACACAGTTCAAAGTTTTTAGCATGGTATATAAATTATGTTAATAATTTAAAAATAAATTAACTACGATGCAGGAATCTATGGCTGCAAGTATGAAATGTACTTATTTATTTATTTATTTATTTATTTATTTGGCTTTCTTATATGCCGCCCAACTCCCGAGGGACTCTGCATGTTTTATGGTAAAATGTTCCTGCTGAAGGATTCTGGAAATTCAGGCACATGAATATTACTATAATCATAATTCCCCCTAAGAGAAAGGGGAAACAATTCTGAGGCACCATTGTGAAAGGGAAGGGACAAATCTGCTATTAATTATTTTAATATATGAGAAAAGAATCATGTTTTGACCCCTCACTTGTGTTCGGTAAAACTCAATGGGAACCAGTAAACCCATTTTAGTTATAGAATTCCCCCTTTAATGTGTTATGGTGTAAATTTGAGATGTTGCTAAGAGGACAATAACAGAAAATGAATATTCATTACTTGAAAGATAGAATGATGATGGAATGAATAATTCGGTTGCAGTGAAGTCAAGGCTTCAACAGAAATTGAAACCAGAAGGGACTGGATGCTATAGGGATTGGAAGGCAGGGGCTATTATTCCGCTGATCCATCACAATAAAATTTTAGTGACACAGCAAATCATTATTGAATTTCGTCTCCTTAGTCGAATATGAAAAGGTAGACAAAGTAACACCATTGTATTTAAAAAAAAAGACCGGAAAATAAAATAAACATATTCGCCTAACATTTCCTCCAGTTAATTATGAAAGCTTGCACTACTGCATACACTAATAAAAAATTGCTGAGGAAGAATAAGCATGGTTTCTGAAGAGGAAAATCCATTTTACTAATATTTGGAGTGTTGAAAAGCATCAGCATCTGGGTGGCAGAGATCTTCTGAATATAAAAATGAAGGGCTGAAAAAGTCAATAATCACAAGTAAGATGTTAGTGGATTAATATTCGGTAAAAGAGCAGGAAGCAGACAGTAAGTATAAACAGATTTGAGGAATGTGAATAAAGGAATTCCCCAGAGTTTGCACTTTTTAATATATCCTTATATAATCTGCATTTGTTTCCCTGATTAGTTATGGCTGAAGAGTAAATTGCTTCAGTTTTTAGTAATACCAAAAAATTCCGGAGAGAAAAAAATGTAACTGTAATGAACTAAAAAATGGCTAGGGGGCATAAAGCAAAAATACCCTTCTGTAACAGAGTTACAGAATCTGATAAGATCTGAGTGGAAAAATTATCCTAAGGTCATCCTGATAGCTTAATGAAAATGCAAAAACTGTACCTCAATTATGAAGAGAAGCTAATTAAATATTAGGAAAAGGTCTGAAATGAAGGGTAGGTCCATGATAATTTAGTGTGCCCTCATCTGGATGTTTTGGGTGCCAGGAAAAGATGCCAAATAGACAGTCAAAGTACCAAAAGGCTGAAGTGTTCCTCTTGCCAGTGAAATCTTAAAAACATGGATTGTTTGCTTAGAAGCAGCAGCAGCTAAAGAATGAGGGGATTCTGATACCAGTTATACATTTATGAATTGCATGAATAAAAGGGGTAAAGTATAAGCACTAGAAATTCATGCCATCTAACTTATTTACTTTAATAATTAATATAAAGACGTCTTGTGTAATTGAATTTACCTAAATTTTGTTCTCTTCCTGGTTCTTATTGACTTTATTAAAAATTCTGTTTCCTGTATGTTGACCACTCTTTTACCTATGTAAAGCCCAAGACACACTGATGTGTTTTTACCTATGTGTAAAAGAACAATACACACTGATACTGCTGTATAAATACTGTAGATCATGCAAACAAAATGGCTAACTTATAGGACAGACAAATACAAAATGTGATACTGCCTTTGATACCTTCTTCAAGGTATAATACAAATTCAGGGAAGAGCATAGGCCTACCCAAGAGTTGTTGCTGTTTTGGGGGCACATGCAACTTGAAAGACAAGTTATTTCTATACTCTGTCAATAGGCTGCTGGGAAATATCTGGCAGACCATTATTAAAAACAGAAGGCCAGATCTTAAAATCATGAGAAAAAGTGATCCAATTCCTATAGCAGTCATTGTAATGTGGTATTTCCATGATGAGTAATAGAAATGGGCAATGCTTGCTGAAATGGGTAATGAAGTCCTTGGCTTTCTTCCAAGCAATTCTCTCTTTTTTTTATCCCACCTTTATTATTTCTGTAAATAACTTAAGCCAGGGAACGTATCTAAAACTCCCTCCTCCTATTTTCCTCACAACAACAACCCTCTGAGGTGAATTGGGCCAAGTGTGTATGACTGGCCCATGGCCACCCTGTGGCTTTCATGTCTAAGGCGGGACTAGCACTACTTTCCTGATTTCTAGTCTGGCACCTTAACACATTTTTCAAAAGGTTAATGGTGAAACTGTCTCAGTCCATAAACATCAGTATTGGCTTTTATCTAGAATGAAGGATGGAAACTGGAAATGATATAGTTCAACTTGCATGGAGAGGGTGTACCATGGCTAAACTATCTTTTCCTACTCTTATCTATCAAAAGGAAAATATTCTATGAAAGTTAACCCTTCTAAAGCTTGTTCTTCTCTTCATTTATCTCTGACTTGACAGCTTTTCCTATTACTCAATGCGTGGTACTTCATCTAAAAACCTGCACATTAACTGGGGACTGGAGCCCAAATGGCCAAGTACAATTCTGTAGTTATATGCTACCAAACTACAGTGGAAATCTAGAACAGAGCTGCAGAGGCTTTAAGTATCTCTAATTCAGTGTAAATCAGCCTCACAAAAAGTAGAATCTGGAGCTGGAATAAATTATGCTGATTTCATCAAACTTTCCATAATTTAATCTTTTCCTAGTAGTCTCAAGAGTGAAGGAGACACTGGAAATTCTGCCATGCTTTGAGAGCTATCTTGGCACAACACTGACAAGGCCAATAAAGAGCAAAAGACAACTTTGTACATTCTACAAATCAAGAGTATGGAACCTGATTATTGCCTAATCTTAAAAGCTCTTTATAAGCAATTAGTTTGAGTCTCTGGCATAGAAATGAATAGGGGTAGGGGAGGGCAAGGGGAGGGCAAAAAAAAAAGGTGTCAGAAAGAGTAGAACAAATTTTGTATGCCTCAGGATCCATCCTAAATGCTTAAGTTCCATCCATCATTGACATGGCTTCTTACAAATTAATTCCAAGGAAATGCCCTTCCTTCTATAAGTGAAATCCATGTCCAGAAACTCCATTTTCTTTTAAATATGGTGATTCTGAGTGGGATCAATTCTGCTTCTAAATATAATGCTCCACACCTTTAGTGTGCAATTGAAGAATATACACAAGGGAATAACAAGGCCCCACTATCTTTTTCAGCTTGAAATCTTCAATTATTTGAATCAGAGCTGATTCCAGAAGCTGACAAGCTGACCCAAAATTATGGCTTGATGTTAAAAAAAAAAAACCTGAAACGTTTCTTCCACTCTATTCTACAGCATTTACCTCACCGAGACATTTTTCTTCTTGAAAAATGGGAATCTAGAGCCTGGGATCAAAGGAGTTTGTGCTGCTGTATCTTGATTGAGATTCAAAGGCTAAGCATACCCATTCATATAAGGAAATAGAAATCATCATTGCTGCCATTGGTTAATTCAGAGCTATAAACTGATCATGCCCAGGCCCCATTCTGCCCTGCAAATTCTGATGATCTGCAGCACGCTGCCTCTGCCTCTCCTCAAGGTGATTTTATATAGTAAAGAAGAATTGTTTACTGTAAACAGCAATGCAACAAAATGCAACTGGGCGGTAGGCTATCTGCCGACCTTTTGTGTGCTCCTGTTGCTTACAGCTGCTGCTATAATAGTCTAAACTACTAGGACATTTGGCAAGTCCATTCAAAGAAAAACACGGAGGCTATGATGGTAGCAAGGTGGAGGCAAATCAGGCCCTATGGGAAACAGGGGCACTAAAGGTGAAGAGGGACTTACTGGGCCAGAATTCTGCTACTATAGGACAAGAGGCAAAATGAGCATGAGGTTAACATCCACAGATTTATCTCAAGGTTCGAAAAAAATAATCTTTAAGACAAAACAATGCAACATATTTACATGATTCCTTAAGTGCACACACTTGTCCCACTGGGTTCAGCCATTCATCCAAGGTGCTTTCTTCAATTCTCAAGGAAACCAAGTAGAGGTGGAGAGGGATAAGGACAGGGACTCTTGACTCAGCAGCATGCCCTTCCTGCTCCCTAGATGAGATGCCATCTACAAAAACCTGCTACCGCACAACGAGACAGGAAACACAGAGCTTGGAGGGGCCAATACAGTCATCATGGCAGAAGGCCCCGCAGCCCTTGCACACAATCATGGCTTTCAAGCGACAGTAGCACTTTGAGGGCAAGTCCTCCAAGCCACCATCTTCTGCAAAAGCCTGGCCGCGGAGAGATTGTCCACGGCTACCAGAATTTGCTGAGTGGCCAGCAGGGATAGCTGTTACAGTTACAGAGAAGGACACTACATCCCCCATGCGGCTGGGGTCTGACAGTCCAGTCAGGAGAGTATCCTGATGCATGTCTGGAGAAGTGGAAACATTAATCGTGCCACTGTAGCCTGGTCCAATAAGTTGCGTAGGAGTAGGGTTTCCAAAGAGCTGAGAGGGTGAGGGTGAGAGCAGCAGGGGCCGCTGTGGGGTAACATTTGCTGGAGCACAAGTCTGAAGTTCCCCACTGCAAGGTCTCCTTTCTCCTCTCGTTGTCTGAGCCACTTGGGCAGCCTGAATAAAATCTTTTGCCGAGTTGCTTTCAGCATAGTCTTGACCTGCTGGGAATAAGCAAATGTTTCCATCCTTGTGGCTTATTGCTGCCTGCTCGAGTTTTATCTTTGAAGCTGCCTGCCTTCCTCCTCCTCTTCCTGGAGCCAGAGATTCCTCTTTAACCTTGAGATGTGCTGTTGCGTGTTCAGTCACATTGCCATCTGTGTCCCCTTCATCTTCACCACCGCTAATGTGACTGTCCTCTCTGGATGTATGCTTCTGTTCCTCTAATTTCCTCGGTGGCTCATCTGAGCATAGGTGGCTCTCCGGGGCCTGGGCAAGGTTTCTTCTTAGGTTCTCTGGGCAGCGTCCATAGGTAGAAACATTCAGGAGGTAATGGCCAGACATGGCAGGCTTGAATGTCCTTCTCCCTATGAATCCCAGTGTGAAACTTTGGCTGGTGGAGCTGTTCTCTACTGGGAAATGCGGGGGGAGGTGGGGAAGACGTGGAGGGGGAGAAGGAGCAGCAGGGAGGCTCTGCACAGGGACTTTCTGCATGACAGTCTGGAGAATATGTTCTTGGGCACTCTTGCCTAACGTTTCCTGGCTACTGTGGAGGTCTGTAGGTTTGCTCCACAAGTCCTGCCCTGATAAAGAGGACAAGGGTGGGGGATCTTGGGATTGTCCACAGCGACTAAGGCTTGGCTTCCCACCTGCTGGGAAAGTGATGTGCAGCTGTCCTTCCCCTCCCCTTGGAGGGCCAGGCCTGGAAACAATTGCGGTTGCTTTGCCTTCCTTCACAGGCAGTGCAACAGTCTTAATCTCAACTCTTGTCAGAGGCCTTGGGAGGATCTGCTCCATTGGGACTTCTTTACCTTGCAGCAGCTGAGTCACCAGAGGATTATTAGCAGGTATACTGGAGCTGGCCTTTACTGCAGAGGTACTTCCACTTGAACCTGAGGTGCTTGGGGGGACTTTAGGGCTATGGGCAACCAACAAAGTATTACAGGAAGGAGAAGGTAAAGTGGACATGGGCAGAGTGCCACGTGGAGAAGAAAGGGGAGGGGGTGCCTTGAAGGGTCCAGCCAACACAGGAGATACAGAAAGCAAGACCCTGGCTTTGTCTTCTGGAACACCTGTGCTGGTGGTAGGGGCTGTTTTCAATATACTTTTGCAGTTCACTCCAGGCTCAAAGCCACAGGATGTTCTTGTAACCTGGTTCAGAGCAACAGGGTTATTTCTAAGTTTCTCCATCATGGAAGCAAGATCAGCTGTTGAGCCCAAAGAAGCTGTGACATTCTGAGTGGCAGGCACAGTCAAAAGGCTGGGATTTGTACAGCTGACACTCCCTATTGCTGTTTGTGAGATCGACGCCTTCTCCACCTCTGGGTTGCTGCTTGCAGTTCTGGGTTGTGCTGGGGGAGCCGGCTGTAGTTGTGCTCTAGCAGCACTGCTTGTAGCTGCTGGTTCTGGAGCTGGGGAGTCTGTTGGGGAGAAAGGGGCTGGGCAAGAGGGGAAAACCCTTTTTGGACTTGTCCTGCTTCCGGAGCCTGCCATGTCCAATGTAGCTCCATGAGGCCTCCCTGAGAGTGGACTGCTCTTGTCCTCTCCTTTCCCCCCTCCTGGCCCTGGCCCTGGGATGGCGTCCACAATGGAGGCAGAAGTAGCAGCAATGGAGGCTGCTGCGGCTGCTTCGGCTGCAGCAGCTGCTCGCTGGGCCCTGGCCATTCTAGCCCTGGCTTTGACGTCGGCCAAAGTCCTGGCCCCTGTTCTCCTGATGATTGGGAAGGGGGGCCTGGGAGAGACCTGGCTAGCAGACAGTAATGCTGGAGATCCTTGGATTCTGGAGACATGGATCTGGAAAAGAGGAAAATGCATCAATAAACTGGAAGGTAAAGCACCTCTCACTCATCTTTCTTACCTTGGAACAAAGCAAGAGACTCAAGTCAAAATGGGTCTGATGAGTTCCAAGGAAAACACTCACCATCTTGTTGGCAGACACATCAAGTTGAATACATTGAACTCTCTTATGCCCACCTATTCTTTCAAGAGGCTGCTAAACTGAATTGTGTCTCCTTCTGAAAAAAAAGGAGGTGCAGTAGCCAAAAATTTAGACTACTAATTAATCAACCTTAGTGCTGATAACTTCTCAGTATTTAGTTTGTTTGTTTGTTCGTTCTCTCACTTCATTCATTCATTCATTCATTCATTCAATTCATTCATTCATTCAATTCAATTCATTCATTCATTCTTTGTATATGAAAGAAATTACACAGAAAATCCCTGAAGTAAATGAAGCAACACAAATGGCTTGGCTTAAGAACAAGATCCAGATGCCTTCCTCTTCATCCATGGGATCCCTCATAAAGTGAGATTATCAATGGTGAAAGTTAGGATGTCATTCAAACACTCTTGGGCTGAATCTCCCTGATCAGAACTGCCCAAACTGAGCTCAACTCACTCTCATTTGCTTGCAAACATTCAGCCAGCCAGCAAACTGCAGTGACAGGTGTTCTTTCGCTTTCAAAATAGAAATGTAGAACAATGCAAGGATTGCGACAAAGGACCTTATCAGCCTACATAAGTCATAACAGAATGAGCTTAGCACATATGGTTCCTTTACCCTGAGCGGAGGGACTTTTGGTGTAGGCGCGATGGGAAAGCACTGCAGTGGGGCCTGAAAAGGCGGCCTGGTGGGGCACTTTTCTGTCACATGGAGCTGTTTTTCAGGTGTCATCAGTGCCTCTTGAGGAACCTCCAATTTTCTCTTGAAAGCCCGGCTTCCAGTGTCCATTTGTTCTGTGCAAGTGTCAGGAGCCTCCTTTGCAGAAATCTCCTGAGATTCTACTTCTGGGCTTGGTTTAGTGCCAGCAATGGCTGCATTCTTTGGTTTGCTTGGATTTTGTCTCACCACAGACTCCAGGCAAGCAGGCTGTGGTGTCACCTCTTCTAGCTCCTCAACTCTCTTGGAAATCTTCTGAGGAATCTGGCTGCTACTCTGGAAGGAGGCACTGTTGCCAGAAAAATTTACATGTTCTTCTGGCTTAAAGACCTTGGACTGCTCAATCTCCTCTCCTTTAGCGGCTGCTGTTACAGCTGGGAGGACCTGTACCTTTGGACCCACCAGAGAATTGGTCTGTTCTTTGTCAGGTACTGCTTTACGGACTACTATGCATTTCTGTAACTGAGGTGCTAGATTCCCAGTCTGTGCTTGATTCTGAACAGTAGGAATACAGGATGTCAGTTGTTTGGAATCTTCAAGGCTTATCCCAGAACTAAAAGACAGAAAGAGAAAGCAGAGACATTGGTAAGATACAGGGCAATTCTTCCCTTCTCAACAAGCAGAGTGTGTCATTCAATAAGGAAATCTTTTGGGAGTGCCAACTTTTCACAGGGAAGCAACAAGTATTCAAGTCTTGAAGCCTGTCAGAATAGGAATAGGTTGGTTCCTGTTATATATGTACCTTGGTCAAATAAATGCCTAGTAGGTACATTTACACAACATGCTAAGCATGATTTACGTTAATCTTGGCTAGTTTTTGTGTTGTGGGCTAATATGTTGTTGGGATGACTTATGAAACCCAGGGAATGGGTAAAAGCAATAGCTAGGTTAGGAATGAATAGCTACAGAGGGACAAAAGGAAAAAATGAATCAGCATAATGGAAAATCTCAACTGATTGTCAAGGGAAGGGATATTTTTCTTCGTTATGAAAAAGCAGTAACTGAGGAGAACCAAAGCTGACATAGTAGATTAAAGGAGACTAATCGTGGTCTTAAGGCAAACAGTGGAGACCTCTTCCTTTACAATGGCTGTAAGTGCCTTCTTCCTTTCCTCTGAAGCTGAAATGGCAGGAGGAGCTCCAATCCTGGGAACCATGTAGCAATAGCAATAGCACTTAGACTTATATACCACTTCGTAGTGCTTTTACAGCCCCCTCTAAGCGGTTTACAGAGTCAGCATATTGCCCCCAACAATCTAGGTCCTCATTTTACCGACCTCGGAAGGATGGAAGGCTGAGTCAACCTTGAGCCTGGTGAGTTCTGAACTGCCGAACTGCAACTAGCAGTCAGCTGAAGTAGCCTGCAGTGCTGCACTCTAACCACTGCGCCATCTATAAGTTATAAATTACCTTATAAAAACAATACAGCAGAGATCTGCATTGCACTAGCCCAGTGTTTCCCAACCTTGGCCATTTGAAGATGTCTGGACTTCAACTCCCAGAATTCCCCAGCCAGCGAATGCTGGCTGGGGAATTCTGGGAGTTGAAGTCCAGACATCTTCAAGTGGCCAAGGTTGGGAAACACTGCACTAGCCAATAGACAATTCTGTGAACAGAGAAGTTCCAGTTCTAGTAATATTCTCAGCTATGGACATTCTGCTCAAGAGACTGCTTTTCAACCCTCAACTGAAATATTAGGCACCTTTCCAAAATTATTTAAAATATTTCTGGAATCAAATATTTAAAATACTTTGACTATTTGGATAATTCATTTCTGAATGGTGCAATACAAAATAAAGCATTCATCCAAAGCAGCCTTCGGTGCAGTGGTATAGTTCAGAGTCCAGGCCGACAAACCACCAGCTCAAAAGTCTCAGAAAGAAAAGAAAAGGCCATGTTGATCAGGCAAGGCAGGTTAAATCCTTACCTCTGACCATAATAGCTCTCAAAGAAGTGCTCTTTCCAAAGTTCCACTTTCTTCTCCTTTTCTAATTCCTGCCGTAGTCTTAGCTGCATCTCTGGAGTGAACTCCCCTGCCACACACAGAGTAGAAGGAAAGAAGTTAGCAAGATACAGAAATGTCTGCCTTTTCTTTGCTGCACTGAACATGTCACAAATCTTTTCAAAAGTCATCAATATTCACACTTTAGAAATGGCAAAAGAGGTTATTTTTATTTCATTTATAGCTCTGGTCTCGTGCTTCTTTGCACGAGTAATTCTTTCAGTAAAAATTTGTTCATTCTCACCAACGCCTCTGAAACATCCTCAGAAACCTAGAGACCTGCCTCTGGAGTCCTCACCTTCCGACAGTCGCTCCTTCCATCCTTGTGCAGCAGAATTAAAGAATTCGTTGTTGAGGGCAGAACTGCTAAGCTTCATCAAGCCATCCATTCCAATCTGAAAGACAAATGGGGTAGGATGAATAAAAAAATAGGCTGCCAAGTACTCAACTTTCCTCAGGAATTCATGAAACCAGGCAGATAAAGCGATGGGTTAATCCTAGAGAGGCCTAAAAGAAGGAACTCCTTGCAATTTATCTTTCTAGGGTAAGATGGTCTCTGATAGGCCACTTTTTAGCCTCTTCTGCCTTATAAATGGTTTGAGAATGCTTGTTCCTTTGTGCAGAGACTTTGGGAACTGGGGGAAAATGAGTGTAACAGCATAGAACAACAGTGCTTTTGCATATTGTATACATGTAAGAAATACAATACATATGAAAGCCTGGCCCCATCTGTCCTAAGAGCACCAGGCGTTCCCCATGAAGGCCTGGATGTCCTATTAAAATATTTGGAGATGGATACCCATGGGAATAGCTTAATGGCAAGCCTTTCAAATGTAGCCTTGCACTTCTTTGCACTAAATGCCACAATCAAAACACAGTAAAAGCATTGAAGGTTAAGACTTTTATTCTCATTAAAAATGCCAATATTAGAGCACCAGGGGCCTAAAAAAAGACAGTTTCCTTTTACAGAGCGCTAAACTACCATAGGGAGCCAATAGAGACTCAATTATTGCTGATACATCAACAATAAGAAAAGGGATGGTTTTACTTTTGAGCTGAGGAAGCAGAAAACAAGGTAGTTTCACAAACTGAACACCCATTTGCTAACACAGAAGACCAATTTATTGAGTATTGGGAACCTTGGGCCCTTACTGTTACACAGCCTAGGTTCTGCACGATTTGTTGTTGTTAGTTGCAAAGTCGTGTCCGACCCATCGTGACCCCATGGACAACGTTCCTCCAGGCCTTCCTGTCCTCTACCATCCCCTGGAGTCCATTTAAGCTTACACCGACTGCACAATAGCCTTGTTATAAAAACTGTGGGAAAAAGTTAACCCCCTGACATTTTTTCTCCCCTCCCTCCATGGACACATACCTGCCTGTCCACCTCTGGCAGGAGCAGGAGCAGCTTCTGCTGACATTCAACTGGTAGTCCCATGAATGTATGCTTGTTGATTAGAGCTCGCAGATTGGTGTTCACCAAGATAGATTCTGGGGTTTCTACATCAATTTCAGCACATTTTGTCCTCTTCAGCTGCCCTAAGAAAAAAGAAACCAAAGATCATTACTGGGAAGAAGAGGTCTACCCATTTTGCTTCTACTTCTCACAAGGAATGGGAAAGTCCCTAGGACTGATACTTGAGTCTGGAAATCCACTCCATTTAGAATAGAACAGAACAGAACAGAACAGAATTCTTTATTGGCCAAGTGTGATTGGACACACAAGGAATTTGTCTTTGGTGCATATGCTCTCAGTGTACATAAAAGAAAAGATACATTTGTCAAGAATCATGAGGTACAACACTTAATGATTGTCATAGGGTACAAATAAGCAATCAGGAACAATCAATATTAATATAAATTGTAAGGATACAAGCAACAAGTTACAGTCCTGCAGTCATAAGTGGGAGGAGATGGGTGATAGGAACAATGAGAAAAACTAATAGTAATAGTAATGCAGCCTTAGTGAATAGTTTGACAGTGGTGAGGGAATTATTTGTTTAGCAGAGTGATGGCATTCAGGAAAAAACTGTTCTTGTGTCTAGTTGTCTTGGTGTGCAGTGCTCTATAGCATCATTTTGAGAGTAAGAGTTGAAACAATTTATGTCCAGGATGCGAGGGGTCAGTAAATGTTACAGGACAGCTTTCTTTCTACTACGCAGAAAGAATGTTAAAGAAAATAAGATGGATGGCGCCTCTCAAAGTCCACAACTAAGTCAGTGAAATCTCAAGGGATGCTAGAACTCTAGCTTATTGAAGTGCTGCTTATGTGTAACTTCTAAAAACTGCTTCCGGGTAGTGCATTTCAGATATGCTACATCATAATCCTTCACCAGAGACCAAAAAAGGTATCAGGAATAGGACTACGGAATATTTGAACTTGGAATACTTTCTGTGAGACTGGAAAATCTAATCCCGAGCACAAAATAGAAAAAGGAGAACTTCAAACAAACAAAGCATTTCAATTTTCCAACATTCTGTACAACCATCCTAAAGGTGCTTTTCCAAAAGGCAGCTGGACTTTCTTTTTCTTTCTTTCTTGAAGATGTTTTGTTTCTCATCCAAGAAGCAAAATGTCTTCGGGGAAAAAGCCAAGAAAATCCAGCTGCCTTTTGGAAAAACCCCTTTGGGACAATCATGACCTGGATGATTGAGAATCTCCATAGACATTCTGTCCACCTCTAATGAGAATGATATAATTCATTATTGGGATATTATAATTAATATTTCTAATGTGAGGCAGCATCTGGGCATTTGCAGCAAACAAATCAGAGCAAGAGCATAGCTCTTCTTTGTACAAATGCCCAGATGCTGCTTCAGTAATAGTATTCATAGTAAAATGTATTCTTTGTGCCCTTACAATGGCTAAAAGACTGATATTACAAGCATCAGAAAGATAAATGTATGGATCTATTTATTCAATAGATTGAAGATCTGATATTACTTGCCACCTATGACTGAATTGCCTATATAGATGTATTATATAGAGCTTGAAGTGGTGCAGTGGTTAAATGCTGCGACTGCAGGCTGACTGCTAGTTCAGCAGTTCAGCTGTTCAAATCTCACTAGGCTCAAGGTTGACTCAGCCTTCCATCCTTCTGAGGTCGGTAAAATGAGGACCCAGATTGTTGGGGGCAATATGCTGAACTCTGTAAACCGCTTAGAGAGGGCTGTAAAGCACTATGAAGCGGTATATAAGTAAAGTGCTATTGCTATTGCTATTACAAATGATATGCATAGTATATTACACATATTCTATGCATAGAATAGCCTAAAGCACACATTCCATTAGAAAGAAGTTCCCTCGGAAGTCTAAACCTCTGGTCCCAGTGACTGACCCAGATTAGATCCTACAACCTTATTCTGGGACTGCTTCACTTGTAATATACTGAAATTTCAATTATTTTACTCTTTTTTTACAGTTATTGGTAAATTTTAATATTGAATTTTACTATTCCATTTATACTTAGATGCCTTGAATACTTCTTACCATAAGGAAAGTTGACATATAAGCTAAATAAATCTTAGTCTAATCCAACTTCATTAAATGCTTCATATATGACACATATTTAAAAAGTACTGACTGCTTCTAGCTTCATCCAGAATATACAGTAAAATTCACTGGTTTTAGACAAGCTGTACAGCAATGATAGCTCAAACAGAGACCCACGTGAGGTAAACCCAATGAAATAAAAACTCTGGCTGTTCATTTAGCAGCTGCTCTTCTAGCAGGAAATAGAAAACTAAGAAAACACCCACATAAACAGACAGAAAGGCCTTTTTTGTAAACTTGTCCAATCCATTTTTGTTTTTTCTTGAATAACCGAAGCATTAAAATTTAAAAATGAATTATGAAATACATTTTCAAATGTTTGTATTTATTTTATTTTATTCAAAATAACAATAAATAAAATATTTCTAAGTTTCAGATCCTGATAAAGTATCAGGAAGGGGTTTTTTTTAAAAAAAAAAAAAGCTGTTGTCTTACTTGCATGGAGCCTCTCAGATCTCTGGAATGGTTTCTTCCCAAGGATTGGCAAGGAAGGCTCAGTTTTAACAGAGGGAGAAGAACTAGAAGTAGAATTCTGTGGGCTACTTGAATGTCCATCTGATTGTTTTCCTTCCCAAGCTGCAAGGAAAAGAATAATTAACTCAATTGTTTTAATCAAATGAAACGCTATCTAGCTTTAATTGTTCAGCAGCTCATTTAATGTTTTCTTTCGAATTTTTGGAAACCTTAGATTTCTACTGGTTTCTTCTAATCTATATAGATTGTAGCACTATGCAAAACCACAACAAATACAAAGGATCAGAGGTAGATAACAAATTCTTTGCGGTTTCTGAGTGTGTGTGCTATTAGTAGTAAAGATTGAACTGGAAGTTTCCATGAAGTATCTGCTTGACAAGAAGTTTTAGCAATCTTAGAAGTTGTTCAGTTAGCTATTCTGCACTGGATTCTATATACAGCACATAGTTAAACAAGAGAGCTCACAATGTGCTGCTGATGCCTATAAAGATATTAACTTTAAAAATGTTATCAAGATAAAATGTAATATTATCAATATTAAAATGTAATATCAATATTAAAATGTAATATTATCAATTATCAATATATATTAGCCATTGTGGAAACTTAATACTGAACTAGATGGCCTAGAAAAAGAAAGGAAGGAGAGTTTTATTCTAAAAGAATTAACCACTGCCTTATTTCTCAAGTCTTCTGGTTACAGTAGGCCAGAGGTCTTCAAACTTGGCAACTTTAAGACTTGTGGACTTCAACTCCCAGAATTCTGAATTCAAAATTGGAGAATTTTGGGAATTGAAGTCCACAAGTCTTAAAGTTGCCAGGTTTGGGGATCCCTGCAGTAGGCTAATCAAATATAAACCAATCTTGGGCCCTTCCTCTTGCTATCGAAGTGAGAATTAATCTCACAGAGGCGATGTTTGATCTTTCTCCCGGAATTCAGACATTAGAAATAAAGCCGGAGTTTAAAAGTCTAATTAAAATATTTATTTAGGTACAAAAACAATAAAATCTCATTGTTTACATCTCTGCTATAAAATGTGACTCTCCCAGTCAAGAGTCAAGTAAGAAGGGAGGAATGGAGATTCAGGAATGCACACATGCGTACAAGAACATATCACGTGCTCAGGAATGTACCATTATATTGGATAGGGATGCAGCTCCCTGCATATACATACAACTGACAATAAATCACACCGTGACAAAGGGTGATGAGTTGAGGAAAATAGTTAGCAGTATTGTGTGGAGAAGGTGTGTCTGAAAAGGGCCCATACCTGCTTTTGCAGGATGGTTAGCAATCTTCACATGCTGCTGTAGGAGGTGGTGATTAGTTGATACAGGCACACTGGTTCGGCAATGATGCTGCTTCCTTTGCTTTTGCTTCAAGGCCTGATAAGAAAGTGAAAGCGATTCATTATACAGGAGTTTCTTAAGCTGAAAAGTCTACACCTGAGTCCCTCGGGAATAGGGCGGCATAGAAGAACCAAGAAATAAATAAATAAATAAATAAATAAATAAATAAATAAATAAATAAATAAATAAATAAATAAATAAATAAATAAATAAATAAATAAATAAATAAATAAATAAATAAATACACCACAGGTCTTCAAACTTGGCAACTTTAAGACTTGTGGACTTCAACTCCCAGAATTCCCAGAGTTGAAGCATAGCATAGCTGGCTGGAGAATTCTGGGAGTTGAAGTCCACAAGTCTTAAAGTTGCCAAGTTTGAAGACCTCTGTTCTACACAGTAGTGCAGAATTCCTTGTTCAGGAAAGCCCGTAGAGATGTAGAAATGGGTGGCTGACAGGGCTACTGTTCTATTACCAATTATTAGACATTGTACTTTACTGAAGATGGATTTTCTGTCTTCTACTGATTTATTTTCATATAACAAATGAGATAGAAGACTGCATAAATTTCCCATTATCAGATTTGCGGACAACAGATTTGATCTTGCTATCAAAGATATTCTCAAATTAATGCTTATGTTAAATACTTAGAAGGGGGGAGTTTTTCCTCCCTTGATACTTGGCAAAATATTTTATCTTACAGTGTTGCAAGAGTAAAGGATAATCTGATTTCATAAATGATTAATGAGCACTATCAAAATAATTTCCCAGTATCCAGATAATACCCAAGGCATTAGCATAATTACAAAGACCTTTCTCAAAACATAGATAGCTTCTAGAAAGTATGAACAAATCTGACCCATATAGACATAGAGCAGTTGCTCCATGGGAATGTAAGGAAATAATATAGTTTACATTATATTACCTAGGCCCTGCAACAAATACAATTAATTCATAATTATGACAAAAACTCTGTTGAGAATGCTCCAATGCCACAGTTTTAAAGAAGAGATTGGGCAGCCATTTGTCTGAAATGGCATAGTTCAGTGATGGCGAACCTATGGCACACGTGCGGGCACGCGAGGCGTTGCCCTATGTCAGCTCCAGCGCACGCGCTGGCCAGCTGATTTTCGGCCTTCTTTTTGGCCGTTTTCGCTCTCCCCAGGCTTCAGGAAAGCCTCCTGAACCCTCGGGACAGCAAAAAACAGCCCAACGGGCCAACCGGAAGTTCGGAAACAAACTTCCGGTTGGCCCATTTTTCACCGTCCCCAAGGTTCAGGAAAGCCTCCTGAAGCCTGGGGACGACGAAAAACAGGCCAACGGGCCTACCGGAAGTCCAGAGGCTTCAGTGAGGCCTGTGCGCATGCGCGGGACGAGGTCATCATGGGGGGTTGTGCGCATGCGCGGGGGGAGGGCATTGCATTATGGGTGTGGGCGTACACGCACACCCTTTTGGCACCCAAGCCAAAAAAGGTTTGCCATCACTGGCATAGTGTCTCCTCCAAGGTCCCTTCCAACTCTGTTACTCTGTATTCTATTCTGTAATTAGAGATACAGAAAGAAAATATAGCCTGGTAGTTAAAAGAAAAGTATTGCATTGACAGAATGAGATATCCTCCTAAAAGAAAAACAACTGCTTTCTGCAAAGCATCAAATAAAGGAAGAGAAAGAAAGTCTAGGAGAAATCAAAGTCAAAACAGAAAATACCCTCTAGAGAAAAATCTCAGCAAATTTTAAAGGCTAAGAAAAACATTCAGCAAATTATATTGGAAATGTGATTATCTTAAGGAGATAATCACTGTGAAAGAAATACGAGCATGGGGGAAAAAAAACAATATGAAGAAAATGCTAGGGCATTTTGAGCCAGAACAAACACAGTCGCCAGAGGAATACTACCTGTCTGAAAGGAAAAGCATACCAAGCTGATGCACGAGACAGAAAGTAAACAGGGCAACTGAAATTAAGCAATAAATAAATCAAGGACAATTATAATTTATTTTTATTTGGGAAAAACATAAGAGCCAAGGATAAAGCAATAATTATTACTTTACCGGCTGTTTTGCAACTGAATGAAACATCAATTAGCTAACTCAGTACGCTCAAGCTAACTGGCTAAAAGCTAGAGCCTACTGGGTTCTTTTCTGCCATATATAAAGACCGTAATGGAAAGAAATCTAGCATCTTTAGTGGTTGTCATTTCCACAGAAAAGTGATTTAAATTTTTATGAAAAAATCCTAAGAAAAATTGCCTGGGTACATACAGTTTGAATAGAAGCTTCATTTTATTACATATATTTTAGTTAACTTTTATCCTTGTTATCCATATGCTCAATTGTGTAGAATTTTTAGCAGAATGTAAATGCAAATTGGAGCAAGGTGCAGAACAAATGTAACATAAAGTTAGGTTAGGTTTTTAGTGCCAAGTAACGTGCAGATAAGCACAAATTAAAGGTCAGATAAACAAATCAGTATGCTCACCCAACTTACTTGTTTAAGAGCCTTTTTGCTGTGCTTCTGAGATGAAGAGATGATTTTACCTGGTGGGATAGGAGATGGGCAGCCTGGCTGTGGGGAGGACACTTGTGAAAGTCTGGCTGATACTGAAGAAGTAAGAACAGAAGATGACAAGATGATAAACAAGCATGCCACAAATAAAACCATTTATTGTAAGCATGGAAAAACAGATACCTGGAAATATAATGCTGGACTCTGGAGCTCCGGAATAAACTCTGAGTATTCGAGAGTCATGTATCATACTTCTCAACTGTTCAAAAAAAAAAATCATTCATAAGGACCCCAGGGAGACCCTTTCTGTAATTGGCCAGAATGTCCTCTTAAAGGGCATCGTTTAATGAAAAATGTGGCAGGGCCGATTTCATCAAGAATGGCAACGGGTGCTCAAGGGCTTAACAGTTTGAGGAAGAGGGATAACAGGGGCAGGGCCATGCCAAGGACACTTACCGAATGGAAATATTTGTGCTCTTTACTGGGTTTGTCTTTTAAACTTATCTTAATCTTATTTCAGGAATTATATTTAGGCAAAAGTGGACAATATTTGAAGGACTGGGAACCACAATATGGTTTCCTGATGCTCTGCAGATTCAGTAAAATTTATCTCATAAATATAAAAAAATGTGGAGGGCGTTTATTACAGGTTTTAGGACAGAAAAGCAGCTTACCGGAGTCAAACCACTTCCATTCCTGCCCTTCAAATCTCCCCAACCTCATCCCTAAAATCTGACCATTGTAATTTGATCTCAGGGTGCCGCAAAGAATTGAATCTGCCCATTCAGTGTTCAAGAAAATTTCTGTGGCAGGTCCTTTGAGAGTTACATGGGACACCATGGACAAGGAATAGGTCTATTCAATAGCAGTCTTCCTTCTTTGAAACACTCTGCCACTAGAGATATGGATTTCTACCATCAAGCGGTGATGATTCACCAGACTGGTCCTCAAAGCAATTTCAGTCATGGAGCACCTATGAGATTTTCCCTTAGGGTATTAGGGTTTATAACTATGTAAATGCTGCACACTTCTTCTTTTTCTTTTATATGTATGCCTTTTTTGTATCTAGCCTAGAGTTTTGAAAGCTATACATATCATTTATAATTAAATAAACAAACTAACAAAGGCAATAAAGAAGTACATATTTTCTTTATGACAAATAATTTGCCTATTTATTGTAAAGGAGTCCAATGAACCAAGAGCAAGACGAAACTAGAAATTATTTGAGAATAAGATGTTGTACGGTCCACTGTTTTAAATCATTTTATACCACATTTTTTGGAGTATAAGACGCGCCAGAGTATAAGACGCACCTTAGTTTTGGGGGAGGAAAATAGGGGAAAACAATCTGCCTACCAGGTATTCATCTGGCTAGAGTCCTTAGTCTGGTCAGCTTCAGCACATTATTTTATCCCCTGGTTAGGACTTAAAAAAACCACCTTCTGAGAGAATAACAATGAAAGAGCCTGCAAGCCAGTAAGAGCTGGGAAGATCGTTAGCACCTAGTTAGGGCTAGAAAAAAAACTTCTTCGGAGCAAGTAGAGCAATGAAAAAAAATTCTGCAAAGACTTAGGGCTGGAAAAACATTCTTTGGAGAGAGTAACAATGAAAAAGCCTGCAAGGTAAGAGCTGGGAAGATCTGTTAGCACCTAGTTAGGGCTGGGAAAAAAGCTACATTCGAAGTATAAGACGCACCCAAATTTTCAGCCACTTTTAGGGAGGAAAAAGGTGCGTCTTAGAGTCCAAAAAATACGGTATATAATTTCCATAATTCCAAGAGGTCCAGTAGAATCATATTCCCCTATCACCCATAAGACTATAAGAAGGCAGAACTAATGTTCTGAAGTTGTCTACTAGTTACTGGAATTTGGACAGTAGATTAGCCAGTCACAGAGCCACTTGGCTTTAGTTTTTCCCCATTACACTGAATTAGTTATTTATTACAAAAGTTTCTATGCTGCTGCAATCTGTTGATTGGCTGCTTACAAAACCTCAGTATTTTAAGTAAGATTATTACAAATATATGACATAGCACATGCACAGATACACCACCCACCCACACCCACACACCACCACCACCAAAACAAACAAAGAACCCCAATAATTTCAATCATACACTTCCACTAATTCCTTGATCATTTCTTCGGGAGAACATTCAGTCTTTCTTTCCTTCTCCATAGGCTCCTTTAAAGAGCAAGATCTTTAGAATAATAATCAAGTAATTATCCAGGATAGTAATAGAAGAATTCAGCTCTAGGGGTAAGCTGCTCCAAAGAACAGGAGGCATTACCAAGAAGACCCACCCCCGTCTCCTTGGATCTCATTGGATGGGCAGATTCCACATGGAAAAGATAAGTTATCACATGACCTCGGCTTGTACTCTGGAAGTCACCTGGCAACAAGTCCAGCTCCCATCACTTCTGTTCCAGATACATGTTTAGGGTAAACAACCACCCCTGATTTTTCAATATTTGCATATCAGAAACAATGTAATATTCATTGAGTACTGGAAGTGTTCATGTAGGTAACTGAAAAACTCAGTGATGGACATTAGGTCTATGCAAAGCTTTAAATCTGCTTGTATCACTGATACAAGCAAAAGTATGCAGACACTTAAAGAAGCAATTATTGATAGACAGTAAGTGCCATCTAATGCTAGGGAAGCTATTTGACTGGTGATGCCACCCAGTAGAGTAATGAAACATCTGCAAGCAAACTCAGAGAGCGCCAAGGATTTTGCTCTTGACCTTCCGAACTGTACCTGAAGGAGGACTAACAAATGAAGACTCAATCAAGATTAAACAATCTCCTAGAGAAGTGGAGAAGTTGTGGAATAGATAAAACTGTTACCAGTTCTTGCCTGTGGAATCATTACATCAATGTTGTATGGTTGTAAAAGCACAACCTATGCATCCTAATAAAACAAATGATCATTTGTTATAAAAACACTCAGTGCTTTTCTTAAAAGGCAGTAAGGACCTCCTTTCTTTTATTTCAGAGATCAGTACCACTCTATTGCAGTGTTTCCCAACCTTGGCAACTTGAAGATGTCTGGATTCCAACTCCCAGAATTCCCCAGCCAGCGAATGCTGGCTGGAGAATTCTGGGAGTTGAAGTCCAGACATCTTCAAGTTGCCAAGGTTGGGAAACACTGCTCTATTGAAAGCTATAAATGCACTCTGTCCATAGATGTTTGTTATTTCAACCAGATGACTAACCTCCACAAACCTGAACTATCTTTCCAAAGTATCTTATTTTCTATAGTGGTCTCACCTATAAGCATTTTGCAAATGAATGAGAATCAATACTGAATGTTTCTAGGTTGTGGCTTGCTCTTAGCGCAGAACACTCTAGGGACTCGTCTGAAACACCGATATAAATCACAGAGTATAGTCCAGACTCATCATTTGGCTACCCAGTTCAAAAACTACAACTGATCATATTCCAGTTTATGTAACATCTATTCAACAATTAACTGTTCGTATTTTCTGGTTTGGATTACACTATTCTTCCAACCTTCTAGCTGAATATGGATACATGACTAGAAACAACCCCTTTGTCAACAGTCCAAAGACTTCCCATGACCCATGAACTTCTGGCTGCAAAGCAGGCTCTAAAATATTTGACTGCCTAGATCCAGAGTTGTAGCACCATTAAAACAAATAGCAATCATGGTGAAAAAAGCCTTTCTACTAGATTTCTGAAATTTGGAAAACACTTAATTGATCAACTGGAGACTGACCACAGCCCCTGTCAGTAACCGATTCAGAAAAATAATCCACATTTGCATTCTCTCTCTTCTCTAATGTTCAGTTAGCCTGAAGCTGTACATAGAGTTGCTAGCCTGTAATAAAGGCCAGCTCTTCAATTAAACAACCATAAGTTTTGCCTGGAATCATAAAGAACCTCCTGTTCCTTCCAATATGAACAACATTCACTGCAACATATTGTGGGGAAAATGATCTAAGTTCACTTCAAGATAGGGAAATGTAGTCTTACCTTGCAAAAGAATCTCATTTGTGGACATGGTTACAGCACCCAGAAAAAAACTTACAATCTGGATTTGTACCTGCTTTGGGGTCTTGCAGGAACACACACACACACACACACACACACACACACACACACACACACACAAAAATTACAACCTTAGCTATTAAACCCCCTCCGTCCGACGATTGGATAGGCCTAAAAATACAGGGCTTGCCTATGTTGTATCAATTTTTGCCTTTGCTGTTTCGGTAAACTTTATTTTTGTACATATAAGGAAGTAGATTGCTGATATGATCTGAAAGGACTTCCTGTTTTGTACATATATACATAACGATGATGATGCATTAAGCTAAATTGCAAAGCTCAGTCCTCTTCCCTCAAAGGGTACAAAATTTAAAGTGTAGATACTCTAGTTCCACTTCTTCCCAATCAAAAAATAAAAGTATTTGAAAGACAATCCAAGTCCGTGAGGACTTGGCCTTTTGCTTCTTGAGCTCTCCTCAAGCACTTACAATTATGCAAGATTTTAACTGCATCCAACCACAGACATCCACACATTTAAGAGCTGTATTTATTTGTGAGATTTGTTTATTTATTTTATTTTTTTATTTAGGTATTACACCTTAAAAGAACAAAAAGGGGATGTAATAGTTGTAATAGTTCCCCAAAGGAGCAAAATAACTTTCAAGATTATTTTTGTAACAACTCAAGCAAGTGAAATCAGAGTATTTTTCTTTTGAGTTTTTGAATGGAATAAAAGGACAAATACAGCCATTCTTTTTGCCAATCTCTCTATTTTTTTACTCTGTGAAGCCAATTTTATTACAGTTTTTGAATTACCAAACCAATATTTGAGAAGTCTCAGTGACTTATACTGGTTTTGCACCAAATGCAGATATTCAGAGGATACATTAGGAGATGTACTTTGAGCTTCCTTCAGACATTTTGTGCAATTTTTCTAACAATAAGAACAACTTGTGAGTAATGGCTACTATGAGCATAATTCTATGAAGTTCACATTACATTATTTTTACTACTTTTAAAGACCTTGGTCAATAATGGAAATGGCAACAAATCTGCCTTGACTTTTTTCCTAGAACTTGTCATTTAACAGGACTTCTTGTCAACTTGCCATTGGACTGGAAAGATCCAGCTTCTAAAGAAAATCGAAGGAGCAGCCAGTTTTCTTCAGGTCTTTGCAACATCTTCTCATGAATATTTGCAACCAATGAGATATGCTTTTGGAAATTTAGTTTCCATTGTAGCCTGCTAAAACCCAAATATGTCTGTTCAAAGATAGCTGCTTCTGGGAGATTTCAGTCCCCCCCCCAATAAAGTTATGAGAGACCACTTCTGTTTTATTGCAAAGAAAGCTATATGGATATATCCATGAAGTCGCCAGAGGCAAATCTGACTCAAAGGAAATTTTACTATTGTGTATTTGTAGACTCCCCTTTAAATAATATTATATTGTCATGCAAGTCCTTACCTAATACTTTGTTTGAAATTATTCATATTGACTTTATTTGCTTATACACTACCGTATTGAATCTCACAATTCATGGCAATTGAACATAGCATTAAAAATAAAAGAATGCAATTAAAACACCGACAGTGCAATTAAGTACTTAAAATTGGTAATAAATCGTTTTGAATATGCTGGTGCCAGCCCATCAAATGCACTGCAGAAAAGGTCGGTCTTGGCAGTTTTAGAAAAATGTACCAGAGTTGGTACAAACTGGAACTACTCTGTGCTATACAGAAATATCCAGGTGCATCTCTCCTATATGGGGAACATTTAGCATCCTCAACTGGGATGAACATACTGAACAGGTAATAGTTCTTTCTGGAGAAGGTGATCCCACAAGTATCTTCTCTTGCAGCCACTACTTTGAATAGTATTTGTAACTCTATTGAAAGCCAATGCTTAATGTTATACAGCTGCAGCAGGTCTCACTTGCCAGCATGTGGATACTTGCATTTGTACTAGCTGCAGTTTCTGGTTAGTCTTCAAAGGAAGCCCCATGTACACATGCTCCAGCAGTGCATCCTGTGATGAGGAAAACATGGGTTATTGTTGCTAGGGCTCCTGCTCCAGGAATGGCTGCAGCTGGCCTATCAGTTGAAGTTGTGCAAAGGTCACAGCCTCGATCTGCAAATTTGACAAGAGGACAGACAACTCACAAAACTACTCTTTCAGTGAGGATGGAAGACCACTCACGGTTAAAACCTGAGCAAACAGAGTGCCGGATTATTTTTAGACAAATAGTTCATCCAGCTTGTTTCTTCCATCCAGGTTATCAGAACCTCCCAGCACTGGGTCAAGAATTATTTTGCACCTTTGGCTTTGTCAAAGAAGAGAGAGTTTGGTATCCAATGCCATACTTATCCTGCATCTTTTTGTATACATGTTAAACATTAGGAATTAGACAGAGCACACTTCAGTTCAAATACTTGCACTACTGCTTCCAGTAGTGTCTATTTAGGAAGGAGGAACCACTGTAAAACATGTATCCAACTCTCTCAGCTCACCCAAAAGGATATCATGCTACAAAATGCCACTTAAGGGACAATAAGAATGGGACACTCTCTCTATCCATGTTATGAGATAATCCACCAAAGTCATTTACCCATTTCTGTTCTATTTAGGGCCTGAAAAGTGCCCAGATAATACACTTCATCTAGTGCACTTATAATTGAAGCCACACCACTTTCTCCACAGCTATCCCTAAGAAGGGAAGATCCAAGGAAGGCGTCTTCAGAAGAAGGACACATCAATTCCTCCTTGAAGTCATCTAGTACATCTTTCCCTAAGAAAGCATTGACTTCTTAGATCCAGTTGAAGGAGCGAAGGAAAGTATAGAGTAGATAATAAGCCATAAGTGTTGGAGCTCATAATAAAAGGCATCCTACCTATTTCATCAGAAAGCTACAAACTGAAACAAATCCCAGATAACATTATAAGATGTTCCAGTTGTCATTTCACACTCTGCCTGAGAAGTCAAAACTTTAGCAAACTTGAGTAGCTTCATTAGGAAAATGTTGTAAAAATGTATCACAGTGGTCAGTATTATTTGCCGTATCAATATTACACTGCTCATCAGTAATACATAACTGAAACAACTCAAGAGAATTTTGTTTATTTTTATGACCCTGTAATCCCTTTTATCAGAGTGGAGTAGGGGCGACTGAATGGAGCAGAGCGTTTACTGACCAGATGCCCTTCCTGACGCCTATGCGGAGTTCACAGCAGATTATTTTTCCTTTGTGCCCTGATAGAGAAATATCTGTCGCTGCCTAGGATTGAACTCTCAAGCTTACGAATGGGAGGCAAGCATCTTCACCTCTAGGCCACCGTACCGCTCTAAACAACCCAAGAGAGTAAAGATCTTTTATCATGGACAAAATAAGGAATCTGACTTTTTATTCAAACTACTGTAGCTACTTCAGACTACTGTTCTTGAGGCTCACTTAGCCTGTGTTCAAACAGTAAATGTATTTATTAAGCAATTTTATATAGCTGCCCAACTCACACAGAATTACTCTGGGCAGCGTACAGCATTAAAAATCTACAGTTAAAACTCTGCAATTTAACCCCCACTCCACCCCCATCCTTCTGCTACTACAAACAGGGCAGCATACTCAACATTTTTGGCTAGAAGGCATATTTAACATCAGCTCTGCTGTTCAGGGTTATGAACTGACAGGTTTAGACTGCTATCATTTTGAAAATGCTGATATACAGTATAAGCTATCTTCTCAAAAACAAGCAGTAACTTGCCATAGACGTTTGCTCCTGGAATGGAATGTGACTCTCGGGAACTTAAAGGTCCTCCACTTCGGCTTAACTAAAAGAACTGTATACGACTCAATCTCAGTACATGAATTTTCACCATCATATTGTCTTTAGTGAATATATTGGAAATTCCATTGAATCAAAGAATGAAGTATCTTGCTTTTCTATCCTCTCTACTCATCTATTAATTCTTCATGTAAAAATCTAATATAGTAGAAGGGTTGTGAGCCATGAGTTTAACTGCTTTCTAAATACTCTTGCATTGCACAAGGCCAGATGTAAAATTCCATACAATATCCCTAAAAAAACACTGAAGTGTGACTATATGTAAAAAATCAGGGCAATTTGAACATCTCAATACTCCAATTATCAAGAGTGATTGTAAACTTCTTTTCATACCATGCATTCAAGTGGAGGCTATATAGTGGATGTCCAAATCTATCCAACAACTTTTTAAATATGTCTCAAGGGGCATAAAAATATTTCCAGAGTCCTGGAGTTATTATGTTTTATTGGATTGTATGATGATCCATAAGTATATTTCTTGCATGTGTGTGCTACTGAAAGAATTACACCAAACTTTATAAGATACTCCAGCTAAACAATAATTGCCATTCTTGATCTACATAGCTTAGCAGTACTGCAATTGCAGCTATAGTGATTGGAATAGTGAACACAATCAGTGTGACTATATTGGATCCAGCATATTCCTTCATGCACTTTCCATCTACCTCCAAGTTATGAATGGTAAAATGGTTTCCTTGACAACTGCAAGCTTTTTGGGTCAGGGAAGACAAACTATCAAGTATACTCTTATTGAGAAAATAAATAATTTTGAGACCTTTTTGGCACATGTTCGAAGAGATCCCATTCTAATAAAAGAGCACTTGGCACATTAATTTTATTACCAAGCCTCAAAACAGTTAGCAATCTGTAACTGAAGCAAGACTCAATAAAGCAATCCTCTCCAGAGCCACATGCTAACTTGAAAGTCATGTACTCTGCTGACACTTCTTCCTGTATTAATTACATCCCCTTTGAACTTTCAACAATCTTCAGTTAAAGTATCAGAATAGGACTGAGATGAAACCATGGTGTTTAAAATACTCCAGTGTAGCAGTATAAATGAAATAAATTTGCTCAATAGGTTCTTTATATAATTATTTTATGTACAAAAATTAATGAAACAAGACAGACTCTTTCAGTAACTTGATTTTGTACATTCTGCAAAACCTAGCTTCTCCACATAACAAAATGCCTTTTGCACAATTTTTTAGAACTTCAATGCATTTCCCTTTTATCTCACCACTGGCCATGTGGTTACAACTCAGAGAGCTAAAATTCAGCAACACCTTGAGGAATAAATCTTGTTTATTACTGTACTAAGTGAGAGAAAGAAGGTGTGGTTTAAGGCAAATTAACTTTAGTCTTCAACAGGTTTTTTAAAATGCTACTGGCATTCAGAACCCACTGTGGGACCAAATAGCTCCTTTGAAGCTGCTCTTTGTATGTGGTGCTGCATAGATCTGTAGGATTTACAGGTGGTCTTTGACTTGTTTGTTCAAAGTTACAATGGAAAAAGTGACACAATCTGTACTCACACATGATAATTGGACCACCCCCAGGGTCACGTGATCACAACAGGGGCATTTGGCAACCAGTTTGCATCCACGACTGGTTGCAATATCTTGCAGTCACAAGATTGCAATATGCTACCTTTCTTGCCATGGTTGGGGAAGCCCACTGGGGGAAGCTGGATTTGCTTAATGTCCACATGATTTGCTTAAAAACCACAATTCACTTCAGAAACATGATAATTTGTTTAACAATCACAATAAAAATTATTGTAAAATTGGGTATGACTTGACATACAACTACAATTATTTACGACAGGACAGAAATTCCAGTCTCAATAGTGATTGTAAGTTGAGGACTGTTGTAAAAACACATTAGAGCCATACATGCCACAGGATACAGGGTACAATATACAGTATTCTTGATATACAGTCCGCCACTAATTCTCCCTTATCATTGTTCTGACAAAAGAGATAATCTTGTTTGTTGATATTGCCTGCAAGGCAGATTAAATAAAAAAAAAATAGTGCTAGACCACTAAACAGCTGAAATTGCTAAAGGCGCCTCTTTTAAACTGCGGCAGGTTTGGGTCACCTTACTGGGGCTTCGGCACACTGTCAAGCTGAATTGTGCAGACAGCGGCTCTCCTCAAAGAGTCCCTCCGAAGCCTCCTCGATCCCAGCGACGATCAGCTGTCATGCGTCGACAGCTCTGCCAGAAGCCTGGACTAGCCAGCACATTCCCGCGGCCCCTGTCAGGGGACTTAGTGCGGCAGCATTGCCAGAAGAACTGGCATGGCTAGCACGCAGAGACAGCCACCAGAGATTTGCGGGAATGCAAGGGCAAGCTCCTGCTGCTTCCGCTGCTGTCAAAGTCCAGATCGGCTTGAATACCAAAGGAGAGTCCAAGAATGGATTAGAAAATCCGGAAGGCAAAAAAAAAAAAGGTCTCTAGAGGGCAAGACCGAGTTGAAAACTGGGGCCACGGAGAGAGGCAATGGGGCGTGGCTTCAATTTGACTCGGTCTCTGGGCAGAAAGGACAACGTCATAACCCATTCTTGGACTCTCCTGCTGTCTGTCAGGAGAAAGTGACATTCTGTTGTGTCAGCAGGAGAGGGGTTTATTCTAGAAAGGCCTAATATGCATTGAGATCTGGACCAACTCTGTATCTGTCCAATGTCCTGTTATGTGAGATGGGAGGCTGTATACTGTAAATGTGTTAAATAAACAAACAAACCTCACTACAGTTGTTCCTACTCTGAGATCAATGGGTGGGAATTCCTCTTTCTAATTTTAAAGAGAGGTCGGAATGGGGACAATTCCCGAATGAAGAAAGCTTAAACTCCGATGTGGATCAATTGGTCTCTCACTTGAGTTAGGAAAAAGTAAGTCACCTGAGGCTTTTTAACTACCTTTTAATGATCCATTCTTTAAAATAACTACTAGAGCCACTTCTGATCATAACTGCTAAAAATTGATGTTTTGGTTTCCTATTATTTTGGAGCAGAAATACACAAAGAATAATGTAAGTTCTAAAATAGATTTTAAAAAATCAAAATCAAAATCAAATCCCTTCCCATCTAGGAAACAGCCAAGGTAAATGAATGACACAGACCTCCTTGCTTTGCATTATTGCCTTGCTACTGCAAAAAATGTTATACTTAGCTTCCAGTCCCTAAAATACTGCATTTAATTTTTATAGATCTGGTTTACATACAGCCTTTACAACGTCTTTTCTAGTAAACTCATATTTTCCAATAGAAGAGAATCTATGTGGTGGTTTGTACCTTGAGATTTGCAAGATTGATGTCAGCCCTCCCAGGTAAACCAGACAGGAAACATGATTAGATGAGCTAATTCTACTTTATTGTAAGGCTATATTAAGAGAATCTTGCAAGTCTACAGGTTCAAATCTCCCACTGCCACTTTTAACCTGATCAATTAGGGTGGGTCTTTTCTAAATTTCTTCTTCTGACAATTAAGCCACTGGGGGTTCCCCCCTCTCTTGTCAAGTATTTTCTAGGAGCATCTCTTCCCATCATTCCTCAAGGTCATTACAGGAAGTCAAAAGTCACTGGGGTAAGTCTCCCCACCTGTGGCTACTCACACACACCCCTGTGTATCCTCCCTAACCTATTGCTTCTAGTGCACCTCCTTCACCCTCTCCCTGACCAGCCCTGCACCTCTGATGCACCCAGACAGCCTTGCACACCTTTCCTAATTTGTGCCTTTTGTTACCTGTGCACCTTCACCGATCTGTGCCTCTTGCACAACCTCTCATACACGTGCACCCTTCCGAATCCATGCCACACTTCTCACACACGCATCCCTGACTTTCATGCATCCCTTCACACCCTTCCTAACCTGCGCTAACCTCTTGCACATCCCCTCGTACCCATGTGTATCCCTCCTGAACCTCAGGTCTCGCACACATCTCCTTGCACCCTTGTACAGCCTCCCCAATCTGTATGCTACTTCTCTTATTTATTTATTCAATTTCTATAGCCTCACACTCTTGCTGACCCTTGCTCACCTCATGACCCTCCCCTGCACCTCGCTCCCTCCTCCATCTGATAACAACCAACTGCCTGCCACTATGGGACTTGCAAATTCCTGCTGACTTCTCTGCTGACTTTGGTTGTGAGAAGCCAGCTGGTAGTTGCTTCAACTAATGACTGTGGGATTCAATTAATGATGGCCACAGGGACTGATGTTGCTATACAATACAAGTGTACTTTACAACCACATTAGTTAAGAGATGGAAATTCTGGTCTCAATTGCCACAGTAAGTTGAGGACTATGTGTATCATTCCCACCTGTGAAAATATGCTTTCAAAGCTTATAAGCTTTTGGTATTTTAGAGGAGCAGCAGACTGGGGAAAGTTACAAAGCTCTGTCTAGAGCAGGGGTGTCAAACTCAAGGCCTGGGGGCCGGATCCGGCCTGCAGGGTGCTTAAATCTGGCCCGCAGGGCCATCCTGGAAACAGCAAAGGACCAGCCCGTGGTGCCCCTGCCAGTGAAAACGGAGCTCGGGAGGGCTGTAGGCAGCCCTACCCAGCTCCGTTTTAGCTGGCAGAGGGTTGCAGGAAGCCGTCACAGCCAAAAATAGAGCTGGAGAGCCCGTTTTCACTGGCAGAGAACTCGGGCCGCCACAGGCACCCCCGACACAAGTGACTTTGAGGTAGCCACGCCCCCCCTGCCCCCCCCCCCAAGCTCAAACCTAACCCTGATGCAGCCCTCAATGAAATTGAGTTTGACACTCCTGGTCTAGAGTAACGTTTCTTAAAAACTGGTCCTAGGATCCTTGGTGTTCCCGTAAGTCCCGCCCAGAGGTTTGAAAAGTCAAAATTGCCTACCTATGTTTAAAAAAATAATAATATTATATTGTATTAAAGTCCCATCAAATAATTGTAAGAAGCAGTTTTGGCAGCAAATGTATCTATTCTAATTTTAATATAGTGAGTATCAATAAATACGACCCATGCAAATGAAGTTCCTTTGAGGCCTTCCATAATCTTTAAAAGTGGGAAGTGGTTCAAGGAAGAAAAAGTTTAAGAAATAGTGATCTAGAGCAATACTAGGACAATCCATAAAAGCTTCAATATCCATCTACAGTTTCAGCTACTAGGCTTTAATCCGCTGCATAACAGGCTACAAAATTCATGAACAACTGCAATTAATAAAACATCTTGATTGATTTTGCAATAAAAACCAATAGAGAGGAAGGACATGGAGATGAGGTGGAGGAAGAGATTTTTTAGGAATATCTATCTATCTACCTTTCCTTTGCCATCTGCTTTTTCTTCCTTCCTTGTTGCTATTCTGGTCACTGCTACTGCTACTGCTGCTATCTGAGGTGGGGGAATCTGATTGTATATCACTGCTTTCTTCTGAGTCTTCAGACAAGTCCTTCAGCCCATCAGGAACATCTTTCTGCAAATGAGTAACAGAGAAAGAATTATACAAACCCACAGGCAGAGGAATCGAATGTATAGTTTCATATTTCAGTTTAGCATAAAGGAGAATTAAATTCTAAAACAAGTTGATGCCACTAGTTCAAAAATGAAGAAACACGATCTTCTGGGAACATCATGCATATAAGCTCCATTAAAATTAAAGGCAATTATAAAAGATGACACAGACCTTATCTGCAGATAACTAATATGGATGCGACCATTTAGGTGGCAGCATCTATTTAACTTTGGTTGATCTAGGAAAACTAAGCACATTTGGATCTGATTAGTACTTGAATGGGAGACTTCCAGAAAATCCCAGAACTGGACTGGAAAATCCAAACAAACAAACAAACAATAAATAAATAAATAATAAATAATAACAAATAAACAATAAATAAATAAATAAATAAATAAATAAATAAATAAATAAATAAATAAATAAGACAGTAGCAAACTAATATGATATAGCTCTCAAGAGAATTAAATAAATGTGTCTCTGAATTCACAAGGCATTACACTCAAGAGGAATTTCCTTTTTTAAAAAAACATGGATAGGTACAGGTTAGCTTGACAGCTCCAGAGGAAAAGTGGATCTCATACCACCCCAGTCCAAAAAAGGACTTCCCACATCTCTTTGGGAGATGCCTCCCAAAGTTCCAAGGAATGGAGACTACCACACATCTGTTCTTTTGTGCATCTCAAAACACCTCAAATTGTTAGTACAATCATAGTTAACATTCCATCTATTTTCTTTACTTAGTTTCTTTAGTTTGTAAAAAATACAATTCTTGGAAAACAATCTTCATGATAATGCATTTTATCTTCATCAGTACATTCTACACTACATTCTCAACCTACTGGAAAGTCTATTCTCAGAAAAGAAAAACCCTAGTTCAGTGACAGAACATGCAGAAGTGACAGAACAAGCTTTCATGTCTGAAAGCTTGGAGAGCTATTGCCAGTGTTAATAATATTGAACTAAATCAATCAATGGTGTAACTCAATAGAAGGTTTCTTTTATTTCTAACAGTTTCTCAAATGCCTAACTGTGGATTGTATGGATTTGATTCAATGAACTTCCTGTTAAGTTAATTAAGACTTTCAATTAATAGGTAACAATTGGTTTGTGATCTATGATGATCTAATGATCTAGTTTGTGATCTAATCAGTCATAAGGGTCTAACGGATAGGAAATTATTCCTATCAAAGAGGTGATATAGGATCTTGCTTCTTTGAAGTCATCCTTACTTAGAAAATAAAACCGAGATTCATTTCTAATTAACAAAATATTTATTTTAGTACAAAAGTAACAAAAGAATATGAACGTTATTAAGCTACATTTTCTCAGCTAAGAAAATGTCTGCCTCGGGCGAGGCTCACAGGAAAAGAAGGACAGAGGAGACTCCTGGAATGCACATATGCGTAGTAGAACATATCACATATCTGCTTGATTAGAAAATACAGTAAACCTAGAAATATTGCAGAGGTGCTCCACTGGCAATGTTTACATCGTGACAGGGTCAATGCAGGAACATTGCCAAACCCATACACCATATATGTCACTACTCAGCATTTCAAAAACTATCTTATGCCCAATTGGAAAGATTTGTTTAAAACTTCTGCATTGTAAATTTTTTTAAACTGGCAGTTTGTAGTTTGAAATATAATTTAACGTTAAAAGATGGTGCACTCACTTACTTTCAGTGTATAGACCCCCATTCTTCCAGGAACCTTATAGAATATTCCTTCATCTCCACGGGAGTTGGTGTGCAGCATAGCATTCAGGCATGCAAGCGGAGAAGTTCCACTGGAAATAGACATGCAGAATTAGCCACCAGTGATACAAAGCGCAACTATCACACTTTGTATCTGCTGGAACCATGCATTACAGGAGGGTAAAAGAAATGATCCAAGAAACACCTTGCCCAACTTTATTTATTTTGAGTGCAGCTCAAGTCTGACTAACTTCTAAACAATTCTTCAGTATTTGCAAATTATTATTTTTAAAAAATGAAATAAGGGTTGGCACAGATGCTACAGTCCATGGCACTTAAGGGAAATTTTAGAGACAGTGGACAATATAATTTAACAGGTAAATTCTCTATAAGCAAGCATATACTGCAAAATATAGCACAAAATGTTCATACACACATTAATTATAAAAGAGAAAACTGTTCTTGGTATTCAGAGAATTCCCAGAAGGGAAAGAAATTTCTTCAGTCATTTCATGCATAGTCTGTTAAAAAATGCAGCAGAGGTATTAGACCCGTGGTGGCGAACCTATGGCACGCGTGCCAGAGCTGGCACGCGGAGCCATAGAAGCCGGCACGCGAGGGTTCCCACCGGCAAACCGGAAGTGCGAAAAAACGCACTTCCGGTTTGCCGGTGTGCTGTTTTTTGCACTCCGGAGGGTTCAGGGAAGCTCCCTGAAGCTCCGGAATGCAAAAAACTACAAAACGGACAAACCGGAAGTGCACTTTTTCGCACTTCCGGTTTGTCCGTTTTGTAGTTTTTTGCATTCCGGAGCTTCAGGGAGCTTCCCTGAACCCTCCGGAGTGCAAAAAACAGCATACCGGCAAACCGGAAGTGCGTTTTTTCGCACTTCCGGTTTGCCGGTTTCATCGTTCCAGGCTCCGTTTCGTCGTTCCAGGCTCCGGTAAGTGGGCCTGTGCGGGGGTGGGGGTGTGTGCGCATGCGCAGGGGGCAGCGGGGGGGGTGTTGTGCGCATGCGTGGGGGGGGAGGGAATGGGTGTTGGCACGCGAGCGCGCGCGAGCGCGCCCCCCCCCTTTTTCGGCACGCGAGCCGAAAAAGGTTCGCCACCACTGTATTAGACCTTTCTGTAGCCCCAACAACCAAAATGTTAAGAAAAAAAGTTTCAACATTTCTGGGAATGACTCAAGAGTTTTCATTGCTTCAGATATACTGGGATTAAAAAACATTAAAATATGCTGGATTGAGAATAAAATACATCAATTTCACAATATTTCCAAAAATAAGAGTTGCTTTAAATTCAACTGCAAATTCCAGTGTGTGTTGTGCATCCATAATAGCAATCGCAATAGCACTTAGACTTATATACCACTTCATAGTGCTTTACAGCCCTCTCTAAGCAGTTTACAGAGTTCAGCATATTGCCCCCAACAATCTGGGTCCTCATTTTACCGACCTCAGAAAGATGGAAGACTGAGTCAACCTTGACCGGTGAGATTTGAACAGCTGAACTGCAGCTAGCAGTCAGCTGAAGTAGCCTGCAGTGCTGCACTGTAACCACTGCGCCACCTCGGCTCTAAAGCTGAGAAGCAGCATTACAGAATAAAGTGGGCTAATATGTTCAGTCTTTTTACTCTTCCAAGTTCCTTCCAATGTGTGCTTGTTTACAGTCCAACACCCAGTAAAAAGCAACTAATATACTTATAAACTAATCACTTTCATTTATGAACAATGCATTAAGCTTGCCAATCATGAAATCTAGATGTACAAACTGTAACCACAATATGTCAAAAAGTGTGGGTTTAAATTAAACACAAGACTAGTCTGAAACCAAAGTCATAAGAAAAACACTTGCTAACATTTACTCCCATAAAACAATTAACTTAATTTACTTTGGCCTGTAATGCCAATGAGAGATCAGTTCATTTCCTTTGCTTATGTACAAACAGAAACCTTTGTTTCTATAACAGAAGTGGGCAACATTTAGTCAAATAAGACCATGTTTCATATCTAGAAAGAACCTGAGAGCTGAAGAGAAGAGAAGGTGATGGTACATAATATGGATCTAGCACTGATTTTTCCCCTTGGATTTTGGAGTGTTGAGTTGTGTTTCATTCTCTCTCTCGTTTTAAAGCATTTGAAGATTCAAACAATATTTTTCATGTAGTTCTTGTCTCAAATAGTATGAAATCACACCACCAAGTTTCTGGGATTCTATTTAAAAAGGGGTCCCAGGTCCCAAAAAGCCATAGGCAGCTCATCCCTACTCTAAAACTAGAATACAGTAAGATTGTGCCAAAAAACTGTGCAAAGAGCGAATTACCAGTAAATAAATGCACACAGCTTATTTAAATGGACTCAGGAAATGCATCTGCTTCTGATAGTGGTTTCAGTGTGACTTCTCTTTATAGGTGAGGGAGAAGTTGCAAAGCCAATAATGGTTTTTATATTGGTTGCATAAGTAAGTTCATTAACTCATTGTGTGGAAATCACAACCTTTCTCAGGGATGCATCTTATATTTCTAGAAGTGTGTTGTAGCTAAAAGTCACAATGTAGATATGCCAGTAGTCTGAATAGGAAACCACTAGCCAGAGGTATATTGCTGGACTCCCCATGTCATCTCATCTGGCCCCTCCCCTCTATATAGCAATTAAGTGTTTTAAAAGCTTTTAGTGATGCCAATGAAGAATATTTCAAATGTGTTAACTGCTGCACAAGGATAAAATGGAGGTCAATTAAACCTCCGTGCCTCATCCTCCGGAACCACTCTAGAAAAAGAATTCCTTCCTTTCCTACAGCAGTTCAGGCATCTAAAAAGTTTAAATTGTTATAAAAAGCTCTGTGGGGGGGAAACGGTGGAAATGGGACTCTGGAGGGAACAGTTTAAGTGAAAAGCTATGGGAGAAAGGAAGCATAAGAAGGAAGAGAATGGTCTTACTACGTACAGCTCCCTGGCATGACCTTGGAGGGGTTTAAATGATTGTCACTTTTGGGCCAAAAAAGGATCCCCAGTTCTGCTTTATTTTAATTCAACATTCAGAAGTTCCTAGAGTGAACAACAAGATGGTTCAGAAAACCCTGCCAAGTCAATCACCCAAGTAGAAGAGCCCAATGCTAAGTTTCTTTCATTCAAGGTCAAAGGGAACAAAGACTTGACTGGCAAATGTCAGCCCTTCCCACCTCATCTGGCTAGCCATGGCCTCCCACAAACAAGCTTTAGGTACACAGAGAAACGATTCTTCAACCTAACAGCAACGAAATTATTGCTAAGCTTCTATGCAAAGCGAGCTAAATAAATGTAGCATTACTTATGTGCAAAGGAATTTATTCATTAATTGTGGCTCTTACCTTCTGGAAAAGATGGAAATCCAAGAAACCCAAAAACAAATGGAAAGAGACAATGAGAATGGGTAAAAGGAGGGGGGGAGATAAAAATTTAAAGTATGTCAGTAAAACAATATTTTCATATATTTCCAATGACCACCCACACAACTCATACCAGACATTTTTTCTTAGATTATAGAGAATTACATGTTCCACATTCATTTTACAAACATATTCCTCCCAAAGTAATAAACATCTCTTGTGGGTTGGTTGCATGACTTAATAAAAATATATGTGCTTAAAATACTCCATGACCCTTTATTGAACCTGGAAATTGTTTTATTTCTATTTATTTATTACTGTGGCTAGGGAAAAAATAGCCCATATCGTTACATAGAACTCACGCTTGTTAGAAACAAATTGCTTGAAAGATCTATGACCAAGAGATTTATAAAGCAGAAAAGTTATCAAGAGCAAGCATCTGACATTTGGAAGAGACTACTAAACACAATTTCATTCATTCTAGCATCTGATCCAGACTGGAACCAGAGCCAGGAAGTCACCTATCAAGCTAATTCTGGAGAAATATAGCATTGTGTGTCATTGGATACATCCTAGCACTATTTTTCTGACAACTTCCAATTCTGAAGCTTAAGCTACAATGTTCATATAAGAATTTTTCAATAAATCTCCTTTAAAAGGAAAACATGCCTTTAAGGAAACATATCTGACTACCTTATTTTTAATTGAAGTATTGAAGAAAGGGAATAGTTTATATTTTAAAGTACTAACAGATTCATTTAATTACATTAGGAAAGGTACTGTAATATGATGTTCTTATTACTTTTTCTAAATTCTTAAAAAGTTTTATATTTCTTTTATTCTTTTGCATTTCAAATAGAAACATCTGAGTTGGCCTAGTTCAATTAATAATTAATCAAAATAAATAATACATTTTAACCTAAATTCCATCTCTTGACCCAGTAAAGCAAGAATAATTATCAAAATTAGACAATTTTAAAAGGCAAATCTCTGGAAAATGCAACATCTCTAGTCAATGGCAGAATATCAGAAAAGAGGGAGGCGTGGTTGAGTGGGTGGGTGTGGCCAACTGAGTGGGCGTGGCCAGCTTGACACCACTCCCCAAACTGCTGGCATGTTTCCTCTTCGCATTGGGTAGACCGGGCCAAAGCCACGCTGGCCTGATCTTTCCTCTTCGCACTGGATAGACCGGGCTGAAGCTACGTTGACCAGGATGGCCCTATGGGCCAGATCCGACCACATTGTGGGCCGGATCCGGCCCGCGGGCCTTGAGTTTGACACCCCTGGTCTAAATCATTAAACATTTTCTAGAATCAGAGTAGTCAACAGCAATCTAGATAAATATCAGATATCTGAATATGGTATTTAAAGTGCCAGATTTGAATGGATGAAGCCAAGTTCATCCAAACTATGGAGTTCATTTTAAAACTGTTATCCTCTCTCAGCCTAACCAACCTCACAAAATTGTTGTTAGGATAAAATTAAGGGAGATCTTTCTAAAAGTTGCCTTGAGTTCTCAGAGGAAATTGGAAATAGCATGCACTAGATAGCATAATAGTGATTCCCAGAAAAGCTTAACTTAGTCCAGTTCCTAAGCTTAGTGAAATAACTAATGATTTACTGATTGACAACTCAGTCTCAACCCCCAAGTAGCTCTGAAAAATAAAAATTTTAAGGCACCTGACATCAAGATGATACTACTTCGACCAGCAAATTACCCTCCAGTTCATGAACAAAACTCCTTTTTGTCCGTTACCAAGTAGCATTAGTTCCCTATTCAGTGTTTTCATAAATATAAAAAAATGTACTTCAATCTAGAAACAAAAAAATCTGAAAGAAAGTTTGGCAACACAAAATGAACATCAGACGAATGCATATGCTGACTTGGTCAACTATTTGTACCTGCAATACTTATAAAATCTACAGTTGGAAAATATCTCTATTTATGTTATTAGGAATAGCAAGCAGTATAATAATTCATACTCACCTAATCTCTTTTAACCCTTCTTTTTGGATAACCTGAAGAATCTCTTTATGGCTCATTGGTCTGTTAGGATTTTTTTCCAAAACCTTGTAAGAAAAAAAAGTTTTGAATCAACTTGCCTTGCCTTATTTTAGAACCAGCAACTGGCTTCAATCTTTTTTTCTATATCTTATGTCTACTTGCCTGCCCAGTGACTTATAATCAATTCTTCCAAACATTTATCCCCCAGTTTGAGCTACCGGTAGTAAACAGGTATTGCACAATATGTTGGCAGGTGGTACCTTCAGCTTATTTTTTCATTCTTATCATTAGCCTCATTGTCATCAACCATTCTGTTACATCTGACCCTTGGCAATTCTATAGATTATTGTTGTCATTAGCAAAACTACTAAAATCCCATTACAATGGCAGATGATTTGTGTAACTAATTCTACTTCTGCTCATTTCCTATTGACATAACTACAAAACATAGTAGTTAGCTGTACATTTAATTATATTTGCACGTATGCAATATCAAGATTAAAACAAACAAACAAACAAACAAACAAACAAACAAAAGGGGAATGTTTATGACCCCAGAATTAGTGGAATAACTGTTTTTTTCTTATAAAATTGGGCATTTAAAAAATAAATAAGTACAAATTAAATATAATACAAAACAATGTATCATTTTGGAGTCAGTGGGCACCATCTAGTGGTATCACAGGCTTCATAGCACCTGTGAGCATCAGACAGCTGCCTTCCAGCCCTCAGGATCCTGGCAGAGTTAGGTAGGATACACTGTCCAAAATGATAAACGAAAACTGAAATGATACTGAAAAGCTATTGGGGTTTTTTCCCGCTTTAAAAAGCAAGGAGGCAAATAATGAGATATTTTCTCAGAAGAAAAGGATTTTTCTGTCCTATGCTTGGAAATATCTACCTGTCTGAAAGAGGCAGCATAGAAGAGTGCTTATTAGGAGACCAGAAAAATAGTGTGTCTGAAATAGACTGATAGGTAACGTCTGATAATGAGAGCTATATAATATTTTATTTCTGGTTTTGTTTAAGTGGGAAGTCCTGGACTAATTCCCAATTAGTTAAGTCTGATTGGCGTTCACACTCTGCGAATGTATTCTTTGAAGAACCCGGAGACCAAAGGCAGCCTCCGCCGATGCAAAAACGTCAATTTTGTAGTGGCGGATAAAAGGCATAGGTGAGGCCAAGGTGGCCGCCCTGCAGACCTCCTTGATGGATGCTTGCGTGGACCACGCCACCGCTGTTGCCGCACTGCGCGTTGAGTGCGCTGTCACACGGCCCGGTCTTGGTAAAGACTGGAGGTCGTAAACTCTCACTATGGTGCTACGCAACCATCTTCCCACAGTGGAAGGGGACACCTTCTGGCCCAAGGAATTGGGTTGGAAGGAGACAAAAAGAGCCTCTGTCCTGCGCAGTGTGGACTTGCACTTAATGTATATCTTGAGGGCCTGCCTAACATCAAGGGTGTGCCACTGTCTCACTAAGGCGTGGGAGGGGTTGGGGCAGAAATTAGGAAGTACAAGCTCCTGAGCCCTGTGAAACCAGGAATTTATCTTGGGCATAAATGTAGGGTTCAGACGTAGGATCACTCTGTCGGTATGGCAAATGCAGAGGTCCTGCCTCACCGACAGGGCTGCGAGCTCAGAAATTCTTCTGGCGGAGGTGATCGCCACCAGGAATGCCACCTTACAAGTAAGGAGGCGAAAAGAAGATGATCTCAAAGGCTCGTATGGGACCCCGTTAGGGAAGTGAGCACCTTAGTGAGGTCCCAGGTGGGGTACCTGTGAACCACAGGCAGGCACAGGTTAGTAGCCCCTTTTAGAAACCTGTGTATCGTGGGGTGCTGCGACAGAGACTCCAAAGAGCCACAAGACAACGCAGAGGATAAAACCGCCACCTGCCTTCTGATCATGTTGGGCGATAGCCCCTTATTCAGCCCCTGTTGTAAGAATTCCAGTAGTTTCACCATAGTCAAATATACAGGAGAACAGCCCTCTTTGGAATACCAGGAACAAAATGCTTTCCAGGTGGCAGAATAAATTCGTTAGGTGGAAGGCCTCCTGGACGCCTGGAGGGTCCTAATGACGCTGTCAGACATAGCGCAGCACTTCAGAGCACACCGTTCAAGTGCCAGGTGGTCAGTTGGTACCACTGGAGGTCCAGGTGGACCAATGACCCTTGACTGAGCGACGATTCTGTCTGTGGAATCCGCCAGGGCTGGCACACTGACAGAGATTTCAAGTCCGCAAACCAGGCCCTCCTGGGCCAGTGGGGAGCCAGTAGCAGCACTTCCACCCTCTCCTCCAGGATCTTCCTGATGACCTTAGGGAGGAGAGGCAGAGGAGGGAATGCATACCGGAGGCCAGATGGCCAGTCGCAACTGAGAGCGTCTGTTCCCTCCGCGCCCTGGGTCTTGAACCTTTTATAAAATCTGGGCAGTTGGGCATTCTCCAGGGTGGTGAAGAGGTCTGCCACAGATAGGCCGAACCGGCTCATCAAGGCTTTGGAGATGGAGGGATGTAGACTCCACTCTGCCTGATCTATCATTGTCCAACTGAGCCAGTCCGCCATCATATTGGACACCCCAGAGATGTGGTTCGCCGCTAGAGACAGTAGATTGCGTTCCGCCCAAAGACCCAGGGTTCTGGCCTCTCTCATGAGTTGCCGGGACATGGTCCCCCCCTGCCGGTTTATATGGGCTTTTGCAGCCACGTTGTCTGTAAGAACTAGTACGTGCTGTCCGGCAGTCAGATGTCGCAGCTGTTTGAGTGCCAGGTAGACAGCGCGTAACTCCAGTTTGTTTATATGGAATTTCGATTCTGTCAGAGTTCATCTGTCCTGGGCCACGGCCGACTGGGTATGAGCCTCCCAACCATACAGGCTGGCGTCCGTTGTGATGACAAGTCTGCATGGCTCCTCGAAGAAGCAGCCTTTCCCAATGGCAGGCGATATCCACCAACGTAGAGATCGACGGACATTTGAAGGCACCAGGATCTTGGTCGCCGTTGTGCTGCGGCCCGACCTCTGGAAGGGCAAAAGAAACCATTGCAATTCCCTGGAATGCAGGTGTGCCCAAGGGGTAATAGTGATGCTGGAGCGTGGAAAGCAGTTTCAGGGGAACCCTGTGCTGCTGCAGGACCTGATGCGTTAACTCTGAAATACTGTCCTGTCACTCCTGGGAAAGGTACACCCTGCACTCCAGAGAATCCACAATGGCCCCTAGATGGGTCAGGCGCATGACTGGAGAAAGATGACTCTTTTCAGAGCGAGGGAGAGCCTTCTCTGTGGGAGCTCCGTCTCTCTGGAACCAACTCCCCCGAGAGATCCAGATTATCCCTACCCTGCTGGCCTTCCGTAAAGCCGTGAAAACATGGCTCTTCCTGCAGGCGGGGGGAAAATAGAGCTCAATTCCCCATGTACGAATGGGGATGTGTTTTAATTTTCGTATTCATTTTAAATTGTCATTTTTTGTCTTATTGTTTTTTCTTCTGTTGTACGCCGCCCTGAGTCCTACGGGATATGGGCGGCCTATAAATTAAATTAAATAAATAAAAATAAATAAATAAAAAAATCTTGGTGAGCCCTGAGGTCGGAAGCAGAAATCCGCTCCTGGATTTGTCTCAGCCACTTCAGCGAAGTGCAGGAAATAAAGGAAACTGAAGTGGACGCTCGAATCGCCCAGGCAGCCGCCTGGTGAGCTTTTTTGAGCGCCTGTTCCATCTTCCTGTCCTCTGGCCACAGCAGTTCATCAGGTTCACCTGGCATGTTGGTTGAGGAATATAAGGCTGAGACTGGGGCATCAACAGAGGGAGTCTGGAGATGCTGTTCGAGTTCAGTGGCTACATTATAATAGCCACGATGGAACAGGCCCTGATGCCGGCAAATGCCACTGACGTAAAACCACCTCCACAAAAGCGGGGGAGCCGGAAGAACTTCGGTTTCAGTGGCGGTTTCCTCAAATAGAGGGTCTTTAGATCCTGAAAGCTGGTCGTATGACACTGAAGGACCTAAATTGGCAGCGTTCTTCGCTTTGAACAACAGCAACTTAAAAAGCCCTGGATGAAACAGGACTGATGAGGTGGGGGGGGGGGGGTCTGGAGTGATCCCCTCATCCTCGGAGAGGTCCAGATCCAACTGGCTCTCTTCCATGGACACCTCAGATCGAGACCCCACAGAACGATCAGGGGAATATCTGTCATAAGACCACCCCTGGCGGTCATCAGGTGCTGAGATAGAGGCGTGAGCAGATGGCCTGGCTGCCCCTGTATAGGAAGGGACCTGCCGGCCCAACTGTTTCATCCCTGCCTCCTACATCCTTGGATGTTAGCTCCACCCACTATGGAGAATGCACATTACTATTATTCAATTGAATGCAAATTAATATAACTATATTTATCAAATTTTACAAATTATAGATGAGCCTAGAGCGAATAATGATCAAAAGAGAAAGTGAGAACTTTTCCTGTAGAAGCCTTGTAGAAATTAATGGAATTGATACAAATATGATTCCTCTGAGATTTCCATTCATTTCATGTAAACTTGAGCAAGAGAATCTGCCAATGAATTGTATACAGACATGTTTATTGAAATGTAATAATTTGCATTTGCACTTGCTCCTGGTATATTCTCACAGCTGTAATAAACAGGGTATTTTACAAACATCTAAAAACTGCAGAGACCCTCTGAGATGCTGTTCTGGGCAAAGCTGGTTTTAAAATTTAAATCCTCTAATACATTGAAATGGATACATTCATGACCAAAAATCTCCAAAGTACTATTCATCAAAGCAATTTGCTTAAAGATGTATCCTAAATATGATGTTAATTCAGACAGAAGAATTACAGACAGGCTTCCTCCCCCCCCCCTTTTTTTTTTTTTAGTAATGCAGGCATGGAAAATACAAAAGTACACTTTTCTTTTACTCCCTTCAAAAACTTCCTTCCTCTCCCAAACACACAAATTATGGAGTGAAGCTGAAAGTAGCAGTTTGGGCAAATATGTTTTCAAAAGCAACTCCTGGAACATTAATTAATTAATTAATTAATTAATTAATTAATTAATTAATTAATGATTGATTGATTGATTGATTGATTGATTGATTAAGTTACTTAACTGAAAGACAGTGGCTAAAGACACAAATACTCACTACACTATAATTCCTAAGCACAATATTTAGTCCATGGCCCCCATTTCTGCTTTTATTAGAAAACTAAAAAAAAAAGAAAAAGTTCTACTGTGGTCCTACAGTAACAAAAAATTGTGTTACTAATGTATTTGATGGTCTGAAAAGAGACATGGGCAACATTGATTATATATACTGTATATCTATATCCATGAATGCTTCCAATAGAAAACATGGATAGTTTATAAACATAGTAATTCTGTTTCTTCATTGTGAGGGAATATTTAAAGTAAATATTTTGAAATTTACTTTTGTTTTAGATGATAAATCTACCATACCAAAGGAAGAAACAGGTATGGTCTCTGGCAAGCACAATTTACAACAACAATGGATTTAATCCTGATAACATAAATATTAACTTTGATGTAACTAAGAGCAGGAAATATAAAATAGGTTTCATATTCCATGCTGTCCACAATATAGTGCAAACTGCTATACAGGCTACTTCTGTTATCAAGATTTATAAGTACCGTGAAGGAATATAGAGCTGACCTTGGAAATAGAGAACAGAGAGAAAGTTGGACAGACTTTCAAGATTCGGTTATTTGACCATACTACAATTCTGTTATTCCACCTTACATCACTCCAGAGCATTCTGGAATTCCTGCCACTTCTATTTATTGAACTTGCCGACTATACTTCAAAGGGCTGGCATTATCAGAACCAACAACTAAAAGAATTTTGTGATTTTGACATTCAGGAATATCAGCAGCTTCTTAACACAAAGTTCTTAAAGTTTCTTTGATGCCTATGATGGACAGAGTATTAATCTTACTTGTCCTCATGATTCTTCTTTGAATAATATGTAGGTCAAGTATCTTAAAGAGAAAGGACACCACTGGTAACTCATCTTCAAAAATATTTCTAATCTTCCTATCATAGCTGAATTCATTTTCTAATGCAACTGTGCAGAGGTTTCAATGGCCTACATACATTCTCATAGATCCAGCTAGGAAAAAAAATTGAGAAGAGACAAAGCACGCTGCATAGTCTATGACTTCAAAATCAACAAACGAGAGTAATTTGGTAGAGTGGTGACTGTCATCTGAAAATCACTTATAGCTTTCAGAGGTGCTGCTCCACAGATCAGTGGATGTGAGACTCTCTTCATTTAAGCTGGGCTCTGAGTATCAGTTGGGATTGTTGCTATTGTACCATCCTCCTTGCTCCATGGCAACTTCCCTGCCTGAGCTTCTTGACCCCATCACCATGCTGGCAATGGAATTTCCCAGATTTGGGGGACTTCAATCTGGCTCCTTCCAGGAGTAGGATCTAAGGCAGTTCAGGAGTTCATGGCCACCATGATGATCATGGGCCTATCACAGGTCATTCAGTGCCTGTCATAGGTCACACACCTGATCTGGTGTTCCTGTCAGAGCAATGGCTATGTGATCTTTGTCTACGGGAGTTTTCAGTGTCCCCCATGTTATAGTCAAATCATATCCTGATTACTATGGATTTTCTGGCACCGCAATCCACTGCAGTGAGGCTGGACCCACCAGGATGGGGCACCCCCAGTGACGGGTTTCAGAGGGAGCTGGGGTTTGTTCCTGATGATCTGTTGCACAGTCCTTCCAAGGCCTTGGTTGCCACTTGAAATTAAAGGCAACTTAAGCATTGGATTGGATCACACCTACTGTATGCGACCTCTCCTTTCTCATGGATCTCATCACTTTCTGTGGTTTACAGAGGGAATGAGGGAAATGAAAGAAGAGACATTCAGAGGGCCACTGGTGCTCAACCAAGGATGAACCTAACCAAACACAGCTTAGAACTGCTATTAAGCCTACCTTGTAGAGTAAGGGTGACAAAGCGGCAATAATTCTCCACTCTTATTGAAACCGCAAACTGCCGCCCCTGTTTCAGATGACACAGCCCTCTTGGGGAAATGGAGTCAGAGAATCTTCTGCAGGGACATGTAGAGGAATTTGCTCAAATCAATTAAAATCACTTAGATTTGCTCACAGTTGGATGCTGGCCTAATTGCAGGTCCAAAGGAGATGCCTAGGGTGGAATCTTACCTGGTTATCTAGGAACAGTTTGAACCTATGGGATCTGAAAAAGTGAACAGGGCCCTTAGAACTGAGCCCAGCCACCTGTCCTTTAGATTCATGCCCCTCTTGACTTGTGAAAGCAGCCTGGGAAAAAAGGGGGTGTCGTTTGAGTGGATCCTAGCAATACTTAATTCTTAATTGTTCTTTGAGTGGGGGGACGGACTGTCCCTTCAACTCTGAAGGAGACTATAGTTCACCCTCTCCTCAAGAAACCATTGCTGGACCTCTTGATACTGGACAACTAATGCCCAGTATCCACCTTCCTCTTTTGGGGGGAGATTGATCAAGAAGGTGATTTCACAATAGCTTCAGAGGACCTTGGATAAAGTGGATTATCTGGACCCTTCATCAAGTTTCAGACAGATATGGAACAGAAACAGCATTGCTCATGGTTTTGGATGATCTCTGGTGTGGGCAGGATGGTGATGGTGCATCTATCTGTGCCTTACTTGATCTCTTAGGGGCTTTCGATATCATTGACCATGGTATCCTTCAGGATTGACTTAAGCAGGTCTTTTCTGCTGCAGTGGAATCTTCTCTCCCAAGTGATGAGATAGCTCACATCACTTCTAAGCTTTCAAAGATACCTCAAGACTGGCCTGGGTGAAGTTGTGAGATGGCTCTATTATTGCTGACATTGCTCTATTATTTTTCTTTTCTTGTTTAGTTCTGTTTTTTTATAGTTTTTAATGTTTTAGTAATTATTTATAATGGTTTTAGTAACAGTTATTTTATATTTATTGTTTCATTGGATTGTTGTATGCAGTCCAGAGTCAATTACTGTGAGATGGGCAGCGATATAAATTTGATAAATTAATTTAAAAAATGATGAACTATTATCAGGTTTAGCCCAAGAATGACACAGAACCACCCAGCCAGAGTTCACATCTTTATTTGCTTACACACAATAGACAAATTCTTGCCAGACTAAACTTCACTATTCTCACCTCAAGGAACATACCCTGAGAGATTCTAGAGAGTGGCTATCCTCACTCCTTTCCTCTGGGCTGGGCTGCCTCTTGTCTTACCTATTTATTGTAGAATGTGCTTCCTCCTTCCCAGGAAATTTCTGTTTCACTGTAGTCTATCACATCACCTCTCCCCTTCAAGGCATTAACCCTCACAACTATATACAAAAATAGTGATGGCATACAAAATAAGAATGAAACAGGAAAAAAAGAAGGGAATGTGTAGAAACATTTACCCTTTTAAAAATAGACATTACTTTCAAATACACTGGATTTCTAGTATAATTTGCCATGTTTCTCTCTATCAAATTAATGCACCTATAAAATAGTTTTGTTAATTATAAAGAATATCTGGATAAATCAAAGAAGCCAAATAGAATTGGCAACTCTAAAAATGTGCTTGACAGTCAACTCTAGTCAAAAGCTGTGCTGAATTCTCCAATAAGCCCTTAACAACAAAAATATTCAGAAATTATTCTACAATGGAAAAAATACTTGTAAGAGGAATTTATTCTGAAAAAATAAAATCTGCAAGGTTTGTTGTTTCCATTTTTATTTGGATTTGAAAAACAGAATATATATATATATATATATATATATATATATATATATATATATATATATATATATATAGAATTGTTCTAAAAATGCGAGTTCCAGGCATATTTACAGATAAAGAAGCGATAGCCATCACGATCTCTGGAACATTTAAAATTACCCCCTTTAGGCATAGAGATTGCCCCAATGAAGGTGTGACAACCCCTAACTGCGCACAAGGGAGCACAGTAGAGGAGCAGCAGAATGAGAGAGACAGGAGGGGTGAAGAAGAACAACGCAGACCCATCACAAGATCATGGGCAAAACAGATGAATTTAGAGCAGGCAACGTGTGTGCCTAAAAGGGAGAGGAATAACAATGAGGGGGAGGAAGCCAGGAGAAACACCTTCAAAGCAATGCCTGATAGCCCTGCTTTACCTCCTAGGGAGAGAAAGAGGCAATACACCATGGGGAAATCTTCATCTGTCAGCATGACTAAGGCAGAAACAATTAAGTCAATTACAGGAGAGAAAAAAGGGTGTGGACTGGTTACACGTGCAAAGTCTAAATTGATAGGCATTACATAAATTGATAGGCATTCTATAAAAGCAAGCATCTCTTCCATGGGGATTTTACACTCTGATGAAGTCAACAGGGGTTAACGAAAGCTTAGCAATTTTAATAGTAGTTTTAAATAAAATTTTAAATGTTCCAGAGATCGTGATGGCTATCGCTTCTTTATCTATCTATCTATCTATCTATCTATCTATCTATCTATCTATCTATCTATCTATCTATCTATCTATCTATCATCTCTATCTCTATCTCTCTCTAGATATAGATATAGATATAGATATAGATATATGGATATATATTTATGCAGATCAATGAATCCCACTTTTTACTCCTGGTATCTGGTAACTTTACATTATCTGTCCTACCCAGAATGATTAAAGCATTTCTTATTCCCAGTTACCAGAGTATACAGTATGCTATGCACCTCTTCCATCTTCTGCATTCACCACCACCATCTTTAAAAGGTAGCAGATCAGTCATTTATTTTCATAATTGTCTTACTAAAATCCTTGATACTGCCTTGCAAAAGAATAGCTAAGAATATCCCAATGTACTTGCAAAATTTGTATGTTTTTGAATTTCTGCACCCGGTGAGCAAAACTGTTTTTGAAGTATATCCTTGGCCTTCCATTTTCTACTCTGTTTTGACTTTGGGCGGTTTGTCTTTTTCCTGTGATTACCTATTCTATCAGTACCTTTCATGTAGCACTAGAAGCATCACTAAGACTAAAGAAAAAAAAATCAGGTCAGCTGCTTGGCATAGATATTTGCAATCTGCTAACATTTTCCAAAAATGCCTCAGTTGCTCATTGTGCAAGAGAACTTGGAATCAGGGGAAAGAGTTACATGGGGGGGGGGGGGTAAGAGAGAGAGAATGTGCTTTGCAAGCCAAGACAGCTAAAAATGCTTCTAATATAAAGCAAAGTAGGACAGCAATTCCTCTGAGGATTTCAATTACCAACAAGTCAGCTGTATGAGGGAGTAAGTAGGTGGCAGAACAATCCTACCCTTATTATCTATTCTGGAAAACAAGGGAGAGATGGATAGCTTCAAGGGAAGAAGTGCTCTAATTCAAATAAATATCACTTGCAGAATGTGTATACTTACTGTTTCTTCAAGGATCTTAATATAAAAAACAAATCAAGATTGTAAACATTTGACAACAGACACTTCATGCTATATGAAGAGACTGCACTGAGAACCTTTGATCAAGAAACAATACAGGTAGTCCTCAACTTATGATCACAATTGAGCCCAAAATTTCCATTGCTAAGCAAGGCAGTTGTTAAGTGAGTTTTGCCCCATTTTATGATCTTTTTTTGCCACAGTTGTCAAATAAATCCCTGCATTTGTTAAGTGAATCACTGGAGTCATTAAGTGAATCCAGCTTCCCTCATTGACTTTGCTTGTCGGAAGCCAGCTGGGAAGGTTACAAATGGTGATCACCTGAATTTTGATCACGTGACCATCGGGATGCTGCAACGGTTGTAAGTGTGAGAACCAATCATAAAACACTTTTTTCAGTGTCATTGTAGCTTCAAACAGTCACTAAATAGCAATAGCACTTAGACTTATATACCGCTTGCTTCACAGTGCTTTACAGCCCCTCTCTAAGCGGTTTACAGTCAGCCTATTGCCCCCAACAATTTGGGTCCTCATTTTACCCACCTTGGAAGGATGGAAAGCTGAGTCAACCTTGAGCCTGGTGAGATTTGAACTGCCAAACTGCAGGCAGCCAGCAGACAGCAGAAGTAGCCTGCAGTACTGCATTCTAACCACTGCACCACCGCGGTTCATATGGTTCTAAGTCGAGGACTACCTGTACATAAATATTATAAATTTAAAGGAATATTATAAATTTAAGCAGAAATAGAGACAAAGCATATAGACCTTGCAACTCCAGGTAATTATTTCCCTTGACATATTGGATGAGCAGGTGCTAAATGGGTAACGTTCAGAAAATGCAGTAATTTTTTAATAAACTCCTGTTCAATCACAGTGATGAAACATTAGTACAAGCAGACTTTAATAGCTAGAATAGAATGATGGGTTTGAAAAACAGTATATTGCCTAACGATTTAGGGAAATAACAGAACAATAAAATCTTATTCAAAATAACAGAATAACAGAATCCCATTCAAAAGGAAAGGACTCCAGAAGGAAGAATGGGTAAGTTAAACCTCGACATGCATAGCATTATACAACCATTCAATAACCATATTTTTTCCTTTCAAGCAACCTTCAAACGTTTTAAGATTCAGATTCCCTTAGCAACACTAGCACTGAATCTTGGCAATAACAGTAATAACTAGAATTTCAGAAACTGTAATCCATGAATAAATTTCTTTTTTCATATACATTGCTCAAGTGGCAAACTTATAAACCTGTACTGTGAAATATATCTGCTGATACATAATCCATTATAAAATTGGTTTGACCCCGCACTCACCCAAACAAATCTCTCAGTATTTGGAAATACGACAAAAATGCATTTTTTCACCTAGCTTCTGTTAATTAATTTTAATTGCATTAAAGTACTGGTTGAACAAGTGCTAAAATCATTTGTCATGTTTTATTTCCATTTTGTTATAATTATTGTATGACACTGCTTACACAAGCAGAAAGATAGCATATTAGTGCATAAATAAAGCCAGAGTAAAATTATTGGTATATTACACTGCATATTGTAATAGTGTGGGACCACAACCAAAGTGAACTTCAACAAAACTTCTACTATCCTATCTTCTTCTTACAAGCCTTTACATCTACTAAATATCATCATTTCTAATTAATTAGTAGTATATAATTGCTCCCATATTCTCAATACATGCTGTAAGAAGCCAAAAACCAAGGTAACAGTACGTGTACAGTCTTTCTCTTTCTTATACACATGCGTTTTTACGTTATTGAAAATACAAGAAGCTCCATCTGGCTCTGTGACATAGGTTTAGTAATTATGACCTTCTAAAAGAGCTGTGGCAAGTCACTGAACAATGCAAAGATTCCTTCCAGGGTGCATGACTTCTACTTTGAACAAGGAAGATGAATGGATCAGAAGCAATATTATATCGCATGGACAATAGTGGACGATTAGTGGAAGGGATTCTTGCACATGGAAACAATTACGCAAAGTGAAATACATTGTGAATCTTTCGTTTTACATAAACAATTCAGTGTAGCAACAGAAACAGGTAAGGAGTATATTTACCTGTAAACCTGCTGGAGAGAAAGGTTTGAAAAGGACTTGACCTAGATTACTGTGATTAGGCAATGTTGTTCAAAGCTTTAATTAGAATCAAGATCTTGAAAGAAGGAAGTTGATGTAAGGTAGTTACAGACGGTGTATGTCTCCGTTCAATTCAAGAAAGTGTTCCTTCTTTCTAATTAGTTATCTTACAGGCAATGGTGGAATGGAAAAAAAGAGCAGCAGTGTTCAAATATAGTGAGTACTGATTCTGGAAAACTTAGTGGCATACAATTCTGAGGACTTTCAAAGGTCACAAGCAGTGTGCTTTTTTAGGAGGCTGCTCTTTAAAAGGGGGGGGGAAGGCCTAGGTGTATTTTGATATTTATTTCTGTAATGTCCATCACTGAAAAATTAATGCAACCAATTTTCAGCAGCTCTGCGGGCTACAAACAAGAGTCCAGAGAACATGCATGGAATGAAGATTGCATACTACCGTGATAACTTATTCCAAAGAGGCACACCTTTATTTATTATGTATAGACAGGCTCTTAACATCTTTGGCAACAGCTTTCCATATCTATATTCACAATATTCACATTATCAGAAAAATAAAATCATATGTAGAAATCATAGTGGAAATACATACATAGCAACCTAAAATTTAATAATTCAGAAATAAGAAAGGCCTCTAAACCCCATTTGTGAACATCTTCAATGAGCATGTGTGATGTACAGTATTTCAAGTGGAAAAAAGTTCCACAAGTATAAGACAACAACAAAAAGTCTTTAGTCCTCATGCCTGGCAGCTTGATCCCTCTCATAATCAGGCACACAGAGTTTCTACGGCAGAACTCCAAGTTCCATCAAGGCAGACTGAACTTAATGACAATCCATAACAGCACAAACATTCAAATTTTGATAATATGTACTAACACCAGTCATGCATGGAAAATCCAATTATGTAGCTCTGGCACCTGCTTTATTCTAAATAAAGAAGGGAAATGTTGGTGGGAAGACTGCATATGGGTGGTTGGGAACATTTTATTTAGATTTGAAAATGCTAAAATATTTTTGCTATTTCCATTTCTGCTTGTACTGTTCATCTCTTCTACCATCACTTAGGAAGACAGAACCTTTTAAAAATACTTCCATCATTTCACGGTCTCAGGACAACATAGAGAAAAAAAGACTCAGTATCATGCGATACCAAATATTAATCCTCTGCAAACTGAAGAATTCCTTTCACGTTCGTAAGGGATCAAAATTCAGCAGAGCCTTTCAGGAAACGAAAGAGCCAGATTTTTATTTACAGAATACAGAGAACGGAGTTGGAAGGGGCCTTGGAGCAGAGGTGGGATTTAGCAGGTTCTGACCAGTTCTGGAGAACTGGTAGTGGAAATTTTGAATAGTTCGAAGAACCGGTAAATACCGCCTCTGACTGGCCCCGCCCCCATCTATTCTCTGCCTCCCGAGTCCCAACTGATTGGGAGGAAATGGGGATTTTACAGTAACCTTCCCCTGGAGTGGAGAGGGAATTGAGATTTTACAGTATCCTTCCTCTGCCACGCCCACCAAGCCACACCACGCCCACCAAGCCACGCCCACAGAACTGGTAGTAAAAAAAATTTGAATCCCACCACTGCCTTGGAGGTCTTCTAGTCCAAACACCTGCCCAAGCAGGAGACCTATACCATTCCAGAGAAATGGCTGTCCAATCTCTTCTTAAAATCTTCAGTGATGGAGCATGCACAACTTCTTAAGGAAGCCAATCCATTGATGATATTATTATTATTATTATTATTATTATTATTATTATTATTATTATTATTATTATTATTATTATTATTAACAACAACAACAACAACAACAACAACAACAACAACAGAGTTGGAAGGGACCTTGGAGGTAAGCAAATAATTAGAAGTATATAAAATATGTACATCCACCTTTAAATAGGACATTTGGGATTGTATTTTGCCCTTTTTTCTCTATCATTTTTCTTTCAGGGATTGAAATATTTTACCCTCAAATTGTTTTGCACATCTTTCCGAAAGACCGGAAGCGTCGCGGCGAGACAGGCAGGGAAATAGCGAAGCTCCGATGAGCTTTGCGAAAACCGAGTCTGACAAACCGCTGTTGGGGGGATCTTCGGACCGGAACTGTCCTGTAGGGACGGTGAAGAAGGAGAGGCATCTCGGACGACCCAGAGGAGCAGGCAAGTTTCTCGAGCAGTCAGAGACAGCTCTTTGGACCGGTGCCGGTGGCCATTTTTGAATGACCGCTACAAAGCTGGGGCAACCAGACCAAGTTTATGTGCAGGAGCGGTGTTTGGACAAAGTGCTGAAACCGGGTGAGGAAGTGACCAACTCACAGGTAAAAGGCAAATTTTAATCTGGAATTTTAAAGAATTTCCCAAGCTGAAACAGCGGCTAATTGGCACTTGGGAACTGTACAAAGGAAAGGGGAAAAATGGAGGCTAAAGTATTAAAGCCCAAGAAGATTACTGATACCTTGGATATAATTCTAATTGGAGAAATACAAGCAATATAAGGAAGAAATTGGTGATAAAATCTTTTTTTATGGATTTAAAGTTATTTTTGGACAGCTCTGACAATCAGCTGGTATGAGTATATTGTGGAGTGGAGAGTGCCATCTACTGGAGAGAAAATACTGCAACAACTTGTGGATTGTAAAAGAGAAAGTGCAACTGTCTGACCTTGGCTGTAAGAAGATAATGTGGAAAGGCTGAGAACTTTTAAGGAGTATTTGTTTTGCCTATATTGCTTGGCTTTGTTTTTCTATGGTTGCGGAGGACAATAAATTTTGGAATTGGACTGGATTGGACTATTATTTAAATTGGATATAATAGAAATTGAAAACAAAAAAAAGAGACTATATGGACCTTAAATTTTAATTTAGTGTGACAATATAAAAAGCTAAAATTGGCAATATGGAGATTTGGATGTATGAGGAATTAGTTGTCATGTTAAAAAATGTATATGAAACTGTAAAAGGTATTAAAAACCAGAAATTTTGCTGGAATACACAAAGCATGAAATGGTAGAAGAGTCAGAAATTTTGTCAGAAAGTACAGAGCAAGAAACAGGAGAGGAAGTGGTAAAAGAGATAAATGAAGAACAAGAAAATAACATAAAAGAAGAAGAGACTGAAAGCAAAAAACAAATGGATGATTTCACTGGGATTTACAGTGGCAATATTCTCAAGTATCAGAATATTGTGAATAATCATTCACAACCAATTCAGCTCTACCATCATTGTAAGATTCCATATATATTTATCCACAAATTGATTAAACAAAATAATGGACATCTCACATCTTTCAAAACTCTTTGTTCAATCCTGAATCATTCATTAAGCATTCCATTTATTCTAATACAATATACATTTAATCATACACTCTTATTGCATTGAGAAACCAAAGACGTTGGTTCCACAACTCCATTTATGTGCAAAACATTCTATAATTCAAGCACTTTGACACACTTTTTATAAATCGATCATCATTCAATAAATTATTTCTCATATTCACATAGTTTTCAATGACTTTTAGAAGAGCAGAAATGTGATATGCAGAGATAGTATTGTAAACTGAAGTGGACAAAAGTGTTTACAATCTGACATTAGCAACTTCAATGTACCTGCTGGCAGCTCTGTATTATTATCATTCCCCCAACATGCAATGTCTCCTAAACTCATAAGCCTGGACATCTCCCTTTGTGACCTCAGGAAAAGGCACAGCTTCTTTAGAAGTTGCTGACAAGTAGAATTAGGGTGCCCACACGGGAGCATCCTTGCCTACTTTGGATCCAAATATTACACGTACTTTATCATACCTATTTTTCATTCATTTGTTTGATCTCTTTACATTCTAAGTCACAATTTTCTATATAACCATTATTATTTATCATATAGATTACCAGATGAACACAAAATACTAATTTCTGTTGCCCATCATGGCTTTGGTTAAAAAAAAAAAGCTTTCATCTCACAATTTTAAGCAAGACAGAGAAACTCTATATTTACCAGTCTTAATTAACCTGTACCACATTTAGCATTCTGTTCTTACTGTAGTGAAAGTACTAGTAATTTCTAGCACATTTGACTGTATGTCACAAGCTTGACTTAGGCCCAGTTTTACTCCAAGATATCCACACTATTTTATACCAGCTAAGTTTACTACTGTAGAGTCTACCTTACAAGCCATTATATCGTTGCCATGTTTGCACTATCCTGACATACTCTCTGGATGCATTGAGGAAATTAAAGACTTTCACAGTTTCAATAATACTGTATTTCCTGCGTACAGTAGCTGATGCTACAAATTCTAGGAAGGAAGCAACTGCTGTACATGAAGTCTGAAAAGACAAAATGTCAACAATGAGATTCAATGGTTTAGCATATTAAATCATTTGAATCTCCTACAACAAAGATGTGAAATAAAGCAACTAAAGATCATCTTTGAAGATGGCAACAAATCAATGATTGGGCTGTAAACCTAAGCCTGGGCCTTGTTAGTGTTTGAATGGAAGACCTCCAGGGAATACTAGGCCTGCATGGTAGACTGGGAAATTGGCGGGGGGGGGGGGGGGAGAGGGGAGAACTTCCTGGAAAAATGCAGCGACAAACCGCTGAGGGAAATTGTACATTAGAATTCTAGACTCTAGTTACATAAAAAATAGCAATGACTTACCTCAGGTTCACAAGATGAGCCTAGTAAGGTTTCTAATAATTTCTTTTATTAAAAGCATGGTGATGGTGTTCTACTGAAAACCATTAGCTTTTCTGAAAATAAGTTTATACATGTAACTAAATATATAAAAGGTATCAACAAAAAGATTTGGGGTTTGTTTTCTACTGCCACTGATTTCCAGAATGACTCAGGTGCACAGCCAGATCTCCTGATCTATTAACAGTTCTATAACAAAACCTCCTGGGAAAAGATGTTTCTCAATTCCAAGAACTAATTTGCACTGAGAAGCCTCCTGGCTACTCCAAGAGAAAAACATTTTACACATTTCCTGGACCTGGCATTTTTTTTAAATGTAACTATAATTTCTTGTGTATGCTTTACTTAGATAAAACTAGTGACTATTTGTATATTTTACTGTCAAAATAGCAAAAAGTTAATTGCCAATGGAACAGTTGGGAGTCAAAGGAGCTCTGAGGCAGGAATAAATTAATCAACTATCATCCTGGTAAATTCTAAAAGGTCAGTATACCAAATCACTTCCCTATGTAAATTAAGGTGGTGGCTATCACTGGAAACAAATAAGTTTAAAATGCCTAAAGTATTACCTGTTCTTACAGGATCTGTCCAGAGATTAAAAAGAACTAGAAAGTTCTGACTCTCCCCAATGTTCAGTTTCTTCTCCTACTTTATTCTTACCTGCTTAAGGTTCAATTAGCTCTAATTGTCTCAGCTTTCAGGTGTAATATGACATTTTCAAGGCTTTTTAAGGCTTTAGTTACTTGTTCTCCTATATGTCCTCCTAATTCTCCCAGTTTCTAAATTGATTTTAATTTCACTTGCATTTTATTCTTTGTTTTAATATTTTTCTTAGTTGCCTTGAGAACTTTTTAGTATATATGAAAGAGAAAAAAACAGCAAAGGACTTTAAGTGGCAGTCCTAGCCAAAATGCAGCATAACTTGTGTATCTGGTCCATATTATCCAGTCTACTATCATGAATTTATTAATGTACAATTAAAACAAAATTTTATTTAATTGCATTTTCAAACCTGTGGCCTTTAGTAGTCTGTTTAATCCTGTGTAATATCTTCTGTGGCGTGCCGCAGGGTCCAGTACGCTCTCCCATCCTGTTTAACATCTACATGAGGCTGCTAGGTGAGACCATCCATCTCCACAAGTTGAGGTATCATCAATATGCAGATGATACTGTACTTTATATCTCCACCCCAGGTGCCCAAGCGATGCTGTTGCTCCCTCTCACGGTTTCTGGAGGCTGTGGGGGTCTGGATAGGAGACAACAGGCTTTGGCTGAACACTGGCAAGCCTGAGTAGCTTTGGGTGCATGGAGCTTTAGCAGAACTAAAGACTTTGACATCTTTAGTTCTGGATGGGTGGCACTACCATAAGACAGATTCAGTCCACAACTTGTGGGTTCCCTTGGAGTTGCGACCCCTGTTCAAAGAGCAGAGAGCAGTCACGGCTAAGAGAGCCTTTGCACAACTTCTGGTTGTGCACTAGTTGCAGCCTTTCCTGGATCAGGAGTCCCTGTGCTCAGTCATTCATGTTCTGGTCTCTAATGCTTGAACTAATGCAATGTGCTCTACATGAGGCTATCCTTGACAAGCATTTGGAAGCTTCAACTGGTGCAGAGAACAACAGCTCACGGTAGTCTCTGAGAACTCTAGAGAGGCCAATGTTACACTGCTGTGCCGCAAGCTGCATTGGCTGCCAGTTTGCTTCCAGGTGCAAGTCAAGGTGTTGGTTACCTATAAAGCCCTGCATGGCATAGGTCCAGGTTACTTGAGGAACTGACCCACCCCTATGGGACAGACCCACTCTACCCAGATCTGCAGAAGAGCCATGCTGCAGATCCCGTCAGTCAAGGAATTCAGGCTGGTGAGATCCAGGAGAAGAATCTTCTTTGCCGTGGCCCTGGCCCTTTGGAACATCTTCCCCCTGAGGTGAGATTGGCTCCCATCCTCCACAAGAGCCTGCAGACCTGGCTCTGCCAGTTGGCTTGGGGCCCCAATGGGGGAGTACCACAGTGGAAATGGTTGATCAACTAATAGCAATTCCCACTCCCCATTTTAAATTCTGTGCCTTTCCTCCCCATCTTTTAGTTTTAGTTATAATCTGTATTTTCATTGTGATTCTATACATTTCTGTGTGCAAGATGGGCAGCAAACAAATCAAATCAAATCATAATAAAGTGTTTATATTCTCGATGTTTATATTCCTTCCCTTCCTCGATGTTTATATTCCTTCCCTTCCCTTCCCCAACGCCATCCCCACTATCTCAGTGGATAAAACAAAATAAACTATAACATAAGGGTTAGGGTTAGGGTTAGAAGGACAACTTAAAATCAGTTTGAGATGTTTAGTGTGCCTTCTCTCAAATAGGAAATGAAGCTCCAACTGGTGGCAATGTAGCTACAGTTCAGGACAGAAGAAGGTAAAAACTCAGATAAAGTAAATTAATTTCTCCACAATCAGTTGAATTAGCTCCTAAAGTACTGAAGGGACTAGAGGAAATTATCACAAAACTTCTAAATACAATGCTTGAAAACTCATGGAAAATTGGTGAACAACAAATGGTTTTTTATCTTTAAAATAAGAGAAGGGAGGTCCAGAAAAATTACAACCTGTCAGTTTAATATCTATACTGGGCAAGGTACTTGAGCAGATTATAAAGCAACATATGCATACAAACTTAGAAAAGAATACAAAAAGAAAAGGTACAATGGATTAGCCAAGTTAACCTTATCTTATTTTTTGACCGTACCACAGGTTTAATAGATCAGAGAATGTTGTGGACAGTGTACCTTGAACTCAGCAAAGCATTCGAGAAAGTCTCTTGATAGCTACATTAACAAAATGCTAAAACATGGCCTCTACTGTATGATGCAAATAGACTCATAATTGGCTAAATGACCACACCCAGAGAGTATTCATAATGGCTTTCAAACAGCGTGAAGAATAGTATGGAGTGGAATGCCACAGCATTTTGTCTATTCCTTGTATTATTCAACATTTCTATTAGTGACCTGATTAAAAAAAATGACAAACTGGAAAAGAATTTGATATTTGAGTAGGCCACAAGATGAACATGAATCAACAATGTAATCAGCTGTGAATACAGAAATTATATCTTGAATTGCATTCACAGGAGGCTAAAGTCCAGATTACAGGAAGTGTAGAACACCTGCTCTGACCAAATTCTCTACATTGGGAATACTGGATTCTGGGTATCACTGTTCAAAAAGAACAGTGACAAACTGGAGTGAGTTCAAAGGGGGCTACCAAGATGTGAGCGGTCTGGAATCAAGCTTTGTGAAGAAACATATATCTATTTTGCTCACAGGAGACAACAGTGAAGAGATAGGATAGCAGTCTTCAAATATTTAAAGGGTTATCAAAAATGTGCATATTTTTTACCACCACAGAGAACAGGACCAGAACCAATGAATTAAAACTACAACGAGAAAGCTTCGAGGTTAGGGTTAGTCAGGAGGAATTTCCTGACCGTACAAGCTACCAGTTAGTGAACTGAATTGCTACATAAAGTGGTGAATGGCCATTTGCTGGAAGTCTGCAAACACAAACACAAGCAGGATAGTTGTCAAGCCGAAGCCATTTTAGTTGAGAAACCCTGGGACTTCAGATTCGGGTTTCTCCCAGATGTGCCAACATGGCTCTGCTAATAAATTGGAACTTTGAGGAATACTTTACCTCAGACTCTGATTTACTGTATTTTTCAGAGTATAAGACGCACAGGAGTATAAGACGCACCTTAGTTTTGGGGGAGGAAAATAGGGGAAAAAATCTACCTACCAGGTATTCATCTGGCAAGCGTCCTTAGTCTGTTCAGCTTCAGCACATTATTTTATCCTCTGGTTAGGGCTGAAAAAGCTTTTTCAGAGGGAGTAGGAATGAAAACAATCCTGCAAAGAATTAGGGCAGGAAAAACTGCTTCGGAGGGAGTAGGAATAAAAAAAAAATGCTGCAAGCCAGGAAGATCGTCAGCACCACGTTAGGGCTGAAAAAGCCTTTTTTAGAGGGAGTAGGAATGAAAGCAAGCCTGCAAAGACTTAGGGCTGGAAAAAACCTTCTTCGGAAGGAATAGGAATCTGGGAAGATCGTTAGCACCTCATTAGGGCTGGAAAAAAAGCCTCGAAAAAGCTACATTCAAAGTATAAGACGCACCCAAATTTTCAGCCTCTTTTAGGGAGGAAAAAGGTGTGTCTTATACTCTGAAAAATACGGTAGTTTTCGATGCTATTTGGAACCCTGACAATAGTCATATTTGTCATAGAAGTTGTAGAGGATGCAGCACTGAAAAGAGAGTGGATTGCCAAGGTAGCACACTATCAGGCAAGAAAGATCATGTCTACAAATGAAAGTCAATTTCATGATTGCTAAACGTGGCTATGCACAGGAATCTTCTCAACTAATGGTTAGCATAGATCAGGGGTGTTAAACTTGATTTCATTGAGGGCCAGATCAGGATTGTGTTTTACCTCGGTGGGCCAGGTATGTTTGGTCAGGATGGTCATGGCCAGCTCAACGTCACTTGTGCTGGGGGCGCCTGTGGCAGCCGTCACTTGTGCTGGGGGCGCCTGTGGCAGCCCGAGCACTCTGCCAGCGAAAACGGAGTTGGCCTCCCGAGCTCCATTTTCACTGGCAGAGGGTTGCAGGAGGCCGTCACAGCCGAAAACGGAGCTTGGGAGGCCTCCCGAGCTCTGTTTTCACTTGCAGAGGCACTATGGGTCGGTCCATCGTTGTTTCTAGGGTGGCCCCATGGGCCACATCTAAGCACCCTGCGGGCCGGATCTGGCCCATAGGCCTTGAGTTTGACACCCCTGGCATAGATTGATAATATTTAACAGAATTCAAGAGAGGTTGGACTTAGTTCACTTGCAGCTATGTAGGGATTTTAGACTGATTGCTCTTTTAACTCCACCCCCAGGTTCTGCTGCTCCTTCTACACCAGTGATGGCGAACCTTTTCAGCACCGAGTGCCCAAACCAGAACATGCGTGCGCCAGAATGCCAGAAACCCGAAGACCAGGTGCGTACCGGTCAGCTGGTCTTTGGGTTTCTGGGGCTCCGGCATGCGCAAAGATCAGCTGGCTGGCGCGGATCCACATGCCGCAAACCAGAAGAGCAGTTGGCGATGGCGCACATGCCCACAGAGAGGGCTCTGTGTGCCACCTCTGGCACGCATGCCATAGGTTCGCCATCATGGTTCTATACACACCCTGTTTAAAATCTTATATCAAAAATCAGTTCATCACCACATCATCATCACATGGGTATGCACAAAATAAACAAATGCTTTGTTCCAAACTCAGAATGAAACCACCCTATTCAGAATGTTCCATTAGAACATTTCATATTTCATGTATCAAGTATTTAGAAAGAATGAAACTCAAAATATTTTGACTGCTCTGCCAAGGGAACAATGGAAATTTGAGATAAGGTACTTACCCCATAGTTTTGTAAGGGCTACCAAATTAGGCAGTCTTATAGCCCATGCTACTGCTTACTATCCAACCTATATAAAATTGGCAAAGGTAATGATTTAAAAAGAAACAAAAATTTCCATAGCACACAAAGGAAGCAATACGTAAGCTCACTTTTTGTGGCTTTTGCCTACATTAAAGCTGATCACAGAATTGAACCTAACAAATAACAGCAATGGATTCATTTCAACAGATACGTAAGAGCCCCCCAAATTCATTTCTTTGCATAGTTTTTAGAGAACCATAGAGATAACCTTGCAGATGGAATGCATCGGTTAGCAAAGAGGAGTTAAACCCAGGAAAGGAAGAAAATATTAGAAACTTAAATTGGCTGTCTTAACTCTCTTTGGCATAGGAGGGAGGGAAAGGAAAACACTGTCAGGTTTTTATTATTCTATTAGTATAGCCTAAATCAATAAAGTTGAGTTGCAGTATTTTACCTGGAATTTGTTTTCCAGATAAAATAAATGACAAGTGTTCTGTACATATTTTAGGGATACAGAACTGGGTGATATAATTATATAGAACAGAGATGTCAAACATGTGGCCAGCAGGCCACATCAGGCCAGCGATAGGCCGAGTTGTCTTGTGGGGCCATGCTGCCCCGGCCCCCCTGGCCATGCCCACCCAGTCGGCCGTGATGACCAGGTCATGCCCCCCTGGCCCCCCAAGGGCAAAGAAAATCCTGATACGGCCCGCAATGGGATCGAGTTTGACACCCCTGATATAGAACTAGACAACCTGTTAGATCACTGTCTTAAGAGATATTTCCTTACTAAATTCCTCAATGCCTTCAACAATGGCAGAGCTTCTAATGTACTTGAAAAGTTTTTTTAAAGTCAGGGAAATATTGAGAGATGTATCTGCCTTGAAAATAGCCCACGCTGAACTGTCTAGCAGAGTCAAGCATCAAGCACTGACCACAGGAAATATTTTGTAACATTTTGTATTACCGTATGTCACGAATTGTTTTATAAAATTTGTTCAATTACAATTCCATTGGAGTCATGGGATCCAGGATTTATATGCATTCAGGAGCCTCATATTTTAGCCCATTTGAGATTTCTTGGTTCAAAAGTTGTTGCCCTACAACATTTCACCCAAATTAAAAGTATATAGATGTTATTATCTTAAACTTCTAGTCTCCAACTATGGAAACATTCAAATTAATTACAGATCTTCTATGCCATTTATATAGACTCATACAGTACACCTTATCAGTAGATTTTAACAATATAAGGATTTTATTTCAAAGCTGCTTTGAGTTCCTGAGCAAAAGGTAGAATATCAATCTAAGAAGCAAATAAAAATAGCAGTTGTTTCTTATAACAATAGACTGCAAAGTACTTTTATTGAAGTCTGAACCTGTAGGATAATATTTAAAATATTTTCATTTAGGAACATGCTTCACCACTCCTAAAAATCACTGATATGTTTGTTTTTACAGAAAAACAGGATGATATATGTGCAACCACCTTATTTATATGTGTTTATAACAAAATGGCATTATACAGACAGCATACAAAATATCAATAAAGCTAAGGCTAACTTCTGAATACTCAGTATGAGCAAGCCTAAATTCAACTGTGATTTAACAAGAAACATTAATATTTAGAATCTGGGAAAGAAAAAAATATCTACTTGAAGTTTCCACGTTACAAAAAACACCGCATTTTATTTTTGATATTAAATATTAAAAGTTCCCCATATCCTTTACTAAGTGTTTGTGTGTGTAAAATTTAGATTTTTCAGCAGAAACAAAGAGCTAGGATTTTTATGACAATTTGCACAAAATCTTAAATATGTAACTATTAATTTTTTTAGCTGTGTTGTATGCCCCTCAGAGCAGCTTGTTTGCGAGATGGGTGGCTATATAAATTGGTGGAATGAATAAATAAATAAACAACTTATACTCACAGATTGACATTGGGGGAAGTTAATGTTTCCCTATCTTTTCATTACTAATGTGGGCATGGATATTGTTTATTGATAATACAAAGCTGCTAAAATATTGTTTCATTATTAACTGAATAACAGATCAAATGATGAATCCAAATAGCTTGCAGACAAGCTCAAAAAGCTTTCTTGGTCAAAATTACTTCACCTAGATTAGCCCTATCTACACTGACAGCAGCTATTTAAGACTAGAACTCCTTGTTAAGACAGCCAATGGAAGACAGAATCTGGGGTTTTCCCTACCCAATGCAAATCTTCTGCCAATGGGCTACAGTTCTTTCTTTGACTGTATATGTAAACTCTCTGATTAAGAGTTGTTTACTAAAATGAGGTTTATGTGACATTTCATGTTATCAACAAGACTGGAAACACAAAAGTGTATTTTACCCAGAATTAACTACAATTCGCTGCTGAGAATCACTTGATGATGAGATGGATGGCATATGGATTTAATAAATAAATAAATAAAATGAGATGTATATATGCCAAAAGGATTAAGGTTTAAAACAAAGTTTGCATCAACTACAGAAATAAGATGTATAAAATGACTTTTTTAAAATCAGGAATCAAATTGATTCACAGTGAATTCAGATGGGGAACAAAATCTTTACTTGCTTGGTTCATTATGAAATAATTAGAATTTCAGAATGCATGTCATCTGAATTTCTAACGTTCTTATATAGTCACAAAACAGCATCTCTTTTACTATAGTGCAAATTTATAATGACACATATACAAACTTTCAGACGTAGTCTTAATGACATGGAAGTACCTCATGATTCTTGACAAATGTATCTTTTCTTTTATGTACACTGAGAGCATATGCACCAAAGATTGTGTGTCCAATCACACTTGGCCAATAAAGAATTCTATTCTATTCTATTCTATTCTATTCTATTCTATTCTATTTTCTATTCTATTCTATTCTATTCTATTCTATTCTACTGGGGGGAAGGGGTGTTGAAAAACTTTGGTATTAATGTCTCTCCAGCAGCTACTTCAACTAAGCTAGTCTTTGGTTTACTGGAAAACAATGAGAAATATGGGTATATCTGACACAAAAGATCAGCCATTTGAACATATGCTAAGAGATCTTTTCTAGTCTTGAAAGCAAATGTGACTTTTCTACAACGAAGAGTGGTCTTCATCCAGTGAGCCACAGTTACCCGTTTCTCCAGAGAAGGTGGAATATTTGGCAAGCAACAGCTGTTTCCCATCCCAACTGTCAGATCACAGAAATAGAGGCGGGGTTTTAATGATTTACACTTCAAAAACTCGTTTTAGTACAAAGATTTGAGGACGGCGCGCGGAGATGAGAGGAGGAGGGGAAAAGGAAGAGCTCCTTGTATCTTACTGCGGTCTTCCCAACCATCCAGAATGGCTGGACTACAACTCCCATCACCTGCACCTAAACATGGAGGCTAAGGACAGTGGGAATTGAAACCCAGCAGCTTCAGAGGCCACTGCCTGGAGGAGAGACCGCCTCACAGTGACGAATGCGCTCAAAGAGACAGAAAAGTAAACTTAGTGACACCCGTACCATCCGTCCCCCCCTTCCCCCCCGCGCCCAGCCCAACCCCGCGTACCGTCCTGGCGGCCTCTGCCCAGGTCCTGCCCTTCTTCTTGCGGCCCTTTTCCCTCATGGCAGCTGGCTACTGGCAAGAGCCGAACAACCGATGGAATGAATGAATGAATGAAAGCACGAGGGGAGGGGGCGTGTCCGAGGCCGGTGCGGGGTCTCTGCCGTGGGAGAGGGGGAGAGAAGGAAGGGTTGGCCTCTGCTGCTACTTAAATCCTGAGTCTTGCAACGCCCGCAGCTACCCCAGCCGCCATGTTGGGAAGCCTACAGTAATCACGTGACAGTGCCTCCACCTCTCCTCTCCCCCACCTCCTCAGCCCGACCGCCAACTGACCGCGTAATCCCGCCCACTGCTAGTGTAGGAAACGGGGCGGAGGTGGAGCCAAAGGGAATTCGTGACAGGCGGCTCCGCCCTGCAGCGGGGAAGAAGGCGTTCAGGGACAAATGCGCATGCGTCGTGGTGGGTGACAGGAAAAACGCCATAGTCGTGGCCTTCCACCCCAGTGTCGTAGGCTTGGATTGCCTAGGGTAGTTTTATATTAATATTATTATTACGCATATTATTATTACTTATATTACGCATGCGCACCGTCCTGGGACGCGTTTCACCATCTGGGGAGGCGTCGCTACACACGGACTCCCAGTGGAAACCTGAGTACGGAGTCTCTGAGTGTTACGTGCAAGCTCTCTACTCGGGTCTGTTCAGTGCGCTGCCTTTCTCCTGTTGGTGACAGAAATGAGGCGCTTCGATATTGGCTACGCTCCGGTTGCTATGCTGTCCGTGTCGACTCTCAATTCAGCAATTTCTCGCGCAGTTATGTCCGCATAAGACACTATTCAGGGCATCACTGAGCCGTGGTTTATTGCATTGATTCGGCCCACACTGATTACTGATTTGGCATGGCAAGGGAATAGGAATGGAATGGAATAGGAATAGAGAAATCTTTATTGAGAATAGAATAGAATAGAATAGAACAGAACAGAACAGAACAGAACAGAACAGAATAGAATAGAATAGAATAGAATAGAATAGAATAGAATAGAATAGAATAATAAATGCATAAGCTCCCCAGAGTGCCTACCGTTACTGTCCTACTGTCCTATTGTCCTCATTTATCTGTATTTACTTTGTTTGTTTATACCCATACCTGCTATCTTGTACATGTTTGACAATCAAATAAATAAATAAATAAATAAATAAATAAATAAATAAATAAAGGCAATTATAGAATGAATCCCACTTGATGAAAAGCATCCATGAAGGAGACTTTTCAGTGCAATGGCTAAAATGATGATGATGATATAGATAGATAGATAGATAGATAGATAGATAGATAGATAGATAGATAGATAGATAGATAGATAGATAGATAGATAGATAGATGATAGAAAAAGTGTTCAACCCACACTTTTATGGCCCAAAGAGGGAATTGAAGGAAGTTAGCGCCCACCCCTCTCCTACAAAAATGAAATATCCTAGGAAATATTGAAAAGGAAGAATATGTTTCCCTGGATGAGAAAGGGAGAAACATGTTCTAAAGACAAAGCAGCTTCCTGCAACTCCTTGCCACCCCACTTCAGCTTCAGGGTGATGGGATTAAGACCTTCACCCTTAGGACATGATAGGATTAGCCCTCTATCCATCTCACCACATGGCACCTGGGAAGATTGCATCAGCCAGCAAAGCTCAAACAAACTTGGACTCAGGACAGCCTACAGAGTTGCCCCTGCATGACCCCATGGGAGTCTGACAGCCAATCAGAGTGCATTTCTTGCACAGGAGTAGGAGGGAGGGCACAAAACCAAGGGACTCTCAGCATCTTGCCCCTTTTTCTTCTTCAACATCTTCGAGGCATGTGATCCCCCTTTCCCAGGATCTCAGACCATGTGGTCCTTCTGTCCTCCATTAAACCATCTTCCCAAGCAGTCACCATGCTTCCAGTGTCTTTTTCCCCACTTGGAACCGAACCCAGAAGGATATTCCTTACAACACTTGACAGATAGACTATCAGGATGAGCTGCCCACGCAGAGCAAGAACTAGAGGGGAAGGGCATTCCTACCACAGAGCACATGAGCTAATTGGAGCAGAAACATTGCCGACAATGGAATGAAGCATGGCAGACAGACTGCTTAGCACAGCAAGAAAATGCTACTTTAATGTGGAGCAAGGAAAGAAGGGTGGAGAGTAACCTTGCAGAGGTTGGATGTGAGTTAAGAATAATGTCGTGTATCGTTTTGTGTTATTGCATAAGTTTGTTTTATGCACCTTGAAGATGTGGCCAGAGTGCTTATTTGTCTTTCTACCAATTGTTCCTCCTTTATATCCAGCGCTCTCTTATTTGATACTAAATAGCTTTAACATGTCAAATTTTCTTGCCAAGGTGACCTACATATTATGGGAGATAACAGTTCTTGGATGAAACCGATTTTCTGCATCTCTTTCACTCTGGCTGCAGGCTAAGTCATGGCACAAAAGTGGCATGAGTTGCTTGGTGGACAAGGAATTGATTCCTAAGGAATCATGACAGGAATACTATGTTCCTGTTTGTGCTACTAAATGTACACAAGCGACTTTTTATACCATCAATCATGTTAGATGGCATGACTTTGTCGTAGTTCTGATCAGTGGTGGGTTCCTATTGGTGCGGTCCGGTGCGTAGCTCCAGTAGGGAGCGACCGATTGCGCAATTTGTGCGTGACCGCTCCGGTGCCATCTTCACCGGTCCGTCGCGTGCCTCGCCATCTTTTTAAAAGAATTTTTGGGCTTTTTTGCTTCCGCGCATGCGCGGAAGCAAAATCTTGCCAAAATCACACATGCGCGCCCCCTTGTGAGATTTCAGTGAGATCTTGCTTCTGCGCATAAACAGAAGCAAAATTGCACGAGGGGGCACACACGTGTAGCGAGCGCGTGCACATAGCGAGTGTGCGCACACACGAAACATGGAGATGCACGCGTAGTGCACTGGTATTGGTAAGTGAGCAACCCGCCCCTAGTTCTGATCCTGTGTGAGGGTAGGTTTTAGGGGGTAGGACAGGAGAATATTGCTGTACTTGCAACTGTATTTCACAAAGCCAGAAAAATGGCATAATTTCAGTAAGAAGATTAAGTATGTTTTGTGAATGCAGCCAACATGTCACTCTAAATTTTTTATTTTGCAAATTTATTTTTATGCATTTTTATTATGCATTTGTTCTTTTTTTTTTTAGCTTTAGGTACATTCTAACTTATTATCTATTTCTAAGTGCCTGCCTGGTAGTAACAGGAGCATGAAAGCAAAATCCCACAAACTGGAATAAATCAATTTTTTGAGTTTGTTTTAAATATTCTGATTTCTAGCCCAGTGCCTTAACTACTACACCAAACTTCCTTGCACTATAAAGTGAGCTATTGAACCAAGCAGTTTGGTTTTAACAACACACTTAAGTAGAAAAGCTTAACCAAGATTAATGCTAGAATAATGTATAAAGGAGTCTATTGCTCTTCCTGAATGGGCTTAGCATACAGTATTGTTTGAACAGGGCCACTAGGTAGGAATCTGGTTTGACGGCTGGATGCTATTTTTTCTATAAGCAGCTGCTCTTTCTCAGCCAGAGAAACAACCATAACCTTCCATTAAGATCCCCATACATTTTTTTAGCAGCTAATCTGTCAACCTCTGTCTCTCTGTTATAGATGAGACTCCATTCCTTTATCAGTTTTCCAAGAAATCTGAGAAGCATATCTACTTCAACTCTTGCATAGGAGAGCTGCAATGAAGAATGGATTGGACTTCTTTAACTTGTGTTTGCACAACACTTTAAACCTTAAAAAGAGCTCTCTTGGTGACCACCATTTTGTAACATGTTGCATTTAGCAAAATGAGTTTTGTTCAATAATTCACATCTAAAAATGTCACTGGTTTTATATTGAAAGTTTTTGAACAAATTAAAATTGGCCATTTTGGCTCTGAACAGCCCAATAAGCCTCGAGTCTTATTAATCAATGAGGTGGAAGAGAGTCAAATGGCAGTGCATGAACATCCATTCAGACTTCTGGATAAATATAGATTCCAGTTTATTTATCCCATGTATTTACCCTGTATATCTGTATAACTATTTTGATATATGTGATTGAGCAGATTCAAAACCAGGGCTACTTTAACTCCAAATGACCACTAGATGGGAGCAAAGAGATAAGGAAAACTCTTTTCTAAGTCTTAATAAAGTTTACCTATTTATTTTATCTTTCACTGCCACCTAGGGCAGTGATGGCGAACCTTTTTCCCCTTGAGTGCCAAAAGCATGTGCGCAATAGTGCATGTGTGTGTGCCCACACCCATAATTCAATGCACGCCCCTGCCCCCTGCGAGGGGCATGTGACCCCCTTGCACTGGCCCGCCTCCCGTGCATGTGCGTGCTACCCCCTGCGCTCCCCCCCTGCATGCACACACAACCCCCCATGCCCCATTTTGGACCGAGCAGGTCTCCCTAAAGCCTCGAGGTTGGAAACGGCCCGTTTCCCAACTTCCGGTGGGCCCGGTAGGCCCGTTTTCACCCTCCCCAGGCTCCAGAGGCTTTCTGGGAGCCTGGGGAGGGCGAAAACAGCCTTCTCCCGCCGGAGGCCCTTGGGAGCCGAAAACACCTTCCCAGAGCCTCCGCGCGAGCCCTCTACTTACCTGGCATCCAAACAGGCCGCATAAAAACTCCAGGGAGTGGACGGGTTGGACTGGATGACCTGCAGGGTCCCTTTCAGCTTGAACTTGTTAAACATTAGTTGCTTTAAGATAGTTGGAGAAAATATATGCTGAACAGATATTCTTTTGTTAGTTAGAAAGGGGCCCAACTAAAAGGGACATTCCTTAATGCCAAGGCAATAGAGATAAGAAAATGCTGTGCTTGCAAGATATTTTATGAGCAATAATGGGAAGGTGTTGATGAACATGTCAGAGATGCTGTTGTCTCTGAGGCGCTACGGAGTAGCTGTGATCGGTGACTGTATCCGATAGGAGGGGCATGGGGGGCGTCGAGATAGAGACTATAAAATGTAATGCTTTTGAAATTTTAAGTGTGGCTTTTGGCTCAAACCTCAATTTAAGGTCAGGCTGAAAGATCCACCGCACTTTGCAAACTGCTATTATTATTATTCCTTTCCCATAAATACTTTGTTTTTTTTAATCGATCCAAGTTTCTTTTATTATTTCTAACACTAGGGAAACAGCTTGCGTGCCCGCAGATATGGCTCCGCGTGCCATCTGTGGCACGCGTGCCATAGGTTCGCCATCACAGACCTAGGGATTTAATGTTCCACTCTGTTCAAGACTGCATTGGCTTGGGAAAGGAATGCTTTACTCAGCAATGCAAAATGAAGATCACTAGATGTTGCCCCAACACATGCAAGACATATCCTGGAGATTGAAAAGTTCCCTGAGGATGGGCTCCAGCACGAGTCCAAAAGCTTGGAAGAAGAAACCTCTGGTCCTCATGACTCAGAGCAAAAAAGTCCTGCAACATTATCCTGGGACACATATATTATATTTCATTTGCAAAGAAAGTCAGTCTACTGAGCAAGAAACACGATTAGGGTTCATTGGTTTGAAACTTGTATTGAATATTAATAGAGATAGTATATGGAATATGTAAAATAATAGAATGAGTTTCCTTATGCATGAGGGAGTGTAAAGGCAGGATTCTAACTAAAGGTATCACAAGCAAAAATGAGGTCTTCCCTCTCCTTTCAAAATAAATGTAATACTTAATTTCTTAAGTGTTCTAATGTTTTTCAAGTTAATTAACATATTTCAATGATGTCATTTGTGGTCAGTCACAACATATTTCAACATGTATATGTTGTGCTCTGGTACATATTGTGCTGTAATTGCATTTGCCTTGTTCTTCCAGTTTGGAGTCGTTCTTTTGGAACACATTGTTATCCCTTTTTATTTTATTCAATAAACAACTTATCCTCAGCAAACTCTGAGTTTACTGACTCCTCTGAATCCTATACCCATGGTTATATAAAATAGTGAGGGAACAGCACTCCTTGCCGCATCATGTATTGATAGGCTTTGCTCTAAGAACTAGGTGAACACAATGCAAACCAAGTGGATTATTCTACTAAGAGGGAAAATACTAAGGAAACAATACTAAGCAAGGCATGCATATAGTTGTTTTTAATCTTCTACATAGTTTTTCACTAGGATTTCAGACTCTGTTAGTGTGAATCCCTTTATAATCTAATCCACCGGTTCTCAACCTGGGGGTCGCGACCTCTTTGGGGGTCGAATGACCCTTTCACAAGGGTCAGGAGATTTTGCCTGGACGCTGCCATTTGGGTTCTTTTACCCTCTGCACATGCGCAGAATGCTTTGCGCATGCACAGAGGGTAAAAGAACCCAAATGGCGGGGGCGCGGCAGGGGCGCGGCATTAGGAAGGTTGAGAACCACTGATCTATCTTCCCCTTCTCAGTATAAAGGCAATTACAGGTAGTCCTCAACTTACAACAGTTCATTTAGTGACTGAAGTTAAAACGGCACTGAAAAAAAGTGACTTATGGACATTTTTCAGACTTACGACTGTTGCAGTAACTCCATGAGCACATGATCAAAATTCAGATGCTTGGCAACTGACTCATACTTATGATGGGTGCATGTCGAGGTGATCACTTTTTGCAATCTTCTGACAAGCCAAGTCAATGGGGAAACCAGATTCACTTAAACATGTTACTAACTTAACTGCAGTGATTCACTTATCTGCGGCAAGAAAGATCGTAAAGTGGTGTAAAATTCACTTAACAAATGTCTCAGCAACAGAAATTTTGGCCTCAATTGTGGTTGTAAGTCGAGGACTACCTGTATATGAAATAGGTAAATTTATGTCTTGAGAAGGCAATCCACCATATTTCTCTGTTATGATTGCACTTGATGCAGCCTAACATATTTCTGCATCTAATACAAACTCTACATAATTACAAAATTGTTATACACTGTAGACTTGGAATGCACATGTTATAAAATGCTTCCTCTCATATTACTGCTTGTTATTTTTCTCAGTTCACAACTTAAATCAATTTATCAAGCTTAGTTTTAAAAGCTAGACTCAGCTAAAATTGGATTGGTGGTTTTTATTGTATTGTGTTAGGAGAACCAAGAAGTTGTCTTAGCATAATAGTGGAGTTAGATCATCTCATTAAGCTATATATGGCTTATTTGTTTAGACAGTGAATGTTTCATGAACACAGCAATTGTATTTTGTTAACTCATTTAGAGTTTAACAAGTTAAAACCAACCAGCCTATGTTTCATTAATTTAGGATTACCTCCCTTTTTGTTAGAGAATTCTTCAAATTAGAATGCATTATTTCAGTTACACTATTTATTTCAATACTATATATTGTCCCCAATCATAATGTAGAAATCCATTGGAAGATCTTGGTCATAACAGGTCTAAGGCTATTTTCTTCTCCCTCTCTCTACCTTGCTGCAAAAAAGAGAGTTGCAAATAAATGAGAGATTGTTTTCAACAATGCTCATTCCTTTATTGTCATGGCTGGGATTTGGTTGTGGTACTGCTCAGCACTCTTCAGGCCTACACCAAATCAAAGCAACATTACAGTGTATTGAAAAGCTATCCATCCAAAACCAGAGGGAGTTGGGATACCAACCTCTTCTAGTACATCATGTGTAATATATTATGCATAATATGTCCTGTATAGTCATATGTATAGAGCAACAAGCATGGGCCACCGTACACCAATTTTTGACTGCCAAAGTAAATCACCACAGTAACAGGCACAATATTTTGGTCCCAGTAGAGGCCTCACCTTGCCAACCAACCAGTCCCTCCCTTTTTTAAAATTCCCCTTTGGATTCCCCCCCTCCAATCTCCTAAATAGAAATCCCATGATTTTCCCTGGGGGGGACACCCATACATACCCACACAACATACATACTCACCACATACATTCATATGTAAATACAGACTCTCTGACATACAAAGAACAAAGAACATCAGAAATCTACATCTGAGGTTGTTGCAGCAATGCAGCAGAGCTGTAGGAGTGTCCTGGCCCCACTGTAGAAGATGAAGGGCTGCCACAGCTATCAGTAATTGGTTCTTGTCTTAAGTTACAGTATTTCTTTGCAATAGTTCTTGTGTTTTGTGCTAGGAAGTTATCGGAGGCTAATGGCAGCACAGCAGCAGATTGAGAAATAGGAGAGATCTTCAGACACTGAAAATACGGCCAGAGTACAGTACATTGTCAAAAGTGTCATCCTTCCCCATATTTATGTGCAGACAAGCTCACTGCTTCAAACTGCTAGATGTGGTTAACTGTCTAGTAATGGCCCCAGATTTCTAGAGCCAACATGTGATTATGCAGGAAAAACAACTGGCCTCGGCTTACCAGCATCCACTTTTAATCCTGGTTGGATGGGGAAAAAATTCTGGTCAGATGTCTTTTCCATTGTGAGAGCACCTCTTAACTTTCCTTTGCAATGAAGAAGGGCATGTTCTCTTTTATTTTCACAGGTCTCCAGTTCATATATTTTTATAGTCCATGGCAAATAACTTCAAGATGACGAAAAGGCCAGTTATATTAAATTCAAGTGTTATTAATTAGCTTAAGCCCACAAATAAATTGACCAGACATCCAGTGCCTCATTCTTCTTTCTGTATATGAACATTGTGCTGTAAACTTAAAAGATGCATTTGGATGTGCTTGATCCTGATATTGAGAATTTAAGAGATTCCAGAAATCAAAGGCAAGGAGGCATTGAGTACGTGGATTCAAGCTTTTTTTTACCTTTTGGTGAAGAAGGCATGTATTTGGCTCCTTTAAAAGTTGGGGAGAAAAGACACACATACTGTATTCTTATGGTCTGAGAACCAGGCTAGCTTCTAACTAGATTCTTAACTATCATCCCTGAACATTTTTGTTGCCTTTGATCTTTAACAATATTCCTGTACCAGCTCCCATGATTCATCAGCTACATGCAGCATAAAAAGGCATGGCAAGCAAACATAATAGGAATACCAATAGCTACTAAAAACAAGCAGTCCAAAAGATGAAGCGGAACTTAAGGGTCAACAAAGTAAAAGGCAAATTGACATACTACATGTATGACAATTATGGTAAAATTACATAACACTGAGATGTATTAGTTCTCACATTATCATCTCTAGAAAATATTTTCTATATCATGTTAATAGTAACTTGCCAGAAAATGTCCTCTTGCCATTGGTACTAAAGGTACCAAATTGCTTGAACGGTGTCATTTTTATATGGACAATACAAACAGGGAGTCCAAATTAATGATTTTGCAATTGCCCTCAATTCTGTACTTGCTTCATTTGAAATAATATATTATGTAAAATGGTAAGAATTTGTGCTATTATGATTCTCTCAATGGTTGAAAGATAATAAATGATTTGAACATTTTAATTCCAGAGGAAGCAAATTCCTAAATAAACCACTGAAGCAGGAATATTTTTGTTCTAGGATTCAGTGGTTCAGTGGTCAAGGACAAAGCAAGGTATATACAAAGGAGACCAAAAGATATGATTTGGGAAAATCACTTCATCAGAAATCCCAAATGTTACATGCCTCAGTATATAAGCTGTCATAGTTTGACCTCTGTCGACACTCTTGGATTTGCCGAGCTCTGTGCTGTAGCTCTTTTGATGCCAGATGTTTTCTTATCCTTCCTTCAAGCATTTCAGTACTCAGAACTCAGAGCACAGAGAGGTAAGACTCTTTCTGGACCACAAATTACTGTCAGAATTGGACAGAACATTCAAGATCATTCATCAATCTCAAGACCTCCTTCTCTTTCCGTTCCTATTAAAGCCAGTCAAATTAGGCTTTCTAAACGTCTTATGTTTTCTGCAGTTCATGATGGCTTATGATTGGATTTGAGTAATTTTGGGTTTATCCAAAACGTCAATACCAGGAAGCATGGTAGCTAAGGTTACCAACAGCCATTCTTCTAAGTCAGAGGTCTTCAAACTTGGCAACTTTAAGACTTATGGACTTCAACTCCCAGAATTCTCCAGCCAGCATAGCTTCTGGGAGTTAAAGTCTACAAGTCTTAAAGTTGCCAAGTTTGGGGACCCCTGTTCTAAGTATAAGCCAAAGTGCAAAAGATAACTTAGGCAGAGAGAGATACTGGATATAAAGACTATTTCCCCACCCCCAATATTTCTTCTTGGTCTGTTTAGATCCAGAAAATTCTTGTCACTACTAGGCTGGCTGCTCAATTAAACCTGCAATTGCCACTGAAAGGACTTTGTGAATTGGAACATACTTCTGGATAAGATTATACTACTTCCTGTGCTCTGTCAAAATAACTGGGAATTCGGCTCCCCTCCCCCACTTTACATACAGTTTGTTTTCAAGTATAAAAATGTTCTTCCCAATTAAAGTACAGGTGACTCCTTGTCTCGGTAAGTTGATCAAGTTTTTTGTTTTAATTATTAGTGGCTTAAAGCTGTCTTGCCTTTTTCTCAACCAGGTGCAGAGAATATTTCCCAAAGTCACAAAGATGCTTTAGTTAGCCCTCTCATAGTTCTGCTTGCATGATCGATGCCCAGGCTATTTCTCTGCAACATCTGTACGTGGAGAGTAGATGAAGGGGATTTGAACAGAAGATGAAATGAGACCTGTGCCCTTATTGCAAAAGCAACAGGAAATCCATAGATTTTGGTGAGATCAAGATCCTGCCCCTGAGACTCGCCTACTTTGCTCATCATCCTCACTGCATAGTATACTCATCGAAGTTGACTATGATTTCCACAGTCCAGAAGAAACAGACAGAACTGCCACTGGAGTTAAGTACAGATTGTTCTCATTGCCCTCTAATCATTTTTCCTCTTCTGAGTCTAAAACATATATGGAATGAAGAAAAAGCAAGCATTGTCTTCTAGAAACATTGTGCACTGAGCAAATTCCCCAACACTAACGGAAAGCCAGTAGCACTGCACCTTCCACCAACTCGAGTTGCTGCTCAGCTTGAAACCTGCATCATCACAAAGACACACCATAAATAATTATGTTAAATAAATAGAGTGATTGAGTGACAGATCCAGAGAACGCTGGGGATGTGGACCCCGAGGAGCCATCATCTCATACAGACACACACACACAAAGTAGCTAAAGACAAAGATGAGTTAGTGCAGGGGACACCTCTCCCTGGACTGTGTGTTCTCAGAGGCAATCAGTGGCAGAAAGAGGGCAGTCCTCATATCTGAAGGAAGGGGAAGGGCTCGAGGGATATTATTTGTGAGCCAGTGCTGTGGAAGGGTTCTGTGAACTGGAGGACAGGGAGACTTGTGTTGCTGAAGACGGCAAGGTGCGAGGAGTCTGGCACCTAAAGTGGGATAAGAAAGAAAAAAGAAATAGGAGCAAGAATCCACATTTTCCTTCCCCCCCCCCTCTTCATTAAAAGTATTTTTTCTCCTGCCTAAGAAACCAAAAATTTTCAAAGAAAAAGAACAGCAGTTGATATATCCTTCCTCTATATCAGTGGTTCCCAACCTTTTTGTGATCGAGTACCACTTGGAGGTCCCGTACAGTCGCCGCATACCACCTGGTTCCAGAGAAACTAAATTCGATCAGATATCACTTTATTTCCATAATTGTACAAGTAGAACACGCAAACCAACTACGAAAACAAGGGTTCTACTGCGCGACTGCTGAGAGTTCAGAACAGTCACCGTTCCTTTTTTGGCCCCGCGCATCCAGCAACTGGATTCTCGGGCCGCTGGGACCAGGTGGGTGGCATGTGGCAACAGTTGCAAATCGTTGCCAGATTATCTTGTGTTAGGCAGTAAACATTTTTGTGAAGTAAAAAATAACTAACTAAAAATCGTTCATGACCCCGAAAGTGTTCGCGTACCACCTGGAAGGCCCTCGCGTACCACTAGTGGTACACGTACCACAGGTTGGGAACCACTGCTCTACATCCTAATAACTCAATGAAATAGATTAGGCTAAAAAAATGTCTAGTTCAAAGTTTCTGGGAAGTTTCATGGCTGGGTGGAGATTTCAAACTGATTTCTTCCCAGTCCTTATTCAGTACTCTAGGGCTATTCTACACTGGTTCTGATAGACTACCAACCTATTTTTATGGTTGTTATAGACATAGATGTAATATTACTCAGAGACAAGTCACACACTAATTCTGAACGTTGTGTTGGTGATTACTAGGCTTTTATTTGACCAACCTTCCTCAATCTTGGTCATACTCTCCATGGCTCATTCTTGCTTATTTGTCTTTGTAATGCCACAAAACATAAAATTTAGTTAATAATTAAGCCAAGCACTGGAGCCAAGGATACTGGCAAGAGCCCCCTACATCTGCTTTCCATTCACTAACTCACCAAGATCGGGACTTCCGTACTCGGGATGCTGCAGGTCGCTCCAGGAGGCTATCTAGGCGCATCAACCTCTCCAAATGCAATGCTCGTGGGTCTTGCTCACTTTGGTCTTGTGTGATCTCAAACTCAAATACAGCTGGTGGAGAGACATCTAGTTCCAGAAACATGATGTTCTCAGCCTTTGGTGGTGAAGTTGGAGAAGAAAGGAAGGCAGAAAGATGTTGATAATATCAAGCGGTCAGTTTATTTCAGAGCGGAAGCTGAATTCTGGTTCAATATATTGTTAGCCTTTCAAGTACTGATAGATCAGACTTGGAAACCAAATATATGAATGCTAATACTACTTTTATTATAGGATTACAGTTACAGAATTTTACACGACTGAATGTGCCTCCCCTGTCTCTCTTTATCTTCAAGAAAACTAGGGAGGCTCAAATCTGAGATGCTTTCTCAAATTGTATTTCTGCCACAGATTCAAATATCTTTTATCTGACCATTGTTTTGGTTGCGGCTCTTCCTCCTGTTCCTTAGGGTTACTCTTACAGCTATTACACATATATGAGTGTGCAGTAGTTGAAATAAATACATAGTCCCTATGCCAGTGATGGCGAACCTATGGCACGGGTGCCACAGGTGGCACTGGGAGCCATATCTGCCGGCACGCGAGCCGTTGCCCTAGCTCAGCTCCAGTGCGCATGTGCGTGCCCGCCGGCTGATTTTTGGCTCCCACGGAGGCTCTGGGAGGGTGATTTCGGCCTCCATAGGGCCTCCAGGGTGGCGGGGGAGCGTTTTCGCCCTCCCCAAGCTCCAAGAAAGCTTCTGGAGCCTGGGGAGGGCGAAAAAACGGGCCTACCAGGCCCACTGGAAGTCAGAAAACGGGGGAGTGGGGAGGTCGCACAAGCATGCACAGCGGGGTGGGGCAAGTGAGAGGCTTTGAATTATGGGTGTGGGCACACACGCGCATGCAATAGTGCCCACACACACTATTTCGGCACCCGAGGAAAAAAAGGTTCGCCATCACTGCCCTATGCAATGCTAAGTTAGGATAATCCTATAAGCAAATCCTGAATGGTTTCTTTCATGGTCTGAGTTCATGGCCTTACAAACTGACAGCTTTTCATATGAACCTGTCCGTATTTTTTGCATTTTGCTTAGAAATCCTCAGCTGTCAAAGTTTCAGTAAAACCAATTATCAAATTTTTTTCCCTAGAGGATATTCATTCTAACTCATCTTTAATATTGTAATCTTCAGAACCTGCACAAAAGTGGTGGTTTATGAGAAATACTTTTTTAATTCTCTTTTTATTTAGATTGCTGTTTTCACTAATGTAGGAAAGATTAACCAAAATGTTCATGAGACTGGAACAAATCTCCAAAGAAGAAAGTGAAGGATGCACAACGCAGATGTATAAAATTATGCCTTGTGTGAAAAAATGGATAGAAAAAAGGTTTTCTCATAAGACTTAATACCTCATAATACTATAAACCAGGATCATCCAATAAAAGATTAGGATATTTAAGACTGATAAAAGGACATATTTATAAGCACATCCATGGAATCTATTATCCCAAATATAGAAATGACTGCTAATTTGAAAGCTTTTTTTTTGAAGAGGATTAGGTAAATTAGTAGCAGACTACAAATGGCTGCTAGGCATGACTCCTATATATTAACCCCATTAATGGAGACAGCATGTTTCTCAATATTAATTGCTGAGTAACATGAGTAGACCAGGGATGGGTTCCTCCCGGTTCAGACCGGTTTGCCCAAACCAGTAGCGGCCCGCTGGTGATGTCACAACGTCACCGAACCGGATCAGTCGGTGCCGGTCCGTGGGCGCCACCATCTTTTTTTTTTAAAAAAATTGAATTTTATTTTATTTTTTCCTTCTGAGCATGCGCAGAACCCGAGTTCTGGCACTGTGCATGCAGTCGCCATCTTTTTTTTTGGCTTTAAAAAAAATTTGTTACTGGGAATGCGCGCCCACACGGCGCGGGAGGGAGCGAACCGGCAGCGAGGTAAGTTGGAACCCACCCCTGGAGTAGACGGAATCCAATTTATTCTCATATCCTACTTATGGTCTTTCCCCAAATATTTGGCCAGCCACTATGAAAACAAAAGTTCTAACCAGTCAGCTGTTCGGTCTTATCTTTCATATTCTAAATACAATTAGTAATCTTTTTTTTGTTGTGATCTGACTGCTGTTTATTTGATTATTTTTTTTTAATCTTGCCTTTTAATTAATTTATTTCTGTAATACGGATTTTAATATCTTGTTAACAGCTTGTTGCAATGGGCTTTTTTTTGGCCAAGGCTGGGATACAAATATTAGTTAAATGAGTTAGATTAAGACACACATTTATATAATATGCTAAGTTTGTTTGCATTTATCTTCATTAGGTTGCTTAAGGCTTAGCATGTTATATAACCCTAGCCTTTTGATTAGTTTATAGTTCAGTGTATTGTTAGAAAATGGGTTTGTTTAGTGTCAATAATGCTACACAAACACAGTCTTTACTGGAATATAGCTTGCCTTGTAGCCAAACAGTTTGGCCTTATTATTTATTTATTTATAAAACTTATGGGCCACCCATCTTGCCATAAGATAACTCTGGGTGGTTTACAGTCATAAAAATATGTCAATACGTGTACAATTGAAGCAAAAATTATTAAAATCAACATAAAAACTTAAGAACACATGGAGAAGGCCGGGCGGAGTTGGGGAAAAGTGGGATCTGTTGTTATTTGATCAACCACCCCCACTGTGCTATTCCTCCACTGGGGCCCCAAGCCAACTGGAAGAACTACATCTTTAGGCCCTTACAAAAGGATAGGAGGTTTGAGGCCAACCTCACACCGGAGAGGAAGATATTCCAGAGGTCAGGAGCAACAGCAAAGAAGGGCCCCCTCCTGGAACCTGTGAGCTAGAATAATTGGGCTAACAGGACCTGCAGCATGCCTCCTTTGGTGTCACAGGTGGGATGGGACAATCCTAGTGGGGTGAGATGGTCCCTCAAGTATAAGGTGACCAGACATCCCACTTTTGGCGGGACAGTCCTGCTTTTTAATAATTTGTCCCGCGTCCCGCGGCGTTTCAAAAAAGTCCCGCCAAGCAAGTGCGGCGCGGAAGCCGCTGGTGGCTGGGTGGGCGGCAGCCCCCCGGGCGGGTATAGGGCCAGGCCTGCGCTTGGAAGAGGCTGCCGCTCTCGCTGCCCGCTTTCTTCCTTCTCCTGCCACGAAACAAAAGTGAACTGCTTCAGGAAGGCAGGCGGAGTCTGCAGCCAGGCAGGGAGCGAGAGCGGCGTTAAGGGCTGCGATGAGGGGGGGGTGTTTGGGAGTGGGTGCACAAAGCTGCAGCAAAGCAATCCTGGATTTGTGTCTCCACCTTTATTCACGTGGATGGGCTGCGGGATAAGGGAGACGGACCCTCCCGTCTTGCTCCCCTAGAAACCCCCCCCCCGTCAATGGTGTCCCGCTTCACAAATATTAAAATCTGGTCATCTTACTCAAGCAGCCTGGACCCATGCTACGAAGGGTTTTAAAGGTGATCCCTTGAACTGCACCCAGAAGCAGACTGGTAATCAATGCAGCTCGTGGACCAGTGGTATTATAGGGGGCATTCTAGGGGCCCCCAAAACTGCCCATGCTGCCGCACTCTGCCCATGCTGCTGCTTCTGAATGCTCTTCAAGGATAGCCCCATGTAGAGCGCATTACATTATCAGGGATTTATTCTCCTTACCAATACCAACCCTCCACCTATTCCATTAAGAAACCTTTTCTCACCCGATACCGAGGATGGGACCCCATTGACATGGCTAGGCGAGCATATTGGCTGATTGGCCTTTTGTATCCCACTGCAGATGTTGGGCGCTTTTTCATCTGAGTCCCAGTGGTGGAGTTGCTGTTGCTGCTGCTGCTGCTACTGTTGGAGTAAAAGAAATAAAGAACATACAAGGAGTTTTTCCAGAGCAGCTAATGTAGGACATGTGGCAACACATAGATGGTTCCTAAGTCACTATATGCCTAAATAGGATTCCTTTCTACTTTTTCCTCTCTAAAATCTGGCATTTAACTAATAGAGCTCATTATCCATTTTTTGCTATTGAGTCGGCCTCACAAGTCTCATCTTTGCAACAATTTCACAATATGTTGCCAGGGGGGAGGACAGGGGAGTGATGAGGACAGTGTTTAGGGTCATATAATGGCATACCAGGATTTATTTATTTATGGGAAAGATTTGTATAGTTGCCCATGTTATGTAATATAACCCTGCGCAGCTCACAATAATAATAAAACAATTACAATTAAAAAGAATAAAACAATAATAAAATAACATAAAAGAATAAAAACAAAAACAGAATATAACCAGTACCCCAAATGCAGCATACACGCACATACATATCACAACTGCAGAGCTTCCTCAGGGTCCAGCCTTGCATTTTGCATATAGAGCTGTGGTGGCAGTGGTTAGAGTGCAGTACTGCAGGCTACTTCTGCTGACTGCCGGCTGCCTGCAATTTGGCAGTTCGAATCTCACCAGGCTCAAGGTTGACTCGGCCTTCCATCCTTCCGAGGTGGGTAAAATGAGGACCCAGATTGTTGGGGGCAGTTATGCTGACTCTGTAAACCGCTTAGAGAGGGCTGGAAAGCACTGTGAAGCGGTATATAAGTCTAAGTGCTATTGCTATCACCCCAAGGTCTGCAGAAAAAGCCAGATCTTTCCAGCTTTTTGAAAAAGCATGAGGATACAGGACCTCTAAAAATTGGGTAGCACAAGGACTGAGACTGAACTTAATTACTGAATTAATATTAAATACATTAAATACTAAACATGATTAATCCACAAGTATTTAATCATCTTCCTTCCATTACAGTTTGACAGCAACTTTTTTTTGGGAAGAGCTTGGTGAGCCCCATGTAGGAGATGACCCAGCTGAGCCCGAGGGAAGGGTCAAATGCTTCATCAGCCATGAATCCCTTCATGCCCACAAGAGATCTAGGATCAGCCCGCCTTGAATTCTTTCTACTCTTATCTCTTGCTAATTTCCCTTGGCCACTAGTAGTAGAGATTCTTGTAGAGAGCTCAAGCTTACAATAAATCTTTATACCCATTTGAACTGTCTGGAGCTCCTGGGTTTCCTGGTGCTTGACACCCGATATGGCTCTGGGACTTCAGAATGTATGGCTGATTTACCAGGGGTGGATGGAATGGAAGGATCCGTGCCTGACCCCAAGTTGTTTTTTCTTCATCACTATCTACATGAAGCTCCTCCAGCCCAGCCTTCCCAGGGACACTGGGCATCAAAGGTCAGAGATTGCAGACCCACCTCCCTGGAGTCAGCACCAAGGGCTGGAATTTCCACTGGTCCTCCTCACAGTCAAAGTAGAGGCGGTTCATGATCTTGTTCTTCTCTTCAGGGGGGATGAAATTTTCAATGATTAGGTACCTGCACCAAATAGAAATGGGAAGAATCAAGGCAAAGAAAAAACCACAAAATACTTCTCTTTCATGTTTTAACCAGCAGTTATTGGTATATCAATAAAAGATTGGGAAGGCAAAATCAAAGTAGAAGAATGGTACTATAGCTTTTTTCACATTTATACTATTGTGAACTATAATGAATTTGGGAACAAATCATCCAGCCCAGCTGAAATGGTTTGACCCATTGATCATTTCTCAATGGCAACCTGCTTTTTGATAGTCTCAGAAGTATATTCTAAGGCTGAGTCACCTCATCTTCACCTAAGAAAATGCTACCATGAATAGAGAGGCCATGAAGGATAGGAAAGAGAGAATCCTGGGGCAAAATCCACTGTAGAAGAGAACTTTGCGGAGGATGATGTGTCTTATGTTAACTAGGAGGAAGGGAAAGCATTAGGTGGAGATAATGGAAATCATCACCTCACCAAAGTAAAAGGCAATGGAGTCAATGAAGCTGAACTATTTTGAGTTCAGGAGAACTGCATCTCCCTCTCCTCAGGGTTGCGGTTATTTTTATATTCTGCACAGCATCAGCAACCTTGTTTGGTACCATGCCAATTTGTAGAGTGACACAGTAAGAGGCAGTGAGAAATGATGGGAATGAACAATAGAGGTAGTGAATGAAAGCAGGGGTTTCCGTAGATAGATTATAGGGGTTGGGGCTAAGCTGCCAGAAAAAAAAAGTTACTCTCAAGATATTCTTGCGGCAAATGTTTCTTTTGAGACATCTTCACATAGCGGTTGGGTTGTCACGCTAGGTCAGAAAAGAGTTAAAGAGAAACTTGCCCTATAACTTTACTCATCATTTGAAGTAGCCTGTTAAACTAGAGTTGGGGGCTTATGGTGCCATTCAAGCTGCCAACAGAAGACTTCAACAACTGGTTTTAGCAAATCAAAAATGTCACTAAGCCTTCAATTCTAGATAAAATAACACACGAGTGGGACTGGGTGGTTCGCGTTGTACACTTTCGCATTAACCTTTCCTTTGATATAGAATATCGTAAAAACACAGGCAGTAACAGGTAGCTTTACTGTGCCAAAGAGAAAAAAGAACCACGAAAACACGAGCATTAATTGGTTTCTTGAAATGGGAAAGGCAAGCTGGCAGAGAGGAGCAATAAAATAAAAAGACTCTAAAGAAATTACCTTTTCCATTAGAAACCACCCCACAGTTAAGAATGATAATTGTAGAGTGGGTCTTGTGGTGAGAACATGTCCCTACAGGAATTCCTTCAAGTCCCACCCACCCCCCACTCCTTTTTAGAGAGATGTCATCTATAACAGAAATGCATTTTTTAAAAAATCCCTGTGGTTGTGGTATACCAAACCAATTAGGATATATATATATAGAGAAAAAATAAGCAGCATCATATGAGATTAATTCTTTTATCCCTAATTTAAATATTTGTTCTCAGCACTGAAATTGATTTGTATATTGCTAATTTTATTTTGTTAATCAACTAAAAAAAGAGAGAAAGAACAGGATTATTTGCCACATTGGGGACATTGCCATCAGAAGTATCTAAAAGATGGTCCAAGGGCCGGGGTGGGGGGGACTATGGCCCTTTTATGACATGTGGACTTCCAGTTGAAGTCCACAAGTCATAAAGGGTCCATAGTTCCCCACCTCTGTCCTAGGGCATTCACTTTATAGGGGTCAGGTGACACATGAAAACCAATAGGATTTCACTTCTTTTTTAAAAAGCTGTTGGTGATTCTGGCCTGATTTCTCCACTTGAGCAACTTGTCACTTTGGCACATCTGGTTTGTCTCTCCTTTCATAAGTCCCTTTCTACCTACCAGCCCTGACAATGAGACAGATGTGCAAGACGGTCAATCATTCCTTGGGATTCTCATAGACTGGGTGCTCTCGGCCTCTACCTCAACACATCCTACCAAGGTACCTACTTGAGTTTCAGTTCTCGTGTCTGCTCATTCTGTGCCTCCTCTAGGTCTTGCCGCACTCGGATGTATTCATCGTGTTGGTCCTGGATCTCTGCCTTCACAGCTTGAAGCTTGGCATAAAGCTGCCAGAAGAAAAAAAATGCTGTGTATTTAGCAGAATAGCTTTGATACCGCATCTCACCTTTCCAGCTGGCATGAACTACAGCTCATGGACCATATTTCTTAGCCTGAAAAATATGCTCTGCTTTGAAGTCTGCCAGGCAGCCAAGTCTTAATATCACTAAAATGTAAGTGCAGCCAAATTTTAAAGTCTTCTCTCTCTTTTTTGCTTTGAGGGATTTAAGGAGTGAAATGATTTGGGGGTTCTAAAGATAAATAGGTGAGATATTTTGGGCGATGCTTTAATAAGATTTCAAACATTTTGGCCTCAATCATTCCAGAAAAAATATGGAAGATGTAAATAATTTGTTACAAATAACTATATGCAAACACCACCCACTTGTTAGAATGGGAAGCTATAGAAATCAAATAAATAAACAAATAAGAAAGAAAGAAAGAAAGAAAGAAAGAAAGAAAGAAAGAAAGAAAGAAAGAAAGAAAGAAAGAAAGAAAGAAAGAAAGAAAGATTATATGCTTGTAGAAATCAAATAAATAAATAAATAAATAAATAAATAAATAAATAAATAAATAAATAAATAAATAAATAAATAAATAAATAAATAAATAAATAAATAAATAAATAAATAAATAAATATTATGTGCTTTCCATGGCCTAAAAATTATCTGCCCCTTAAATGGGCAATTCAAGAGTCAAACTACAAATCATATTGTTTAGCTCCAATAATATGATAACCTTATCTGCACACATTTTCTAGGTTCACACAGACATTGGGTTCTCCCTCACAGCCAAGCTAAAAGCTTTGTACCTGCCCTTGAGCTGACAGAAAACAATATTGGCATAACATTTTCCAGCCTCCCCCTGGGGATCCCTATTCTGCAATTGGCACAAAGCTGGCAAATGTTCCTCTCCTTATTTAAGTGGTGCAGGAGGACATATTGAAAGGCAGGAGTTGGTGGGGTCCTCTTGCTTTGTTTTCCTCTCTCCCACCAAACAGCACTAATTGGTGACAAAACCAATTGCTATTCTGAATAGCACTCAGCTTGTGTCCAAAAGAAGCCCGATAATCAATTGACACCAGCTGATAGTCAGACTTTCTTCCAGCATAGTCATTTCGCTTTTTGATTATACACTGACTCAGTGCCTGCTATCAACATTTGTAGAGACACACCGTTCAATTGACTTAGCGCATCACATGTTGTTTGTCTCAAAATGTCTTACTGAGAATAGGCTCTGCCTGGAAAAGAGCCCAAGCTCTAGCTTGCTTCTACTGTATGTGGTGAGAATGTCCAAAGTGCCTTCAAGTAGACTCATATTATCTTCTTACTGGTTTAATAACAAAGAGCTTTTAGAGAGGGGTTCTTCTTAAAAGAACATGCTTTATTTATATAAATATATTTTATTAATTATTCATGTTAAAGGATCAGATATATTTAGCCAGAGCATCTTGTTTAGCACAGTTTCACATTCGCAGTATGAGAGGTTGGAGAGCTGCTGCAAGCACACAAAATGATAGATTAGACCAAGGGTGTCAAACTCAAGGACCACGGGTTGGATCCTGCCCATGGGATGCTTAAATCTGGCCCGCGGGGCCGCCCTGGGAACAACAAAGGACCAGCCCGCAGTGCTTCTGCCAGCAAAAACAGAGCTCCGTTTTTACTGGCAGAGCACTCCGGCCACCACAGCTGCCCCCGACACGAGTGACATCAAGCTGGTCACGCCCCCCTGGCCACGCCCCCGGCCCCAAGGTCAAACACAACCCTGATGTGGCCCTCAATGAAATTGAGTTTGACACCCCTGGATTAGACTAAAATCATTTTGGATATTTTATAGTTTAACATGTTGCAGAAACCCAGTCATTTACTTTGCATGTTGTGTGAATCATGGTACCACATTAAAGCATGTTATGAAAACACAACAACTGTGTTTTGTTATTTTGGATTTTGGATTAAGCATATTGTAGGAACCCAGCAACAAGAGGCCAAGGTAGTTACCACAGACCATACTCACTGGGATGACTGGATACTAAAATTCAACAATACACCCATATAGTAGGGATTACTTTAAACAAATGATCTGGCCGAGGATAAAAAATGTTCTTTTTTCTTAAGGTTATACATAGGAAGCCTCCCTCTTGCTTGACTAATTTATTAATTAAATCTTAGTGCTTGTTCTGTTGGAGACAGCTAAAATTGGACAAAGTCTAGTGGAGAATCTGGGGGAATAAAGGAGAATTCTCAGTGAAATTTGTACCACCGCACAGACCTACACGATGGCCAAAATGTAGCTGTTTCTTCTTTGAAGGAGCCCAATGGTTAAAGAAATGTAGTTCCAAATTCAGTATCTTAATGATTATTGTTAAGAAATACCACTCCTCATCTGAAAAAAGGAGTAATAAACCCATTGTGTAGGAAAACACAGCAAAGGTTGCATACAGAGTGTAAATGAAATATTAAGTTTTGCACTTACCTATTATCTATGTATCTATTTATGGAAGTAGTCATTGAAATTTTGTCCTACTGGGATTACAGCAAGAAAAAAATCCGCTGTGACTACACATGCAGAAACTGTTCCAGTTCTAACAGCTTCCATTATATACTGTAGGATAATCTGTATTTTGGGATAGGAGATGAGACATCCAAAACTCATCTAATTTATTAGCAGGAGTGTATGTTTTATTTTCTCCCATCCATGTGAACAGTTGCTATTTGTGGAAAAATGCAGAGTATTCATCTCAGTGACAATGCTACTATGTGATGCCTACTCAATCACCCCATCCCCTGACACCAATAACAGTCTTCCTAAGGGGAGGGTGCAGTGGTCTCTGAATATAGAGTACACTGACCCATAACAATCTCTCTAAGAGTCAGTCTGCATACTCTTTTCTATATACTGTACATCAGGGGTAGGTTGCTCGCTTACCGATGCCAGTGCACTGCACACGCATCTCCACGTTTTGGGTGCTCGCACGCTCGCTACGCACACGCACCCCCTCATGCGATTTTGCTTCTGCACATGCACAGAAGCAAAATCTTGCTGAAAACTTGCGCGCGTCTCCACATGAGATTTTGGCGCGATTTTGCTTCCGCGCATGCGCAGAAGCAAAATTGCCCAAAAATTCTCAGAAAAAGATGGCGGCGCGTGCGACGGATGGGCAAAGAGAGCTCCGGAGCGGTCACACGTAAATTGCACAATCGACCGCTCCCTACCGGAGCTATGCACCGGACAGCTCCTGCAGGAACCCACCACTGCTGTACATCTTAGGTGTCATAAAGACAACATTTAGCTGGTAAATGATAAAAAAGGAGAGAATTCTCTTCAGCCTTAATTGCAACATGAAGCTGAACCCTTGTTCTTCTCAAGGTTCCTGACTAACTTCTGCCAACTGAACATGATCCTGCTGTAATCTATTGTAGGAGACACCTTGTTCCTGATTTGGCTCCTGGGAAAGAATAATATTTTATTTATTGTTCAAATTGTTCAAATTTATATGCCGCCCAACTCCCAAAGGGACTCTGGGCAGCTAAAACATGTATCTTAAAACATGTATTAGCCTGTTTTTAAAGAGAGCTATCAATCTATTCTAATGGACATTCTATAAGATTTCCCTGACACGACTGAATCTTCTTGTGTCCTAGATTTCTGCAGGATTCTTACCTTTTTGAGCTTCTTGGTTTTGATTTCTACTTCCTGCTGTAAAGAAGTGAATGTCTCCCGGAGCTCCATGGTTTCCTCATCCCGCAAAAGCACTTCCTGTTGCATTTCCCGCTCATGCCGCTTCTGTGTTATAGAATCAGGCCAAACATCCCTCAGTGTTAGAATACAGTCTTGCTACCCCCCCCACCAGAGTATTATCAGACACAGCAACCCCTGGCTCCATAGACAAGCATTCCAGTTCAGCCTCCATGATCTGCTTGGAAGGTTGCTTGTATTTTGAAAGGGGCCAAGGGTCATATATCCATTTCATATTGGTTTGAGAAAGAGTGGGACACCCGGAAGGAAAGTTGAGGGGTCTGCGGCTCATCCAAATCTCAGCTGGTCCTTACCTGCTCTGCAATTTCCTGCCTCTTCAGCTCAAGCATCTTTTGCTGCTCATTTGTGTGGTCCATGATGTTCCTTCCGCCAATCAGCAATTTGCTTTCCATTGCCTGAAGACAAGAAGGGAAAATTATCTTTAGATTATGGCAAAGGATTCCATGCTTCAACCAGTACAGTGCTTGTTGAGATGAGAATAATATCTCATAGAGGCGATTTAGATCTTTTCTTGGAATTCAGACAGTTAGAAATAAAGCCGAGATTAAAAGACTAATAGAAAATATTTATTTCAGTACAAAAACAATAAATCCTGAATAGTTACATCTTTGCTAAGAAAACACGACTGTTCAGGTCAACAGCTAAGGCAGAAGATGAATAATGGTGGTTTAGGAATGCACACATGCACACTCATCATATCACGTGTTCTGCTTATATTGGAATGTACCATAATATTAGATACGGGTGCATCACCCTGCATAGACATACAACTGACAATATTAACTACGTGACATGCTTACATGTACAGTTGAGCAGTCCAAACTTGTCTGAACAATTGTTCTATTTGAGAATCTTTATTTCCCCCTCTCAAGTGATTTAATTCATTTGAAAGGATTAAATATGTAATCAATGCTATAACCAATATTTAATAGACACGCTATTAAAGGTCAAAATGTTACCGCAAATATTGGCAATTTAATTCTTGGATCACAAAGGCTTAGATCCGTGGTGGCGAACCTATGGCACGCGTGCCACAGGTGGCACGCGGAGCCATAGCGGCCGGCACGCGAGGGTTGCCCACCGGCAAACCGGAAGTGCGGAAAAACGCACTTCCAGTTTGCCAGTGAGCTGTTTTTTGCACTCCGGAGGGTTCAGGGAAGCTCCCTGAAGCTCCGGAATGCAAAAAACTACAAAACAGACAAACCGGAAGTGCATTTTTCCGCACTTCCGGTTTGTCCGTTTTGTAGTTTTTTGTATTCCGGGGCTTCAGGGAGCTTCCCTGAACCCTCCGGAGTGCAAAAAACACCTCACCAGCAAACCGGAAGTGCGTTTTTCCGCACTTCTGGTTTGCCCGTTTTGTCGTCCCAGGCTCCAGTAAGGCCTTTGTGCGGGGGTGTGGGGGGGTGCGCATGCGCAGGGGGCAGCATGGGGGGGTGTTGTGCGCATGCGTGGGGGGGAGGGAATGGGTGTGGGCATGCGAGCGAGCGCGAGCGCCCCCCCCTTTGTTTGGCACGCGAACCTAAAAAGGTTCGCCACCACTGGCTTAGATTATATTCTATCCTCCTTCAACCTCCTGGTTAGCACAGTAATAGTGCATTGGTATGTCCTGTTTCAATCCTTCCTGCCAAATCTTGAGGTAGTAATAGGAGAAATGAAGCTGTATGCAGAACGTGGAACAAATCAATTACTGTACTTAAATAATTCAGAAACCCATATTTTTCTGGTGGCACACAAATAGCCAATTAACAAAGGCCCGGTTCTCATGATTTGCTTAACCGAATCATTTAATAATCTAACAGCTGCATTTGCACCACTAAGCTGACTTTATTTTTTTTTTTAAATTGTAGTTTAGCAGAACGTACATGAGCAGCATTGTTAGTTTGTGGTTCAGTGTATTAATAAAATGAGAACATTGGGTGAATTCATAAAGAGGTTGGGCATTTTTTTCCAAATCAGGCTTTAACTATGTGGTTCAATATTTGTGCAAACCCAGACGTTGGATTAATTCAGTAACCAGATGAAGCAGCTAACTTGTCATTTGGTAGCAGAGGTTTCAAGTACCTGAGCCAAAAAAGTGTATGAGAAAAAGCTTGGCTAAATGAATTTGGCAAACTGCAGGTCCAAATCCGCAACAGAAAAACAATTAAAAAGAGAAAGAGAAAACAATTAAAATGCCAACTGATAGGTTGCTTTTGACACCATCTATCTCTGGGCCTCAGGTGATGTTTTCTAGAGCTGTATGATCCCTCTCTTCAAAGGAAGCTTTGAAAGAGGGAAAATAGCATGGAGGGAGAGGATTAGCAATATGATCCCAATCCTGCCTGATTTTGAGGCAGTTATTAAAAAGTGAAATGATGGAAGTTAAATGCTACATATTTCCTCTTTCCCAATGTGACTATCACTGCGTAGGAATCTAAATGTCTGGGATAAGAAGACTGGAAATGGCCTTACCATGAGCAAAAGTGACATAGCTATCTTAGAGGCAAGAGATTTTGGATGACACCACAGATTGGAAGCCAGATGGATCTGGTCCTTATTGTTGTGATATAACACACTGACCAGCCTTAGTGAAATGGAATCCAGCTGTTTAAAAACATAGGTAATGGGGTTGGTCTGAAAATTCACTTTTTAGAACATTCTTCCGCCTTTTTGATGCCATCCTGATGATTCAATCTGGTTTAATTTTCCCCATTTTTAGACTATGTGGATACATTCAATTTCTCTCAAAACTGTCGATGTTGGATAAATAACCCTGAAATAGTCTCATAAAGCCAGTCATGGATCACTATAGTTAAACTGTTCGGATCTAGGATAAAGGCTTCTCAAATCCCAGTTAAAATACAAATTCAAAATTACTTATCTTCCTCTCTATAAGAAATGGAAGTGATCATATGTAAACATCTGTTGGGATGGGAAATTCAAAAATGCCTTGAACTTTGCCATCTGATAGAAAGGAAATGACAAATAAATAAATAAATAAATAAATAAATAAATAAATAAATAAATAAATAAATAAATAAATAAATAAATAAATAGGAGCCGAGGTGGCGCAGTGGTTAAAAGCAGCACTGCAACCTACTTCAGCTGACTGCTAGTTCAGCAGTTCAGCTGTTCAAATCTCACGGGCTCAAGGTTGACTCAGCCTTCCATCCTTCCGAGGTGGGTAAAATGAGGACCCAGATTGTTGGGGGCAATATGCTGAACTCTGTAAACCGCTTAGAGAGGGCTGTAAAGCACTATGAAGCGGTATATAAGTCTCAGTGCTATTGCTATTGCTAAATAAATAAATAGCAGTACTTAACCCTTGATATAATGACTCCTGACTAGAAGGCTTATAAAAAGAAATTTAGAAAAGGTAAACCTAGCTTATGTTTCCTATATAAAGAAGTAGCATTAATAACATCACACGCTATTTAAGGAGATTGTGAATTTGCATCTCTCTGAAATACTGGAGTTTCCTGTCAATTGGGATAGAATGGAGGGGATTTTTCTGAAGGTACTTTCAACTGGTATCCCTTAAGAATTTGTGGATTTCCTGTCTCCAAGAGTGAGAAAGTAAGAATTTCATGCTCTACTTTTTAAATATCAATTTCAATTAATCCTGTTCTCCTCACCTAATTTTAGAGCTTTGAAAAAGAGCTAAGATGGAGAATTCTCCCACTTATCCTGTGGGAATGCTCAAACTGCCTGTGATAGCCCGATACTTAAGGTATCCTAAGCAAGCTCTCCGCTCCTCCTCTTTGTTCCCAGGCTGTGGTGCTGACACTTCCCAGATGGTGCTGGGTTATAGCCAGGACTATTTCCTTCCACACAGCTGCTGGCCAACACATGGCAGCTGCACTCACTACTTGCAAGCCCTCCTTCCTGTGTGCCTCGCACTGAGCAGTTCCTTCCCACAAAAACACTGGAATCTTTTACTTGAAAGGAAGGGAAGCAACAATTTGGTTGGGGATTTGAGTTTTGCAGACTGAAAAGTTTATATCTTCCTGGCTCTTCTATCATGAAAACTGGCCCTATTTTGCAACAAAGAATTGCAGTTACCAAAGCTTTTGCTATTCTACAAATCATGTAGGATATATACAGGAAGTCTTCACTTAACAGTGGTAATTGGGACCAGTATTTCCACGGCTAAGTTATGGGACTGCAACATTTAGCAATGGAAATTTCAGTACGTCTCCTTATCATCGTTAAGTGAATCTCCGTGGGTTGTTAAGTGAGGATATCATGGGTCATCATTTGCGACCACCTGCCAGCTTCCCCATTGATTTTGCTTGTAGAAAGCCAGCAAAGAAGATTGCAAATGGTGATCACATGACTATTGGATTCTGTGAGATTATAATTGCATGCTGGCTGATGAACACTCGAATTATGTTTACATGACTGTGGGGACACTGTGGGGACAACTTTAAGGGATGGTTTGTGAGTGTCCTTCAGTGCTGTTGTAACTTTGAATGGTCACTGAACAAATGGTTGTTTAACTCAGGACGCACCCATAAACTTTATACAAGGCTCTAGTTTGGCCAACACTGGATTTTAGGCTGAAGTGATGAGGAGAGCTTGTCAATTTTTGATAATTTTGCAGGCAGTGCTATATAGCATTAAGGCAGATGAGAGATAAATGGAGAACCATCTGATGGAAACTATAAAGGCAACAGGACTTGCTTGTTTTCATATTTTCCCCATTTACAAGGAGAGAAGCATTACTGATTCATAAATTAAACTTCAGGTTCCTAGTCAGGCATATTCATAGAGAAGGATTCCCCAGACAGAAATAGAACAATGTGGGACACATGATTCTCGTGTTTGCATTGTAGGCAGAATAGGATTCATCAGAGTCTCTGATTCAGTTCTTGCTAAACCCAACTGCGAAGGTAGACAAATACTTTCTCGACTTACGACCACAATTGAGCCCGACATTTTTGTTGCTGAGCAAGACAGTTCAGAGGTGAAATGCTACCGGTTCAGCCTGGTACAAGTGTAGTGGCGGCTGCCGGTGGTTCAGAGAATCGGTAGCGGTGACAGTGTGAGGCTCCGCCCACCCACCCGGACGTCACCATTTTCTTTTTTTAAAATCTCTGTGCATGCGCAAAGAGGGTGAAATAGCACATGCGCGACGGTGGTGCACACATACACATAGTGCGCGCTTCCAAACCAGTAGGGAAGGTAAGTAGAGAGGTACAAAAATGAGAATTTTGCCTCATTTTACAACACTTTTGCCACAGTTGTTAAAGTGAATCACTGTGGTGGTTAAGTTAGTAACACAGTTGTTAAGTGAATGTGGTTTCCGCACTGACTTTGCTTGTCAGAAGGCCGCAAAAGGTGATCCCAAGATCCCAGGACACTGCAACCATCATAAATACATGCCAATTGCCAAGGGTCTGAATTCTGATCATGTGACCGTGGGGATGCTGCAATGGTTGTGTGCAAAATGGCCATTTCACTGTGTTTCAGTGCCTTTGTAACTTTGTTCACCAAACAAATGAGTCGGTGACTGTAGTAGTCTCTTGGAACACTGTACAGCAGTATTCAACCTATGACCATAACTGGGACCAGAATTTTGATCGTTAAGTGATGTGGTTGTTGTCATGTGACAAGATCTGGTTTTAAGTAAATCATGTGGTTGTTAAGTGAATCCCATGTTCATTAAGTGAATCCAGCTTCCCCAATTGACTTTGCTTGTCAGACGTAGGCTGGGAAAGTTACAAATTGTAATCATATGATTGCATGATGCTGCAGCTGTCATAAATGCAAGATAGTTGCCAAGTGCCCAAATTATAATCATATGACCAGGATGTGAATGTGTACATGTACAATAGTCGTAACTTCAAGGATGGGGTATATAACTCACTTTTTTCTAGGCGTAGACAACTTTGAACTATGATAAGAAAAGTTGCATGATTTCAGACCAGTTAAACTCAAGCAGTGTACATAGGGCAGTGATGGCGAACCAAGGGAGGTGCATGTGCTAGCGTGCGCGCACGAGCCCACACCCATTCCCTCCCTCCCATGCATGCGCACCCCCACGCTGCCCCTGCGCATGTGCACAACCACCGCCACCGCCCATGCGCACAGGCCTCACTAAAGCCTGGGACGGTGAAAAAACGGCCAAACAGGCAAACCGGAAGTTCGGAAAAACAGACTTCCGGTTTGCCCATTGGGCCATTTTTCACACTCGAGGGCTTCAGGAAGCTTCCCTGAAGCCTCCAGAGGGCAAAACGGCCTTTCCCAAGGCCAAAAATAAGCTGGCCAGCGCGCATGTGCGCGCTGGAGTTGACATAGGGCAATGTCTAGCGTGTCCTCCAATGTGGCTCCATGTGCCACCTGTGGCACGTGTGCCATAGGTTCGCCATCACTGACATAGGGTGTCATGGAATACAGGCCCAAGACCTATCTGGTTCATGGGCAAATCCCACTAGGAAATTCTTCAGACATGCCCTTTAATTTCACTGGGGCTTGTACACAAGAAGCAAATTAGATTGCCTGCCTCCTCTCAAACTATCAGTTAGATTTTCCTTTTAAAGTACCAAACATTTTGATTATCCAAAGCAATTTGGTTTTCTGAAATCCCAGGATTTCATAAGAGGACAACCTGTAGCCTGGTCTAGAAAATATTCAGAACCTAGACTCAAATCTTGCTATGTACTGCAGGGAGCTGAATTCAAGCTAAGAGATTTGAAGGAGGAAAGGCAGGAAGCAGGGCCAGGGATGATGGCCTGTCCTTCCTCAGAAGCTGTCATCAGTGCTTAATGGGGAAGCCGAGTAAAAAGGAGAGGTATTGTTGCACTCTGTATGCTTAAGAGTCAGAGAATCATAGAGGTGCAAGGTATCTTAAAAGATCACAAAGTCCAATCCCTTACTCAGTGCAAGTTCCACTATAGCATTTGCAGACAATTATCCAACCTTTTTGAAGACCTCTATGGCAGGAGAGCTCTCCATGTAGCAATCTTGCAACGGCTGAGGGGCTTACTCTAGCACAGGGGTGTCAAACTCAAAGCCAGTGGGCCAGATCCGGCCACAGGCTGTTTAGATCTGGCCCGCAGGGCTGCCTTGGAAACAGCAAAGGACCGGCCTGTGGTGCCTCTGCCAGCATAATGGAGCTTGGGAGGGCCGCGCGTGGCCCTCCCAGGCTCTGTTTTCGGCTGTGACGGCCTCCTGCAGCCCTCTGCCAGCAAAAACGGAGCTTGGGAGACCCACCCACTTTGCCCTCCTGCACACACCATGAGCAACCTGACCAAGGAGAGCGAGAATAGCAGCAGCAGCAGCAGCCTCGAGGAGGAGGAAGCGCAGCTGGGCACCCCCTCGGGGAAGCAGGGCTGTGATAGGCTGTGGGGTCCCGGTCCCCTGGGAACTTGAGGGCTGGGCTGGGCACTTGCCCGCTGCTGCCTAGGGTCTGGACAGCCTACGCTGCCATCCAGGGGTCCTCCACGTGGCCTGAGAGGGACGGCGAGGCTCCTCTGGAAGACAAGGGTTTGGCCCTCTCCCTGGTCTCACTATCTTCCTCTGGAGACAATGGATTCTGCCAGCCCCGCCTGGGCCACCATAGGTTCGCCTGACACAAGTGACATTGAACTGGCCACGCCTACCCTGGCCATGCCGATCTGGCCCCCCAGGTCAAACACAACCCTGATGTGGCCCTCAATGAAATCGAGTTTGACACCCCTGCTCTAGCCTGAACCTCTTGTCATTTTTACCCATTAATACTGGTCTTGTGCTCTGAAATTGTGGGAAATAAGTCCACTCTCTCATTTGTGTGCAACAACCCTTCTGCTGTGATATCTTATTTATCACTTATTTGGGTTAAACATGCCCAGATCATTTAACCATCCCTCTTAAGGCTTTGTTTCCACGCTCCTTCATACCCTTCCTCTGAACATGCTCTAATTTTTGAACTATGGTGACTAAAACTGTACTCCAAATGAATCTGTGCAGGGGATAATGAAATAGAGCAGTGTTTCCCAACCTTGGCAACTTGAAGATGTCTGGACTTCAACTCCCAGAATTCCCCAGCCAGCGAATGCTGGCTGGGGAATTCTGGGAGTTGAAGTCCAGACATCTTCAAGTTGCCAAGGTTGGGAAACATTGAAATAGAGCAATCAATTGCTCTGATGAAGTCTCCACTCTCTGTGCTCCCACTAATGCATCCTAAGTTAGCAGATCAGACAGTTGGCTGATATTTAACTTATGATTGACAAGGACTCCCTGATCCTTTCCATATGTAACTAGTGTCAAGCCAAATATCCTCCAGCCTATATTTGTTCTTTACATTTTTCTATCCTGATGCAGAATGTTATGTTTCTCCATCTTAAATTCCATCCTATTCATTTCAGTCTACTACCTGTCTAGAAGCTTGCCTGTATTTGTCGTCTCTTTGATTTTATTGTATGCCATTCAGCGTTCTTTTGGAATGATGTAGAAATAAAAAAATAATGATGAATATTATAATCTTATTTCAAGTTCCTCACTGAATTTACACACACATTTCTAGCAAGGTAATTGAAACAAACTTCCCCATGGAAAAACAACTAAGGAAGCCATTATCCATCTACAGGGCATATGATTTATTGATTAGGATAATAAGTTTATACATCAATTTATAAGAGAAACTCATCTTTCCAAGAGGTACTTTGTAACACTATTATTCAAGAGTCACTGAGGATCAACTATTTACTACTGATATGACACTCAGAGGGGCCAAATATGTCTATTGATCCCTTACTTGCCAATCAGGTAGACAGGAATTCTAGGGTGCCATGAGAGAAGTCTGTGGACATGTTTGGCACTAACTAGTGATGGGTTCTAAATTAGATCGCCACCGGTTTGCGCACGTGCTCGTGTGGGTGGGCAGAGTGGGCGGAGCCTCCTGCTGCTGCCGCTACCAGTTCTAAGAACCGGTCCGAACCGGGAGCAACCCACCGCTGGCACTAACCAGACTCTTTGCACCTGATTTTTTAACATTAAAAATGGATGCCAGAAGTTTTATTAGAAAATAAAAGTGGTACGCTCCTTCTATCCAGTGCTTTGTCTAGATATGTGTCCTTTTTGAGTACACAAGCAATGGCGACAAGGTGGCTTCTCCAACTTGAAGCCATTCATCCTATATGGATGTCCTTGGAGTAACCTGGTAGTCCCAAAGCATCATAACTAAGGGGGGCTGAGATCAGGAATTGATGTTTTTATGTGTAACAGCCTCTCTTCTGTGGAAAGAGCTGCAACAATTACGAGTGCAAGCTGGTTGCCAAGTGCCCACATTGCAATGATGTGACTGTGCAGGCATCATGATGGTGAGAACTTTGAGGACCAGTTGTAGGTACTACTCATTCAGTGCCATTGCAATTTCAAATGGTTGCTGAATGAGTGGTTGTTAACCAAGGATTACCTATGCATATATTTCTATTATCATTTTTTTTAGCATTCTCTTACATGCATTTTTCTCATTCACTGCCTCTTTCACTTCATCACTCCATTCAGCATTCTTTTTCATACTTTCCTTCAGCATTAACTCACACATTCTATAACATCAAAATTTTCATTCCTCTCTAAGTAGCTTCTACATCACATTTTCTTATGTCCATTTTCTATTTGTTCTGTCGCAAGATTAGTCTACCTTCTTTTTTTTCATGCAGTACTTGTGTTTTCTGCACTTGCAATTGTTCTATTGAACTATACTTTTTATTTCTTTCCATCAAAGTCCATTATATTTTGAGCCACGGTGGCACAGTGGTTAGAGTACAGTACTGCAGGCTACTTCTGCTGACTGCCAGCTGCCTGCAATTTGGCAGTTCAAATGTCACCAGGCTCATGGTTGACTCAGCCTTCCATCCTTCCGAGGCGAATAAAACGAGGACCCAGATTGTTTGGGGCAATATGCTGACTGTATAAACTGCTTAGAGAGGGCTGTAAAGCACTGTGAAGCGGTGTATAAGTCTAAGTGCTATTGCTATTGCTGTTTTAGCTAGAATGCATCTCAAAAATGGATGAGAGATTAAAGAGCAGGTGCCGGACTTATAAATGGATTTCCTGTCTCTAGCTTCCATGTCTCCCTGGTTGTGATGTCTATCACAAGCTATGAATGGGGCCAGCTCTAGGCAGGGGCTGAATAGACAACGGCCTAGGAACACCTTAACCTGGGGGGGGGGGCACTAAAATTGAATGGCTTCCAAAAAAACCCAATAAAAAAGTGAAAATTTATTTATAAGAAAAGCAATAATGATGCACTCTGTAAGCCAGCATGCCTGATTGAGGGTTAAATATAATTAAGAAACAAATGGGTGCACTCTTTCAAATGCCTATAATGATTCTCATCTGCCAGAGTCCATTTCTCTTGAACTAAGTACAGCAGAATAACAAAAATATGTTTGGTTTATATCGTGTGTGACTAAGGGATTAAAAAAATAAGAGGGGAAGGTTGCAAACATTTGTTAAGTAGCTACACCCAATCCAGTATCCCTCTCTTGTCTCTTTTATATAATACAGAGTTCAGTAATGAACAACAATAACAGCAAAAAAGCTTTCCAACTTGGGCTTCTTAGAGCTGAACAACTCAAAAGATTCCAGAATGGCGATGATGTGTGAACAAAAGTGATTGTGTTCATTGGAGATGTGAATATATTGCCTCCCCACCTAAATACACAAATTATTAATGTCATCATGTGTTAGTTCAGCAGCAGTCATTCAGATGTCAGCAACCCAGAGAGCTTCCTCTCTGCAGCAGAAAGATAGCTTTCATTGTTAGGTGGCAATTTAGCATTCAACTCACTGGATAGATACAATTTCTATCCTGTTGGATAGTTTTAACGTCTATCTCTTATGATACCCACAACTGGCAATTTACTATGCCTCTTCATGCATCATGTCCAAAACTAATATGATGGGGAAGTGAGGATTGTAGGATTGTCAAGCAAGAGTGTATGACCATGAAAACTCACTAATCCTGTTTGTTCAAGTCATGAACTCCCAATTCAAAGAGAAGACCATTTGTTGAAAGTTCAGCTCATCAAAGTAAGTGACAACTCACTTCCTTATGGTATGAGTTCAGAGGCCCTAAGAGCTGCTAACTCCTTAAAATATAAACCTTTTGTATACCTCTTGACCTTTTGTATAGCTCTAGCCCAGGGGAGGCATTGCCCCACATATTAATTATACTACACAAAGCTCTTGGGAGATCCCATCAGTTGCAGCTACTAGATTAAAGGATGAAAGTGGAAATTGATATGCTCACCTCACCATAAGCACATCTCAACCAATTCTACCCATACTCTTATGGACATCACTTTAATCAAAATGCCCTACATATGCAATATAAATTCAAAGAGTATTCAACTGTCTATTTACCATAAGATAGGAATATAACATACTATTTATCCATAAAGATTTAACTATACCTATGCATATAGGTCTGTAATACCCTTCACTTTCTTATTAAGATATAAGAATAGAAGAAGAACTTGCTAGATCAGCCCACAGATGACTTAGTCCACAAGTGACTTAGACTAGGTACAAAAACTGCCAAAACTAAAAAGTCATTATAATACCAAGAAGCAAGAATTATTTACATGATATGAATATTATAAAACTGAAAACAAGCAGAAAAGAGAAGCCAAAGTCAAGAAGGACAAAGATCTCAGGAAGAAGTTAATAATTTCAGAGAGTTCTTAGAAGAGACAAGAAGCAGGTTTATGGTGACATTTCTAAAGACACGGAAGACTTCACAAAGCGTGCAAACTATTGTGCAACATTCTTAATGTCACGTCACAAAATATTGCTCAGGATCCCCCATTGGAGATTAGAGCCCTACACAGAAGAGAAGATACCAGATGTTCAAGTTAGTTTTAGAAAATGCCGAGGAACAACAGAAATTATTATAGATGCATGTTGAATAATTGAGAAAGCCAAATACCCAAAAGAAAACAATGTGCATAATACTGATCATAGAAAGGCTTTGATTGTGGCAATCATGTCAAGCAGCAGAAAGTCCTTAGGAAAATGCATGTCCTAAAATATCTCATTGTCCTCATGAGTGTTGGGGTGAGAATGAATCTCATAGAGGCGATTTGGATCTTTGCTTGGAATTCAGACAGTTAGAAATAAAGCCGAGATTAAAAGTCTAATAGAAATATTTATTTCGGTATAAAAACAATAAATCTTGAATAATTACATCTTTGCTAAGAAAATGCGACCGTTCCAGTCAAGAGCCAAGTCAAAACTGATTAATGGTGGATTAGGAATGTGGACATGCGTACAAAATCATATCATGTGTTCTGCCTGTATTGGAATATACCATAATATTAGAATAGGGGAATATACCATAATATACCATAATATTAGAATAGAATCACCCTGCATAGACATACAACTGACAATATTCACACTGTGACAATGAGAAACTTATACACAGGACAGGAAGCCACACACTGATCAGACCATGTTGAAAAGATTGGCTTTAGATCAGTGAAGGATCTCTCACTAATTTATTCAACCTATTGTATACGCTGAAGATATATTGACAGAGGCAGGACTGGAAGAAGAGCGTGATTTTAAAATAGAAGGAAGAAACATCAATAACCTGTACTATGTTGATGGTACTACTATACTTCATAGCTGCAAAATGCAAATGATATGTAAGCACTAGTAATAAAAATTAACAAGCACAATAAAAAATTGGGATTAAGGTTAAGCATAAAAAAGATCAAATTAATTACCGGTAGATAGAGCAACTATCCTCATAATGAATAATAAAGATACTGAAATGATTGGTAGTTTCTACCTTTTAGGATCAGCTATCAACAATAAAGGAATTGTTGATTCCTTTCAATCAATCAATCCAACTAGGACATCATAGGATAGCAGTGAAGGCCTTGGAAAAGATATTCAGATGCCATGATTTATTTATATCTATGAAGACCAGAATTGTGCAGCAATGGTTCTCCTGTGACACTTCATGGAAGTGAAAGACTTTGAAGGAGTGGGATAAAAGAATATTGATGCTTTTGAATTTTGATGTTCGCGAAGACACCTGAAAATACCATGGGTAGCCAAGAAAACAAACAAATGGATCATAACTAAAATCAATGCAGAGTTCTTATTTGACACACAAATGACCAAGCTCAAATCATATTTTGGACACATTCTGTGAAGACTTAGTTCCCTTGAGAAGGTTCTTTTGCTGGGAGACAGAGAGAGAGAGAGAGAGCGAGAGAGAGAGAGAGAGAGAGAGAGAGAGAGAGAGAGAGAGAGAGAGAGAGAGAGAAGGCCAGCAGCAAATAGGTAGTTACAGCAGCAACTGAATATCTTTGGAAGACCTGAAGAACCAGGGTGGGGACAGAGCTGGAGAATGTCATCACTAAGAGCTGATACTAATCTGATGGCTCGTAATCAATCAATTTAAAAAAACACAAAGAAAAAAAACTCTCTCTTGTTCATTTATAGGAGAAACAGCACAGGTTAAATCCTGAATGTTTTTAAAGTGAAAAAAATAGATGTATTTATGAATAAGCTGGATAATGTGTGCAACTACAATTAAGAAGATGGCTAAGCGGAATTTTAAGATTTATTCTGAAATGTTTAGAATTTTAATTATTAAATCTTTATCTAAATTACATTTCATTTGATTAATAATGCTTTTCATCCCTCTCTGGAGAATATCTCACCTGGGAGGGATGTTCAGGGGCTTTCTGTAAAGACACAGACATTCCAGAGGCATAGATAGCTCTCACAACACAAGGGACCCACCCACCCTTTGTTGGTTTCACAAATCCTTGGATGACTTGCACCATCCCTTGACTTTGCATGATGAAATGTGGCATGTCCCTGCTGCTCCTGACTGAATGATAAAAATGCAAGGAAGCGATGAACTATCCTGGACCCAGACAGATGATTTCATCAACTCTCAGCCTTCTCATCACTGAAGAACATTATTAAACAAGCTTATCAAATAAGCTTGTCATAATTTGGATGATGGCCATCCAAGTGATGTAAACAATAAGTGAAATAAAACAGAAAGAGGCACACATCTATGGATAAGCTCATAAATAAGCTCATTTGAAAATATGTAGCCTATAATTGAAGGCACAAAATTCATCTGTCACACACTGCAGATCCTAAGACTGCTCAGAATTCACATCAACACTATTGCTTGCCACCTAGATTTTGTCTCAGTCTATTAGGCTAGTATTTCTCCGTGTAACATTAACATTACAAGAAATTCTTCCTGGTTCCAGTTCCAAGTTCACACAATCACTGGCTTCACTTTTCTTACAAGAAAATTACAAATGGGTGACATTCACTGCAACCAAGTGTATGTCACGAATTTTTTGGGGGGGGGAAATTGGTTTGTTGACTATGCCACAGCTGGTAGGCTTCACAAGTTTATGCTACAAGCTATATTTTAAAAACCACAAAAGCTGGATTTACATGTCATGCTGAGCAACGAGCATGACAATGCTGAGAAGTTAAGAAAAGTCTCCTACCACCTATGAAAAGGATATTTCTTTGTCCATAATTTCTAATACAATCCAGTCATTCTCTTCCACTGTGAATTATACATTGCATTGCAACTGATCTTCTTCACTTAGTTGGAAACAAGGGCAGGTGATCAGTTATATAGTATGTTTTTTTTCTTATGTGTCCATCCCATTATATTAAACCCACACACCATAAAATAAGTCAGGTACGACAAAAAATAAATTTGATTAAATGTAAATTGCAATGAATATGGTTATCCCTATGCAATATATGTATTTGATCATTTCCTCCTCTGGTACATGAAAAAAATGTACATTAATAACAACTACTGAAAGTACTGGAGGATGTAGGTGGCGCAGTGGTTAAAAGCAGCACTGCAACCTACTTCAGCTGACTGCTAGTTCAGCAGTTCAGCTGTTCAAATCTCACCGGCTCATGGTTGACTCAGCCTTCCATCCTTCTGAGGTCGGTAAAATGAGGACCCAGATTGTTGGGGGCAATATGCTGAACTCTGTAAACCGCTTAGAGAGGGCTGTAAAGCACTATGAAGCGGTATATAAGTCTAAGTGCTATTGCTATGTATGGTAGGTAAGGGTAAGACAAAAAAGCCAAGATAGTGGTCATGGATGCAAGATTAAAGCCCTGCCTCTTTTATGTACATTGCATGTGTAATGCGTGTTAAAAAGGGCACAGCTTCAATCACAGTCACAGACATTGTCTAGACCAATGATGGCGAACCTTTTTTTCCTCGGGTGCTGAAATAGCGCGCGTGCGCGCTATTGCACGCGTGTGTGCGCCCACACCCATAATTCAAAGCCCCTCACTTGCCCCACCCTCCTGCACATGCGTGCACGACCCCCCCACTCCCCCATTTCCCGACTTCCAGTGGGCCCGGTGGGCCCATTTTTCGCCCTCCCCAGGCTCCAGAGGCTTTCTTGGAGCTTGGGGAGGGCAAAAACGCTCCCCCTGCCACCCTGGAGGCCCTCCGGAGGCTGAAATCGCCCTCCCAGAGCCTCCGTGTGAGCCAAAAATCAGCTGGCGGGCACGCACATGCGCATTGGAGCTGAGCTAGGGCAGCGGCTCGCGTGCCGGCAGATATGGCTCCGCGTGCCACCTGTGGCACCCGTGCCATAGGTTCGCCATCACTGCTATAGACTTTCTTTGGCCTCCTCTATGGATGCTCCTGAATGCAACAATGCTTTCATTAGGCAGCTCTGCACCTTGGCTACAATTCATAGTTTTTAGAAAATCCTCCAGATGAGGCAGTGGCTAGCCCTATCTTTGCTCAGGAATTGAAATATTTACTATTGATCAGAAAACCCTGGGATCCTCTTTTCCATTTAGCAGGGCACGTCTCCCACCCTTCTACTTCTTGCCTCCATCACTCTGACAGAATGTCGAAGAAAATATAGAGAGAGTGTGTTAAATTTTAATAATAAAAATACAAATGAAGTGGTTATTTTCCAGAAAATATCACAAACTGCCAATAAAACCACACCCTGCATTAAAATCAAGTTCACGGGAGATATAAAAACTTCATCAAAGGGAAGCCATCTGTGTATTATTTAGTAACACCTGAAAAATGAGGGAAAAAAGCAATTTTCAAAGGGCAAAAGAAGGGGGAAAATACGGTGATAGAATCTGTCTAAATGACACAAATGGTGCCTATGGATCTCTGCTTACTCTATCACAAGAGTTCCCTGCAATGCCTGGCAAATCAGTTGCTTAGCAACAGCTCCTCCCATTATTTCCCCTAGGAGACTCTTGTACTCTCCAATCTAGCCCTATTAGTAGATGCTCGCTGCTACTCAGCCTCCTTCTTTGATGGTAATATTTGCAGTCATAGGTTGGGTTCAGGCAAAGTGTTAAGCTATAAGACCAGTGGTGGGTTCCTACCAGTGCGGTCCACTCTATAGCACCGGTAGCGGCCCGCCGGTGACATCACAGTACCGGTGCGGTCGGTTGCTGGTGCCTGGGCGCCACCATTTTTTTTAAAAAAAATTTTTTTTTAAAAAATTTCTTCTGTGCATGCCCAGAAGCCGAGCTTCCGGCACTGCGCATGCGCTGCCTTCCTACCCCACAGTGAGTCCAAGCAGGGGAGGATGGCTGAGGGAGCGCGTGAGACGCTGAAAGAATGGGCGGCAGGAGCTATCTCCATTCCCCTCCCTTCAGCAGTCTGAGAAGCCACGAATGCGCGGTGATGATCCTAGGCATTTTTGCATGTTTGAGGCTTCTCGAGCTGCTGAGGGGAGAGGGAACGGGCGGCAGGAGCCTAGGATCATCGAATGGGGAGAAGCATTCAGGCCGGATGGAGCCTCCTAGAAGAACCGCTGCCGCGGTCTTGCTGCTCCTGCTCCGGGGGGCTGCATTGCGGGTGGGCAATGTCCCCTGCTTCTCCGGCCGCTGCCAAGCTCTGGAGGCCCACGCCTACCTGGTCACATGGCTGGCAAGCCACACCCACAAAATAAGCCATGCCCACAGAGTGGTAGTAAAAAAAATTAGGAACCCGCCTCTGTATAAGACTGCTTGTTTAGTTCTGATTTAGCATATTGACAGAATCCAGTGCCATCTTGGTTTCCAATGTGGCAATTGCGAACCCAGGCCAATGGTGGGGCAGTGGCTATTGTGGCTTTTGGAGTTCCTGCCCCACAGATATCCGGAGGTGAGGTCCTATTTGCAGAATCAAGCTGTAGGGAACAGATAGGACTGCTGCTATTGTAGAGGCCTCCTTGCTGCATTACAGGTAGTTCTCAACTTAAGAATACAAATGGGACCATAATTTATGTTGCTAAGCAAGGCAGTTGTTAAGTGAGCCACTCCTGGTTTTATGACACTTTTTTTTTTGCCCTGGTTATTAAGCAAATCATTGCAGTTATGTGAACCATGCCATCGTTAAGCCAGTCTGGTTTCTCCCATTGACTTTGCTTGTCGGAAGCCGGCTGGGAGTGTCGCAAATGACGCCGAGATGCTAGAACCGTCATAAAAACATGCTGGTTGCCAAGTGCCCAATCTTTGATCACGTGACCATGGCGATGCTGCAATGGTCACAAGTGCCAGCACCAGTTATAAGTCACATTTTTCAGTGTAGATATAACCATGAAAGATCGCTAAACAAATCGGTTGTAAATTGAAGATGCTCTGTAATGGCTTCCTTACCTGAACTGCATGACATTGTGCCTGGGTTTTCCAGCCTATGGTACTGGGAGATGTCAACTTGCCTTCCCCAGGTGTGGAGTCTGAAGTGGCTTGGGAGTTCACAGCTGCCACCATGGCAACCATTGACCTGACCCAAGTCATCAAGAGTTAGAGGCATAGGAGGGGGTCACTTATTGGATCTGTTCTTTCTCTAGGGGCAGTGACAATGTGATCTGGAACTGGGAATGTTGGTCTTGCCCTTGAAATACAGATCATAGTTCTGGAGTTCTTCATGCCTATCAATTTGTCTGCCCAGATACCGGTTAGACCTCAGTTCAACTTAGGCCTTAGTCATCTCTTGGGATGAGAATGTGGTGACAGCCTTGATTCAGATTGTACCTTCATGGCCTTTCTCTACAGAGATCTCAGAGGTTTCCTGGTTCTCAAAGGAACTGGGAAAAATAAAATGGCAAAATAGCACTAGCACTAGCACTTAAGACTTATATACCGCTTCAGAGTGCTTTACAGCCCTCTCTAAGCGGTTTACAGAGTTCAGCATATTGCCCCCAACAATCTGGGTCCTCATTTTACCGACCTCAGAAGGATGGAAGGCTAAGTCAACCATGAGCCGGTGAGATTCGAACAGCTGATCTGCTGAACTAGCAGTCGGCTGAAGTAGCCTGCAGTGCTGCACTCTAACTACTGCGCCACCTCGGCTCTAAAAGACATTAGAGCACTGTGGGAAGAAACAGATTGGATCCTTACCAGATCTGGACATATTACTGAGACAGCCCTTTGACCTATGATGGGACTGGGATGGGGATAATACATTCATCCTGGTCCTTCTAAATCTCTTGGCTTTCAATGCCATTGATCACTGTATCCTTCTGGATCAGCTCAGGTGGTTGGGAGTGAGAAACACAGTGTTGTGTTAGCTCTCCTCCTCCTTCCACAAACAGACTCCCTTCCTGTTGATGTGGGGGAGTCCTCAGCTCTTGCTCAGGGTTCAGTTTCCCTCCCACCCACCCTGCCATTCTTATCTAGCATCTACATGAATCTCCTGGGTGATGTTATCTGTTGTCATGGGATTGGATATCAACAATATGCTAATGATACCCATTTACATAATTCTTGGTCACTGATCTTCTATCTCAGTGTCTAGAGGCTATAGGGGTCTGGATAGGGAAAAATAGATGAAGCACAATCTTGGATATGGATGTGGTTACACTGTCCCAACTCCCAGTCTGTGAACTGGTACCGGGCTGCAGCATGCCAGAAACTGGGCCACGCAAACAAGTGAAGCCCTATCCACAGGATGCAGACAGCACACAAAGCCACACCCCCTCCAGTTCATGGAAAAAACTTTCTCCACCGAACTGGTCCCTGGTGCCCAAAAAATTGGGGGTCGCTACTCTAAGATTCACAGTCAATTGTCCAACAACATGAAATTTATTGTGGAGAAAAGCAAGGTTTTATATGTATGCAGGAAAAACAAAAGATACAAGTATAGATTAGACCAGTGGTTCCCAACCTTTTTTAGGCCATGCCCCACCTAAGCATCTCTAAAATCCTGATGCCCCCCCCCCCAGTGACATATAATTCTTACTATTCAAAAAGTGTTCTCCTCGCGCGGAGGAAGCTTAAAAGGCCATTAACTTGGTTTAAACAAGGTTCCAATTGTCCCCATTAAAAATCAAATTTCCCTCCTGTGGGGCGTGGGCCCCACGTTGGGAACCACTGGATTAGACGAAACCTGGCTCAGAAATAGTAACTGTGAGAGGGACCTTGAAGTCCTAGTGGATGATCACTTAAACATGAGCCAGCAGTGTGTGGCAGCAGCCAAAAAAGCTAATACAGTCCTTGGTTGTATAAACAGAGGCATAAAATCAAAATCACGTGAAGAATTAGTTCCACTTTATAAATCTTTGGTAAGACCACACCTGGAATACTGCATCCCGTTTTGGTCACCATATTGCAAAAAAGATGTTGAGACTTTGGAAAAAGTACAAAGAAGAGCAACTAAAATGATTAAACGCCTGGAGACAAAAACATATGAAGAATGGTTGCAGCAATTGGGTATGGCCAGATTAGAGAAAAGAAGGACAAGGGGTGACATGATAGCAGTATTCCAGTATTTGAGGGGCTGTCACAAAGAAGAGGGGTTCAAAAGAACTAGAAGACAAAGACAAGAAAAAATGGAGTCTGTCAAGATCTTTTGGGATCCTGAGCTTGTCTTCTAAGCTGTTTGCTATGCTTGAAGAACATCTTCTAAACTGGGGGGGGGACCCCAATTTTGGAGTAAACACTTCAACAAGCTATAAAAATACTAATCAGATTAGAAGTTACAGTATATATCCCTGGTTTAGAGCTTAGAGTATCCCTTACAAGATAACATTTTTCCCAAGAACAATTTAATTTAGCATCCTAAACACATAAACTCATATTACAAATTTTGTTTTCCGCTTTTGGCCCTTCCCTGTTGGTTTCAGGCATTTCACCAGATGTTGCCAATACATTTTCAAGCCCTTTTGAGTACCAAAAAGGCTAGAAATGTGTTATTTTTAAAATTAACTGTCATCATGTGGAAATACAATTATTGTTTGTGTGTGTGTGTGTGTTTTGCTGCTGTGGAATTACAATGTGCACACAGCCTTGCTGAAGTGGGGGAAAAAGACTATTGTTCATTTGATCGCTATCCAACAATAGTCTCCCATTTAGAAATAGATGAAGGATGAGTTTGTAGTCTAATACTGTCACTCTGCCCCCTTTTCATCTTTTAGCATTACTAATGCAATGCTGTCGCTTTCACTACCATCCGTTCTGCCAGTAAGAATCACATCTCTGAAACTGCATTGTGTGCGCACATGCTCCCAAAGGGAGCCCAATCTAGAGCGCTAGTTACTCTGCCTAGCCCTACAGCCTACATTCCCAGTGCTTGTCAAAATTAGGTCAGCCTTCCGTTGCAATTACGTTGCTAAAGGCAGCTGCTGATCAAAAACAATTCCATCAAGGATGATAGTAAGATAGCAGCATTAAAAAACCCCTCACACGATCTCTCTTTGTTTTCGGTTTAAGTTTCCTTTACTAAAATCTTGCAAATTAAAATAGAATGCAATGGTATTCCACCCAGGAACCACACGGGCAAAACAGAGCTGTAACATAAATTACTTTCTGATCAAGATTCACACAACATACTTAGTCGTGGTTTGCTTAAACATGGCTTGTTGGAAGGCTGGATGTATAGAATATATACAGCTGAACCAAGCAAACACTATGGCTTAGAGCTCAAGCCAACAGATGGTAGCTCAGTGAACCTTTCTCTGGAGCTGAGGAAAGATCTGCTGCTTTTCCTCAATGAAAATTCCTCTTTTTCCTGTTGAGCTGGTGGGAACAGCTGGAATTCTGAGCATGGTATAGGAAACTTGCAAAATGGCAGGTGTGGCAGGCATAAAATATTCACAGCCCAAACACAAACTCTTTCAATCTCAGCTCACCTCTGCCTTCTTTTTCTGGGCAAGAGGAAACACTCTAAAAAAAAAGCTCCTTAATTTTTGGTAATGGGGCTTAGAACATCTTGGGCACCAAGGGAGGTTCTGTGGATATACTCAGTAGTGGGTTCTAAATCCCGTCGCTACTGGTTCGCGCGTGCGCATGCACAGAAGCGTCCCGGGCGGGTGGGTGGAGCTTCCCGCCGCCGTCGCTACCGGTTCGTAGAACCAGGCCGAACCGGGAGCAACCCACTGCTGGATATATTGGTAGCTGGGGATATCAAATTCGAAAAGCTAGATATTTGGCCAGGGGTCTTGAGGAACCAATGGCAGTGACCTTCAAATTGACCCTCCTGGGCTAATTGGACTATTAACCAGATTTAGGAGAGACTCATTGCTGTTATGCATTACTGTCACCTCCAACCAATTATACAGCAAGATCTGACCAGCTAGTTTCTGGACTCTTTGTCATATTAGGGTGGTATCCATGCACAACCACCGATCTTTTCTTTGGCTCTTGATGTGCCAAACCAAGCCCTATGCAGCAAAATGTGGTTCAGTGATCATTTTATCCAACACGTCTTTGTGATTACTGACCACTCCCAGGAAGCCAAACGCAAGAGCTTTTTGAAAGCAGCACAATATCAAAAATCTGAGCATGACCACTTTTCCTGCTATTTATATCACTCCTATTATCTTTGCCTTTGTATGCATAGCAAGGTTCCTGGGCTCTTCTTCCAAGGTGGCAGAAGCAGCAGCAGCATTAAACTAAGGAAGCAGGCTTACACCATTGACTAAGTTCAGGCAATGCATTAAGTTGAAGATACTTTAAACACTGATTATAAAATTACCACCGGCCAGGTACATATAACATGCTTGGTCACAAATCACAATATACAAACCCACAATGGCTCAGCTCAGATAATGTATTTCCCCAGATCAGACCACTGATTAGTCATGATATTCATTATCCCTTGGCCCACCTATTGGAAATGAGATCATGTCCTTTTCGGGGCTGCTAAACTGGTCAGTCTTTGATCCGATTTTTTTTTACACAATATTCCATAAGGCTGGATTGTGTGCTAAAGAAAAGGAGGGCTTCCCTCTGTTTTCCATCCGTCCCTTCACAAAGCTGCCTCTCTCTGGAACACAATGGTCTCCTTATTTTCTAGGCCACCATTGACCCAAGGCTCTATGGGCTGGGGGCACTTGTTATAGGCATTGTGCTTGTTCATTGAGAGGGTAACTCCAACCAACAGAAGGGAACATTCATGCAGATGCCATTACCCCACATCCCTCTCCCTCCCTTTAACTACAAGAGGTCAGTCAGATGCCTCTGCTATCTTCTTGGAAGCCGAGAGGTCCATATCTGGGAGAGCTTTGTTGGGACTCTTCAGGGCATCCTCTGTGCCCATCCAATCCTGGAAAACCAGGAATATCAAACAAGGGAGTATCATTGACATGCTATTTCCTCACTACTGATCTAGGATTAGAAAAAATGGGGTCCAGGTTTTACCCCTAGAAATAGGACGTAGGATTTCAGAGACTAAAGAGGAAGGAGGAAAACATGGCCGCCTTCAACTCACTGAAGCCTTGATTCCTACTTATAGCAGAGAAAGGAAGAAGCCCAATTCTGAGAAAGCATTGTGCGGGCCCCTCATCTGCACACTGAAGGATACTCCTAGGAGTAAGTGATCCATAGCTTATGAATTGCATGAGATTGCAAGCCTTTTAAAAACTTTCCTCAACCACCAAGATTTTGTCAATGAAATTCAGCAGCAAAGTATCAAAATGCGGAAGCGTAATTTTCTTTCGAAAGAAAAAAGGGGAAAGGAAGGTATATTCGGCCCCTGACAGAGTTGATGTACGAATTTATCTTACTAAGAAAGAAAAAAAGGATAAACTTTACCTCATGATTCTTGACAAATGTATCTTTTCTTTTATGTACACTGAGAGCATATGCAACAAAGACAAATTCCTTGTGTGTCCAATCACACTTGGCCAATAAAGAATTCTATTCTATTCTATTCTATTCTATTCTATTCTATTCTATTCTATTCTATTCTATTCTATTCTATTCTATTCTATTCAAAAATGAACAAAGGGCTTGAAATTTTGGCCCCACCCTTTCCAGTAACTTCAATATATCACTACCACAACCTCTGGGGTCCTTAGTGGACCAAAAATAAAATATTTTTAAAAACCCAACACAGTTTTGGCTGCAAAACAACCTCCCAGCCCTGACTTAATCCTGTGCCCAATAAATTTTTTCTAATTATAAGCCATGGGCAAAGCCCAGAATGGAGTTTTTCACTGTAGCTCTCATGAGCAATGCACATTCAGCCTTACCTATTTATCTAGCCAGTGATACTGTCTGCATTTGCAATGAGACCACATCATTTGCAGGGCAGTTCCAAAGTTGTAAGTTTCACCTGGGGAGAATGCAATATCTCTAGCCATGCACAGCTTTATTCCCTGCCTTCAGCCCAAGCAATCACAGTAAATAATGGGCTTACAAAAACACCCCCTCCCCCCAAGTTTGAAACTCATTAGCCCCTTGCCGACATTTGGGGTATGCTCAAATATGATTTGGTCCTATTTTTTTGAAGTTTGGCTTCTTTCTTTGCCTCTTTGCATTGTCCGTACCAAGAATAATATGCAAACAGGTGTTTTGTGGGGTGCCGATCCCCTTCATGGGGTCCAGTGGTTTCTGCTTTTAGGAAGGGAACCTTAATTCTGCAAAGGCCAGTCATAATCCTGGAAATATGAGAGCATGGTGCTCTGTGCATGTTCAGAGGCATATACACGCCAGGACTGACAATACTCTGAAAAAGCTTCATGGAACTGAGCCCCAGCTGTGCTATGATTTAGCTTAAAATGCTGGAATCCCCTGGATGAACCTCTGGAGAGGAGAGGAAGAAAACCCCAAGGCAGGGGTCCCCAAACCTGGCAACTTTAAGACTTGTGGACTTCAACTCCAAGAATTCTCCAGCCAGCTATGCTGCTATGCTGTCTGGAGAATTCTGGGAGTTGAAGTCCACAAGTCTTAAAGTTGCCAAGTTTGAATACCTCTGCCCCAAGGCAACCATTTGGTGGTGATCGCGGGAGGGAGAGAAGCAGGCTGAACCAGATTGAGGTAGCAACAACAGCATTAGGGCAACTGAGATTTGCAAAACCTTCTCAATGAGATAAGAAACCTGTGTGATTCTGGATTTCTCATATGGAGAGGTGTGTGTGTGTGTGTGTGTGTGTGTGTGTGTGTGTTGTAAAGTTATCCCAGCGATTCACAGGCTAGGTCCACAAATGATTAACCTAGTCCTAGTCAATTAAAGACATAATGTCTGAATGTGAAAACATACTGAATTAATACTTAGTGTTAATTTTGGTTAGGTTTTTTTTTAATGGTTAAGCATGGTACGGAAACCCTGACCACTTAAGATTATTTATCGCATGGTAACAACACAGAAAATAGTTTCAGTCATCTGACTGCATTCATACATGGCATATGGCTGGTTTGGCTCTAGCTTAACATGTCATGTGAACTCAACTATTCTGATTTGTAAACCATGAGTTATGCCTTTGTGTAAGCCGAACCAACAATGGTTTATTCAGCAAACTATGGCTTAAAGGAACCCATGTGAGAAAGTACCTCTCCTTTAAAATGTTCTCCCACATTTATTTATTTAAACATACTCTTGAAGATGTGCACGTTGGAAATAAAGAGGGTGGAATGAAGGTGGCATAGAATGTTTGCTGTTTTCATTACTGTAGTCATTCACTATGTTTTATCTGCTTTTACCCTCAGGATTGCTAAGATAAGCATATACAATTATATAGCTATTTACTTCACACCAAGCCTGCAAAGCTTGCAAATCATCTAGTATGACTAGGACAAGCCCGCCCCACTCATGCCAGCAGAGAGAGAGCCTAGTGCAGATCCTATCAGTCAAAGAATTCCAACTGTGGTTCCAGAAGAAGAGCCTTCTCTGCCTGCCCTTTGGAACATCCTACCCTCCATCTGCCTCCATTCTCCTATCCATCTACAAGAGCCTGAAAACCTGGCTCTGTTGGTTGGCCTGGGGACCCAATAGGGAAGTAACGCACTGGAGGTGGCTACTAGGTGGCTAGCGCTTCCCCACCTGCCCATTTTTTAGTCTCCTATCACTATATTCTCATTGTTTTCGTTGCTTATTCCATCGTTCCATCACTTTGCTACTGTTATGTTTACACTTCTTTTCATTTCTTCGTTTTTATTGTTGTAAGCCACCTACAGTCGCCCCATGGTGAGATAAATTTAACAGATAAATAAGTAAATGTACTCAGGATCAGCAAGTGAACTAAAGTCACCATCTGAGCTGCCAATATGAGCAAGTATTTTAATTGAGATTTGTAAGGTGAGGGAGGGAACAGTGCGGTGGTCATTAGCTTCTACGGATTGTGGGGAATGCAGAGATATGGATGGCTCCAACTCTGCTAGCCTTTTGCAAGACAGTGAAGATTTGGCTCTTCCCCAGGCATTGTGGCCAAGATGTTAATTATTGGAGTTCTGCTGTGGGTGTATATGATAGATAGATAGATAGATAGATAGATAGATAGATAGATAGATAGATAGATAGATAGATAGATAGATAGATAGATAGATAGATAGATAGATAGATAGATAGATAGATAGATAGATAGATAGATAGATAGATAGATAGATAGATAGAATGAATAGAATTCTTTATTGGCCAAGTGTGATTGGACACACAAGGAATTTGTCTTTGGTGCATATGCTCTCAGTGTACATAAAAGAAAAGATACCTTTGTCAAGAATCATGAGGTACAACACTTAATGATTGTCATAGGGTACAAATAAGCAATCAGGAAACAATCAATATTAATATAAATTGTAAGGATACAAGCAACAAGTTACAGTCATACAGTCATAAGTGGGAGGAGATGGGTGATAGGAACGATGAGAAGACTAATAGTAATAGTAATGCAGCCTTAGTGAATAGTTTGACAGTGGTGAGGGAATTATTTGTTTAGCAGAGTGATGGCGTTCGGGGAAAAACTGTTCTTGTGTCTAGTTGTCTTGGTGTGCAGTGCTCTATAGTGTCGTTTTGAGGGTAGGAGTTGAAACAATTTATATCCAGGATGATGGGGATACTGACATTTTATTGGGACCTTAGTTTCTTTTTGGTTGCTGTTTTAACCGATTGTTCAGTTGGATTTGGTTTACCATCTAGAATCTGATGGGATAGATAGGCAGACACATACATTGGATGGAAGGATGGATGGATAAATGCCAAGTAGTTGTTGAAGAATTCCAAGGTTTGGTTCTTGGAATGTCCAATTAGTTCTAGGAGAGGAGGGAAGCCGGGTAGTTTGATATGAGATTTTCTAAAAGCCATAGTTTGGGGCAGAGACATTATTTTTGGGAGCCTCAGTAGGATCTTGTGTTTTCATCCTGGAAACACAGTATATGTTTTCTATAAACATTTCAGACGTATTCATACAACCATGTCAGTTAAAGGCAAAGCAGCTACATTTGCCCAGTGTGCTGCATTTGATTTTGTATTAACCTTGATTAGGATTTTTTTTTTGCAGCTTAGCATCTTGTGTGAACCTCAACCGTTGAGTTAGTTTATGCTTCAATATATTGCATGAATCCTTCAAACTGATTACTTGAGTAACCAACTTAAGCATTTTCAATAAACACAGATGTTCCATGTGCTCCATAGTCTGAATCGTGGGGCACACCCACCCATTTTTCAAGAGAGATGAGACTCAAATCTGGAGGCAAGTTTGGGAACCTCATGCTTGGCCCACAGGATGTGCCTATCTTGCTGCACTTCCCAGGTCACACTAAAAGGCAACCAAGGGCACAGACAACACTTGCAGATCTGGCCAAACAAGAGTCAGCAAAATGATGCAGATACAGTTTAGGGGGGGAAATGACCTTTAAGCATCTGTTAGGCATACTTTTCAGTAAAAGCTGGGACAGAAATAGGATGGGGAAAGTCCTCACTTAAACCCCTAAGATGCTGCAGGCGGTGTGACCTGGAAGACAGGGAAGGTTGCATCCCCTCTTGTTAACACCCATTTGCAGAGACAAAAGGAAACCCCATCAAAACTGCAGGAACAATTGGCCAACCTCCCAGAGGTACCAGCCAATGCGTATGCAGGAGGTCACCTCCACCCAGTCATAGCAATGGCCTTTTCTGTGCCGCTTTGTTGTGCAATGGAAGAGCTTATTAGCTGAAGCTGCCAGCCCTAAACATCAAAGACCCCCTCCTGGGTTTCATCCCTCCACAGTTCAGCCACTCCTCCTTCCTGGCCAGATGGAGCAGCATCTGACAGCCTATGCAAAGGAATCCGACACATGACAGCGCATAAACCTAAGCAAGAGGCCCAGCAGATACTGCAGCCAACAGAAATCCATTACTGCCACAAGGTCCAGTGTGCGCCAGCAGACAAAATATTAGCATGTGGCCTCTGTCTCCCCAGGAAGTCACACCTCTTTTCACTGAGCATCAACCCATATTTACCACCAGTGTTGCTGGAATAGGCCTCATGATGAATGGCTGCATGCTGAGTTAAGAATCCAAGAAGTCCATCTGATTAACTAAGTGTTATTAAAAAGGGGGAAGTGAATTAATCTTAATAGTGAACCTATCAGATGATATTTAGGACAACGTGGGACCTCCCACTCCACCTAGAAAATGATGTCCTGCCTCACTGCTGTTGTTTTCTGAATGCACAAGTGATTGCTTAGTGCTGTGTACCCGAACCACACTTCAGAAATGGTGGTATGAATGAGGCTTACCTTGTATTTGGTTGCTAGAAGTTCAGTGGCCTCTTGCTCCTTCCTGAGTTCCTCAATCATCTTTTCTTTCTCCTCCAGTAGCTTTTGCTTCTCCTCATTCACCAGGCTGTGGTCATCTTGGATTGCTGCTTTCTCCTCCTCCAACCTCTCCTTTTGCTCCTTCAAGTAATTTTTCATGTTTTTTTCCAGCCCTCCATCCTCATTGTCCTCTGGTTCTTCACCTTCGGGGGTTCCGTCCTCATCTATGGTTTTCTTTCTCCGGCTACTCCTCCGCCTTTTCTTGCTCAGCATCCCACGTTTCTCCAACTGGGCCTTCAGGCGGATGATCTCCTCCTGGAACTCCCGCAGTAGCGTATCTTTAGGATCCTCATTGATTCGTGGCTTGTTCTTGATATTTTTGGCCCTATTAGCAAATCGGAGGGTTGACAAGCTCTCGTCGTAGCTGTGGGAAGCTGGGCCCAGCGTGGCTACCATGATGGTCTTGGCATTGCCACCCAAAGAGTCCTGCAGAAGGCGGGTGAGCTTGGAATCCCGATATGGGATATGGGTGCTTTTGCCATCCACCAGGGCTGAAATCACATTCCCCAGAGCGGAGAGGGAGAGGTTGATCTTGGAGGCTTCTTTGGGTCGTTCCCCCTGGGCACCCATCTTGCTCTGCCTTTCACTCCCAGCCAAGTCCACCAGGTTGAGCTTTCCTACCCGGATGTGATCCTCCCCATCTGGGCCAGTCTCGCTGCACTCCACCGTGATGACAAAGATGGCGTGTGAGCGGGAGCTGTACTCGTTCATGTTCGTGCTGCCCACCGATCGAGTTTGGTTCCCCAAATTCATGACGTGTTCGATTTCTTTGACGTTTTTTGTCACAAAGGACGAAAGGTCCTTGATGTAAACACCCGTTTCCGGGTTCTCTTTCAGCTCCATTTTCTTACTCTGGTCTTTCGCCAGGAGATCGCGGATCTCTTCTTGATAGATCTCCAAATAGGAAGCCCTGACCAAATATTGCTGGTTCTGCGAACGGGAGATGTGGGTGAAAATGTGCTCAAAGGAGATGGGGATGACACCCCTCTTCTCAGAGTCAGCCCAGATCCCTTGCATAGTGTAGGTCTTCCCGGTACCGGTCTGACCGTAGGCAAAGATGGTGCCATTGAATCCTTGCAGGACCGAATCTATCAAGGGCCGGACCGTTTCATCATACAGGTCTGCCTGCTTGGAGGTGGCATCATACACAGCATCAAAGGTGAAGGTTTTGGCCAGTTCCCCTAGGGAGGCCTTGGGGTTCCGGATAGTCACCTGGCCCAGCTTCACATCCATGTCCAGGATCCTCTCGTAGCCGGTGGCTTCCTCTTTCCTGTTCATGGGGCGGCAGCGGACCACCACTTTCAGAGTCTCGCTGACCCTGGGCCTATTAGCCATCGCGAAACCGAGACGGGGGTCCTTGCTCCCAGGGGGGGGGGGGGCTTTCCTTGCCCTTCGGCTGTCAGGGCTGGGCAGCGGCAGCACCGTTTCCAGGCATGAGGTCCTCCGCTCCGCTCCGAGTGGCTGCTGGGTGGCTGCTCCGCTGCGGCAGCGGAGTTGACAGGCTGGCGCGGCTGCGGTTCTCGGCACCGTACAATAGGTAGAGTTAAGGCGTGCTCCGTTCACGGCATCCCGCCTCGGACCACGGACCACCCATGCCGGCTCATCCCGCCGTGAAGGAGGAGTGGGGGTGGGTGGGGGAGGAAGAAGAGAGGTAAGGAGGAAACGGTGCGGTTTTAAGCCTTCCCCGCAGGCGGCGGACGGCGTAAGCCCCGCTCTGCCTCGGCTTCGCTTTCTCCCCAATCTCAATAGCTTCGCCGCGAGTCCCTCAGCAGCTCCAGGCGATCCGAAGGGCTCGCAAGCCGCAGCGCTGGATGCTCAGGCATTGCAGCCCAGCAGCGGCAACAGCAGCTGCCGCCCCTCTCACACGTAAGAGAACGAGGGAGGAAAACAGAAGGGAGGGAGGGGGCGAAGCAGCGCCCGGAGGGAGATGCTCCTGCCGCCGCCGCCGCTGCTGCTGCTGACCCGGTGGGAGGGGAGGAGGGGGGCTGCCCTGGAACGGAAAAGCAAAACGCGGGAGGGCGGAAGGGGGCTGGGTGATAACAGAAAGCGTCTCCTCATCCTCAGATGCTGCCCACCCCCCCAAGAAGGGGAACACCAGCAGCTCCTCGGCTGCCCCGCCCACTGTTCGCAAAGCATCCTGGGGAACGTAGTCCTGCCTTTGTTGTCTTCTTCGCCCACAAGGAGAAGGATGCAACCCTGAGCCGGTTGACTTGTGGAAGGTAGGCTGGGGCGGTAGGCTGGGGGGGCGGGGTGGTATTTCTTAAAGGGACAGGCGTGTTTCGGCCATTCGGAGCAAAACAGGGAGCCTCCGGATCAAAGAGAAAGGCCATGGTATATCATCATCGGAATTGTTCAGACATTTGAATAACAGATTAACAGAGTTGGAAGGGACCTTGCAGGTCATCTAGTCCAACCCCCTGCCAAAGCAGGAGACCCTACATCTGCCTCTACCTAGGATCGAACTCACAACCTCCTGATTGTGAGGCAAGAGCTCCACCATGTACTCAAAAGGGCATCTCTTAATTTTTGGGACCAGCACCGTTTCCCAGTTGAGTGGCTGCTACGTCTCCCAGACTGCTGGGCATCCTGGGGTTATAATGTAGTAGAGTGGCCGAGCAGATTAATCAAAATGAATGTGCATCGTATTCCTCGAGAGCCTCTTTAAAAAGTAGGCTCCTGTTAGGTCTCACAGTCATTTTATATGTGGTGACAGGGGCAAACCCAAGATTAGGCAGGACTAGAAAAGAGCATTTTTCTTGAGCCCAGAAAAGAAAAGAAAAATTCCATTTGGAATGTGAAACAGCCCAGCCAGAAGGAAAGGCAGCTCTCCCACAGATGGCACAGCCCAGCAAGTTCTCCTTAACAACTCCCCTCTAGCCCAACTTCCTTGCCAGATCTGGGCTGCAAAAAATCTCTGGGAAGAGACAAGTTATTTGCTGACACCTAGTGGTCATCCAGCAGTGGGCCTCCTAAAATAATACACGGCCTTTTCATTTCCATGGGTTCGTCAGGGCATTAATTAGCGCAACTTGGGAGAGTTACATTTTGGTTTTCTTTCTTTTTTATTGTCTACTTGAGGTATCTAGATATCTTGGATCAGCCCTAAAACTGTAAGTAATAATAAAAATATTGAGATATTCATGATTCCCAGAAATTTGCAAAAAAAAACAACACCTTATATATCAGCTAGTTGTATCTGGTTGAGTCTGGAAGTATGGATCAGGCTTTGCTAGTATTTAAATCAATATTTAAGCTCCCAGAATTCCCCAGCCAGCATGCTGGGAAAAGGTAACAGCAAATTATTTTGGTATTCCTTCCAAGAAAATGCATGGACATGCCCATAGAGTTAGCAGGAGTTGTTCAATGATGATTTATTTTATCTCCTTTTTCTTATTCCTGCAAATTTAATCTATGTATCCATTTTTACAGAGCATTTAGCAGAGAAATCTGAATAAAAGATATATTTTGGGAGTAAATTGTATGTTTGCACGAATCTCTAATTGAGCAGTTCCCACAGAGAGTTAAATACTGTACAAATTAGTTCTACAATATGTATATATACATACATACATACCGGTACATACATATATATTATTAGATTCAAAATAAGAAAATGGTGAATATGGTAGATGCAAAAGCTTAGGCAGCCTTTCAGACACTGCTAAAGATGATTAGGGGACTGGAGGCTAAAACGTATGAAGAAGGGTTGCAGGAACTGGGTATGTCTAGTTTAATGAAAAGAAGGACTAGGGGAGACATGATAGCAGTGTTCCAATATCTCAGGGGATGCCACAAAGAAGAGGGAGTCGAACTATTCTCCCAAAGCACCTGAGGGTAGAACAAATAGCAATGGGTGGAAACTAATCAAGGAGAGAAGCAACTTAGAACTAAGGAGAAATTTCCTGACAGAACAATTAATCAGTGGAACAGCTTGCCTCCAGAAGTTGTGAATGCTCCAACACTGGAAGTTTTTAAGATGTTGGATAACCATTTGTCTGAAGTGGTGTAGGGTTTCCTGCCTAAGCAGGGGGTTGGACTAGAAGACCTCCAAGGTCCCTTCCAACTCGGTTGTTGTTGTTATGGTTGTGGTTGTGGTGGTTGTGGTGGTGGTGGTTGTTGTTGTTATTATTATTATTACTTTGTATCGCTTTCTTTGATAGAAAGGAATAATGTACTTTCTGTATTTTATAGAACGTATTTTTAGTCTTACTTTTGATATTTTTTCCCATTCTTCTTTGCAGAACCTATCTAGCTTAAGAACAACCCCTGAGCTCCTTACATGCACTACATTTTCAGATCTCCCCAGATCCTGAATAATATTCAATCCTGTTGACTGTGAAGCTGTTCCAAAACATTTATTTATTTAATTTATTTATTTAAATGGATTTATATGCTGCCCAACTCCCAGGGGACTCTGGGCGGCTCACAACATGTCAATCCATTTTCCAATATAAAAAGACACAACAATTTAAAAGCTACAAAAATTAAAAAGAGCATCTAACATTCATAACCAAGGGGGGAGACCCATATCTGGTCTAGTTGGTCTCACTTTCACCCCGCCTGCCGGAAGAGCCAAGTTTTTATTGCTTTACGGAAGGCCAGCAGGGTGGGGATAGTCCTGATCTCTGGAGGAAGCTGGTTCCAAAGGGAGGGAGCTCCCACAGAGAAGGCTCTCCCCCTCGGCCCTGCCAACCGGCATTGCTTGGTCGATGGGACCTGGAGGAGACCAACTCTGTGGGCCCTAACCGGTCGTAGGGAGGTATGCGGCAGGATGCGATCCCGAAGGTAACCTGGCCCTGAGCCATGTAGGGCTTTAAAGGTTAAAACCAACACCTTAAATTGGATCCAGAGACTAATGGGCAGCCAATGCAGCTGGCGGAGGATAGGTGTTACGTGGGTGTATCTAGGTACACCCACCACAGCTCGCGCAGCTGCATTTTGCACCAATTGTAGTCGCCGGACACTCTTCAAGGGTAGCCCCATGTAGAGCGCATTGCAGTAATCCAGCCGGGAGGTGATAAGGGCGTGAGTGACTGTGAGAAGTGCCTCCTTCTCCAAGTAGGGTCGCAATTGGTGCACCAGACGTACCTGTGCAAAGGTCCCCCTAGCCACAGCTGAAAGATGTTGCTCCAATTTTAGCTGTGGATCTAGGAGGACACCCAAGTTGCGGACCCATTCTGAGGGGGCTAATTTCTCCCCCCCAAGAACCAAGGAGGGACAGTTGATCAAATCCTTAGGAGGCAGTATCCACAACCACTCAGTCTTGTCAGGGTTAAGTTTTAGCCGGTTCATCCACATCCAGACCCTAACATCGTCCAGGCAGCGGCCCATTACGTCCACAGCTTCCCTGAATTGAGACAGGGTGGAGATGTACAACTGGGTATCATCAGCATACTGCTGATACCTCACCCCGTGTCGTCGGATGATCTCACCCAGTGGTTTCATGTAGATGTTAAAAAGGATGGGCGAGAGGACCGAGCCCTGCGGCACCTCACATAGTAGGGGCCTATGGCTCGACCTCTGCCCCCCTGTCAACACCGACTGCGTCCTGTCAGAGAGGAAGGAGGAGAACCACTGCAAAACAGTGCCTCCCACCCCCACCTCTCCGAGACGACGTAGAAGGATACCATGGTCAATGGTATCGAAAGCCGCTGAGAGGTCAAGTAGCACCAGGATAGAGGAATAACCACCATCCCAGGCTCGCCAGAGATCATCCATCAGGGTGACCAAAGCCGTTTCCGTACTGTAGCCGCGCCTGAAACCCGATTGAAAGGGATCCTATATCCAGGCTATAGGACATTGATCTGTCCTATAGCCATTTCATGGTTAGTTTGGAAATTTGTTTCAAATACACATAGTCCTTGACTTACAACCACAATTGAGCCCAACATTTCTGTTGCTAAGCAAGGCAGTGGTTAAGTGAGTTTTGCTCCATCTTACGACCTTTTCGCCAAATCACTGCAATTGTTAGTGACTCTTGCGGTCATTAAGCAAATCTGGCTTCACTCACTGACTTTGCTTGTGGGAAGACAGCTGGGAAGGTTACAAGTAGTGAGATCAAATGACCCCAGGATAGTGCAACTGTCATAAATACATGTCAGTTGCCAAGTGCCGGAATATTGATCATGTGACCATAGGAATGCTGCAACAGTCATAATAAAATATAATAATAATATAATAAAATTCATAATAATAATAATAATAATAATAATAATAATAATAATAATAATAATAATAATAATAATAATAATAATAATAATAATAATAATAATAATAATAATAATAATAATAATAATAATAATAATAATAATAATAGTTAAAAAGCACAACAAAGAATGTTCTTTCTGCGCCAACTCAGGAAGCTCAAACTTCCCAAGGAGCTGTTGATACAGTTCTACAGAGGAATCATTGAGTCTGTCATCTGCACCTCTATAACTGTCTGGTTCGGTTCTGCAACCCAACAAGACAGACACAGACTTCAGAGGATAATCAGAACTGCAGAAAAAACAATTACTGCCAACCTGCCTTCCATTGAGGACCTGTACACTGCACGAGTCAAAAAGAGGGTCGTGAAAATATTTACTGACCCCTCGCATCCTGGACATAAATTGTTTCAACTCCTACCCTCAAAAACGACGCTATAGAGCACGGCACACCAAGACAACTAGACACAAGAACAGTTTTTTTCCCGAACGCCATCATTCTGCTAAACAAATTTATTTATTTATTTATTTGTGAGATTTATATACCTCCTCACAGTGCAAGCACTCTCTAAGCAGTTTACACCAGTAAGCAATGTATATTTATATTGCCCCCAACAATCTGGCTCCTCATTTTACCTACCTCGGAAGGAGGGAAGGCTGAGTCAACCTTGAGCCGGTGAGATTTGACCCGCTGACCTGCAGATCACAGTCAGCTAAAGTGGCCTGCAGTACTGCCTCTAACTGCTGCGCCACCTCGGCTCTGTCAAACTATTCACTAAGGCTGCATTACTATTACTATTAGTTTTTCTCATCGTTCCTATCACCCATCTCCTCCCACTTATGACGGTATGACTGTAACTTTGTGGCTTGTATCCTCATGATTATTGATGAATGTATCTTGTCTTTTTATGCACACTGAGAACATATGCACCAAAGACAAATTCCTTGTGTGTCCAATCACACTTGGCCAATAAAGAATTCTATTCTATTCTATTCTATATGAAAACCAGTCATAAGTGACTTTTTTCAGTGCTATTGTACTGGCCACTAAACAAATGGTTGTAAGTTGAGGACTATCTGTGCTGTAGCAGTTTTGCACAAATATCTAACTTCTTTGCAGTTTCCGTTCCATTTTGCAAACGGAATTACCTGCTCTTCCCACTAACAATGCATTATTAACGATCGCTGATCCAGCCACTATCCTGAAGCAGGTTGACCTTTACAAGCAACCAAGAATAATAAACCTAAGCAAAATCAAAATACCGACCAGAAAACATTGCAGGTGGGATGCAGAAGATGAGGGAGCTGAATAAAGCCACAGGGTCAATGGCACTGCTTTCTCATTCTACAATGCTCTGGCAATTTTGCTAAGCACTGTTGTATTTTTCCTCCTGCTGATTTAGCACTTCAGGCAGAGGGCCAACCTGGAGTCCCTTCCCACTCAGTGCTAAAATTGTAAGGAATCATGCAAATTTTGCAGCACTCGTTCTTCAATAGCTCCCCATGGTCTGCAGCTGTCTGGTTTGCATCTGGAAGCAAACCATTGAGCAAAGCTGATCCAAATGTTCCCTGCATGTGGGAAACACTGCAAGCCTTCATCTCCTTAGCTGTACCCCTTTTAAACTTTTAATCTTTTAAAACTTGATGATAATATATATTATATAGAAGCACCAACAGTCTTACTGACCAAAGATCCATCTATATCAGGGGTGTCAAATTCGATTTCATTGAGGGCCACATCAGGGGTTATTATTGATTATTTATTTTATTATTAGGTTCTTCTATGCCGCCCTACTCCCTAAGGCAGTGGTTCCCAACCTGTGGTACGTGTACCACTAGTGGTACGCGAGGGCCTTCCAGGTGGTACGCGAACACTTTCAGGGTCATGAACGATTTTTAGTTACTTATTTTTTACTTCACAAAAATGTTTACTGCCTAACACAACTGTTGCCACACGCCACCCACCTGGTCCCAGCGGCCCGAGAATCCAGTTGCTGGATGCGCGGGGCCAAAAAAGGAATGGTACAATTATGGAAATAAAGTGATATCTGATCGAATTTAGTTTCTCTGGAACCAGGTGGTACGCGGCGACTGTACGGGACCTCCAAGTGGTACTCGATCACAAAAAGGTTGGGAACCACTGCCCTAAGGACTCAGGGCGGCATACAACATTTTAAGAGAACACTAAACAATAAACTTATATAAAAAACAGTTTTAAAAAGTTTAAAAAAGACATCCAACAACATACATACAGGGGGAGATCTCTGATATAAAATTGTATCAGACCCCTGCCTGCAGAAAGAGCCATGTCTTAATGGCTTTTCGGAAGGCCAGCAGGGTGGGGATAATTCGGATCTCTGGGGGAAGTTGGTTCCAGAGCACAGGGCCCCACACAGAGGCCAGGGTTGGGTTTGACCTTGGGAGGGCCGGAGGGGGGGCATGGCCAAGGGGCATGGTTAGCTTGATGTCACTCATGTTGGGGGTGCCTGTGGTGGCCCAAGCGCTTTACCAGCAAAAACGGGCTCCCGAGCTCCGTTTTCACCTGCAACGGCCTCCTGCAACCTTCTGCCAGTGAAAACAGAGCTTGGGAGGGCCACCCGCGGCCCTCCCAAGCTCCGTTTTTGTTGGCAGAGGCATCGCGGACCGGTCCTTCACTGTTTCCAGTGCAGCCCTAGGGGCCAGAGCTAAGCACTCCACGGGCTGGATCCGGCCCGTGGACCTTGAGTTTGACAACCCTGATCTATATGGATCTATATTCTGTTTTCATAATGACCAAGCAAATACTCTGGCAAATTCATTGACAGAGAATGAAATGGCAGTTCTCTTGCTGTTTGCCTGGCATTCAACAGCATATTGATTCTTTTAAAAACATGAAAATGCCATTAAGTTTTCATATCTAATAGCTACTTTTACCACAGATTTACTTAGCTTCCTTTGAAAAAGTAAGATCATTTGGAGTCATGCTCATCTTCCTGGATCCATTCATGTAGATTTCTTGACAATAACACCAAAATGGCTACCATTGCCTTCTTCCTGGATTGTTTCCCCTATATTCCATTCTTGCTTGTTTCCTTGTGGTTTCTCAGTTAAGCACCAGACAGCTCCAACCCTGCTTAGCTTTCTGAGATTTCCCAAGGTCAACTGCAATATATAAATCTATTGCTATCACTGAATCTTGTGGCAGTGTTACATTAAATGAGTTATGTGCTATGGGTTGAAGCCAGCTAACTGCCTTTTTTTATCTTGCCTTTCCTTGAGGATAAAAATAGGCAAGTGGAGATCTTGGAAATAAATCTGGCTCTCCTGGATTTCCTGTCTAGTATTTTTCCTAACTGGAGGATTTCTTAGTGTTAGGGTTGCCAGCTAGTGAAAGGATGCTGACATTTGAAAGTCCTACTGGCTCACATGTATACATTGATCCTACCTAAGCAAGGATGAGATCCATTCTAGCGTTGTCGGAAGAGACCTCAATTTTGTACCAGAAATATATAATGTACTGTAACATCAATCTTTTATTGGAAAAGAATCAGTGTACTGCCAAATTTTAAAATGGAAATCAGGAACTCATAAGTCTATCGGTTTATGTAGAAATGGATTATTACCTGTGACATTATTATGCAGAAGACCAAGGTCTCGGTTGAAAATGATCAACATAATTTCTACAAAGATGAGTCTTAATTCACTTATGTTTGAGTTATGTGGCAGTACCTACAGGGCCACGTGTTCCAACCAGCTCAACCTATTAAAATACAGGTAGTCCTAAACTTATGACAACAGTTGAGTCCAAAATTTATGTTATTAAGTGAGAAATTTGTTAAGTGAGTTTTGCCCCATTTTATGACTTTTCTTGCCACATCTGTTATGTGAATCATTGCAATTGTTAAATTAGTAACACGGTTGTTAAGTGACTCTGGTTTCCCCATTGACTTTGCTTGTCAGAAGATTGCAAAAGGGGATCATGTGACCCCAGGACACTGCAACCGTCATAAAGGTGAGTCAGTTATCAAGCATCCGAATGTAAATCACGTAACGATGGGGATATTGCAACTGTCGTAAATGTGAAAAATGGCCATAAGTCACTTTTTTCAGTGCTGTTGTAACTTTGAATGATCACTAAACAAAGTGTTGTAAGTTGAGGACTACCTGTATCCAAGGAGAAGCTACTCATAGTCCCACATTTCTGCGAGGTTGGAGGGAGTGAAGCTGCAAGGCACTGCTTTTTTTGTGTGTCAATTCTGGTGCCTTGGAACAGCCTGCTGATAAAACTCAGCTCCATTTTTGCTAATTGCTAGGAAAATGTTGAAGACCAAAGTACTGTGTGTATAAAGCAGTCCTTCTCAAATAGTGGGGCGTGCCCCCCGGGGGAGCTCAGAGCGATGCCAGGGGGGGCGTGTGACCCTGGGGAACATGCGTGGTCCCTCTCGATCGATTCCCCCGTACTGGGAGTGTTTTTCCAGTTGCACGCTGCTCCGAGCCCGGAAGAGAAGGTGGCCAGGCCGAGCGGGGCGGCTCCGTGGGTTCTTGTTGTTCTCAGTGGGCGCCGCAGTAGCCATGAACGGTGTGGCGAACCTGCTGCTGGACAAGGAGAAGCATCCTCTGTAGCTGGGCGAAAGCTTCGAACGGCACCCTAAAGCCTCCTTCCACACCATTTGCTGTGAGTGCCCGGCAGAGGCGGCGCTTATGGGCCAGGCCGGCGACCGCAAAACATCAGGTTGATTAAGCTGGCCTGGCCCCGTGTCAAAAGAGGGCCCTAACCACGGTAGCCTATGCCTGCCTAACCGAAAACAGGCTCCACTGAGTTCAGTGTGACTTACTCCCAGGTAAGTGGGTAGAGCAGCCTTCCCCAGCCAATAGTTTGCTTGCAGCTTATAATAAGTAAAATAATAAATATTAACACTAAAATTCTATTGGGGCCCAGATCGGAGAGTTGGGGGCGCGCGAAATGTTTACTTCTTCCTAGGGGGGGGTGGCGTAACAGAAAATAATTGAGAAGCACTGATGTAAAGTATTATTTCATGTATGATACCCTATTTAATTATTTTCCCCCATTTTTTTTGACCTTCTTGTATTGTTTTCCCTTGTTTAGATTGCTTTTGATGGTCCCTGTTTGGAGTTTTAATCAGACTGTTGATGTTTTAACTTGTAAGCTGTAAGCTGCCAAGAATCTTTTGAATTGCATGTACTGGGGCAGAAGCTTCATAAATAAGTAATCAATACAATACAAACCACTTCCTTGGGGAAGGAAGGCTGAAGAGATTGGTTGGCAGATAAAATGAAGTCGTCAGAGGAAACATTACTTTGTTCTTATCTGGCACTGAAAACCCAAGTAGGTTGTTTTGTGTAAAATGGATGCCCCTTTATAGGTTGATGTTTCGGCCTACATTTGGTGCTCTGGATCAGGGGTCTCCAACCTTGGCAATTTTATGCCTAGCGTACTTCAACTCCCAGAATTCCCCAGCCAGCAAAGCTGGCTGGGGAATTCTGGGAGTTGAAGTCCTCCAGGCTTAAAGTTGCCAAGGTTGGAGACCCCTGCTCTGGATGATACTGGCAACAAGAGTAATTGCAACGCCAGATTTCCAATACTCTTGATGAAAGCAAAATAGCGTCTTACATTTTTCTACATGTCCAAGAATTGTTACCGATTCGGTCTTTCATTAAATATGCACACAGATTGCTATTTAGGAGAGCCATAAAAATTGCAGCGTTTTTGTTGCAGGAGGCCAGGAGAATTGGATTGGTTGAAGGAATTCTCTCCCGATTTATAAAGCTTCTTGATTTTAGATATAGCAGTTAGGGAATAGGAGTGCCCAAACTTACATATTTATACAATAATTGAGTTCAACCATCATGCTAGACCTAGCAAGGCCGCCTTAATTTTGGCTCAGTGGGTTGTATAAATCAAGCCTATTAGCAAAGTCCTTAAATTGCAAACCTTTGTTTAGCGACTCTTTGAAGTTATAACGGCACTGAAAAAAAGTGACATACAATCGTCCCTTGCATTTTAGAGTGTTGCAGGATTCCCATGGTCATGTGATCTACATTCAGGCACTTGGCAACTGGCATATATTTACATTGCTTGTGACATCCTACGCTCATGTGATCACCATTAGGAGCCGTGGTGGCGCAGTGGTTAGAATGCAGCATTGCAGGGTAACTCACTGTTCACTGCAGGAGTTCGATTCTGACCACCTGAAGGTTGAGAGCCTTCCATCCAGGGGTGAAATCCTCCCGGTTCGCCCGGGCCAGTCCTTCGGCGTATGGAACTGGCGGCGGATGGAACTGGCGGCGATGGAACTGGCGGCGGTCGCGGCGTGGAGCTTCTCCCACCCGCTTTCCCGGCTTTCCCGGCCCGGCTGAACACAATCATTCGGGTTATTTTTCCCTCTGTGCATGCGCGCGCATGCACAGACGGAAAAATAACCCGAATGGCGGCGTTCAGCCGGGCCGGGAAAGCGGGCGGGAGAAGCTCCGCGCCGCGACCGCCGCCAGTTCCATCGGCTATACGCCGAAGGACTGGGCCAGGCGAACCGGGAGGATTTCACCCCTGCTTCCATCCTTCCGAGGTCGGTAAAATGAGGACCCAGATTGTTGGGGGCAGTTATGCTAACTCTGTAACTGTAAACTTAGAGAGGTCTGTGAAGTGGTATATAAGTCTAAGTGCTATTGCTCTTTGTGATCTTCCCAGCGAGCTTCGAGAAGCAAAGTTTATTGAAGCCAGATTTGCTTAATGACTGCATGAGTCACTTAACAATGGCAGTGATTTGCTTGACAACTATGGCAAAAAAAGTCATACAATCGGGCACAACTCACTTAACAACTATCTTGCTTGGCAACAGAAATTCTGGTCCCAATTCTGGTTGTAAGTCAAGGACTATCTGTATTGTTTATTCACTAAGCTTAGTTAAGCAAATGATGATTCTGTATGAGATATAAACCAAGTCATAGCATCGGTCCAAAGACTATGTGGGTCAGGAGGAGAGACATGGCAATGCCCTGCTACAAGAGAAGGTTTCTGAATCAACCTGGTCCCCCACCGTGTCAGCTGCAAAGAATCAGAACCATTTGTTACATTGCAGCATAGAAGATTTATTCAATCCTATACACAAAAATCTAGTCAACTAAAGTTCAACAGTAAATTGGCGCAAGATAAGGGTCAAGAGGGGATGGATTTTGACCGCTTGTGGGAATGCTACACTTCTTTTTAAATTTAAATTTTTCATTTTTCAATATACATATTAATAAACATTTTTAACAGTACTGTGTCATATGTTTCATACGGTTATTTACAATTATTTCTATACATCTTTATTTCTCTGTTCTAACCAATTATACCATCTATTCCACAGCTCATAAAATTCTGTTTCCTCTTTGCTTTTCATTTCCAATGTGAGCCTATACATCTCTGCACATTCCAGTATTTTATGTATAATCCTTTCATCACTTGGTATATTTTCAATATCATATCATATCATATTATATCATATATCATATATCATATATCATATAATATAGTAATATTCAGTGCTTTGCACAGTTTAGCTACTACTGCATCTCTGTGAAATATATTGTTTTTCAGAACTCAGTAAAAGTACATTTTGACTGGATACAGCAAATGTATTTTTTTAATCAAACCTACTATCCTTGAAACCGCATGTGAGAGGTACATATGAGAGGTAGGGCAGGCATTGGGGTTTTGTTGCTTTCAACCTCCAGGAAGTGTCCTGGAGCTCCCTCTGGTGGTTGATTACACAAGACTACTCATCCCAGCTGGGACCTGCTCTCTGTCCATAACCAACCTCAACTTAGAGAATAAATGCAAGAAACTCTGTAGAAAGCTGTTCAGCAAGCAAGGGCCTGGCCCTAGAGGAAGTTATAAAGTGGATACAGTGGTGGGTTCCTACCGGTGCGGTCCACTCTATAGCACCGGTAGCAGTCCACTGGTGACGTCACAGTTTTTTTTAAAAAAAAATTCTGCGCATGCCCAGAAGCCGAGCTTCCGGCACTGCACATGCGCTGCCTTCCTACCCCACAGTGAGTCCAAGCAGGGGAGGATGGCTGAGGGAGCGCGTGAGACGCTGAAAGAACGGGCGGCAGGAGCTATCTCCATTCCCCTCCCTTCAGCAGTTCGAGAAGCCACAAATGTGCGGTGATGATCCTAGGCATTTTCGCACTTTTGAGGCTTCTCGAGCTGCTGAGGGGAGGGGGAATGGGTGGCAGGACCTATCTCAGTTCCCCTCCCTTCAGCAGTCCAAGAAGCCACGCCCACCCAGTCACATGGCTGCCAAGCCATGCCCACCCAGTCACATGGCTGCCAAGCCACACCCACAAAATAAGCCACGCCCACAGAGTGGTTGTAAAAAAATTAGGAACCCGCCCCTGAGTGGATATCACCATTAAACTTTCTTTTCTTAGTCACTGGCAGAATCACTGTTGCAGCTGGATCCTCTTTTTTCTCCCTTTTCCTGAAGCACAGCGATGGAGCTCCTAGATAACTACTAAAACATTTCTGCAGGGATTGGATGCTTCACTATTGAGAATACCCAAAGGATAAGGAGAAAGTTTGGAGATTAGGACAGAACATTAATATGATCACAATGAATATGATACACAATGCCAGCTGGGATATTTTTTTTAGATGTTTTAGAAGCCTTCATGATCTCAAGGCAGCAATCTTCCATATATATTTTTCTCCCCATTCCTGTTTTGTAAAGCCCCTTTCTGCGTTTTTGTGTTCAAGAGTTTCTGGCTACTCTCCTAGCATCCGGATCCTTTCATGATTCAGATCAGTGTCAAGATTCCTTCCAAAATGCTTTTAACAGATGCACTTTGCTGGCAGATCTGCTAGCTTTGCACTACCTAATTTTAGCAGAGGCTTCTCAGCAACAGCTTCACCACCCCCACCTCATATGCCATAAACAAATACATGGCCAAATGGAAGAGGGTCATATCTGCAGTGCTAATCATCATGTTTTTGCATTTGTGGAATGCATTTGGATGAGAAGTTGCGTCTTGCTGGCTGCCTGCTTCGATCTACCTGTCAGGTCCAAGCCCAAAGCCAGCACAATGAAATCAAATCAAATCTAACCCTTTGTTTGCTTATACCTGATGGAAGAATCTTGTCAAACTAAAGCTATAACTCTGTACCAGTGGTGGGTTCCTACCGGTGCGGTCCACTCTATAGCACCAGTAGCGGCCCACTGGTGACGTCACAGTACCGGTGCGGTCGGTTGCCGGTGCCTGCATTTTTTAAAAAAAAAATTAAATTAAAAAAAAATTCTTCTGCCCATGCCCAGAAGCCGAGCTTCCGGCACTGCACATGCACTGCCTTCCTACCCCACAGTGAGTCCAAGCAGGGGAGGATGGCTGAGGGAGCACGTGAGACGCTGAAAGAACGGGCGGCAGGAGCAATCTCCATTCCCCTCCCTTCAGTAGTCCAAGAAGCCACGAACGCGCGGTGATGATCCCAGGCATTTTTGCACGTTCGAGGCTTCTCGAGCTGCTGAGGGGAGGGGCAATGGGCGGCAGGACCTATCTCAGTTCCCCTTCCTTCAGCAGTCCGAGAAGCCACGCCCACCCGGTCACATGGCTGGCAAGCCATGCCCACCCGGTCACATGGCTGGCAAGCCACACCCACAAAATAAGCCACGCCCACAGAGTGGTAGTAAAAAAATTAGGAACCCGCCCCTGCTCTGTACCCTAATACAAGCAGCCCCAACCCCTGATCCGTGGACCAGCACCGGTCTGCAGCATGCCAGAAACAGGGCCACAAACAAGTGGAGCCCCATCTGTGGGAAACAGGCAGCATGGAAAACCACGTCCCCTCCGGTCTGCGGAAAAACCTCTCTCTCTCCATGGAACCAGTTGCTGGTGCCCAAAAAGTTGGGGGCTGCTGCCCTAATAGATATAATATGAGAGATTCTAGGATGTGGCTACCCTGAACCTCTTCTCCCAATCCCCATCCAGTTCATGACTCTGCAGTCTTTTAATTTGTGTTTTTTTCTGGAATGTACTGGGAAAGCTCTGCGATGCCAAGATCCCCCTCCACGGCTTCTCCAGGTGCACATCCCATCACACTACCAGATCCGGACTACAGAAAACCAGGTGACTATTAGATAAGGTGACCAGACATCCCGATTTTGGCGGGACACACCCGCTTTTTCGCCATTTGTCCCGCGTCCCGCCCGCCCTCTTAAAAAGTCCCGATTTTTTAAAACAATGCCCGACTAGGGCATTCTTTCAAAAAATCGGGCCTGCAGGCACTCGAGGATGGCCAGGTTGGGCAACAGCAGCAGGCCCTCTCAAAACGGGACGTCTGGTCACCTACGAGCTTAAATTGAGATGCTGCTGAAGGTGAGGGCGGGAAAAAGTCCCTCGCGCGAGTCATCACCCCGCGCCGGATGTGAAGCGCAGGCCTGACGGCCAGCTTCCGGGCGCTCCGTCCTCCGGCGAGTGGGTCGCGTTAAAGCAGCAGCCACGGTGCCAGGGCCGTGAGGGAAGGTGAGGCCGATGTCCGGCTGGGCCGTGCTCCGCTTCTCGCAGCCTTCAAGGACGTTTGCGAGGTCAGCGGGCGGCGCGGGACCCCCGGGCGGGCGGGGGGGAGGGAGGAGGAGAGCTCCCCTTCGCAAGCCAGCCCAAGCCACTGCCGGCTTACGAAGGGGAGGCGGGAGGCGAGGAAAGGCCTCCCGCCTCCCCCCCCCACCTGGATGCCGACATTAGCCGTCTTTTGCCCTCTGCACATGCGTAGCGTTCTGCGCATGCGCAGAGGGCAAAACTCAAATTGCGTCCCCCCCCCATGTCCCGCTTTAAAAAAAAAAAATCTGGTCACTTTACTATTAGATGGCAACAAAAGAACTACAGAAAGCCATGATTCTGTTGCCATGTAGTGGTCATCCAGATTTTTACAACTCAATACGGTAGCCAGCCACGTCTTTGCTCTTTCTTTGATCACAGGCAATATATCTTAAATGTCAATTGCTGAGAAGCAATTCTGAAAGTTGGCTATCACCATCCTGTCCATCCTTGTGAGCTTGCTGCATTGCAGCTGAATGGTTCCTATGTGACAGAGGAAGCTAGATTAGATGGGTCTTGGTTCTGGTCCAGCATAGTTCTTTTTAGGTTTTGATCTTAGAAGTTCAGCTATAAACATTCTGACAATGGGAGTATCCAAACCAGTGGTGGGTTCCTACAGGTGCGGTCCACTCTATAGCACCGGTAGCGGCCCGCTGGTGATGTCACAGTACCGGTGCGGTCGGTTGCCGGTGCCTGCGCGCCGCCATTAAAAAAAAGGTTTTTTTATTTTTAAAAAATTTTCTTCTGCGCATGCCCAGAAGCCGAGCTTCCGGCACTGTGCATGCGCTGCCTTCCTACCCCACAGTGAGTCCAAGCAGGGGAGGATGGCTGAGGGAGCGTGTGAGACGCTGAAAGAACGGGCGGCAGGAACTATCTCCATTCCCCTCCCTTCAGCAGTCTGAGAAGCCACAAACGTGTGGTGATGATCCTAGGCATTTTCGCACGTTTGAGGCTTCTCAAGCTGCTGAGGAGAGGGGGAATGGGCGGCAGGACCTATCTCAGTTCCCCTCCCTTCAGCAGTCCGAGAAGCCACGCCCACCCGGTCACATGACTGGCAAGCCACACCCACAAAATAAACCACGCCCACAGAGTGGTAGTAAAAAAATTAGGAACTCGCCCCTGATCCAAACATACCACTTGAGGGGAAATAAAGGGAAGGAGAATGGTACAACGTACTACACATACAGCTATCTCCAGTATTCACTCAGCCTGCTGAACCATCGAGCCCTTTCCTACAATAGAAAACCATATTTGATCTGAACTATATTGGAAAATACTCTTCTTCAATAGGAGAAAGCAGTGTTTCCCATTTGCAGAGAAGACTGTCATCTGCTATTCAAGCAAACAATTCTGCATGTTCACTGAAGATTGGGTTTACATTGAAAATCCAGATTGCAGTTCAGGTTCTTGGCCTGTAGCCACCTCTTGTTCTCGATTTATATAGTCCAGCATAGCTCCATGAGTTGTGCAAACCTGGACTTATTGCTAGCTATGATTAACAAACATTAGTCACCTTGGAAATGGTGACAGGATGCAAGGATAGCCGCAAAGCAAAGCTACTACATTTTTCACTCTCAGGTAATCCTTTGGGCATGTGGCAGCTCATTAAGCACTTGCATGAAAAAGAAAAGGAATAAAAAAGAAAAGAAACTTAAAGTGCCACCAGAAGAGGAGCAGATACAATTTTCAACATGGGAAGATATACGCTTCACATTTAAGAACTTAATAAAAACTATAGATCTCCTTGAATGAAATTCAATTCCTGATGGTCTTATGGATACATCCATGCTGTTTTTATGTCAACTATGGATGTTATGGGGAACTATGGGGTGTATAGGGTGTTCAGGGAGGGTAGCACCTCTGGTGTAGGGGCATGTCGTGTCCTTTTACGGCAGCTCATTCTAGGGCAGCTGTTAGGGCAGCTCCTTCACCTTTGGTCCCCACCTGTCACTCAGTTCTCACCTGTGGCTCCTAGCAGATGTAGCATGTGCAGCGGCCACACCCTGGGCAACAGCTTCAACAGGCTGGCCAAACCAGGTTGAGAGTAGCCATTGGATCATCAACCCTCAGTGAGATAGGGTCTTGTCTATCCCGAGCATGTGAAGACAGATTCCGGCGGACTGAGCGGATGAAATCTACTAGAATAGGACAATGGTCATGAAGGCAGTCTCTGCAAGTGATGTGGTACGCTAAGAGCACGGCAAGACACGAAAGACGCCCTGGTCAACCACTGCGCCCAGCCCATCTCCAACTGTCTTGACTCTTGTCCTCCTATTTGGAGCAAGATGGAATCTGGGAAGAGAGAGTGAGGCTGACTATGCGCACCTCTCCCTCACTTTAATCCAATTCATGCACAAGTCTTGACACACACACCCCAAAGACCTGTGAAAAGTCCTGTGGCGATGGGCGAGCGACAAAGCAGCAGGTGTGGATACACTGGGAGCTGTAGCTGCAGACCTGCACACAGGCGACTCAGGTCTATGATAGATGTTAAGGTCCTCTTCGAATACGATGGATGAACATCATCATCATGTCAACTATGGAAATGGTTTATTATAATTTTTTTCCAGGATGTTCTTCCACCTTCTCAGATTAGTTTACACCTTGGGAGTTCCCAGTATTCTCCAATACAAGCACTATCCAAGCCTTTTTGAGATCAGGCACAGTCCAGTGCTGTCATTAGCTGGGTCTAAAAATAGATACGTTTAATATTTTTAAAGCTCCATGCTAGCGCTGGAGATGGGGAGATAGCCAACTTTTCTACCGGCTAGGGATGTCTACTTTGGAATTTTGCTCAAGATCATGAAAGGGAGAAAAAGGAAAGTTGAGTCATCAGATGCTGGAATAAAATGAAAAATAAGATCCTCATAAAAAGGGAAGTAGAGAAACATGGAGAAAAGACATGAAGAAAATATATGAAATAGAGGATCTAGCAAGCAGGCAAGAGCAGAAGTGGTTGACACTGAAAGAAAAGGTTGTGTTCACATATGTTCACAAGGTTAGTTATAAACCTAATGACTGCATTTGCAAAATGAAATTTGTTTTGTGTTAACTCTTGGCTAGTATTTTTGTGGGTTAATGAACAGCAAAAGCCCAGCCTGGTTGCTCAGTTTATCATTCCATATATTCAGAGGTGGGATTCTCATAATTTCCCTAGTGCAGTGATGGCGAACCTATGGCACGCGTGCCACAGGTGGCACGCGGAGCCATATCTGCCGGCACGCGAGCCGTTGCCCTAGCTCAGCTCCAGCGTGATTGTGCACACCGGCCAGCTGATTTTTGGCTCGCATGGAGGCTCTGAGAGGGTGTTTTTGGCTTCTGGAGGACCTCGGGGAGGGGCAGGGGGGCGTTTTCACCCTCCAGGGAAGCCTCTGGAGCCTGGGGAGGGTGAAAAACGGGCCTACCAGGCCCACCAGAAGTTGGGAAATAGGCCATTTCCGGCCTCCAGAGGGCCTCCAGGGGGGCGGGGAGGCCATTTTCGCCCTCCCCAGGGATTAAATTATGGGTGTGGGCACTCGCGCATGCGCAATAGCGTGCGTGCATGCACTTTCAGCACCTGAGGAAAAAAAGGTTCGCCATCACTGCCCTAGTGGTTCGCCCAGCGTGTGCACGCTCGCTTCAGTCACACATGCGCCTTCCGTGCATGTGTGCGGCCTTCCGTGCATGATCTTTGCTTGTGCGTGTGGCTTGCACACATGCGTGCGGCTTGAAAATGTGGCTAAATAGGATGGAATAGCACCGGGGCGGGGGGGCGGGGGTGGGTCCGAACTGGCTGAATACCACCTCTGCATATATTGTACCGTCAAAGGGTTGATTCAGTTGACTCAGTAATCAAACTTAACATATTGTGTGAATGCAGCCTACAGGTAAGTGTGGAGAAAGTGTGAAGAAATCTGAAGAGGCAAACGAAGGGCAGAAAGATTCAGGGTAGGTTTTCAATAGAAGGGGATGCTTCAGCTTCCATCTAACCCATGTTGGGTGAAGAACCTCGGTGTCCTACACCAAGAAAACAATAGAAACAACATGGCCAGGCTGTCGTGCAAGGGAAGAAAGAATTAAATGCACAAAACCATTAAAGGCAGAGAGAGAAAGGTTACAACGGAGACCAGAAAATAAGAGTACTATAATAATCAATATGACTAGGACTGAAAAGAGCCCACTTTAAAGCTTTGGTAGAGTCAGCAGAAAGAAAAAGATCTCTCCCACCCGTTTCATAATGATGGAAAGAAATATTAAATCTGAACATACTGTAAACATCAGAGCCCAGAAAAGGAACTAAAACAGTGGCTGAGCGTTGCACTTCCAGAAAAGATAGGAGGAGAAACGTATCAAGAAGAAATGAAAAGCTATGTACAGTGAAGGTGTTAGAAGGGAAAACCAGATTATCCCAGGTCCTGCTTAACTGGAGCATGTAATTGATTTGGAAGGGACTGTGGTGAGAAGGAAATTCTCAGCATATGAATGTGGGGTCAAGCAGTGAAAAAAATAGGGGGAGGAGTTTATACAGCAGTCTGTGAGGTAAACGTCTGCTACATCCATTAAATTGCTGCAGTGGGAGGAAATATCTGCTAACTGGATCAGGGAAAAAGGATTAGACCCAACCCTTCCGTTCCATAACGTTTCTCAACATAACCCACAGTGCAAGTTAGGACAGGAAAACTACATGTAGAGAAAAAGGTAAACATCTTCTCACCCAAAACTTTTAGCTGTGTTTGCTTAATCAGTTATCAGGGTTTACAAACACATATAACCCAGTAGTGGGTTCTAAAACCTGTTGCTACTGGTTCACGCATGCGCAGAAGCATCCCAGGTGGGTGGGCAGAGCCTTCCGCCGCTGCTGCTACCGGTTCACAGAACCGGGCCGAAACGGAAGCAACCCACCACTGATATAAGCATGTCTAGTTTGCAATCCACACTGCTTTGGGTTCACACCAGCCAAGCAAACCACCTTTTGGCTGAAAGTGATACGTAAACCCAGTCCCAGTTGAAAAGTAAAACACTGCTATGTCAGCTTTGAATGGCACCAGCCTCCTGAGGAAGCTTCTAACCAAACTCCCTAAAATACATGCCACTGATTTCTCTAAAATACGTGCCACTGATTTGAAAACAATGAGGCAGAGAGGCTGCAGAGTTTTATGAGTGAGATTTATTTCTGGAAAATATTTTGAATCGAGTGCCTTCAAATATGGGATATTAATTTTATATTTGAAACCGCTTCCTATAACCGTGTGTATGAACTACATTAAACTATAATGTGTTGTGATAGCATAGCCTCTAAGTCATGGGTGGGTTCCTCCCGGTTTGGACTGGTTCGCCTGAAGCGGTAGCGACCCACTGGTGACGTCACGATGATGTCACCGACCCGGTTCGGTTGGTGCCAGTCCGTGGGCACAGCCATCTTTTTTTTTGAATTTTTATTTATTTATTTTTTATTTATTTTTAATTTATTTTTTCTTCTGAGCATGAGCAGAAGCCGAGTTTCTGGCACTGTGCATGCGGTCGCCATCTTGTTTTGGGCTTTTTTTTTCTGGATTTTTTGGCACTGTGCATGCATGCGCATGCAAAGCGCGTGTGCGCCCATGTGGCACGCCCATGTGGCGCGCCCACGCTGCGTGAGAGGAAGCGAACCGGCAGCGAGATAAGTAGGAACCGACCCCTGCTCTAAGTACAGCCAATGTGTTCTGGAAAGCATGATTCGTGGCTTACTTTAAATGTAAGCTGAACTCATTGTAGTTAATGAACCACAAATAAACAAAATAAAGATGTTCTCACTCATCCCTCCCAGAAACACTTACACCCCCTCGCCCTAATGAGGCAGCACAGCAGGACATGGAGAAATGTTTGGCCCTGTTTATACAACATTTTAAACCATCATTTATTTAACAATGGTTTATAATTTGAAGGGTTCGTGCAACACACTACTTAATAAATACACTCAATCAGCCAACCAACCACACAATCTTGATTCAATTAACATATTAAGACCCAAAGAAGCAAAACAAATTTTGATTTAGGCTGTTGTACAAACAAAACCTGTATGTGACTAAGAGAAAGGGAAAAACACATTTTTAAATGTTGTTTGGAAAGTACTTTCCCCCCTTTATTTACATGTAAGAAGATTTAATAATTTCATAAGCTAAGATCTGGCTAGTGATGGTCCTGCTTTAGAGGCCATTCATAAAATTTGTGCTAAAGGTAAACAAGATTTGCTAGACTGACTAAGGCAGGAAAAGTTAGAATAGGATCAAATTGGCTAAAGCAGAGGCGTCCAACCTTGGCAACTTTAAGACTTGTGGACTTCAGTTCCAGAATTCCCCAACTAGCCATGCTGGTTGAGGAATTCTGGGAGCTGAAATCCACAAGTCTTAAAGTTGCCAAGTTTGACACCCCTGGGTTAAAATGTCATTCTATCTTCCCCAGCAGCAAGAAGCAGCTCTTTGGTGTTACAGTAAATATAATTCCTGGAAGAGGAAGACTTGCTTCTGCTCATTACAGTATACCCAGAGATAAATGAACTTACAAATGCACGTGTGAACCAGCTGTGAATCAGCTCTTGGCAGGGAGGACCTCTGGTTCAAAAAAACATGACTGTGGGCAACAGCAGATGGCACTGAAAGCCAACAGGAGGGGGATGCATGTGAAAGCCCCAGGATGGGGGGCCTGCAGTGAGGGAGAGATGAGAACCTGACCATAGACTAAATTAGATATATGTTGGCTCCAGATTTTTCTTGCCTGTCTGTGTTTATGCCACAAAGTAGGTTACAAACATACCAGATTGTGGCTTAGGAAGTCTTGTGAACCCATCCCTTCTAGTCTGCAGTGTTTTATGGTTCAGCATTTTAGGTGAAGTCAGCCAATTGTGAGTTATGGTTTGTTTGGTCTAATGCCAGGGCACTGGACTAGTAGTATAGAAACTTCACTTCTAATCCCAATTTAGGCAAAAAGCTAGCAGGCTGACCTTGAGTCAGCACTCTCAGCTCTAGGAAGAAGGCAAGGGCAAACCACTTCCGAAAAACACTGCCAAGAAAACTGTTAACTCATTTGTTATAGCTGGCAGAAGAAAGATGGAAACCCCCAAACCACCACACTGAACACAAGTGAGGCCTGCTACATACAGGCCTTCATCTGCTGTTGTGGGACAGTAGTCTCCTTATCTCCAGCTCCTGTGTAAAAAAAGCATTCCTGTCTCCATGACACAGAATAACAGAGTTGGAAGGGATCTTGGAGGTCTTCTAGTCTAACTGCTCCTCTATTCTGCATCCTTTAGACCAACCCCTGGTGCGTAGACTGGCACTGGTCTGCGGCACGCCAGCAACCAGGCCACACAAACAAGCAAAGCCACATCCATTGGATGCAGGTAGCATGCAAAACCAGCCCCCTCCAGTCCGCGGATAAACCTTTCTCCATGGAACTGGTCCGTGATGCCCAAAAGGTTGGGGGCCACTGCTTTAGACTGCAGTCTTCAAGCTGAGCTCTGTTCCCAGTGGCTTCACGAACACAGCCATGGTATTTCTTAGCAAGTATGAAAATAGTTTCCCAGTGCTTTCATCCAAGCAATGTTTTTGGGCTTCCCCACCAAGGCTACAGCCCTGCTCTTTAATGGCAGTCTTCCATCCAGATTTAACTCAGGTCTGCTGCTCCTTAGCTTCTTGAGCTAAGACACTCAGACCCAGTGTGGAATGGAGTGGCATAGAAATCTTAATAATACAATAATAAAAAAAAGAAGATTGGTTTGGCCTTGAAAACTAAGGAGACTCTGTACTGGTTATATACAAGACAACCTATCAGCAAGATGTAGCATCAGCAAGATAATATTTCTCAGTTCCTCATCTCCTGTCAAACACTTGGTAGCCAAATCCAAGGTTTTCATGGAGCTTTTCTAATTAGATTTTATTACAAAGGAAAGGAATTCAGTTACAATTTAGACAACTGGCTCCTTTTGTTTCTGGGATCCAATTTATCTGACTTTGGGAGGGCAAAGCTTCCTTCCTTCTCTTGCTCACAAGATGAAGAGGAAAACTAGCTTTCAAGTTTTCAGATAATAATGTTCCGAGTTCACAATATTTTCCTAATTACCACCCTCTTTCCCAGGGGGTATAACATTGGCAGTATAAAAATAATTACATTGGCTTTGGGTTAGCTTATAGGACCGTTTTGTTTCTAGCACAAGGACCCAGCTCAGTTGACCTGGGTTAAAAGCATGTTCAGCTAACCATGAGTAATAAGTGTGACATGTGAACATAGTCTAAAAGAAAAGCTCAGTAAATTGAAAGACAGTTCAGAGAGGTTGAATACTCTCTTTCAGATGAGATCATGCTGCACCCATTCATTCCTGACCCTATTTCTTCCTGTTTTACGCCACACACTTCTTAAATATCCTACTCACATTTTTTCACTTTGCTTTTATGTCTCTTTCAACATCCCAAATTCTCTCTTCCATATAATGGAGGGGACAGAAACATGCCCTTAAGGACAGCCATTTTTGCTTCCTCTGACAAACATGCATTCCTCACAATAGACCACATACTATTTAAGCACTTTGAAGTTTCTCCATTCACTTTCCCATCTTTAGTAAATATTCTATCCAGTATTCAAGTTCATCTACTTGCTCTAATTTTTCAATATTCACATGCAACTTACAACTGTTTGTGTTATTTACCTATCAAGGACAATTCCTTTGGTTGTTGAAACATAATTTTCCTCTTAGTATTCTACCGTTGGACTTTCATCACACATGCCTAGCCAATCCACCATTATCATATGCATTCCTTATACATTTTTTCATAAAGGAGGATAACACACGCCCTTATCTTTCTCCTTACTCAATGTTGAACCATTCACTAAAAATTCCATTTATTTTTACATGTTTTACTTCCATCATATACCGTGCTCCTCACATTTAGCAGCCAATCTTCTGTTCCACACTTAGGCAAAAAAAATCATAAATTAAGCCGATTTGCTTTATCATATGCTTTCTCTATATCAACAAACCCATGCATTTCCTATTGATCTCCTGAAAAGCAAAATCTGGACTGCACAATTGGTATCCAGCAGAAATTGCACTTCATTTTCCAAATTCAATCATTAGCACCTTTTTTCTCTTTTGATTAGAATTCTGTTTATTTTTGTCAAAATTGCAAAAAAGAGTTTTGATATTTCAGTAATTTAAAGTTTTCAGCATTCTTCCAAGTGACTTTTCTTACAGGGAAAAAAAGACACTGGTTTATCACAATCTCCAAAATTTGAATAGTCTTGAAAATATGAAATATGTAGAGCATGCAAAAAGAGAGTATTTCAAAATTAGAACATTTCTACAAGAAAGAGTGAAGAGTACATTTTTTATTCCAAAAGGCAGAGTAAAAATAAGGGCAGAATATAAATAAATCAACAAATAAAATGAAAACATTCCTAGCCAGCTATAGGGAATGTTTGGAAGATCTTATTTCTGTCATAGGAGGTGTCCACCTTCCACCTTTACTGTTTTCTTAGTCTGAATCTGTAAACAGCTGCATATTTATTTATTTCTGCACAGCTGTATTAACATGAATATAAACTGCAGATCATAAAAATCCCACTTTGACACCAGTTTCCCACACTAAGCAACAGGCTGGTAGCCACCATGTAAACAATGCCCAGCTGCAATCTGGTCTGCTTTCTCAGAAAAGTCTCCCCCCCCCTTTCTACATCAAAGAGTAGGGAAAGAAAATAAGACGTTCATGTGTGCAGAGTTCTCCTTTGAAGGCAAAAGTAGTGGGAATTATTGTCTTGTCTTTTTAGTCGTTCTCTCCAGTAAATGTTACAGCAGAGCCAAAGGAAACTTGTTCCTTTGACGTTCATTTCCAGCCCTGATTGCTGCAGGAGGACTCAGCCATGTTCTACACCCGTGATGGCGAACCTATGGCACACATGCCAGAGGTGGCACGCAGAGCCCTCTCTGTGGGCATGCGCGCCGTCGCCAGCTGCTCTTCTGCTTTCCGGCGTGAAGGGCAGCTGGACTTCGTGGGTGCCAGAGCGCCTGAAAATGGCACAAAAAATGGTGGTTTTCCGGTTTCCAGTTTGGCTCTAGTGGTAAAGGTACCAGGTTAGAAACCAGGATGTGAGTTCTAAACCTGCCTTAGGTATGAAAAACGGCGTGAAAAACAGCCTGAAAACGGCCCGAAAAATGGCCGAAAAACAGGCATGCGCATGCCGGCCAGCTGGTCTTCAGGTTTCTGGCACTCCGGTACGCGCACATGCATGCACGTTCTGGTTTGGGCACTCGGTGCCAAAAAGGTTCGCCATCACTGTTCTACACCATCCCAGTCAGGACCTTCTTAGAATGCAGTGTCCGGTTCTAGGCAGAACAGTCTTAAAGGGACTCAATAAACTGAGTTGTAGAAAAGGACCAAGTCTACCAAAAGGTTGAAGGGCCTGGAAACCAAATTCTACATATGTCTAACCTGCAAAAAAGAAAAGAAGAAGACTGTTAGATAGGGTGAATGGAAGAGGCAGACAGAAGTGGCTTCAAAACAACAGCTCTTTATTTGGCAACTATTTACAATCCAGCAAAGGCTCTGTCTGACAGCCAGCCCTTTTATAGGGAGCTGCTAGACAGTCTAGCCAATCAGCAGTCAGTATTTTCCCTCCAGAATGGAGGACCTGACTGAAGCTTATGTGCTTCAGTCTGAGAATGTAACAAAGGCAATGACCGAGGGGAGTTATAAAAGCAGTTTTCAACTTTATAAAGAGTTTTTGTAGGAAAGGAAGAAGTAGACTTCTTCTCCGTAACCCAGAGGTAGGAACAGAATCAACAGGTTAGAGCACGGTTGTCAAACTCGCGGCCTGCAGCCCGGATGGGTCACGCACTGGCCACGCCCACACCTGGTTTAGCAAAGGGGGAGAAAGTCGCGATACGTCACATGACAACGCCGTGATGGCACGAGTTTGACACCCCTGGGTTAGAGGAACAGATTCTGGTTTGTTTGTTTGTTTATTTATTACATAGATTTAAAGAATGCCTGACTTCAACTGACTCTGGGCACTTTACATAATAAAAATAGAACAATAAAAAGAGAAACAAGTTATAAGCATCCAGAAAAATTAAGATCTGTCAACTGGAAGAATAGGTTACTCCCATGAAGTGTATTTATTTCACAGGGCTTATAAGCCACTCCTATTACAACTTCCTTCACTAGAGATTTTCAAACAGAGGCTGGATAGCCATCTGTTCAAAGTTATTTAGCAGATTCTGCATTGTGCAAGGGGTTAGACTAGATGACGTCCAAAATCATTTCCATTATTCTATTATTTTTTAGCTGAGCATGGTGTGTGAATCCAGGCACTCTCTTATTCTTCATCCAGTTTAAGGTTGGAGCAAGGATTTGACATCTGCCATGGTGGGTGCAGTGGTTGAATTCAGCATTGCAGGCTAACTCTGCATTCCCTCTGCCAGGAGTTCAATCCTGACTGGCTCAAGATTGACTCAGCCTTCCATCTTTCCAAGGTCGGTAAAATGAAACCCAGATTGTTGGGGGCAACATGCTGACTCTGTACATCCGTAAAGCACTATGAATCAGCATATAAGTCTAAGTGCTATTGCTACTATTCTTGCTATTCTGTTTTTGATTACAGTAATGCTCGTTGATCTGCCTGTTGCTTTCAAGATCTTCAGAGGAAGTGTAACCATTTTGCAGCTACTATTCCACGTTTTCTGCAGTCATCTTTTCCACAAAAGATCTATGATTCCCATAAGCAAGACCCTCTATGTGTCAAAAGAGGCTTTATCCACACTGGTAGGGGACACATACTGGGGTTTGAAGGGTTAAGCTACTTCCTGAAGGGCAAGTTCCTCTAATGACCCATTGATAGAGGAAGAAGGATGAATATGAATGGGCAGCTGTGAAAGACAATGGATGCTTTTCTTTGATGGGAAGCTGGCACAGCAACACTGGAAAGGGGCCAGGATAAGAGTATGTACAGGGTGCACCCACCCCTGAGACTGGAAAAGGGCTGGTGGTACCATCAGCTAGAAGGGCAGAGTACATAATTAGCGCAATACGATGGTAAAGGCTTTCTTGGACTGTACCACTTCAAGTACATACACGCAGCATACTGGAAGCGTACATGACTGACACAAGAACTGAAGCTAGAGAGAAGGGAGTTCCTCAATTTTGTTTCTTCAAGCAGTCTCATATGAGAGACTAAAAACGTTACCCCTTATATCCTTTTTCTTGAATTAGTTGGATTCAAAGCAAACAATGAGCAGTTGCAGATGGTAGAGCAGTGCTTCATAAACCTTTTCCTTCATTAAACAGAAAACAGAATAACAGAGTTGGAAGGGACCTTGGAGGTCTGCTAGTCCAACCCCCTGCTGAGGCAGGAAACCCTACACCACTTCAGACAAATGGTTATCCAATATCTTAAAAACTTCCAGTGTTGGAGCATTCACAACTTCTGGAGGCAAGTTGTTCCACTGATTAATTGTTCTAACTGTCAGGAAAATTCTCCTTAGTTCTGTTGGAAGTAATATTCTTCTGGGTTCAGTTCCAAGTGAAAAAGTGGGTGCTAACTTCCTACAGTTCTAAGTTGCTTCTCTCATTGATTAGTTTCCACCCATTGCTTCTTGTCATGCCCTCAGGTGCTTTGGAGAATAGCTTGACTCCCTCTTCTTTGTGGCAACCCCTGAGATATTGGAACACTGCTATCATGTTTTCCCTAGTCCTTCTTTTCATTAAACTAGACATACCCAGTTCCTGCAACCGTTCTTCATATGTTTTAGCCTCCAGTCCCCTAATCATCTTTGTTGCTCTTCTCTGCACTCTTTCTAGAGTCTCAACATCCTTTTTACATCGTGGCGACCAAAACTGGATGCAGTATTCCAAGTGTGGCCTTACCAAGGCATTATAAAGTGGTATTTATAGAGCCGAGGTGGCGCAGCGGTTAGAGGCAGTACTGCAGGCCACTTTAGCTGACTGTGATCCGCAGGTCAGCGGTTCAAATCTCACCGGCTCAAGGTTGACTCAGCCTTCCATTCTTCCGAGGTAGGTAAAATGAGGACCCAGATTGTTGGGGGCAATATAAATATACATTGCTTACTGGTGTAAAACGCTTAGAGAGTGCTTGCACTGTGAGGTGGTATATAAATCTCACAAATAAATAAATAAATAAATTAACATTATCCCAAACTCCTGATCATAAAGTGTTTTTACCCAACGTGGGTAACACACTTTAAGTCAATTTAAAAGTCCCTGTCGCAATTGGGTAATGGGTTCCTGTGTCGTTACCCAAAAGAAAACCTCTTTCACCCAATTTTGTATGATTTACCCAGGTTTAAAAGCACTCTGCTGTAGACTATTTTGAAAACATTTTATCCAGTAAAGAGGCACCAATTGAATCCTTCCTTGAAACATTACAGTATTAAAAGCCAGGCAATCCAGGCAGCTGGTACAAAGTCAGAAAACTGTGCTATTGAGGGAACTTTGTCTCTTTGGCCAAAATGTGCAAGCATTTATAAAGATTCCCTTTAAATAGCCCTTTCTGAGAGGCATGGAACTTTTCATGAGACAGAATTCTTTGAAATATGATCTGGTGGTGTGTTTTTTTAATCGCAATTGGAATTGGCTCACTAGTGATTATAGTTTTGCCTGCTCAGCACAATTTCCCAGGATTAGTCATCCACCAGAAAAGAGAACATCAACATTTCTGTGGCTCTAGTCAGCTTTGCAGATTTTCAAATGTTTTATAACAGAAACTGAACTGAAGACACATGGTCCCAAGTCTCGGGGCCAAATGAAGGTTGACTTTGTGGCTCGGAGATGGTGTAGATGTACAGAGTTGTTCCTATGCAGAATATTCCCACTGGGCTGGGTCTTCCCATGAGCAGTTGCTAAAAGTCGTCCAAGGGTGAGGAAATTATCCAGGGCTGCTGACTCTTCTGTTTAATGAAGGAATCGGAGACAGAGCAGAGGCTGAGTCATGGAGAGGCTGCTGAACACGCCCAATGTTTTACAAACAGAATCCATCTTCGTAGTGGACACAATTGTAATGTCAGAGTAAGATGTGAGTGGCCTTGTTTATGGCAGTGCGTGGGTAAGGGTAAGAGCCTGCATTTGGGAAGTCAACTACACATGGATTCCTGGGAACAGTCTTTAAGAAATAAATGCTAATGAGGTACTACATAATCGGAGAAATATTTTTGCAGAATTTCTGACAAATACTGTAAACTAATTTTCCAGTTTCTTATTAAGGATTCATTCTGTTCAGAGGTCATATTACGCTAGCTTATGGTGTGTTCGGTTTTAATTTGATGTGCTTTACAAACCCCACCACTGTAATGTGTAAACTTTGATTTATGACTTAAAATAGTTTGTGATCCCAACAAATTGTGGCTTATTCAAACCACACCTCAAAGCAACGTATAAATTAATAATCGACAGCAGAGTCATTGAGGGATACAGGAAAAGGTTCCCTTCCCTCTGAATGAATGGGAAGGATGTATGTGTGAAACAGAGAACTCGTTCCTGCTGCAACACTGCCACTGATGCCGCAATCTACAGGGTCATTTGGGACTGAAATGTCACCAATTCCTACTGTAATATCTATATGAAGTCTCTATAGCAGGCAGAGGTGAGTTCCTCCTGGTTCGGACCGGTTTGCCCGAACCAGTAGTGACCCGCTGGTGATGTCATGATGACATCATGGAACTGGTTCAGTCGGTGCCGGTCCGTGGGCACCGCCATCTTAAAAAAAAAATTCAGATTTTTTTGGGGAGGTTTTTTTTTTCTTCTGCACATGCGCAGAAGTTGAGTTTCCGGCACTGTGCTTGCGGTCGCCATCTTGTTTTTGGCTTTTTTTGGGAGGGGTTAATTTTTTTATTTTTTGCCACTGCTTATGTGCGCGCGCATGAAACCCGCGCGCGCCCACGAGGCACGCCCACGTGGTGCGGGATGAAGCGAACCGGCAGCGAGGTAAGTTAGAACCCACCCCTGATAGCAGGAGTGTCAAACTCAAGGCCCTTGGGCCGGATTTGGCCTGTGGAGTACTTACATGGGGCCTGTGGGGCCATGCTGGAATTAGCGAAGGACTAGCCCACGGTGCTTCTGTCAGCGAAAACGGAGCTCGGGAGGCCTGCCGGGCTCTGTTTTCAGCCGCGATGCAGTCTTTTCTGATTTCTATGCATTTTGTAAGTAAAAATGTGACAGACTTTTCAATGGTAAATTCCAACTCTGAATGTTCTCCTAAAGAAAATTTAGCTGCCAACAAAATCATGCATTTTATGGTACCAGAGCAACATCTATTTATTTGCTCTTTGTTTTTTACTGATTACATTATTTCCACATATAGCATCATTTTACTGTTTGTTACCTTTCAGGTTTTTTATTGCATGTTAGTGGTGGCAATGGTTGTTTTGTAATTCTGAATGGTTTTATATATTGCTGAGTATAGTGCTACTTTGAAACTTATTTTAGATGAAAAACAGTTTAGAAATGTTTAAAATAAATAAAAACCAAAACCTAAATATATTATTTGAGGTAAACTGAATGCCAGTTGGGGCCTTGGAATTAACACATAACACAGAGAAGCCATTCAAAGCCTCACAAGCGTTTTAACTAGCAATCATTTCATAACTGTCCCCATATATCTCAGTGTCATTGTTTTCTGAAATCTGGTGCTTTCCAAATGTGGTGGGCCTGATCAATGGTAATGCGCTGTGGATTCTGGGAGCTATAATCCAAATCTATCTAAAAACACAACTAGGGTTAACCTGGTGAGATCTTCATGGTATGAATAGCATCATTCTGCATATGCACATACCCACCCACACACTGTGTTTGGCGGTAGAAGTAGACAGTAGATTCCAATTGCACAGGCTTGCAAATATCTTATTGGAGCGGTTGGGAGGGAGTGTCTATGGAGATTCTCAGTCATCCAGGTCATGGTTGTCCCAAAGATGCTTTTTTCAAGAGGCAACTGGACTTTCTGGTTTTTCTTTGAAGACATTTAGCTTCTCATCCAAGAAGCTTCTTCAGCTCTGACTGGATGGTGGGGAATGAAAGGATTTATACTCCTTGCAGACAGCTGGTCATTTGCATTCTTTTAGCGGGTGGTTAAAATATGGACTTTTAGCGGCTGTCCAAAATATGGACTTTGTTGTCTTCAAAAGACATATTTTGGACAGAGAGGATCTCTGGTTTGAAAGAGGGGTTAAAGAGGCCATCTATGTCAAAATTGAACAGCCCTCTCTCAACAGAGGGGGAAAGATACGACATCATCTATCTCCAATCTACAACACAGTCCTTTCAACAGGAGGCTCCACACCAATTTGCACCACTCAGGTGACCCTGATGACACAGATAAACCTCCAGGTGACCTTAATCACCTGCTATAAGAATGCAAATGAACAGCTGTCTGCAAGGAGTATAAATCCTTCCATTCCCCACCATCCAGTCAGAGCTGAAGAAGCTTCTTGGATGAGAAGCTAAATGTCTTCAAAGAAAAACCAGAAAGTCCAGTTGCCTCTTGAAAAAAGCACCTTTGGGACAGTTGGGAGGGAGGTCTCAGCACCATGGAAAACTGCACTGACTGCTCTTGTTACTCACTATTTGCCAAAACTATCTGCAATCCTGTGATTTCTTTTCCAGTCCTTATCAAAATTGCTATATATGATATTATTATTGTATGATTTTTCCATCTGTGATGGGCAATTTTTGCTGGATGAGGATGCTTTTCACATTTGGGGGTGGAGTTGAAGGCTTGGAGGTGAACACTGGAGGTTTTTAAGAAGAGATTGGACAACCATTTCTCTAAAATGGTATGTAGGGTTTTCTGCCTGAGCAGAGGGTTAGACTAGAAGACCTCCAAGAATCCCTTTTTGTAATTCTGCTTCAATAGAGAATGTGATGGTGTAAAGTGGGGAGGACTAGCATTTCTGCGGCTTTTTCTTGAATTTTTGAAGATTTTTTAAAAAGAAAGGTTAATTTCTACTGAAGTTTTGTATCCTATTGCAAAATAGCAGAAAACCACACTTCAGCTGTTCTGGTCTACATTTTCTGGGCATTGCAAAAAAAAAAAAAAGGATTTTGGATGCTACAACAGTTTTGTCTCTCCTGTGACAGCTTTTTCTTTCACTGAAGCCTCCAATGCTTTATTTATGTCTTAAGCACCTATGCCTGCTCTCATCCAGGAGTAATGCTGTGAATCTGGGGGTGATAAATCACCCCTGGTGATAGACCAGTGGTGCTGACATTTCATCCAAGCAGCTGATACTTCATCCGAGTCTTTGTGGATGGATAATAGTAGCTACAGAGAGGAGAAACAATGGAACCATCTTTGCTTTCCTACATACAAAGGCTCCTTTCACGTCATCGTTCTCCTCCCTGGGAGAAAGTTAAGGGAGGAGAAATTAAAAGAGCTGCGGTAACTGCACAGGCATACAGCAAGGGGTAGGAAAGCAATGATGAGAAGAAGAAAGCATGTAGGCTGCCTACAAAGAAAAGAAGAAAAAACAGGAGAGAGCTATTTTCAGAGCCGAACTGGAGAGCTCCAGGAGACATATTGCTTAATGGATGGATGCCACTTGGGATATTTAACTTTTTTACAGCATAACATGCAATTTGCATAGCAACTTCATTCAATCCCATAATTATAAAACCATTCAACAGCTCCCTGGGACGGCGCACCTTTGTTTGCAACAGCCTGTGGACTGATGGATCCATTTCCCTTCCCCTTTCCTGCGAGTTCTTTCACACTCAGCCAGAGCCATTAGTCAAGGGGCATCAAGAGAAGATTCATGGCACCATTAATAGCAATCAAATAATTGAACAATACATTTCATTGAATCAACGAAATAAGCCAAATCTCTAAACACCAAACTGGTTTTGGAAAAGGGAATATTGGAAAAACAAAAGAGGACAACACACATTAAAAAATCCCACAACACCAACACACCACTCAGCTTCTTGCTCCGTTGTGGCCGCGAGCAAGCAGAAGTGGGCCAGTGATCACGTGGGTTCCTGCTGCATATGGCCGCTGGTGCTGCCGCCGCGAGGCAGATGTTGTGACATAAATGGCCTGGCTGTGGGGGCCCTGAGGTAAGCCCCCACAGGCTTACCTCAGGGCATGTGGGGCAGCTCCACCCCCCGCCTCGCCTCGTTGCTGTGACATGAGCAACCAGATGGAATGGGCAGCCAACTGGCTGCACAGGCCCCTAAGTAGGGCTTATTTTGGGGGGGATAGGACTTATATTAGGCGCACATCAGCGGTGAAATTCAAAATGTTCCCCTACCGGTTCTGTGGGCGTTGCTTGATGGGCATGGCAGGGAAAAGATACTGGAAAATCTTCATTCCCACCCGCTCCTGGGGGAAAGATATTGCAAAATCTCCATTCCCACCCCACTCTGGGGCCAGCCAGAGGTAGTATTTGCCGATTCTCCGAACTACCCAAAATTTCTGCTATCGGTTCTCCAGAACTTGTCAGAACCCGATGAATTTCACCCCTGGCGCACATGTAAACACATGCTAAGGCTTATTTTCAGGATAGGTCTTATTTTCAGGGAAACAGGGTAGTAGAATTACTGTTGAAAGATGCAGTCCAACGCATGATAACACAAGAGAAAGGCCTGTTGGAAAAAGGATCATTTACTTCTAAACAGCAATATTATCAGTCTTCACATTTTTCAATTGATGGAAGGCAATTGGCCATGATTCTGCTAGATGGAAATGGCTTGTGGCCTCTTCCTTTTATGGATAACGATAGTTCAAGATTTTTGTTGCAAGAGTTAAATTCCACTATCCTTTAAAACTAATGGATTAGGATAGTTTTCAATTTGAAATTGGGTCTAAGTCCCATTTCACTAAAAGGACACCATCATACAATTTGTTCCTGGCACTAAAGATAAACTCATCCTTTCCCATATGTGCAATTAATGTACTCATTGTTTTTGGACAATTGCATATCATTCTTTCCAAATCAGATAGCTGAGGTAACTCCTGAAAGTTCCAGTTTTAAAATAGATAGAGAAAAATACACTAAAGAAATAAAGGAGAAGGAAGATTTGAGCAGCCTATTATTCACATGACAAAAGAGCCAAAAAGAATCATTTGCAAACTGGGGAAGGATAGGCTATTCAGGATTAATGTTTCTCCACCATGAGTACTATCCAAAGGAAAGGGAAAGAGGAAAAATTCAACATTTTACATCAATAGAAGTGACTGCCTGGTTTCTATTGGAGACTAATACTCAACTGGTTTGTTGAAAGCAATCTAGTTTCCCACCCCTGGATGACTGTAAAAAAATGGCAGGAGATAACTACTGCCAGCCCATTGGCAACTGGACTTTTTGTTTGTAGTTTCATATATTATTTTTCTTTCTTTGAATAAAAAATATAATTCTGAAGATGACAAAATGGCATTCATTTAGACATTGATGTGATGTAATGATTGTGATGAAAAATACAAAACATAAACACTTAGCACTTCTATGGAATGGGGCAATCTACGAGATACAAGTGTAGTTGTAACTGAAACAACAAATGCATCCATAGATACAACAAAGATGGAAACAAGTCTCTCAAAGAAAATTAGAAGAAGTGAAGATATAGAAGTCAAGGTAAGTCTGCATATTTTCAGTGTTTTTAAAAATGGCTTTCTTGTAATTTAAAAAATGTGTAAGAAGCTACTACCTAGGAAGAATAGAGTGGTTATCCATAAAAGGACATATTGTTTTATTTATTTCAATTTTGCCCTGCCCCTCTGCTCTAATGTGGGTTCTAAACAGTAGTGGGTTCTAAATCCCGTCGCTACCGGTTTGTTCTCGCAACGCTTCTGCGCATAAGCGTCCTGAGTGGGTGGGCGGAGCCTCCTGCCACCACCGCTACCGGTTCCTCGAACCGGGCTGAACCAGGAGCAACCCACCGCTGGTTCCAAAATGGCTAGAAAACTTAAAAAACATTGCAAAGCATAAAACAGATTAAATGCGACTCTGAAATAGAGGAATGTAAATTCACCCCTTTTAAAATTGCATTTGCTGTCAAAAGGCATTTCAACTTTTTAATTTACTCAAGCAAAAATGTTAATCTGTTTATACTGAGTTTGTGCTCAAAATCAAGAAGACAGAACAAAATCCAGGAGCTTCTCATACACTTACCGAGTTTTACTGCAAAAGCGCTGCGGCTTTTTGGCAACAGACTCATTAAAGAACCAAATGTATTAATTTCCTGGAAATGTTCTACTTTGCAATTTTCTGCTCAAGAAACAACAGAAAAAAGCTGGATGAAAGTAATTGAAGCCACTGGCTGAAACCCAGGTTTGATTAATGTGGCCACTAGCCAACATCTAAAGGCCTTGTGGATGGCTATTTCTTCTATAACTGCAAGAGAAGAAAAGCATCAGTGCCTATCACCAACAAGAGGCCAAAACTGGTTTGTTTTATTTTTCATTGTGTGAAACTAGTCTTTATGAGTCCATAGTGGAAGGAATCTGCACCCTGAAAATCTAGCAGAGTTTTTGTGCTCCTTCATAAAAACATATACTATCACCTTAAGCAGCATATAAATATAAAATCAATGTTGCTGAAATCATATTTCATAAACAAAGTATTTTTTATTTGTGAACTATTTAGAGTGATTGGGAATTGGACAGTATATAAAGTTAATAAATAAACAAACACATGAAAATAAATATTTATGAAATACTTTATTACAATTTGGTCATTCTCTCTCTTTCGCTCTCTCTGTGGGTGGGTGTATATTTTTATACAGGTCATGGTACACAGCTGAGTAAATGTGCAGTAGCTGTAAAAAGGCAAATGGCGTACCAGAGAATATTTGGAATATTTGGAAAGACTACCAAAATTATAAAGCCCTGACTCAAATCTAGAATAATCACTTTTTAAAAAGGATTTTTAGATTTAGATTTATTATTAGAGTTGGAAGGGACCTTGTAGGTCATCTAGTCCAACCCCCTGCTCAAGCAGGAGTTCCTACACCATTTGAGACAGATGGCAGTCCAGTCTCCTCTTGAAGGTCGCAAGTGTTGGGGCTCTCACAACCTCCGCTGGCAAGCTGTTCCACTGGTTGGTCGCTCTCACCGTCAGAAAGTTTCTCCTCACTTCCAGGTTGAATCTCTCCTTGGTCAGCTTCCATCCATTATTCCTTGTTTGGCTTTCTGGTGCTATAGAGAACAGCCTGCTCCCCTCCTCTCTGTGGCATCCCCTCAAGTATTGGAACAAGGATGAAACAGAACTAGAAACAGTACAGAATAAGGCAGCCAAAAGAATTACTTTACCAGAAAAGGTCATAATGTTGGGGACTTTCTAAACTGTAACCTTAGAAAAAAGCCATTTCAGCAAACATAAGAAAGGTATATAAGTAACAAGCAAAATCAAAAGGATTTTTTTCTCCTCCCAAAATATTAGAAACAAAGGTAATTCAATTAAGCTAATTAGGAGAATTGGAACTGACAAAAGAATTTCTTTTAAAGAATATATAATTAATCCATGGACAAAACATGGCAATGGCCACTAATTAATATGACTTTTTAGAAGGTGTTTTCTTTTTAAGAAAAATTCTTGGAGGAATGTCATAGAAGCAGACTCACAGAATCATAGAGTTGAGGAGGCACACAATGAGTCACGTGGTTAGGACTCTAGGGCTAGGCCAGGGGTAGGCAAAGTTGGCTCTTCTATGACTCGTGGACTTCAACTCCCAGAATCCCTAAGCTAGCATGATTGGCTCAGAAATTCTGGGAGTTGAAGTCCACGAGTCATAGAAGAGCCAACTTTGCCTACCCCTGGGCTAGGCTGATAATCAGCAAGCCAGTGTTCAATAACCTGAGTGCTGCTGCATGACAGGGTGAGGTCTTGTCATCCCAGCTTCTGCTGACCCAGCAGTTCAAAAGTGAGTAATCATGAGTAGATAGATACCACTTCAGTGGGCACATTAATGGGGATATGAAAGGAGCCTCCACTTAGTCATCTCCTGGACTACACTGATGTCACTGGCTAATCCTCTCAACTCAGAAGTGCCTCGATGCTCAACACGAAAGCAGCAGCATAGGGTTGAAGAGAATGTGAAGAGATCTTCTAGAACAGTGTTTCTCAACCTTGGCAGTTTGAAGATGTGTGGACTTCAACTCCCAGAATTCCACAGCCAGCAACGCTGGCTGGGGAATTCTGGGAGTTGAAGTCCACACATCTTCAAACTGCCAAGGTTGAGAAACACTGTTCTAGAATCTAGTCTAACCCTCTGCCTAAGGCAGGAGTCTTCATAACATCTCAGACAAATGGTTGTTCAGTCTTTTCTTGAAAACCTGCTGCGATGGAGACCATCAGGGTTTATTACCCTTGAAGCTTCAATGTTATCTCTGGACTTGGCAGCATGTTTCCCAATACTATTATTGAATTAACAGGACAATATGCCCCCCCTCCCTTCTTGCCACACAGAGTAGTTTGCTACAAGATGGGCAGCAAATAAATTCAACAAATAATTAAATTGTGAGGAGGCACCTGATGATCTGTTGGAGAAACAAAAATAAATGCCCATCTAAAAGAATGCTTAGTAAGGATCCCCGTTAGCTGTAAAATGATAGCAAGGTTCTTATCTCAATGTTCCTTTACCCAAAATAGGAGACATTAATATCTTTTATTTGTGCATAAACAAGGAAAGGTCTCCCACAGATACAAGGTGAGAGGCCCCGTGGAAAGGTTGGGAATCACTTTATATATAGTTCAAACATATTGGGTTTGGAATGTGTTCTTTCATTGGTCAGCATCATTTGACTCATCTGTGATGTAGCCTATGTAACGTCTAACATTTCATAGCATCCCTTAACATTCTTAGGATGATCTTGTCAATGCCCACTTGTATGTTCAGTAGGTGTGGTTCTCACAATAGAATTAGTTTTCAGGTTACTAAAGTTCAAATATTTGGGCAATTCTCATCTTTGGCAGGTCTGAACCGGTTCTTATCAGAATCCACATTCCACTTGGGGAATTTGCTTGTTACTTCAAAGAACTAGAAATATGAATCAAAAGCACTACTTACTGAAAACAGTTATGCAAAGAAGCCCCCTCTCCTGTTCCCATCATTCTCACTCATCAAGAGGGGGCTCTGTGGTGGTTATTCTCTGTGCCATCTTGCCTGCCCCCTGAGGCGAGGATGGACCCTGATCTCATAGTCTTCAAATAGCTTATAAAAATCTGATTCTTCTGGAAAGCCTTTGGAGATTGACCATGGAGCCAGTAGCATCAATTCTTGATATTTGTGATTAATGTAATTGTATTATTATTTTATGTATTGTTACTGAGGCAGTGGATAAATCAAACAGACATCACACTCCACAGAAAGCCCTTTAAACCAAATAGCCAGATTAGACAGAGCTTCAATGTATGTCCTCAGCATACCATACAGCTAAGTAACCTTTCACTATGTCAGGAAGTGCAATGGCTCAGCAGTTAAACACACTGAGCTTGCCAGCTGGAAAGCTGACAGCCGGGGTTCAAGACCTAAGCGTTGCGCAACAGGGTAAGGCCCTGCCTTGCCCCAACTCCTGCCCACCTAGCAGTTCTAAAGCATGCCAATGTGGGTAGATAAATGGGTAGCACTTTGGTGGGAAGCTAACTGCATTGTGTGCCTCTGCATACAGTTATGCTGGCCACGTGACCACGGAAATGCCTTCAGACAATGCTGACTCCCTTAGCTAAGAAAAGGAGATGAGCACTGCCACCTAGGACACAACTGGACAAGGGAAAGAAACCTTTACAACAGGTCAGTTCCCATAGTGGGACTACAGACAAATCACTGTACAACCACATTGAAGTGATCTTGTCTTACTCTTAGGAGTACCTGATCATTAACTTTATTTAACATCCACCTGAAACCCCTGGGAAGGTCATCTGTTGATTCAGGGTAAGGGATCACCAAGAGACATATGATATCAATAGTACATCACTACTCCCAACTGAACCAGTCATGCCATGAAAGTTCTGAACCAGTATTTGGAGGCTGTAAGGCTTTGGGTGAGGCCAAACAATCTCAGATTAAATCCTTCCAAGAAAGAGCTATTTTTTGTCAGTAAACAATTCAGCAATTTAACAATAACTGACCCAGTGGTATTGCGGACTGGGCTCATTCTTCACATGAAAGAGTTGGTCTGTAACCTGAGGTCCTCTTGGACTCTTGGTTCTTCCAGGAAATCAGATGAAAGCTGCAGACAAGTGAGTGGATGGGCTTTGTCCAGCTACATCCAGTGAATCAATTACTATCATACTTTGACCAGAATGACCTAGCAAGTTATTCTTGCCTTGATCACCACCAGATTAGAATATAGTTACATGCTGCATAAGAGGATGCCTTGGAAGATGACCCAGAAACTGTCGTTGTATAGAACACAAGGGCTGATAACCCAGATTTGATTCACCAAAATCCAATCTGTTTACACCATCTAAGGAGAGCATGTTGGGTTTTTCCCTTTTCCCCACTTTGTGAAGTTCGTGGAATGTGAATCAGGCCACAGACTTTCTGTGCGACGGCCCCTACCTCATGCAACATTAATACCAGAAAATATGGGCGGCTCCAAAGTTTTTGGGTTTCAGGAAGGAAGTGAAAGCAATACTATTTGAAGAAGACTCTGGCCTGTATCTTTGTTGGAAGTCTATAATTGCTGAGAACTACTTTTTCAGTTGCTTTAACGTATTACACTTTGAAGTCTCAAAGGTGGTTTTTCAGGAGGCAACTTGACTTTGTTTTTCTTTTGAAGACATTTCGCTTCTCATCCAAGAATCTTCTTCAGGTCTGACAGGATAGTGAGGAATGGAAGGATTTATATTCCTTGCAGACAGCTGGTCATTTGCATCCTTTATAAATCCTCCCATTCCCCACTATCCTGTCAGAGCTGAAGAAGTTTCTTGGATGAGAAGTTAAACATCTTCAAAAGAAAAACAAGAAAGTTCAGTTGCCACCTGAAAAACCACCTTTGGGACAACCATGACCTGGATGACTGAGAATCTCTACAGACTTTTACAATTTGAAGTATTGTATGCCCCAGAGTGCATATAGTTTGGGGTGGTCAATATAACCATGAAATAAGTAAACTTGAATAACGTGTGCCTTTGCAGGTGGAGCAAGCACAGGCAGACTAAAGTGGAAACCTACTGAGGGAAAATGCAAGTCATTCCTTAAACTCAGGTCAGGTTAAGATTCTTCTCAAATTCTAAGCACTACCTGAGCCAAAGAAGGGGGGAGGGAGAGGGCAGGGCATGGATCGCACATGTCACAATCCTGCTCTTTGCGCACACTCCATACCGAACCGCTCCCATTCAACGCTATGACCCCGCCTTTCCGATCCACTCTTCGACCAATCATGGATGAGGGAAGAGTTACACGAGTCCAAATCCCGCCTTCCTCGAAACCTTCATTTTGGGAGCGCAACAACGACGACAAAAACCCCTTCTTTTTTTCTACGCTCCGCGAGTTTCCCTGGGCATTTGCGTCACGACGCTCTACGACGATTGGAGACGTCGTAGTGGAGTGGAGCAGCAGTCCGACTCGCGCAGGCGTAGAACGGCCTCCCATGGTGTGTAGCAACTCGCCAATTCAGCTGCGCATGCGGAAGGGTTGGCCCTCGGTCCGTTCACATCCTTTGACGTCAGGGAGCAACTTCTTGTCTGCAAGAAAGGGAGCGGCTGCCAAAAGAGCGTGCGCGCTCCCGCGCCCTTCCTCATCCTTTGCGTGAGCGTAACCCCGCCCCACCCGTCCACTGAGTCCCTCGGCCCGGCTGTGCGTGCGTACGGCCTGCTCCCGTCCGGAGCGTGACTGACTAAGAAACCGAGAAGCGCTCGCCTGAGGAGGGAACCGAGGGGCATGAAGTCGAGCGCCGCCGCCGCTGTTCACCCGTGAGGTAGTTCTGCCCGGGAGCCAAGTCCCTACAGCTGCTGCCTGCCCTGCCCGGCCCGCTGTCACCAAGGCAGCCATTTTGTGCCTCCCCTTCCCTCCCTCAGCTTGCCGCCTCCTCCTTCGCCACCGCCGCGGAGCCCGGCCTTGTGCGTTGTAGTACGGAGGGGTCTCGGAGGGCCCAAGGCGGCGGCGGCGGCGGCGCCTGCTGAGGCAGAGCCTGGCGAGGAAGTGGCGCGCGGCGCGGTGGGGCCCCCATGGCGAAGAAAACCTACGACCTGCTCTTCAAGCTGCTGCTGATCGGCGACTCGGGCGTTGGCAAGACCTGCGTGCTTTTCCGGTTCTCCGATGATGCTTTTAACACCACGTTCATCTCCACCATCGGTGAGCGAGAGTTGGGAGTGCCAAGTATTGCGCCCGCGGCTTTTTTTTTAATGCTCTGACTTTCCTCCAGAGAGCCTCTTTTGTGTCCTTCTAATATAATATTTGTATTTTCTCCTCCATCTGGGCTTTCTTTTTAGTTTTTTTTTCTTTTTCCTGTGGCGATGAAGGTGCGCCTGTAGAAATGTCGGTGCCATTTCCCCTCCCACCCCCGCGATAAATTCTTCTTCCAATGCCGATAAGGTGATGTGAGTTTTGGCTTGTTAGATTGAGGAAGTTTTATTTTATGAGGTAACCCCACCCCAAATATCTTGTCTAGGCATCCTTTGTTCCTCTTCTCTGTCTCATTATACTTTTCAGTTTTGAATGTAGGATAATCCACCTTTCACCTAGTCTTTTTTAGAGTATACAATCCATTCTGGAATAATCTTTGTTTCTTGGTAATGTAGCTGCTGACTTGATGACTTTTCTTTTTTACTTTTATATTGGGTTGATATTTTGCAATCTCTGCCTTCCATAAGAAAAAAAATGGTTAGCTGTCATTCCAGCTGCACAGTGGGCTGTGCTTATTCAAATCGCCCTGGCCTTTTGAAAAGGAAAGCAAAAATGTTTTTAATACATTATGCTAACTGTAGCACAGTGATCTGTAGCACCCTTTGGTCCTTCTGCTAACATCACTACTGCATACTCCCATTTCTTTCATGTTGTTAGTGGAGTATGGCTTTATACCGCTGTACCTAACATTCATTCCTGGGAGTGACCTCAACATCATCCAAGGTTTTCTATTTCTCCCACACCCCCTAGTGTTGATACTGCTTGTTCATACTAGTTTTCTTAAATATATATTGTCCTTTGTGCCTGATTTCTTTGTTCATATTTGTTACATACATTTAACTGCTACTCTATGTCCCAAATGAACATCTAGTTGATCCATGTATACAGATTAATGGCTGTTGCCCTACTGACAGTTTCTGATGTTTGGAGGAAAGAAATTTGTCTATGAAAGAGGTGGTAGTGATTTCTGGAAATCTAGAAATGTGTGAAACAGTTTTTGTTTTATTTCAGTGCTGGACTTCAGTGGCTGTTCTTTGAGAGCTCTAAAAGTTTTCATGTCTGGAAATAGATCATTGGTTTATGAAACCCCCCAATTTTTTAAAAATATTGTGACTTAGGCAGATTCTCTAACCACTTTGTAAGATTAAATCATGAGTTTTGAATGAAAGCTGTATTCTCCAGCTTTACTACATATCTCTGTTAATGCTGAGGATGCAGAAACCTCTATATAGATACTTCAGATTCCTAATAGGAATTCAGTTGAATCGAACCTATTAAAATTATTCATTGTGTTTTGCTTTGCATACTTTAATTTAGCAAAATATTCCAAAGATCTCAAATTACAAGTGTAGGTTGGTGGTATCATTTGCTAGTCACTGCTGCAGTTTATCATAGTGCTATTAGTGCTGGGGACTTTCAGCTGAATATGAAAGTAAACATTGTAGGACTGTGCAGCTCTTCCAATTCAAAGGCAAAAAGGGGCTTCTGAATTCGTTTAGATTAGGGTATGAATATAGCACCTACCTGTGGCTCTTTAAAACAGCCATGCTTTTCTTATTATTACATGCAGATTGATTGCAGTTAGACCCATGAAAAGACATCTTTGGTTCATGGAGTTACATAGTACACACAGAGTGCTATGTTTGTGTCCATACATGCTGTTAAGGATGTTTTGCTTTTGAATTCAAGGTATCATATAACCTTATTGTAGGACATTTATATAGACTAGGTCAAAAACTGCTTTATGCGTAGTGTTTTTAATTATAAATACTCCTTGAGCATCATCTTAGCTATTCTCCTCACTTAAATTCACGGCTATTAACATTGAAGAACAGTATGTAGAATAGCAAATAACCATATTTATTGGTGAATCATATATAATTTTCATTGAGATAGATTTCTTTTCTGAAAGAGCTGACAGAGGAAAGACTTTACTTTTATTAGTGGCAGAAGTTAATGTTCATTTCCTCAAGTTTGCATATAGTGAATGGAATTGTTTGTTCTGTAAGAAAATCTATAGGTTTAGGATGTTTTTCAAAGTTCTAAGGAGAAGCCATCTTAGAGTTGATCCACGTATTATGTACACTGATACGTAAAACTACTGAAGGTAATTGCATCTTGATTATAATATGCATGTTCCTATTAATTTAGATGTAAATTTAAATAATGTAATATGTAGTAGCTTTTGATCTAATAGATTTATTACCAGAAGCTTTCACGGAAAAAAAAAATTCCTTAATTAGATGCAATGAGAGTTGGCAGTTTGTTTTTTAGAGTTAACATAGATATTTTACAACTGATTGCTGCTATACAGACAGAACTTTTAGACATTAAATATAACCTCTAATATTTATCTTTCTAGTTTTCCCTAGTTTAAAATTTAAATTTACTACTTATAGGTAGGTAGTCCTTGACTTAAAACCACAATTGGACTGGAATTTCAATTGTAAGTTATTGCCATTGTAAGTCAAGCACCTGATTTATTTATTTTACTATTTTTATAGTGAATCAGTCATTAAGCAAATGCATTTTGTTTGCTGGAAACGGCAAAAAAGTCACAAAGGCAAGCTGGTTGCCAAGTGTCCAAAAATGTGATAATATGATCATGGGGGGAAACAATGATTTACGAGTCCCAGAAGGGCTTTGTAGGCTGTAATGCACCTTTTCTAAGGCCGTCGTAACTGAATGAACAACCAGCCATAAGTTGAGAACTTAGCATTCGAAAGTTATGACAGAACTCCTGATTACTACTTACGACCTGGTTTTAAAGCTCTGACAGCCACACATACACTCTCCAGCAGTGACATGATTGCATTTTGGGCACTTGGCAATCAGTCCACATTTACAAGCATTTGCAGCATCCCAGGATCACATGACTGCAATTTATTTATTTTTTAATTTATTTATTGCTGGAAATGGGTTTACTTCCAGTTAAAAGCAAAAAACGCTCTTTGCCTAAAATGGGTTCATTGTGACTGCCACAAAAAAGGTAGTAAAAACAGGCATGGTCACATAGTGACCCACTTAATGACTGGGACAACTTACAATCATTGTAAGGGCTCAATTACTGTATAGTCATAAGTCAAGATCTATCTGTATGTGGTTATCAGTTGCATAGTATTCCCTCTTGCTCACTTAAAAACAGAAGTTTTAGAAAGCCTTTTCTTTTGGTGGCATAAAGCAGGGATGTCAAACTCAAGGTCCTCAGGCCGGATGCGGCCCACAAAGTGCTTAGATCTGGCCCGTGGGGCTGCCCTGGAAACAGCGAAGGAGTGTCCCGCAGTGCTTCTGCCAACAAAAATGGAGCTCCATTTTCCCTCCCGAGCTCCATTTTCACTGGCAGAAGGTTGCAGGAGGCCGTTGTAGGCAAAACAAAGCTCAGGGCCCCGTTTTTGCTGGCAGAGTGCCCGGGCCGCCACAGGCACCCCCTACACAAGTGACGTTGAGCTGGCCATGCCCCCTGGCCACACACCCCACACCCGGCCCTCCCAAGGTCAAACACAACCCTGATGCGGCCCTCAATGAAATTGAGTTTGACACCCCTGGCATAAAGGTTAATAATATCAGGTTTATTTGCTAAGATTGGAATAGTTGTTTAAAAACATTCAATCTCTAACTTTTGCAGCATGATACAGACCACTCATTCAGCGACCGTCTACTCTAAAGTTATGCTGGCACTGAAAGAGTGGTGACTGCAGCTGATTCTCAAACTTTTATCTGTGGCAAAGTTCTTGTGTTGGTGATCTTGATGCTTGCCAACCAGCTTGTACTTGCAACATTGTAGTGTCCTGTGAACACAGGATTATGATTTGCAACCTTCCTTGCTGGCTTCACACAAGCAAAGTCAATAGAGAAGCTAGCAGGGAAGGTCACAAGCTGCTCGGTTAAGTCTCCCCTGTCTGTGAACACTCCTCAGTCCTCACTGTGCTTGCGTCAGACCTCCTTGGCCACTTGCGCATCCTCCCCTACATGGCAGCTGCCACCCCAAACCCCACTGTACTGAAACTGTGTCTCCCCACCACTCATGCACCCTAATAGTTCCTCTCTCATCTGGCAGCAATTATCCCAAGTCCTGCCATACTTATGCCACACCTTTCCTGATACTTGTGCATCCTTTCCCACCTGGCAGCAGCCACTTACCTGCCTTCAGGCTTGCTTGTGAGCCACCTGGGACTTAAAATTTCCTGCCAATCTTTCCACTGACTTTGGTTGTTGGAAGACAGCAGGATGTTGCAAGGTATTTACTTAACAACCCATCATATTCTCTTAACAATGGCAAAATGTACTGCAGGAATTGCTGTCACTAAGCAATGCAGTCACCTGACATTGTGCTTTGTGACTACATCACTTAGGATAGAAATTCCAGTCTTGTACTTGCAGTGCCATGCTAAGGATCTGTAATGTGTGCTCTTTATAACAGCACCTGCTCTTTAGTATTTCCTTTGTCTAGCACAGGAGTCCCCAAATTCTTCAGCTCATTAACTCAATGAAGTTACAGATTGTTCCTCAACCCCAAAACATTATAACAGGGACAACTCAAGGCTGTTTCCACTGCTGACTGACCAATCAAAACTCTGTTGCTTCTAACCACCTCATCTTCCGGACTAGGAACTGGTGTGCAGCTTTACAGAGACCTCAAAGATTAATTGAACCCTATCAACCATCTATTATTTATCAACCACTTATTGATCTCCAGACATCTATTGACTTTTTGGATAGTCCCATCGACCTGGGGATATCGATATTGACCTGTTTGGGTAACCCTGGTCTAACCTCTACCTGAGTGTCTTTAAAAGGGCCCTTGAAACTTGGCTTTTCTCACAGCCTTACGTTAGACTGACTGGCAGATCCTATGTGCTGTGATGTTTTAGAATATTTTTTGCTTCTTCAGAATGCCTGTAGTTTTTTTACCGGTATCTTTTTTAATAATGTTTTTATTATTGTACTTTGTCCAAAGCTATTACATTGAACGCTCTTATATATTTAATAAATAAATAGAAACTCTTATTATTAACACAGGGAATCTCCCACCTGCCTTTACTGTCTTGTTAAACATCATTTAGTAAAAGTTCCAGTCTAGTTTTTGCGTATTTGTCAACTTATTTATTTATTTTATTTATTAAATTTATATGTCATTATCTCCCCAGTAAGGCAACTCTAGGTGGCTTACGGATCATAAAAAGATAAATAGAATTTTTTTTAAAACTATGCAAATTAAAAAGATTAAAATTATAAAAAAAACAGGAATCAAGGGATGGGCGTTACGAAAATGAGGTCGTCAACCACCTCCAGCAGTGAGCAGCCCCTTTGGGGCCTCAAGCAAACCAACAATGCCAAGTTTTAATGCCCTTCCAGAAGGCCAAAAGGGTGAGTGCACTTCTCATCTCCATTAGTCAAGTGTTCCACAGGGTTGGGGCCACAGCAGGAAAGGCCTTTCTTCTTGACTCCACCCACCGGAATTCTTGGGATTCTTGGTAGGTCTTTTTCACTGGCACAAGTGCAGTGCGTTAGTCCCTTTGAGGTGAGCCAGCTCCTCAGATGCTCTGGACCCATGCCATATAGAACTTTAAAGGTAACACCCAGCACCTTGAATTGGATTTGGAAGCAACAGCACTGTGCCATCCTAGGGACCCCCAGAACTGTGCACATTGCTGCATTCTGCACCAGCTCTAGCTGGGCCTGTATATTAAATCATGACCAGCATTTATCATCTTTCATTCTGATGTTAATTAGTATCCTTTTTTGTTCTTATTTCCAGATACTTTCAGACTTTACTATGTTTGAAAGCCCTTTAGCAAGTTCTAACAGTCTCTTAATGTTTTAGTTGCGGAAATTTTAGGAGTGCTGTAGTTCTCAATACATCTCTCAGATGTATTAATTTGATACAATGGTTGACACTTTACTTCAGGATGACATTGGATCTTCAAAATTAAGTTTCTGGCACATCATTTAGCTTGCCAATGATTTGGGACAGTGTTATTTTTAGTTGTGGTCTTACTCCTGTTTGAAAAGTAAATGCTGAGAGGAGGGAGATGGTTTCTGTATCCCAGCTAGGATTGCTATAAATATCTTCCAGTGCTAAAATATCCAAGTCATCATAGGTTCCCTGATAGAGCGGAAAGTTGGACTTCAAAAGCAAAATTGAACATAATCAAGGATTCCCCATATTGTACTATATTATCAAATAACACCTTTTATGCTGGAGTCCATAGAAGTTATTTTCAACCCATGAATCTTGGGTTATGATCTATTACTGTTAAGGCGTTGGTCATACTTTACTGGGGAGTTACTAAAAGGAAGTGTCATAGGTACACCTCTGGAAGACTTGGATATGGAGGTTTATTTTGCATGCCCCAAGCATCATTTACTTAATGCTTTTTAATGACAAGTAATAAGAGTTGTATTATATGTTTATAATGTAAATGGACTGCTATTCAACAGTTATTTTAATTACGATATAAACTGGCTTGTTAGGTTTAGCTACCAAGGATTTTTCTCATTACTAATACAGTGTAGTTGGTGTATATGACTGGAGCTTTATTTTAGATTTCGTATATAAGTAACCCTTTGCAAATACTATTAAATATTCCACTTACAAGATGCTGGCAGCAATTTTGAGACAATCCCTCCCCCACCTACATTTATCAAGAAAACTAGGCTGAGAGTTGTGACAAATTGGATGTTAGAACAATCCACACAGAGTTGCCCTATGGTAAGATGGGCAGCCAATAAATTTTATAAATAAATAAAATTGTGAAGAAGCAGTATCTGTTGCCTTGGGTTGCAACAGGGTTGTAGCAAAGGGGTTGACTGAAAATATCTATTCTGTTAGTAGGATTTCTTCAAGCTTAGTACCAGTAAGCTGGTGGGATTTGTAGCGCTAGACCAGGGGTCTGCAACCTGCGGCTCTGGAGCAACATGCGGCTCTTTGGGCCCTCTGCTGTGACTCCCTGTCGGGTGATCCCATCACTGATGGCGCCGCCACTCGCCCTTCCCTCCCAGTCACTCTTTGCCTAGCCTGAGAAGGTAAGGGCAATGGCAGGGGATGGAGAAGTGACTGGGGCTGATTCTCTGGCGCCTCATTCTTGCTGAAGCTTCTTCCAGCCCTTGTTGGTGCTGGGCGTGCCTCGGTCGTTGGGGAGACGTGCAACCTGCTCTCCGCCCTGAGACACTGGCCCAACCCAGCTGCGACTATCACGAGGGCTGGCGGGGTGGGAATGGGATCCGGGAGGAGGGGACGACAGAAAGTCTCTCTCAGAAACCTGGCGAGCTCTCCTTGGGGCTCTTCGCTACTCCTTTTTTTTTTCTTGGCAACTTTTTGGAAACCCGGGCTGGCTGAAGAACGAACGCAAGCCATGGTGGAGGCTTCCCTTCAGGCAACCCCCCTCCTTCTCCCCCTCCTTCTCCTCTTGCAATCCCCTGGCTGGCTGTGGTGGGGCCAGGAGGGTGCGCACAAGCGGGGAGACCCTCCTCAAGCGAGTGGCCGGCCACCCTGTGTGTGCCTTTTCTGCGCTCGCTTGAGGGTCTTCCCACTCGTACGCACCCTCCCAGCTGTGCCACAGCTGGCAAGGGGGTCGCAAGAGATGGAGGGGGAGGGGGGTCACCAGAGCCTTAGTGCAAGAGCAAAGTGGCCCTGTACTTGCCTTCGTGCCACATTTGTGCTCAAGGCAGCCTTTGCCTCCTGCCGCTTGGGGCTGGAGCTTGTATCCGCCACGCTCGGCCGAAAAGCTGCTGGGGGGGGGGAAGGGGACACGGCAAGGTGGTGGCCGGAGCCTTAGTGCAGGAGTGAAGCAGCCCTATATTTGCCTTCGGGACACATTTGGCTCAAGGCAGCCCTCACCTCCCGCCGCTTTGGGCTCGGAGCCATAAGCCGCATCCAATTGCTAGGGGCGAGTGGGACAGGTTCGCATTGTGGCTCCATGTCGTAATGGGCTCCAGGAGGAGGAGGGGACCCCATCTCCCCCATTGTGAAGCGTGCTAAAGTTCACTGTGCTGCGCAAGGCACTGTGACAGTGCCTCATGGCCTGATCGACGCCTCATATCAGAATCAGAGAGGGGGAAAGAGACATACAGAGAGAGAGACAGAGAGAGATGCAGAGAAGGGGGGGGAGACATAGAGAGACACACAGAGAGTGAGAGATACAGAGAGAGAGGGAGGGAGAGAGAGAGACACACATAAGGGGAGAGGGGGAGAGGGAGGAGGGAGAGAGAGATGCAGAGAAAGTGGGGAGACACATAGAGAGACACAGAGAATGAGAGATACAGAGAGAGGGAGGAAGAGAGAGAGACACAGTGAGATATAGAGAGAGGGGGAGAGGGAGGGGGGAGAGGGGAAGAGGGAGACATAGAGAGAGACACAGAAAGATACAGAGAGAGAGAGATGAGAGACAGATACCGAGGGGGGAGAGGGGGAGATAGAGACAGAGAGATACAGAGAGGGAGAGAAGAGGGAGGGAGGGATGTCAAAAGGGTTTTGTTGCTCCCAGTGTTTTTTAACAACCAGTTATCTACCCTAATGACCAGCTGGGTAGGTGTGGCTAAGGGGGTCATGTGACTGGGTGGGAGTGAGTGATGTCTAGTTAGCTATGCCCACCCTGGTTTTATGGCTCCCGATGTTTTCTTTTCTGTGGGAAATGAGTCCAAATGGCTCTTTGAGTGTTTAAGGTTGCAGACCCCTGCGCTAGACTGAAAACTCTGGTGCATAAATCATTATTTTTAACTTTGGACTTTGAGCTAAATGGAAAAGATATTATGCATTTACATCTGCTAAATCTGAATGGTTGTTTTCCTGATAGCATTTTATTCATTTCTTGTTAGTCACTTAGTATTAATTTGAAGTGACCGTAGTCTAAATTCATTCGTTTGTTTTGTTTTTTAATATATCATTGCTCTCTAAGTTTGAAGATAGTAGAGAAATGGTTTGTCTAAAGCAGGGGTCCCCAAACTTGGCAACTTTAAGACTTGTAGACTTCAACTCCCAGAATTCTCCAGCCAGCATGCTGGCTGGAGAATTCTGGGAGTTGAAGTCCACAAGTCTTAAAGTTGCCAAGTTTGGGGACCTCTGGTCTAAAGTCATGATTTTCACTCTCATGAAAAGAAGGAGCAGTGAGGAGAATATTTAGATCTGGAATACTGTATGCTGGAACTCATTCTGAATCACCTTTGTTAGTGTCTTCCTGGACCAATATACTTGATAACCACAAGCTTTAAAGTATTTTCTTTTTTGATCAAATATGGTCTTAGTTAAAGTCAAATAAGGAAAATATGCTTATGCAAACCCTTTCAGGTATAGCAGTTCAATAACTGAGTTCACAAAGCGTTTTGACCATAATTTATCAAATAAACCACACTGGTTGGGTTCATATATTGTGTGGTAAGTAAAATCAAACGAATAATACTATAGGTTAGAACAGGGGCAGGCAGTTTATAGATCTCATGCCCACATTTGCAGTCTGTAGAGCATGCCTAGACATTGCTGTCTGGGTGGAGGGCAGTGATGAAAGATTCATGTAATGTCATCACATAAATGCCACAAGTTACATATTTGCATCCACTGTTGAGACATCATGGTGTATGCGTGATGATATCACTGTTTGCTGTGAAGGCTGCTGTGCCCAGATCATTCTGCTAGAATTTAATGGCAAGATAACATTTTGACAATGAGGTACTTCTTGCTTTTTAATTAATAAATATGGAAGATGGCTACATCCCTCTGGAAGTACGATATCATCAACTACATCTCATTCTTCCCTCAAAGTTCAAAATAAAAGAGCATCTCCAGAGGAAAAAAAGTTGTCTACTTCAATTTAGCAAGATTTGTGAATCTAGCAAGAAGGTGAGGCAAAAGAATAATCCTATTACAAGTAGTCTTTGCTTAAAAATCATTTATTCAGTAATCGTTCAAAGTCATGATGGCACTAAACAAATGGTAGTTATGGCCAGTGCTCGAGGTTATGCCTGTTGTAATACACCTGCAGTCACATAATCAAAATTTGGGTGATTGGCAGCCCACCCAAATTTATGACCATAGTTGGTGCTTCAACTCCCCTTATCCTCTTATCCTCTCTCCCCCCCCCCCCCGTCTCTGCCCTTTTGGCCTTTCGAAGGGCTGGCAGCTGCCTGAGCTGGCACACTTTGTCAGCAATAGCAGGAAAATGGATGTTCAACTGGAGGCATCTTCAGGTGGATGGTGGTAGAATGCAAAGCAGCCAAAAGAGCAGTGATTGGGTGGGAGTTGAAGCAGAGGCAATCTTTGTTTGGAAAGAACTAATCTGACCTTCAGTACTATGGCAAAAGAACTTACCGTAAATACAATATAGCAACATGCAGAATGTGAAGAATTGAAGAAAATTATGTAAATGAGAATCTGTTGTGTTCGTGAATAGTGGATGAATGGAGAAAAGTATTTTTGAAGAGCCATGGCATCTATTGAATATAGTGGCTGGTTTCAAAGTATGCTCTGATTTTTTTTTAATCAAGTTTATTGAATAAGTTACCTGATTTGTTAACAGTGAATTGTGATTTAGGAATTCTCATAATTTGTTTCACACATGATGCCAAATAACAACTTAATGATTAATTAATGAGTAATGCACTGTATGAAAATCTAACAGTGTATTTTAACTTTAGAGCTTATGATTATTATAGCTCCAAGATGTCTACGGAGATTCTCAGTCATCCAGATCATGGTTGTCCCAAAGGTGCTTTTTCCCCACCATCCAGCCAGAGCTGAAGAAGCATCTTGGATAAGAAGCAAAACATCTTCAAAGGAAAACCAGAAGGTCCAGTTGCCTCTTGAAAAAGCATCTTTGGGATAGCTCCAAGATCTTACTAAATTTTTATCTGTTTCACACAACACATTTAGTCATAATTTGGTTTGTTTTTGATTTATTGTGTTGCCGAAACCGACCATTTGTGATTTAGTGTGAACTCTTAAGTCTATCTTTCTGTTAATTCTAGTAGAAGGTCTGTTATTTGTGGAGTAAGGATATTTTTATTCATTTAAATTTGAGCACATTATAGGACTTCTTCCTACTTGACACTTAAAAGTGCAAAATGAAGGCAGATTAGTACCAATATTTTTAAGTAGGATAATCAATAGTGAGAAGAAACAAAATATTTATGTTCCTATTCTGAGTTGGCTATGGCTTGGGCAATATAGAATTGGATTCATAGGATCTGAAATGATTTCATATACCCCAGATGTAAAAAACAGTGAAATTCAAAACCGGTAGAGGAGCCCTGGTGTCACAGTGGTCAAAATGCAGTATTGTAGGCTAACTCTGGAATTCGATCCTGACAGGGCTTAAGGTTGACTCAGCCTTCCATGCTCTGAGGTCGGTAAAATGAGGACCCGGATTGTTGGGAGCAATAGGCTGACATTGTAAATTGCCCGGAGAGTGCTGTAAAGGTATATAAGTCTAAGTGCAATCGCTAATTGCTATTGCTAGTCACTAGATGACAGTAAAGAGCTACTGAAAATGCGTATTTTTTTGTCATCTAGTAATCATCCAGTGATTTTTCCAACCCAACTCTAATAGCCTTTGCCATAACATTCTTTGCGGTTAGAACTACCATTTGTCCTAGGGAATTCTGATTGAAAGGGACTTGGATTTTTGGTGTCTCATATATGATGATCTCCAGAGCAGAGAAGGAGGAGATCCTAGTAGAAAATATTAATTTGTCAGTCCATTAATGAGTTATTTTTAAAACGTTTTAAAATCAACCTTCAAATTTGTATTGAATAAGCCTAAATATGATTTTGCAGACCTCCAGAAATATGAACACTCTCTCCACGCTCCTCTGTAAAGGTTCATCTGCAGATTTTCCATTCTTCTAGGCTATCTGCCAAAATATTACCGGTTTATACTTGGTAGAATGAGCAAGGAAAAAAATCCTTCTCTGCCTGGATGGAGCATTGAAATACAAAAAAATAAAAATCTGCATCAAAGATGTTTAGCAAAAGTTAAACCATCCTTGTAGCAAAAAGTACTATGCATTGTATTAGTTTGTGAAAGTGCACACAAACAAGTATATGTTAAAAATTTTAAGCTAGCCATTCATTGAAGCTTTCTGGGCAGTTTATAATGAGAGAAATTGATTCAATTTAAATAAAACCATATTAATAATATCAAATAAAATGTAGAAAGAAAACACCATACAGACTAAACAGCAGCAAGGCAGTCACTCAAACAATATCTTTTTTAAAAAACCAACAATTAGAAACCAGTTTAAAGAGCTGGGAAAATGAAAGGTCTTCACCTGGTGCCAAAATAACACTAAAATGAGCACCAATCACACTTCTCTGGGGAGGGAATTCCATAAATAGAATGCTACCACATAAAAACCTAGCTCCCTTGTAGAGACCCATCTCACGGTGGGAGGACCTGAAGAATTAGATCTTAAGGATTGTGTGTGTGTGTGTGTGTGTGTAACATTTTTTGCTGATAAATGAAAATAAAGGGAGACTATTATAGATCTATTTCGAGCTATTTTGCTCTCGTCAGATAGCCATACCCGTAGTGGGAATTGAACCTGGGCAGTCTGCTTGTAAGGCAGAAGTTTCACCTCTAGGCCACAAGGTTCTCTTCCCTATCAGCTCTTCACCAGGAAAGGGTTATATATATGTTTATTCTGTCGAGTCATCCTGGTGTATGGAAGGAAACATCACAGCTTCCTTTTGCCTATCGGCCCCTCCTGGGACCATCCAGGCAGTTTTCTATAGTCGACAAACTATATTTTCTATATGTGTAACATTTTTTGCTGATAAATGAAAATAAAGGGAGACTCAGGTAACCTGGTTCTAAACAGTTTAGGGCTTTAAAGATAAAAAACAATGTTTTTAATTAATCTGGAAACAAACAGGCAGCTAGTGTAGATGGTGAAGTATTGTCATAATATGTTCATATTTGAAGCATGCTGTTATAACCTTAGGATCACATCACTGCATCCATTAAGCAAGGATCTTACATGAATTCATATGGGAAAAGGTGGAAGTCCCTGGCAAACAAGCCAGTGGAAGAGAGCTGCAGGCGAGTGTCATAGGTAGGCACGATGGAGTACAGGGCAGGTGGGTGAGTGAAAAGGCGGTGGGTGCAATTTGCACCCATCTGCCAGCTTCCCCATTTACTTCGATTGTGGGAAGCTGGCATGGAACATTGGGAATTGCATGGTATACTGCAACCATCATAAAATACAAACTGGTTATCAAGCAACCAAATTGACTATGTGATTGCAGAAATGCTGCAATGGATGCAACTTTGAGGACCAGTCATGAGGCTCCCTCATTCAGTACCGTCGTAACTTTTGCTGTAACAATCGCTGAAGGGGTAGTCGTAACCTGAAGACTACCTGTGTGAGCTCATACTCATGTTTGATCAGACACACTCTGAGTCTTCCTCTAATAATGTTTTAGGAATTGATTCTGGCACTTCATTCATATTTTTCTGTTGTACCTATTGGAATGTAAATCTACAGTCTAGAATTTTCTTATCTTTTGGCCATGTATAGAGCAATGGAAAATGTTAGCTGCTTTACTGACATTGCATACTGATATCTAAGATCCAAAGTGGGCTACACAATCCATTCTCCATGTTATGTCTGAAGCTAGGCTATTATGGTTGGGTCTGCTGTGTGATATAACAGAAACCATATTATGGCTATGTTACTTGCTCCGTTGAGTGGCAGTATATTATTGCTCAACTTAATTTTTTTGAGTTTGTCAGCAAACTTCAAATTTGGGTAATTTTCTGACTAGAGATGAAGATTATCTTGGCTTGTTGCAACATCTTGATGTAGCAATTTACTGTAATTTCTGATTTAGAATTTCCAAGCTGTAAGCATAAATGAGGAAACTTATTTTTTAAGAGGCAAAATCACAATTAAAATGTGCAACACATATAAATTTGTCTATACATTTGTCTGTTTAAACTCTGTCAGCTCATTCTCAGTCTTTTAACTAAACTCACTATTAAAGAATGTCTCTCATTAATTTCCATCTCAGGATGCTGTTTGGTATTTAATCAGGCCTAAGTTTTGAATTCCTCCTTCAAACATGGATAACTACTATGCCTTTTCCTATTTATTCTGACTATATTGGTGCAGTAGAGTTATACCCTAATTAATTATATTAACTCTCTGAATCTCATATTGCTGCTATTTTTTCCATCAGATATAAAAATAAAGTCTGCTTATTAAAAATAGTGGGGAATCTTTCAAAGTCCTTAGGCAAAATGAAACCTAAAATTAACATTTGATTTTCTTCCATTTTGTACTTTCCCACTCTTTTTCCTTATTTGATGACTCTTGATAATTGTCACATCATGTTACTTGAGACATCCTATCACTAAACATACTGCTTCGTATTGTTAGTGCTAAAACTAAGGTTAAAATCATGTCGGATATTGGTGTCATTCAGAACAATTGAATTGAACTTTATTTGGCCAAGTGTGATTCAACACACAAGGAATTTGTCTCTGGTACAGAATCATTCAGTGTATATGCAAAGCAAAACAACAACAACAATAATAATAAGGTGTGGAATGTTGCAAGTACATCAGATGATTGAAGAAGAAAAAATGGTTTTGGGAGAATATCTGAAGGACAATGATGAAGATGCACTGAAGTTAGTATGCCAGGAAGGCTTGCTGACTACTGGAGAGACCAAACTGGCCTACAAGAAAGACCAAATGAAGAACAAAATGGAGGCATGGGAAGACAAAACACTACATGGCCAGTACATTAAAAAAAATAGCAATAGCAATAGCACTTAGACTTATATACCGCTTCATAGTGCTTTACAGCCCTCTCTAAGCGGTTTACAGAGTTCAGCATATTGCCCCCAACAATCTGGGTTCTCATTTTACCGACCTCAGAAGGATGGAAGGTTGAGTCAACCTTGAGCCTGGTGAGATTTGAACAGCTGAACTGCTGAACTAGCAGTCAGCTGGAGTAGCCTGCAGTAGCTGCATTTAACCACTGCGCCACCTCGGCTCATAAATAGCAGGGAAAGCAGATAATAACAAGATCTGGCAATGGCTAAGAGCAGGAAAGTTGAAGAAAGAGACTGAGGATTAATTCTGGCTGCACAAGACCAAGCCTTAAGGACAAATGTATACAAAGCCAGAATTGAGAAGACAGCAACAGACAATAAGTGCCGCCTATGCAAAGAAGCTGAGGAAACAGTGGTCCACCTAGTAAGCTGCTGCAGGAAGATTGCACAAACCAACTATAAGCAGCAGCATGACATATTGGCAGCAATGGTGCACTGGAAGATCTGCAAGAGATATCATTTGCCTGCAAGCAAAAACTGGTGGGACCATAAAATAGAGAAAGTCATAGAAAATGAAGTTAAATTTCTCTGGGACTTTAGAATTCAAACAGACAGGCATCTGCCACATAACACCCCAGACTTAACCATTGTCGATGAGAAAGACAAAAAAGTCTGGATAGTGGATGTGGCGGTGCCTGGAGACAGCAGAATAGAAGAGAGAGAATTGGAAAAAATAACAAAATACAAAGACCTACAAATAGAAATAGAACGACTGTGGCAAAGGCAAGCAAAGGTAGTAGCACTAGTAATAGGCGCCTTGGGTGCAATTCTAAAACAACTGGAGCATTTGAACACCTTTGGCATTGACAAATTTGCCATCAGTCAATTGCAGAAGGTGACTTTACTTGGAACAGCTTCCATCCTGCAACGATATCTGTAACACCATCAAACATCCAAATCTGCCTATCCCAGGTCCTTGGTAAGGACTCGATAGGCACACAAAAATGCTAAACCCAGTCTGAACATCTGGCTGACTGTAATAATGATAATGATGATAATAATAATAATGATAATAATAATGATAATTAATAATTATTATTAATAACTATATTATTATTATTATTATTATTATTATTATTATTATTATTATTATTATTATTATTATTATTATTATTATTATTATTATTATTATTATTATTATTATTATTATTATTATTATTGGATGTACGGCCAGAGGTTCTACTATACTTGGTTGATACCTAGGATGCTGGCAGCAACCCGTATCAACCATCAGCCCAGTCAATGATATTTGTGATACATTTTTACATGTCCAGTTGACTGAGTTTCATGTTTAATGAATAAAAGACATATAATGATAATGATAATGATAATACCACCATCACCAGTAATAATACCAGTAAAAAGGGGGAATAAAGAAGACAAGGATAAAGAATAAATTCTACAATCACACTAAAAAGGTAAAGGTTTCCCTGTCAGTCGTGTCCGAATCTAGGGCACGGTGCTCATCTCCTTTGCATAACTAGTTACATGTATTGTATACATACATAGTATTTAGAAATATATTCTACATACAAGTATTTTCCTGAAAACCTTAAACTAGCTTTTGGAAATACTTTTTTCTGTTTTTGGGGGGGACATTATAGAACAAGTATTACATGTAATTTCTTACAAAGTTGAAGCTGGAATGTCTTGGTACCTAAAGTAATACAAGTAGGTAAATATAATCAGATGCTTTTTAATTTTTATTTTAGTTTCCTAGCTTATATGATGTCTTAATTACAACTGACTGTCAGAAGCTTATAAATCTGAGTACACTCTTGGGATTAAAAACATGAATAACAAAAAATATAACTATAATGAAATGCACAAAGGAGCAGCCTAAATACAGTCTTCCTGTGGCAGGGGAAAAATTCAAAATAATCTTTTATATAAGGTTATTTGATGGAATATTTATGTTTATACTTCTCAAATATACTGTATTTGTGTATGTTCTTTTTGTGGATGTTTTCATGCTGCTTTGTTGATTTACTTGTTTTATTTTACTTTGTAGGGATAGATTTCAAGATCAAAACAGTTGAATTGCAAGGAAAGAAGATAAAGCTACAGATATGGTAAGTGACTAATCAAACTTTTTGACATTCAAAATACTATCTGTGATTTTTATTAGCTACATTTGGCTTTTCCAGTTAATATCTACCTAATCAAGATACATCATTATTTAACCATGATGTTTCGCTTAATGATTACCGCAAAAAAAGTCATAAAATCAGATCAATCTCATGCTGACAACAACCAACATGACTTTGACTGTAATTCCAGGCTCAATTATGGTCTTAATTTGAGGACTACCTATATCATATGTTGTAATGAAGTGACCACATTACCTATAACATTGAATCCTCCCTCCTAGTCTTTTAATAATAAAACATTGATGGCTTTTTTAAATTTTGGAAAGTTTTTAACATTGTTTATTTTATGGTCTGTTCTTTTTTTTTCTTTTGGTACATCATCTAGAGTTACATTTTGTGAGATGGGCAACTACATAAATATGAAGAAATAAATTTAAAATTCCTGATTTAAGATCCTCTAATCTTTTAAAAAAGAAAATAATTGGTTTAGTCATTAATATAAAAAATGATGGCAACTATAAAGAGCAAGAAAAACGAATATTCTCAAGTCCTCTTCTCCCACAAATGTACGAGGGTGAGTCAAAAGTAATGCCATTTTCTTTAGGACAGGTATAATTACCAACACAGGAACATGTAGCATACATCAAAATGAAGCTGGTCCTCTGTGGATCACATCCCTACTTCTCAACATAGTCACCGTTTCTCTCAATAGCAATGTTCCACCTTCGAATGAGAGCATGTATCCCTGCTTCGTAAAATTCTGTTGACTGTTCTTTGAGCCACTTCTTCACTGCAGTTTTCACTTCCTCGTCATTGGAATAATGTTTGCCTCGTATCACCAGATTTAGCGCCTTCAAACTATCATCTCTTCGGCCCCATGAAAGAGGGTTTGAGAGGCAAATGTTATTCCAGTGACGAGGAAGTGAAAACTGCAGTGAAGAAGTGGCTCAAAGAACAGTCAACAGAATTTTACGAGGCAGGGATACATGCTCTCATTCGAAGGTGGAACATTGCTATTGAGAGAAACGGTGACTATGTTGAGAAGTAGGGATGCGATCCACAGAGGACCAGCTTCATTTTGATGTATGCTACATGTTCCTGTGTTGGTAATTATACCTGTCCTAAAGAAAATGGCATTACTTTTTGACTCACCCTCGTATATAAAAGGAACATAAGCAATGCTACAACCTATATATTTTACAGCTAGCCATTCTAAAGAAATCACACTCTGTGCAAATTGAATTAATTATAATTTAATTAGATTTAATAACAAATAGCATTATAGTTCCAAATGCTATTCTTTCAGTGGATTACAGTTATTCTTTGTTTAACAACACTAATTGGGACTGAATGTCTGTGGAGATTCTCAGTCATCTGGGTCATGGTTGTCCCAAAGATGCTTTTTCAAGAGGCAACTGGACTTTCTGGTTTTTCTCTGAAAACGTTTCGCTTCTCTATGGAAAGTTCCAAGAAATGGGTGAACATGTTCATACCCTGCAATGAACCATAGTGTGGTTTGTTGATGTCATCTTAACATATTTTCATTGTAGTAGTTGTAAATGCTAGTAGTTAATGGCTTAGAGTATTGCATGAATTCAGCTAATGAGCCATTAAACAATGGTTAATTGCTTAGAGTGAACTCTTCCTTTAACTTTAGAGAGTATGTGCAAAGGGGGGAAAGCTCCCACCAAATGCTTATTCCAGCTGATGTTACTTATTCAAGGTTCTTACTTTTCTTTAAATTTAATTGTATTTTATTTCTCTTTAAATTTTTAAGATACAAAGTAAGAAGGTATGTGACAGGAGGAATGCTTGACAAAAGTTGTTTTTAGGAAAATATACACTATTTGTATAAAGGTATATTAGTTAAATTTACAGGTAGTTCCTTGCTTAATAACAGTAATTGGGACTGACATTTGGATTAGTTTTTGTTAGACCTAACAAAGACCTAGTTTTTGTTAGACCCATCCTTCTCCTTGAAGCTAAGGCAGTCTATATAACCTACTTCATCCTCCAGGTTTTCTTCATAATTTTCCTCCCACAGCAATCTATTTCTGAAAAATGATTGAACTGACACTAGCCCAAACTAATTGGATGAGTTTCCATGGTACTGCATTGGTTCTCTTGAGTACAGTAACCGTAATTCCAATGAATTGTACTTACTTGCCTGTTTGTTTGTTTGTTTGCTTATTTACTTACTTATTAAATTTTTCTGCTGTCTATCTCACCTCAGGCCAATACTTATAAAAGAAACATCATATTTGACATATGCAACAAAATGTTAACAGAGCACTGACATTTATTTTTAAATACTTGTGAAGACATATTTTCAATAATTCTGGAAGACTCATTAATCATCTTGCTCTTTCTTCATTAAAATTAGTGGCCAGCACAATTTCTGATATCTAAATTAGGTAGAGAGAGTAAGCTAATTTAATGCCACTTCATTCCTTTTTAAAAAGGGAAAACATTCCTTGGAATTGTAGAAAAACTTTCTAGATGGTTTTCAAGATAGTTCGCTTCAGTGCAAGAAAGACTACTTTGTATTTCAGAGAATAGCAATAATGTTTTTGCATTTATACAATCCTATTGCTATCAATTTAAGACTGTTGCATTTATAAAATTACCTCCCCTGTAAAATCATTATTCTCCTGGGTATCTTGATGTACTCAAGCTTAAGTTTGTCTGCTATTTTGCCTTTGTTTCTACTTTTGCTGTTTTATTCATACAATTCCAATATTCCATAATTATATGAATCTGTTGGTTATCTTAAAATTTCAAGGACTTAAGCCTCTAAGTTATCCATTGGTCATGCATCTTATTTAGAGAAAATGTGAGTACAGTATCTCATATTTTCCCATTTTTCCAGCCAACAATACATTTCATGATTCATTATGAAAACAAGTAATTTCTTCCAACTTTCTCTTGTTTTCATAATGAATCTTGAAATGTAAAACTTGACAAAGTATTTGCTTTATATGATTGTATTTTCTTAATTGAAATCTAGATCTCTCTTAGTCCTGAACAAAATGAATTGTGAACCATATTAGAGCAAGAAAGGCAAAATCAAATCCATCTGAATTCCAACTGAAATAAAGTTGAAAAAAATAATCCGTCCTGTCTAGGAGCCCAGGATATTCTGCAGTTTTACAAATCATATAAACTAGATTACAATTCAAAGAGCTCTACAAATTGCATTAGGAATAGACTAATAAAAATCTGTATTTGTGTGAGGAGGTATAGCTTATAAAGCATCTTCCCAAGTTGTAAACTAATTTTAAAAAATTATATTAGGAGATTGGAATATATTATGGTAAGTGGGAAAAATTATTATTGCAGCAGTTACTCCATCAGTTGTACAAAGTACAGGTAACACAATTGAGAAAATTTCCATTGCTAAGCAAGAGAATTGTTAAGTGGGTTTTGCTCCATTTTGTGATCTTTCTTGTCACACTTGTTAACTGAATCACTGTAATTGTAAAGTTAGTAAAACGTTTGTTTGTTTAATTTGATTTGATTCAATTTGATTTGATTTGATCTGATTTGATTTGATTGCCGTGGAGAGTTTGGTGAATTTGGCTTCCTCATTAACTTTGATTCTCAAAAGGTCACAAAATGTATCACATGACCCCAGGACACTGCAATTATCATAAATACATGCCAGTTGCCAAGCATCTGAATTTTGATCACATGACCATGGGGATGTCGTAAATGTGAAAAATGGTCATAAGTCACTTTTTTCAGGGCCATTGTAATTTTGAATGGTCACTAAATGAATGGTTGCAAGTCAGGGACTACCTGTAATTGTCTGAGAACTCGAAAACTGATGAAGGCTTTACAGAACATTCTCCCCACCTCCACCTACCCCTGAAGTCAGATAGTTCCATCCTTGTTAATGTTGCAGAAGTCCCTCAAGACCTATGTTTCGGATATGCTTTTATTAACAAGCTAAAAACAAACTAACGACGCTTATAAAGCATCCTCAAAGACAACACCCAGGAACCGGAAACACCTCATAGAGGCACATAGAGATAAAGATTAAAGCAAACACAACCCCATAACATCTCCCCTTTTCTAATAACAGAGTCTATCAGGGGGGCGTGAACATCTACCACTCCGAGTAACGACTGGCTCTCGCACACCTGACTCCCTCACACAGACTTGATCTCTTTGCTCGCCATTTTCTGAGGCCTCGGATGTTTGGCTATCACCAGACGCACCAACTTGCTCCGGACTGTCATCAATGTCCGACGGGCATTCTTTATTATCCTTAAGAAGGTTTGGCTTGGCAACTGTCTCTGACCCACCCACTGAATATGAGGAGTCTGGTTGCTCAGCCACACGCAAGTCCACACGGTTCCGCCGGTATCGGGTTCCTCCTAGTTAGAACCAGAGACATTGATATATTTGATATATTCACTCTGTAATTCATAGATTTTACATTTTTAATAATTACACACACACACATATATATATTATATGATTTATATATATAAGACATATATAAATCTACATGAGCAGCCATAAAAATTGGATAAATAAATAAATATATTGTACGAGATATTTCTACAGAAGAGTGTCAGAACTGAAAATTATCTAGGTGACTGATTTTGGTTATCCGTTTTGTCCCCTAGCAATATTTTTCACCCATTTTGTTAGACTCTTCAATGTTTCATTGCTTTTCTTCACAGGGACACAGCAGGACAAGAGCGATTCCATACCATCACCACCTCCTACTACAGAGGTGCCATGGGAATCATGCTAGTGTATGATATCACCAATGCCAAAAGCTTTGAAAACATCAGCAAATGGCTTAGAAACATAGATGAGGTAAGCAGTTTAGTGTGGGTTGGTGCAAAAACAGTGCTTGCAAAGAGATTAACTAAATACCTTTTCATTCTTGACTTTTCATCTTTTGGGGGTGATGGATACCTGCTTATTACCGAAGAATTTGAAAGAGTTTGACACTATACATGATCCCAGGGGATTTAAATGCCATCTGCCTAAAATTTGAGCATTTATACAGAATGTGTCAGCATTCTTTTGTTGTCGCTTTTTACAGACTTTAGATATGTAAGAATTAATTATATCATGTACTGTACGTAATGCATTTATATGCAGTTTTGTTTCTCAAAATTATTAACTTTAAGATACTAAAACAGTAAAATCAAGAGGAAATGGGAATAAGGGGATGTTGCCACAGATAGGTATGTGAGGGTAAAGAAAGTAATATTTTACTATCACAGCCAATCTTGGTTCTTAAAAGATATTAGGCATAATAGTATCCTTTAAGGCAATCTTGCTTTTTGGAATGAATAACCCAATCATTTTCCTCATAGCTAGTATTACATACCGTATTACATACTAGTAATCTTCATATTTAAATTTGCAGCTTGGACTTTCAGAGATTTTGCATCATAAATCAAAATGATGGCCAAGACTTGAGCAATTACTTTCTCAAAGCAATGAGGGATAAATGGGGAATGATTTTGTAGGCTAAGACTTAGTAATCACGATTAATAGTTTGTAACCATTAAGGAGGTGGCTAATAGGACTATCTTTTAGAACTATGTTTTGGCAGGATAAACTTCATTTATAATAAACTAAGTAAACTATCCAGCCAAAATATAGTACATCTTTTAGCCTGATGTAAATGCAATTAAGATGCAATATCCCATCCAATCACCTCCAAGCCACACTGCAACTTTAGTTTAATTTTCAATAATTTGTTTATATACATTCATATTTTATGCTTTGATTGTATGTAAGCATTGCTGCTAAAGGTCTATTGAACATAATTCTTCATACAATTTTCCCAGTTCGTATGAATTTATTATATCATAGATGTCACCAATTCTAGACCATACAGGATCACAGTAAAATTGTCCCAATAAAAGAGTATAATTTGAAGCATATCCAACTTGGCAAAGTGTCTATATAACTTTAGTGTATGTTATTATATTCTTTATAATTGAGTAGCATTATTTTCTGATTTTGATCTTTAGTAGATTTAATTACCTATTTTACTTAAATTAACAACCACCCAAGCCCCAAAAATGAAAGGGAAAGGGTTGTAAATTTCACTCAAGGCCTCTCAGCTTAACTTTCATAAGGTGGTTAATAGAATGCTGTACAGAAATATAAAATATCATTATCTGATTGCACTCTAGCATGCTAACGAAGATGTGGAGAGAATGCTTTTAGGAAACAAATGTGATATGGATGACAAAAGAGTGGTACCTAAAGCAAAAGGTGAACAGGTGAGTACCACATCAGCAATTTTCTGCATTGGTAGTGCAGATAATAGAGGAATGCAAGTCTTAAGCTTCCCTTAGGCCAGTGATGGCGAACCTCTTTTGGCATGGGTGCCAAAAGGGTGTGTGTGCGCGCCAACACACATAATGTAATGCCCGCACATGCGCACAACCCCCCACGCTGCCCTCGCCCCGCATATGCGCATAGGCCTCACTGAAGCCTCCGGACTTCCGGTAGGCCCGTTGGCCTGTTTTTCACCATCCCCAGGCTTCAGGAGGCTTTCCTGAACCCTGGAGAGAGTGAAAACGGTCAAAAAGAAGGCCAAAAATCAGCTGGCCAGCGCGCACATGCGTGCTGGAGCTGACATAGGGCAACACCTCAAATGCCCTCAGATATGGCTCCACGTGCCACCTGTGGCACGTGTGTCATAGGTTCGCCATCACTGCCTTAGGCCAATGGTCAGCATACTTTTGGTGGCTAAAAGATATTGTGTTTAGTGAGGCTGAATCCTGCTAGATTAATGTGATCATATTATAAGTTTTGATAGGGCTGGGTATAAGGTTAATTGTAATGTGTTTATCTTAAAGTTAACATTACCATTTTATGCATTTCTTGCTTTATAAGAAACTGCTGTAATTTTTTAGCAAGCAATGGTCTGAATGTTTTAAAACTTCCAATTGATTAAAAAAAGTCACAATGCGGAATACTTTACAGTCCTGGTGTTAGAAATCTGCATTTATTGCTGGAGGGTTTCCCCCAATTTGGAATGTTGGTTTGATTTTTAAAGTTCTGAGATGTGGTGGTGGTTTGTATAAAATTTTACAATTGACTGAGTAAAAGTCTATTTTCTCAAAGTGTCTGATATCTTTATATTACAGTGAGAACATAATTATTATTTAACTAGCATTTTAAATTGTACATATATGAATTATGCTTTGCTAAAACGTTTTTAAAATGTGTTATTTTGTTATATATACTTCAGGACAGACTTAGAAGTTGTTCTGCTTATCTTGCAAATCATCTTTTAATGTGTTTGGATTAGGATTTTTTTTAAAATGTGCTTTTTTCACAGTATGTCTGAACAAGTTCACACTTGCTGATGTGTATCATTTTCCAGAAGAATTTGTAACAAGCCTAACAGTTTTTTCCCTCTTTTGGCCTAGATTGCAAGGGAGCATGGTATTAGGTTTTTCGAAACTAGTGCAAAAGCAAATATAAACATTGAGAAGGCATTCCTCACGTTAGCAGAAGACATTCTTCGAAAGGTAACTACAATCTTTAGCAGAAAATGGGGTGTGGCAGGAACATTAAAATACTGAACATGGTTTGAGATCCTGACTTAATAGTAGTATCAGTGTGTCTTGCCCATAACCACCATGCACACTAGAATGTCATTGGTAAAACATGAAGAGCAAGGGCAACCATGTCTGCATTCTGGGAAGAGTTTGAGCCCATAACTCTAAAAGAAATGACCCGAGTCATTGCGGCTATGAGTTTTGCCATCTACAAAACAGTTTCTTAACCCTTCACAATTCTCAATGTTTCTGCATAAATATGACCTAAAACTTGATCTGATTATCCCCACAGGTCCTAAAACTAGATAAAGAGAACCCAATTAAAGAAATGAGTCAAAACACACGTGTTTGTTTATTTATTAAGGCTCAGACATGGTTTTTCATAAAAGCTTTGGGATAATGTGTTAGCTGGACCCAAGAAAGTTGTCTTTGGATATGAAGTTGTCCTTAGGGGGCACCAGGAATTTCTGTGTTGGTTTTATCCTTTTTGTTTTGTTGTTGTTTGTAAGCCACCAGGGTTATAATACACAAGGGTAGCCATATTAAAGTTTAAAATTTATCTTATGTTATTTAACTAATTTAGATAACTCCCCATCTCACGAATGGTGACTCTGGATAGTATACACATAATGACAAAAAGCTAAAACACTCAAATGTACATTAAAAAACAAAGCCTAACATTGCAGAACATTGAATAATGTTCTAGAGGGCAGGAGCGACAGCATAAAAATCACATGTCTGGTGGAGCTCTTTAGCACCCATAGCATACCCCGTTGAAATATGTAAATGTAATTGGGAAGAGAGAATTCCTCAAATAACCTGGTATAATTTACATAAATAAATGGGAGACACCATTCCACCAATATAGACTAACTTCAAAATTAGGGTGATACACACTAATATAAAGTAATGACATTTTCCTAAGTCCCATAAAAATTAGAGTGTAGCTGAATAGTAATTATTTCAGTAGTTATCTTTGTTTGGTTTTATGTACCTAAAAAGTTGAATTTCTGTTAATTTTCTTTGCTTGACTACTACAGGTAGTCCTCGACTTATGACCACAATGGAGCCCAAATTTTCTGTTGTTAAGTGAGTTTGCCCCATTTTATGGCCTGTCTTGCCACAGTTGTTAAGTGAATCATTGCAGTTGATAAGTTAGTAACCCAGTTAAGTCAGTCTGGCTTCCCCATTGACTTTGCTTATCAAAAGGTCGCAAAAGGTGATCACAAGACCTTGGGACACAGCAATGGTCATAAGTATGAACCAGTTGCCAAGTATCTGAATTTTGGTCACTTGCTCATGGAGATGCTACAAAAGTTGTAACTGTGAAGAATGGTCATAAGTCACTTTTTTCAGTGCCATTGTAACTTTGAATGGTCACTAAATGAAGTTGTAAGTCGAGGACTACCTGCACTAATTGTGGATTCAACTTTGTTGCTCTGCTGAACAGTGAGTGTGGCTCCTATGATTGTGAAATTTGGCTTAACTCTTACATTGCTTCTTTATTGCAGACCCCTGTAAAAGAGCCCAACAGTGAAAATGTAGATATCAGCAGTGGAGGTGGTGTGACAGGCTGGAAGACCAAGTGCTGCTGAATGTGTTCCTCTCACCAAGCACCACCCATCACCCCTCCTCTTCTTGCTGTGGAATAAACCACTTTGCCCATTTTTAACCTTAAATATTTTTCTCCTCATCTTAACATGGCTCCACCTTTCCTTTGTTCTTCTGTTAGGGAGAGCTCACTGACTATAATTTTCTTGAAACAAACTGTATTAAAATCATGTCTGACGTTATTTTTAATGTACCAGCTGAACTCAATGCCACACTCTGGTTGTATTATAGCCCAGTCTTAACATTAAAATGTAGAGCGACCATTTCAGCTCCAGTCTGCAAACTGTACAAGAATAAAACCTAGCATTAACAGTTCGTTTTGTACAACAGTGGGGTTTTATTATGAACACTGTGCTTAAGTCACCATATTTGCATCAGCAAAAAACTCATTCGCCTTGAGTATGTAAATGGGGTTTATTTTGTCCTGTGCCTTATGTGGAAAGGAACTTTTGTTCTTCCCCTCCCCACTTTTTTTCTGTTCTGGTGGAAGCAAGACAGAAGATCAAATTCTACTGTGGTGACTTTACTGTGATTGATGTAGAGGATTGAGGACAAAGGGGTTAGAGCAAGCTATTCCAACCTGCTTGATGTCTCTTTTCCTGTTGGTTTAAATTCTGACCAGTTCCTGCTGCCATTTTTTTTTCTCTTTAGCAGTCCCCCTCCCCCTTTTTTTGCCTGCATGCCGGTTTTATTTTTTTTATATATAGCGTGAAGTGTTAAGAGATGGCAATACAGTATGATTGCCAAATTTAATTCGAAGTACAGATCACAAATCTAGCTTTCTGAGGTAAAACGTGAAGTATCTACTAACCTTTGTCTAGCAGCTGTCAGACCAATTACTATTTCTCCCTTCCTTCCTGCATAGTTGTTGGGGTTTATGATATGGAAGAGTTAATTGCATGCACTAGTTTTCTATGGAGGATGATGTGGCTGTCTTCAATCTTTGTGTATGACTATACCATGTGGTTCCCAAATCTACAGCCATTCATAAAGAATTTGGTTTTCTTTGCTGCTCCAGGCAGGTGACTCAGTAGCCTAGTCAATATTTAAAATGTGGGTGGGGTGGGGGGGAGAAAGAGGGCAAGTAAGTTTGAATGATCACACCCCTAGAATGTTTTCCTTCTGTGTTAAGTTCTTCACAATAAAAATCCCTTGTTTACAACCCTGGGCAATTGTAACTTCTTTCAACTAATATTGAAAAATATTAAGCATAAATACCACTTTAAATTTTCTACTTAAGGAAGCAAGTATGCTCTGCTTTTGGGGTTCCCATGGGAACGGGCCTTGCTTTTCTGGTTTCCTGATTTGCCTCTCATTCTAGATCTGCTACAAATGTCATTTAGACACCTATATTTAAATAACAGAGAGGTGGTGTTCAGTTTTGAAAATACTGGGAACAGGGGTCAAGGGCTTATATCTTTTGAGGCTCATGTTAAATTTGGGTGCCTTGCTGAGTCATTCTTTTCACCACTTGGCCTGTCTGTAAAAGGATTTCCTGGCAAACTCCTCTTCCTCCCCACCCCCCATGTAGTTTCCGAGACAAGCTTGAGACAACCTTTTTGCACTTGTTTTTAGAAAATTTCCTCTACTAATTAAATTGGCTAATGAGGCTGACTAATTTTAATAAAATGAAAGTGTTTGGAACTCTGGCCTTGATCTGGTTTCATAATAATTTTCCTGTCTCCTTTCCCTTATGCTTGGGAATTGATTCCTATCCTGTTTGTTAATCAATCCCAGGTGAGTGGCTGTTAAAGTTAAAGGCAGAAACCAGGGACTTGAGGGGACAAAACAATGCAGTTCTGTTCCTCACATATTGATGTATTGATTAGTGTTGTAAATAGAAATTGTTACCTTTTTCAGATCTGCACTTTCTAACATTATCAAAAAGGGAATATAGTGTGCATAATTTTTTGTATAATCTTTGTTTAAAATGTGCTTTTTATTTGCTTCCTTGGGCTTGGCCCTCCTGTATGAGTCTCTTTAAGAACCTTTGTAAAAGCTGTGTTCATTAAGCACCAGGTAGTTAATCAAAACAGTCCACTCTCTGGTACTACTAGATGAAAAATCATACTCTACTTAACAAGTTAAATAAACTGAAATATTTCTAGTTGGTCTATTTCTGTTCATATTGAAAATGTGATTTGGTTTTTATTTTCTAAGTCCCATAATTTATATAATAGTAGGCAAAATGAAGCCATTGCTGGGTGTGCCTTTTTCTTGCTAGAGGACCTAAAGTACTAGGGGGAAAAACTACTATGCAATGTCAGAAAAGGGTTTGTTTTAAATTTCATTGCTAAAAATACGAAGCCTGGCTCTCCTTTTGTTTACTCATGTCAGAAAGACTTCCTTGAGTCACATTTATTTATTTATTTATTTATTTATTTATTTTAATGGATTTCTATGCCGCCCAATCCCTAGGGACTCAGGGCGGCTCACAACATGTTAGATCCATTAAAAAATAAAAGCAATAATTAAAATATATAACAATACAAAATGCAATAATTAAAAATACAGAAAATACAAAAGTTAAAAGAGTATCTCATTCACCCCGCCTGCCGGAAGAGCCAGGTTTTTATTGCTTTCCGGAAGGCCAGCAGGGTGGGGATGGTCCTGATCTCTGGAGGAAGTTGGTTCCACAGGGAGGGAGCTCCCACAGAGAAGGCCCTCCCCCTCGGTCCCGCTAGCCGACATTGTTTGGTCGACGGGATCTGGAGGAGGCCGACTCTGTGGGCTCTAACCGGTCGTAGGGAGGTATGCGGCAGGATGCGGTCCCGAAGATAACCTGGCCCTGAGCCATGTAGGGCTTTAAAGGTAACGACCAACACCTTAAATTGGATCCGGAGACTAATGGGCAACCATTGCAGCTGGCGGAGGATAGATGTTACGTGGGTGCATCTGGGTACACCCACCACAGCTCGCGCAGCTGCATTTTGCACCAATTGCAGTCGCCGGACACTCTTCAAGGGTAGCCCCATGTAGAGTGCATTGCAGTAATCCAGCCGTGAGGTGATAAGGGCATGAGTGACTGTAAGAAGTGCCTCCTTCTCCAAGTAGGGTCGCAATTGGTGCACAAGATGTACTTGTGCAAAGGTCCCCCTAGCCACAGCTGAAAGATGTTGTTCCAATTTTAGCTGTGGGTCTAGGACTTTGACTTGAGATAGTTAACTGAACATGTACATGAAGTTTTCTTGGTAACAGCATGAAAATAATTTGCTCTTCCCAGAGTTTGAATCTAAATGTGGTAAAGACATAGCATCTTAAGGACAATTGGTAACTAAAATAAAATATCTTAACTCTGATCTCTTGTGTTGTGTGAACTTGGTTGGGAGAGTTAATTGAAAGTTAATCCTCCTAGCTTTTAGATATAAATCTAAGGTGATTTTCCAGTGTAAATGGAAAGCCTGGAGCAAATACGTTTGTTCTCCTGATTTTCCATTATGTACAGTGAGACAAGGGGCTGGTTAGCTTTCTCCACTTTATCAGTGATAAATCCAAAATTCCCCTCAATTCTCTGTCAGCTGGTGTTAAGAGTGATGGGTAGCTATACCAGCCATTGCAAAGCATGTAATGAGAACAAGGTATACAACAACTTCTTAGATGGGAAAGAATTGAGCAAAACTTGGAAAGGGTGATAATAATGGATGCAAGAGGTATGGATAACAGGGGAAACAAGATTGAAGACTGAATAAAGTTCTGTTAAGATGGTCTTTAAACACAATGGCCAAGGGAACATATGTTAAACCTTTCGATATCTCCACACTTAACTTGTAGTACCTACTTGGAGATTTCACACCTGGCTCTAAGCACAATTTTTTTTCTATTTCTAGTACTTCCACAGATCGGCTTCATACTAAGCGGTAGCAATTTTTAAAATGCTAGTACCTCTCTTCCAGCAAGCACTGGATAGCTGCCTTCTATCAAGACTTTCATTTTCACTTTCATTTATGTTGCTTCCTTCTACAGCTTAACTCATCTTTCTTGCCTTGTATCTGTTTATTGTACAAATATTTATGAACATCAGTTCATAAATAGTTCTATCCCAGTCATTGGTAGCAGCTCTCTGGATTCTCAAGCAGAAACAGTGAGAATGAGTTTGATTTTTCCCATGACCTCCCTCAGTAATTTACTTGGAAGATTGCAACAGTTGAGGTTTTCTGTGTGCAGAGCAGTAGCTTTCTTCTGCTACTTGGTTCTCATTTTTTCCTTTTGTGAAGGTGTCTCTAGGTTCATTCTCTGTAACACATGTTCTCAGGTATATTTGCTTGGAAGTAACTAGCTTGGCCTCAAGCAGAATTACTGAGGAATATTCTTAAACTTAGCAGAATTCACTTTAACAGCAGAGGGTGCTGCTCTTCCATTTGAGAAGAGGCCAGAAGTCCCATTTTGCTTAAAGCTGATAGGGCTGCTGTTGGTAAGGTTTAAATCCAGCCTTAAGGCCATGTGCTCTGCAGTTATATATTACTCTCCTGATTAAAACTATTTACAGAATTGCTATGAGAATTTTGTAATTTGATTCCCTATTTGCTTACAGACAGAAGAAGATACTAAATACCTCTTATTAGCAGCTTATTCCAAGAAATGCAGTTTATTTTAACGACATTGTACAACCCTTCCAAAATTCAAAGAAGGGCTGAAGGAGGAAGAAACTATTTAAAATAACATGGTTGACATAAAGCTATTATTCTGCTGTATAAATTCCAGTTCTTGCAGTTGCTTAATTTGCTAGCTGGCATACAAACTATTCAGTGTAGTTTGATTGTACACACTGTAATTGGAAAACCATCGTTCTAAAAGAGACTGAACATAACAAGCTCTGCAAAACTGCCAGTCTTGCAAAGTTTATGGAGAGATTAGTTTTAATTTATCAATAATACTTATTCAATTTTTAGATTGCACTATATCAGATTTGTTTTAACTATTGTTAGTTTAATCCTATAAGACTGGATTACATACAAAGCTAAACTATAAATCATGTTACAACCATACTATATGGGGTTCATATACTACATCAGGGGTCCCCAAGCCCAGATCCGTGGACCGGTACCGGTCCTTGGCATGCAGAAACCGGGGTGCACAAACAAGCAGAGCCCCATCCGTGGGATGCAGGCAGCACACGAAACGAGTCCCTGGTGCCCAAAAGGTTGGAGGTTACTGTACTACACCATCAGATCAAATAAACCACATAAGAGTTTAATGCAATTTGTGGACACATTAGTTGTGGGGCTCTTTGCCTAGACCAGATTGGTCTTCGCGTTCTCATTTGTGATCTCTCTCCATTTTTATTCTTTGCAATCCAGTGGAATGTTGGAAACAAATTGCATAAAGGAATTAAAGACACTCTTCAGAAAAGAACTAAATGGGACCAAATATAGCGTGGGAGGAGAAGCTGACAAAAGAAACAGCAGTTTCAGATGTCACTGAAGGCTGTTGAGAAAACGATTACTGAAATTCACTCAGTGCAATTTTAGAAATCAGGCGGTTCTTCAGTGGCTTGGAATTTGATGATTGCTCCATAAGCCCTCCTCCCTCTACTCAGGTAACCCAGAGTGGATCTACTGTGAGGAATTTGGTGAGGATTCCTGAAGCCATATCCTTGTTCCACCCTGCAATGGTATTTTAGAAGTTAGGGGAGCTCCTCTCAAAGGCATATTCCTGGAAGATGGGAACTCTTTCCCTCTCCTTTTCTCTCTCGCTCCTTCCGTCTGTCCGTTGATCCGTCATGTCTTCATCAATGTCAAGGACATTCAAAGTGGTTTTACTTTTCTAAGATCCCATTGTATTTTACATTTTAAATGGAGCCAGAGAATGGCTAGTGTAGTTTTCTATTTCTCCTGAGCAGTCAACACTTAAGGGGGCTTTCCAGTGTAAATAGAGTTGACTGTTAAAAGCCCTCTTGCAAAATGTACAGAATAAAATGTTTTATAACAATGATTCCCAAACTGTCGAATGCATTAATAAGTCAAGCTGCTGGATCTACCGAGACATAAGTTAATTCCAAAGAGGAACTTGTACCTGAGTTCCCAGAGTTGTGAGTAAGAGCTCTTCATGATCAGGTTTTTGAGTCAGCAGAAAAGTGTGTCAAAATAAATTGCACTACCCCACAGCTGAGCTTTACTGCATCTTGGCAGCATGATTGGTCAATGCTGCTGTGCTTGGAAGCTGTGATACAGGATAGCTTCAGGACAGTGATTTAAGGGTTTCTTAGCTTCCTTTCCCCTCCAGTCTGGCTTCACCTACCAAAGGGGAAAAAAAATAACCACCCAATTGCTGCTAATAAAATATGACTCTTTGCTCAATATCCCCTTTAGCTTCTTCCCGTGCTCCTCAGACACCCATCTGGACAGTCATCTGGAATTTTACACCATTTTTACGGCACAATTACAGACAATACTAGCTTAGCTCCATAATAGGCCGGGGATAAGATAAGAGGCATTATAGGGTCATGTCCCTTAAAATGAGTTAGTAAAATATAATTATGCTTCAGCTAGAACAGTGTTTCCCAACCTTGGCAACTTGAAGATATCTGGCTGGGGAATTCTGGGAGTTGGAGTCCAGATATCTTCAAGTTGCCAAGGTTGGGAAACATGAGCTAGAAGGACATGGGGATGAGTCCCAACATAATTTACTTCTTTTCCCCGTATTTTTCTGCAATAATTAGTATGATTAGTGGGACATTCCAGTCCTTTGTTCCGTAATTGTAGTTTACCGATACCTAATTTAATAATTCTCTAAAAGTGACTAAAATGACCTGTAGATTTAGAATAACAAAAAAAATATTTTCCAATAATCACAATTTAGGAAATTCAAACAATGTGCCAGCTTCAAACTATGTAAAAAGCTGCTTTTATTCAATATATTTCTATTCAGCTACTTAATTAGTCCAAATTCTTGCAATAAATATGATTTAAAAGACTTTTAAAATATATCACTTATTGTCCAACAATTCTGGAGAAAAATACTGCAACTATCAACCTCACCTTATTCCAGGTAAAGGTTTCCTCTGTCCAATTGTTTCCTACTCTAGGAAACGGTTTTCATCTCTCTTTCTTAGCTGAGGGAGTCAGCGTTGTCGGAAGACATTTCTGTGGTTATGTGACCAGCATGACTGAGGCACACAGAAAGTTACATTCCCACCAAAGTGGTGCCTATTGGTCTACTCGCATTTGCAGACTTTGAAACTGCTAGATGGGCAGGAGCTGGGGAAATAATGGGAGTCATGCAGGATCTTGAATTTGGCCTGTCAGTTTTCAAGCTGACAAGCTCAGTGTCTTTAACCGCTGAGCCATCCTGCCCCCTCCACCTTATTCCAATGTCTCAATATTTCATGAGAATAAAAAAGTTAAACTTCCAGCCCCAAACCTTCAGATTAATGCTGGGGAGATAATAGAAATTCCCTACTGATATCAAAAAGGTCAAATAAGAACTTTCACTCATAATTGCTTTTGAAATTAGTCACATTAAAATAGATGTCAAAACATGTAAGCCCAGTGATGAAGTTGGAATTAGAAATATTAAACTCCCGTCTTCTTAAAAAAACTTAACATTTAGATAATGAAAATCTAAGCTATTTGATGTGGGATTCCTTTAAGCATGGCAACCATGGACCTTTCCCAAATTATTAAACGCCCAACACACCAGTGCTCGCATTTTAGATCTGGTTTTTCTCCCAGAACAGCTGCAACATGATCTGGCTTTGAAGTATAATCAGTTCACAGAGAAGACAGATTATTCTCTGTTGGCTTTCCACTTGCTCCATATCACCCCATCCTTTAGGGAGATAGACCCTATTTGATTGGTCGACCTCAAGTAACTTATGAACCCTATGAGGTTCCAGGGAAAACTTGGAATTTTTCCTGATTAACCTGAAGATTCTGATGGACAATACAGCTGAATCCTTAGTTACAATGTCAAGGCTGAGTGGCTCTGGGAAGAACAGGCTCAGATTCAGTCTTGAAAAAATCAAATTCCTGTGAATATTTGGGCCCACTGACTCTGAGGAACATTTGTCTTTAGTCTAGCATGGCATTGCCCTTCCCCATTCACGATTGGTGCACAATGGACTCACAACTCTAGCTCAAAGAAAAGGTCGTCGAAGTGGTCAAGAGGGCCTTTGCAGAATATCATCTGAAGTGCCAGTTGTCTCTGTTTCTAAATTGAGAGGGACTTCAGTTGGCCACTCATGCCTAGTAATCACATAGCTGGACTATTGCATTGCACTATACACAGGGTTATCTTTGAAGATCACTTTAAAGCCACAACTGGTTTACAATGCAATATGACCAGTGATGGGCATGCCATGGTATGCTCATACGATAGCAGTACTCTACAAGACATGAAAGCAATCTTCCAATATTTGAAAGGCTGTCAAAGGGAAGATGCCATTGATTTATTCTCCATAGCACCTGAAGGAAGGGTAAGAAGTCATCTCAAGATGAGATGGACGGCACATGACAAGATGAGAAGACAAGACAAGATGCAATGGGTGGAAGCTCATCAGTGGGAGATGAGTTGGAAATGAGGAATTTCTTGCCAGTGAGAATGATTAATGGAACTGCTTGCCTCCTGGAGTTGTGGATGCTCCATCACTGGAAGTTTTAAAGAAATGATTGGACAACCATTTGTCCAGGATAGTATTAGGCTCTTGCCCTAGGAAGTTAGACTAGAAGACTTAAAGTCCCTTCCAGCCCTATTATTCTATGATTAAGTTATAACCCGGGTATTATTTGAGGTGCTGGTTATCATCTATAAAACCTTTCATAGCACAATGCCTGGTTGTTTGAAGGATGAACTACCTTGCATTGTTTTTGTCCTGGGAAACTTAAGAAAAGTGGGTGTGTTCCAGATCCCCTTGATTGAACAATGTGATCTAGGAAGGTGACTTAAAAATTTGCTTGTCTTTTCTTGCTTCTGGATTTCTATGATGTTTTTTTAAATTTTTATTATTTATTACTTTTAAAGTATAATCCATTTACAGTTGCTTAGAGTTGAGCAGCCTCTAAATTATATAAATACATATGCATGTATATATCAATCTTGAATTTGCTTTAAAAAATTTATTCTTCATTAAATTCTGAGAATTTGTAATCTGATTGTAATCTGAAATATTTTAAAATATTTGCTTCTGTAATTAAAATTTTCTATGAATATTCTACTGTAAATTCCATAACGTTTACAATTTTTGAAAACACCACAAAATGCAATTCTTTATAGAATTCATTTTTCATCCTACTGAAAACATATTGAACATTCTAATTGAATCTCAAATTAATTGAATTAATTACTTAGCAAATAGTTGCATTATACCCATACATTCTTGTTAAGAATATTGACTATTACAAAAAAAAGCACATAATATGATCAGCATATATCATATCTTCAGCTTGCTTTTATTAAATCCTTGCTTGATCACAGAGCCTCCACATATTATTAATCCTTTCTAGAGGTACCAGATTGGCAAACTCATATTGACTCTGCCTACGAGATGTTGGCTTTATCTTCTTCCAAGGCCATGTTTTAGCAGCCCACTGCTTTGTATACCACAAAATACTAGACAAGCAGACTTATTTGGACAATGTGGTCAAAAAAGCCAAGATGTTGGCCATAATAGTACAACCCTTATAAAAAGCAGGTGGGGCTTCAATCACATGGCCACCATCTTAACTTTTTTTTTCTATGACCTTCAGATTCTCCTGTGAGGCAGAGACTGAACAGGGCAACCTGCTATTTTGCAGATAATTGTCCTGCCCTAAGGTTTGTTAAAATGGAGACGCTGGCTACAGAATGTCACCAGATGTCCTGATGAAGGTACTTTCCACCTGTAGCTTTTCTCCATTTTCTCGCCCTTTCTTCTTTATTTCCGCCGCGATGAAAGGTTGGCACTGCTTTCCTGGAGCATCTGGAAGCCCTCTAGAAGCTAGAAAACAAGAGGAACTGGTCAATAGGTTGACTTGACTGGTCTCCTGGCTCCAGTCAAGGTGATGAGTAAGGGAAATGTCAGACCATGTTTGGAAGCAGAAACAAATCCATGTTAGGTGGTAGCAAATAACAGGCTTGAGGCAACTTCCAGCCTGCCTGTGTGTGCAAGGGACATCTTGCAGATGGTTGCCAGTACAGTCCTCCAGGAAGCCCCACACAATTCAGTAAGTTATGGGCGTGCATAAGTGCACCAGCGTGCCTACCGTCCCCTGGCCTAATGTTCCCTCTTATCTGTACCCATCTTATGTATAAGAAAAGAATAACAAAATAATAAACAATGTTATATCTATGTATATTACCAATACGTACTTGACAAAAAAAATAAAATAAAAATTCAGTTAGGCCTACTCCGAAATAGGCTGCCATAGGAGAGTTGCTGGCGTGAGGAAAGCCTTCTTCTCAATCACTGCCGAGGTGATGGGGTTGATTTATTCTGGCCGGGTTGCCTCTGGGAGCCCTCGTGAGTTCCGCTTTTAGCCGGCCGCTCCGAGGCAGAAGCGAGGCTGCTGCCGCGGAGAAACCAGAGAAGCGTCGAGGAGAGAAAGAACGGAGGCTCGGCCGCTTCGGCCATTCAAGGGGCGCCTGCAAGGGGGGTGCGAGCGCGTCCATGGAGGGCCCTCCAGTGGGCGGGTCTGGCCGGCCTCCAGCCGAGCGAGCGAGCCGGCAAGCCGAGAGAGGTATGTAGCTGCCGGAGCGAGCGCCACCTGGTCCCCCGCTGGCCGAGGTTCCCTGGCCGGCCAGGAAGAGCAGGCCCTGCTGGACGGGGCGGGCGGCGCTGCTCTTGCCCGGCGTGTCGCAGCGGTCGTCGGAAGAGGAGGAGGAGGAGGAGCAGCGCCCGGGCTTCGCTTGTTGCGGCTGCTTCTGAAGGGCGCGAGCGAGGAGGTGGAGGGCGATGCTCCTGCGGCGGCGACGGGGCGGACGGCCAGCATGGAGCGATTGGAGGCAGCTCTGGGCCGCCTGGCTTGGAGCTCCGGACCGCCGCTGCCGCTCGACCTTATCGTGGCCAAATGCCGCTTGCCCGCCCTCGTGCGCCCCGGCCCGGGTGGGTCTCTCGCTCGCAGTGCGGTGGGCAGGCGAAGGGGGCTGCTTGGCTTCTTCTTTCGGTTGGGGATCGTTGCCGTGGCTGGAGGGAGATTTCCGGGCCTCCCCGGGTTATTTGTGTTTGTCAGCAAGGCGGCGGGTGAGAGGCGCTGTCGGTAAAACCGGGAGGGAACCGGGGAATCAAGTGGCTGAGCGAAAGCGGGGTGGAGGAGGGACGCTGAACAAAAACTTCGCCGAGTTGAGTTAAGATTCTTTATTCCCGTGAAGCCGATGCAGATGGCAGCGCGATCCCCAGGCGGATTCTCCGGCGGAAGCCCCATAGAAATTAATGGACGGCTCTTGTACTGCTGCCGTGTACAGCATTTCGACGGCGGGGCTGGGTGCAGACCAACCGCCCGCGGAGCTTGCGGCGAATCTCCCCCGGCATCCCGCCTCTTCTGTCTCGTCCAGGCTTGGCGAGCGCAGTCCGGGTTCCTCCCTCCCGAAAGGGGAGTCCCGGCATTCCTGTCTGGGATTCCTCTTGCAGGTGGAGCGGGCTTTTGCACGGACAATTTGGCGTGCAGATCTGGTGCGCGGGGGCGGCGCGGGGTGGGGGTGGGAGGAAGTCTGCTACCTGGAAATCTCTGCGCGGTTAATTTACTTCTGGCGGGACTTTTTTTGTTTTGTTTCGTTTTGTTTAAGCGGCCGGTTCTTCCCCCTCCCTTCCCGTAGGGCTCATAGGTGGCCCCTTGTACAGATGCAAAAAAAAATGCGCTGCGGGGTGGTTTTATGGCAATTTTGCCCGTTCCGTTCATTTCTCTTTCCCGAGATTTGCCCTCTCCCTTGCCCCACTTTTGTTCCATCTGATTGCGGGGAGGGATTGCTTGCAGATCCCTGGGGAGGGAGGGAAGGGGTAGGGGGTGGCAAGCTGCCCGGCTTCGGGTTTTGTACAGCGTGAGAAGAATAGGGAGTTTGGCTTTGAACGACGTTTTGAATACTAATGAGAAGGGAAGCCTGCTTCCGCCCCCGATCCCCCCCCCATTTTTCTTGTGAATGGATGGGGGGGAGGGCAGGGCTACGTATACAATGGCCCCCCTCCCCGCATGACTCGGTTATCTGTATTACCCCATTTCAAATTCCTCAGTTGTCTTGAAAAGCCTAAGGAAGCGACCCTGAGTTGTCAACAACCCCCCCCCACCTTCCCAAATAGCAAGAGGAAATGGAAAGCCGGCTGGTCTGTTCCTGGAGGTTTTGCTGCTGTCGCTCGGGGAATACAAGCAAGTGCATTGGGTTAACCGCTGTAGCCACCAGACGTTAGAGGAGATGGGCCCTTTGCCTGATCCAGGAAAGCTCTTCCATTTATGATGAGTGTGCAGTGTAAGGTGAACGCTGAAGACAGGCTTGGCGATACTTAATGAAACCCAATAGCTTGAGATTTACGGAACCTGATTAAGGAGATCAACTGAAGACCAATATGCAGAACTTGATTAGCTTTGATCTTGGTTGGGGCTGCGTTTTCCTAGTTTGCTATTTGTTGTGCGGATTCAGGAGTATTGTGCTAATCCAGACAGTGATCTAAATAATCACCTTGTAAGAATCCAGCACAAAAGGTCCTTTGAAAAAGGCTGGAAAATGATTTCTCTACTTTGAGATAGTTGTTCCACCTTAAAATGTTTGATAAAGCAGAAGGAAATATGCAAACTCTGTGATTGGAGCGCCCCACCAGAATAAGTTATTCAGAGATGCTGTAGACCACTTTTCCCCGTCTAGAGGCTGGTTAACTCCATTAACGGTGAAGATTTATACAAGCCAGGAAGCTTCTCGCATTCCCTGTAAGGATTTGATGCATTGAGGATGTATGAAAAAAAGATAACCAGTGCTGGAATTTTTTTTTCATCACCAGGCAGTCAAACTTCAGGTGACATGGCTAAATACTCCTGGAGCTGCAGTATTTACTGTAGCTTCAAAGCAACTCTTTAATGGGCCTCTTTCAAGTTAGATGTACAAAGGTGATGGAGAAACAGCTCTGGGGAATTGTATGTTTAATGGACAGACGATATTATCTTGCTGGTTTTTTCTTCAATTTTCATCAATCCCAGCCTGGCATGAGTAATGACAAAGGATTCTCGGAGATGTAATCCCAGAACAGCTTGAGGACACCAGGTTTCTTACTCCTGCTGTACTGCTTTGATACTGTAGGAAAAGAAAGGTGCTAGTTTATGGTGGTAAAACATGAGGAATCTAGTATCACCTTTTCCAATTAACAAATTTTATTAAGCATATATTTTGTAGGAAGATGCATGCTATTTCATCAGATGTGTAGAGTGGCTAGACTGATGTCGGATTTATATTGGGATGACAAGTAGGAAAAGGAGGGGAAGATAGGTTGACTATGTAGATCTGATTAAATAGATCATAAGCATCTTTAAATTCTACATTAGTAGAGTCACTGCATGCACATCAGAGTGGCTCTGAGCTTTTGGTCCCTTACATCCAGATTATATTTCATCTTTGACTCTGAATGGGGTCTGGGCACTTCCCCAGACTGAGCTGGTGTGCAGCTGTGGCTATGGGGGGGGGAGGCTTGTCACAGATTTGTCTAGTGAGCTAATTGCACCTTTTCCAGAACCAGGAGGCCTTGCTCACAGTCACTCAAGCCTTGGTCACCTCCCCTTTGGATTACAGCAATGCACCCTGCGTGCTGCTGTCCTCAAAGACTTCCCAGAAACTTCAAGTGGCCCAGAACTCAGCAAGGCACACTGTGTTGCATGATCTTAGGTTTACCCATGTAAACACTTTTGTTGCATGAGCTGCACTAGTTTCCAGTTTCTTTCAAGGTGCTGGTCCTCACCTTTAAAGCCCTATGTGGCATAGTGCCAGGTTATCTGAAAGGCCCCCTTTCCCCTAAGGACATCTACCTGTCCTACCAGGTTAGATAGCATGGACATGCTCCTAGTTCCTTTCTTTAAACATTGCAATTTTGGAAGTATGCGTTTTCTGTGGCAATTCTTGGCCTATGAAACACTCTTCCCCTTGAAGATCCTACCCTCCTAGTAAAATACTGAAGACCTGGCTTTTTCCCCAATTGCTGGGATAAGATGAGGTGACTGTATGTCGGAAGCTTCATTTGGAACCAGGGTTTTGTTTTCATGCATTTACTTTAAATAGTTTTAATATGGTTTTATTGTAATTTTTGTTTGGGAGTTTGCCCAGAGTTTACTATGAGGTGGGCAGCTATATAAATGTTTCAAATAAATAAATACAATCTGATGAAGTGAGAAGCGGCTCGTGAAAGCTTATTCCTTTTAATAAAATTTGTTGGTTTGGAAAAAGGTTTACAAGACTTCCTCTGGGGTTAACTTAGAATCTCAAGAATGATGTATTTACTGTATATTGCTTCTTTTTCGTTATGTGCATTTTGGGGGTGGAGGGGTAAAATAGCTCAGCTCCAAGCTTGTTAGGGAAAACCTTTCAGTCTAATAGCCTCCCTTCCCTTGTCCAGCTGCCAGATTTTCAGGCCTTATCCTTGTGTGATTTGCATCTGAAGACTGGCTAAGGTGCCTTTTGTCTGAGAGCTTTGTCATTCCATTCCATCTCTCTCCCACCCCGCCACCCGCCTATTGCTGGCTCTGAGCTCCAGCTTTGTCCAATGTGAAGAAAGAATTAGTGTAAATCTGTTGGGAGAAACTGGTGCCAGAATCCAAGTGGCCCAAGGAGGGAAGGAGATTGCAGAACAGGATCCTTTTTAAGCATCTTAAGCACCTGGGGGGAAAAAACCCACGGTAAATAAATGTCTGACACCGAATCTTTTACCAGAATAATGAAGAGTTCTTTATCGGCAGGTATATATGGTTAGTTAACCAGAATGTGTAAAATATAAGACACAAATCTCTTTCCCTTTTCTTTTTTACCTTATTCATCTATATAATGAGTGCAAAAGACCTCTTTCTGTGCATTACGGTGTTCCTTAAGTTTCTAAGTGACAAGAGATATAGAAAGAAAAGGAGAAGGAAAATATGTGCCCCTGTTACAAGAAGTTTGATATATACTATTTAGGGCAGAGGTCTTCAAACTTGGCAACTTTAAGACTTGTGGACTTCAACTTCCAGAATTCTCCAGCCAGCATAGCTGGCTGGAGAATTCTGGGAATTGAAGTCCACAAGTCTTAAAGTTGCCAAGTTTGGGGACCCCTGATTTAGGGATTATGGGAACTGAAATACAGCACATGGAGATGGAGCAGTAGAATTTGAAAATAATGGTTGGAAGCATAGTGTAGATAGGTAAGGTGGAGAGAGAGCTATCCCATTAGGGACAGCAGGTACCGTCCTTAGATGGGCAACATGGGATTATTTTGTGCACCTAATAAAGAAGCAGATTATAGGTAGAAACTTATGCTATCATATGTGCTCGATTTTTAAGGTGACACAAAACACTCTTCTTTTCCCATGTTGTTTAACATCTATATGAAACTCATAGGGAAAATATTTATCTGTTTATGGTAAGTCATCATGGATATGCTGTTGATATCCAGTTGAATATATCTCTGCTTGGATCAGGCAGGAGATATGAATTAGAAATGATTGGGATGACTCAGGTTGAAACTCAATTCCAGATAGATGGAGTTCTGCTCATTCAGAAACCACCACTTTGTGGCTGGCCACTACACTGTGTGTGGATGGGGTTGTGCTCCCTCTAATGGAGCAGGTCTATGACTTGCAGGTTCTCCTGGACAGCTCCTACTACGGTAGATCAGCTGGTTTGATCCTGTGGTCAGAGGAGCCTTTGCTCAGCTTCAGCCGATCTCCTAGTTTATTTACTTGCATCTCACCTTTATTATTTTTACAAATAACTCAAGGCAGTGAACATATTCAACACATCTTTCTTCTCTTATTTTCCACACGACAACAGCCCTGTGAGATGAGTTGGGCTGAGACAGTGACTGGCTCAAGGCCGACTTTCATGGCTAAGGTGCGGTTAGGTGTAGGCCTCTTGAGAATGATATTAACTTGTGTCCATGTTACCTTAGACTGGATTAGGGCTTCCTTTGAAGACTATATGGATATTTAAGTGGATATAGAATGCAGCAGCTTGCAGGTAGGTAGGTAAAAGCTGCTTTAGCATTTTATACCCAAATTGTGGGTGCCTCATTGCCTCCCAGTGTGTTCTAGACCAGCGGTCACCAACTGGTGGTCCGTGAGAAAGTTTTGGTGGTCCGCAGAAAAATTATTTGTATTTTTTTATATTGCACTAAATCAGGGGTCCTCAAACTACAGCCCCTGGGCCAGATAGGTGCAATGAATATTTGTGTTGCTGCAGAGAGTCTCCCGCTTCACGGTCTTTTTGTGTGGGTGGGAGGGGGGCAGAAATTCTGACTTGGGGTCTGCTTCAGTCTCCTGTTGCGGGGCTTTGGGTGAACGCTGGAGGGAAGCGCCGCTGGTGGCGAAGAGCCGGAGGGCCTTGTTCCAGTGGGACTGTATCATGGCCTGGAACTGGCTGACCATCTCAACCCGCTGAGCTTCCAGGCGTCGGTACCTGGCCTTGCACTCCCGCAGGTCTTCCCTCTGCTTGGAAAGCATATGCTCGTAGTCCTCAGTGAGGTGCTTCTGCTGAGCCTCTTTCTCGGTCAGATCCAATTTGAAATGAGCCAGCTGTTTTGCCAACTCTTTCTCGTGGTGGCTGCTTAGCTCCAACAACTGCTTCCTCTCTTAAAAGTTTTTTATTATATTTCCATATGGACATTTCACATATTTATCATCTCATTTCAATCTTTTATACATTTATTTCATATTTATACATATTTCTTATATTTATCTTATTGCTTTATTTTAGTTCAGGATTGCTTTGTCTTCCATCCCCCCTTTATCTTATAACCCCTCCTTCCATTTCTTCTTTCCTTCCTTTCTTCTACTTTCTTCCTCTCTCTCCTCACCTCTTCTCTCCTTCCTCTCCTACCCTCCAACAACTGCTTCCTATTGGGGCCCTAAGGAGCCCGGGCGGGCAGGCGAGGAGTGGCTGGGAGGGGAGGGGAAAGTAGAGGCCGGCGAGGCGCCCCTCGTCGTGAGTGACATCAAGTTGGCCACGCCCACCCAGTCACATGACCACCTAGCCACACCCACCCAGCTGGTCATTAGGCAGATCATAGACTACAATTACAGGTACTGATTTTGCCCTTCAGAGCTGTATATGCTTGAGTCCAGATTACCTACAGGACTCTCTGCTCCAAACAGACAATAAGAACAATGTGAGAAGGCATGCTTTGGGTGTCTTGTCCAAGATGTTAAGGACATAGGAACCAGGAAGAAGACTTTCGCGATGGTGACCCTGTCCTGGAACATGCTACCTCTAGATCAGGTGCCTCCATCCATGGCCACTTTAAGACCTGTGGACTTCAACTCCCAGAATTCCTCAGCCAGCTGGCTGAGGAATTCTGGGAATTGAAGTCCACAGGTCTTAAAGTGACCAAGGTTGGAGACCCCTGCCATAGATGGCACTCAGACTATTATTTCAGTGAAACAGTTAAAAACTGGGAATTCAGTTGAGCATTTGGGTCTTGAGATATCTGGGGTGCAAAGCTGTTTCCATTTCTATTTTGAACTTTAATGTTAAATACTATATTAAAATATTGAGAGCTTATTTACTGTTGATAATTGTTTAGCTTGATGTGACCCAGATATTTTATTTATTTATTATTTATTTATTAGTGAGACTTATATTGCAAGTGAGACTCATTAGTGAGACTTATATTAGTGAGACTCATAGTGCAAGCACTCTCTAGTCTAAGCGGTTTTTATTTATTTATTTTATTTATTTATTATTGGTTCTTCTATGCTACTGGTTTACACCAGTAAGCAATGTATATTTATATTGCCCCCAACAATCTGGTCCTCATTTTACCTACCTCGGAAGGATGGAAGGCTGAGTCAACCCTGAGCCGGTGAGATTTGAACAGCTGAACTGCTGATCACAGTCAGCTAAAGTAGCCTGCAGTAATGCACTCTAACTGCTGCGCCACCTTGGCTCTAAAGGGGGGAGGGAACAACCATGTGAATAAACAAGTCAAAAGATGAATGCCACACAAATAATTTATTTACTTATTTATATTTCACATTTCTGAACCACCCATCTCCCTCAAAGTTGCTGTATAAAGGGTAACATGAGAAGGGTAATTTGGACAGACCCCTTTCCCCAGCCTCAAATAGGAAAGTGTATGTAAGTGAGTATCTTATTGTATTTGTTTTTAGCTAAATTAAATGGCTAAAACATTAGTTTCTTTCCTAGGTTTAACCCTAGCCTTCTGAATAAAATCTGCATAGAGACTTAGTTCTTTTATGTGACCTTCAGCAATAGAGAGTTTAAGATCTCTATGGCAATCTCCAAATTATTTAGTTTGTTATTTAATTAACCAATTTATCTAGCTGGACTCTTGCCAAATGATTCTAGATTGCCAGCAAGGAATAACAGTTAACAACATCCAGAAAGAAAGTGGCAAAATAATTAAAAAAAACTAAGATACAATGTACTGTATGAGGGCTAGGCATGACTCATACCCTTCTGAACATATTAGGCACATTATCTGGGCTACTGTTTTGAACATTGGGTATTTGAAACATTTAAAAATGTTTAGGTACAATTTATTGAAACTCACCCAGGGGCGGGTTGCTTACTTACCGAGACCGGTGCGCTGCTCCGCGTTTCTCCATGTTTTGTGCGCGCACGCTATGCGTGCGCACCCCCTCATGCGATTTTGCTTCCGCGCATGCACGGAAGCACAATCTCACCGAAATCTCACAAGGGGACGCGTGCGCGCACGAGATTTCAGCGAGATTTTGCTTCCGCGCATGCGCAGAAGCAAAATCGTCCAAAAATTCATAAAAAAAGGTGGCGATGCGCGCGACTGTCCGGTGAAGACGGTACCAGAGCAGTCGCGTGCAAATTGCGTAATTGGCGGGTCCCTACTGGAGCTACGCACTGGACCGCACCGGTAGGAACCCACCCCTGAACTCACCTATCATTCTGCAATAAAGCAGCAGCAGCAATAAAAATAATATTTTTCTAGGTGTGTTGCTCTTCTCCTACCAGCCATGACCAAGATGACACCTCTATCAGAAATTAGCCTTATTCCCAAAGGAAAAAAACAAGTTAGATAGGATGGGGCCAAATTCTTGGGAAATTATTTTGGGGAGATCTTCCTTTAACTATGAAATTGATTTTAAATCAAGCAACCTCACTTTAACCTGCCATGTACAAATTGCTGTGTTTGTACAATACACTTAATTTGGCTACTGAATAAACTCATTTTTGACTGTGCACAATACATTGAACTATTTAAATATCCTGGATTCATACTCTAGTCTAGACTAAGTTACCAAAACATACACGAACAAACGAAAACTAAGTAGATTTAGCATGTTTTATGAATATAGCCCAACTGACTTAGTAAAATATGTGTGACCATAGCAGCAAATGATATTAGTTTTCAGACTCTGACTGAAAAATAAGCTAAAACAGGGTAAAACAATGATTTATTTTAGTGCAATGTTGACTATCCCTTCTCTTGGACCTATCTGGTGCAGCAAAACAATTACCAATATAAAATAAACAAAATAGATTCATATTGCTGGTGCTAAATAAATTGGCCTAAAACCAAAATGCTGAATTTATATATAGATTAAATAAAAATTGGGTTAGAGGGAAAGAAGTTTCTTTTTTATTCTTGCAAACAAGAAGCTTAGCTAAAAATACTGAAGAAACCAAAAATTAGGTTTGGCAGAGAGTCCTCTCCTTTTTTAATATTCTGTGTGGAATGTTTGGTGATATTGAAATCTGCCAAGAGATCCAAGAGGGAATCACCACCGCTGTCCCAAGCCCCCCAGAGGTTATCCATGAACAAGATTAGTGCCTTCTCAGTACCCCAGCCCAAATCACAAATGAAAAAGATCCACATAATCCTTTCTCTATCCTTATTGCATTTAAGCTAAACATACTTGATCAACAAAATGTAAGTCACTGACATAACAATAAATGATAACCAATACATTCAATCAGTACTAGAAGTTATAGATCAAATTTAGATATAATTCCACAGATAAGAAAACCCAAATTGTTGATGTAGCGGAAATCCATATACAACACAATGCAAGAATGGTTTCTAATTAGAATTTAATTCTACATCAATTTACTTTTCAGTAGAATGTTGTTTTAGACATGTTAGCAGCCTCTCATGATTTAGTTATTCTTCTGAGGAATGAATTAAAGTTTTATTTTTCAGTAAAAATATAGAATTTATGCAGCCATTAATATATACAGTTCAATGTATTTTGAAGGGATATATGGTTTGGAAAAACATATTAAGAATATCTTGGTTGAAATGGAATTACAGCCATCAATATGTGCTCCATTCAACTATGAAACATTTCTCAGAATTGTTGAGCTTTACAACATTGCCACCACAGATGAAAAAAAGGATCTAACCTTATAATTGCATTTCTTACAGTTATAGGAAAGAGAATTATTCACTTTAGTGATCAAGAGTGGAGTAACATACCAACAGTAAAACATCTTATGCCAATTTTCTCTAATATTCCAAGTAAATCTGATGTTCTTCCATTAGAATTCCCAGAATTCCGTCTCAATGACTATATTCAAATTTTGCCTCCATTTAATGATACAATCCTTATTTCATTTTTTGGGGGGGTAAATATTATGTAAACTGTCAAAGCTGAAGAAGTGCATAAGTTCAAGCTGTTGGTTGGGACACTGAAGAGACTCAGGGAGATGGAAACCAATCCGCTTGAGGAAGTGTCCGCAGATGATCTGCTTATTATCAAAAGAACGAAAGCACCATTTTGTGGGAGTACTGCCCCTTTTGAACAAAAAGGGCGGAGCTTGTGTTGGATTGCTTATTTGCGCTACAGTGAACATATTTATAGTACAGTGAGCATATTTTCTTGGAAAAAATAAAGGACAGATGTGAAAAAGAGGCAAATCTGAAAGAGATTCATAGGGGGGAATTGTTTATGTTTATAACTTCATTTCATAAAGGAAAAGTCGAGCAAAATAAAAAAATACAAAAATGGTTATTGTAATAAAAATATCTAAAATCAACCAATATACAGTATATACATTTATGTTATTAAAAACATTCAATTTTCATATTTTTTTACATGAATGTGGAACACTGAGCATGAGATTATGTTTTTGGTATGGTAAAAATCAATTGACCAAAATAAACGACAAAAGTGAGTTTTTGAAAAAAATAAATCTAAAGGATGGCCTTCTGAAATAAAGGAGTGTCTTTTATAATAAAGGACATATGGTCACTGTAATTTATTGTTTTTTAAAATTATCTTAGTCTTGTTTTATACCTTTAATACATAATGCATGGCTAAGATGAAATTCTATCCTTGTGTATTTCTATATAACTTCCCTGTGTATTTGGATATTAAATATAACATGCTGTATAGGATATACATTTTGTCCTGGGTTATTTTGTGGATTTGAAATGCGTATGCTATTTGTACCCCAATGGCGGGAGGGGGGAGGAGGAGGAGGAGGAGGAGGAGAGAATTCTCTATTGCAGGCCCAGATTTAGTATCAGTACAAAGGATTATTCCAAGCAGGGCTTTGGGCCTGCAGCTCTCGCCATTGAGCACAAAGGGCTGTTTCTGGGGCAACCTATCTCTTGGCAGCATGGGCCTGCTCTTCTGTTGCATTTGGCTGGGGGAAGTGGAGAGGGATGAGCTCCGCTCTTGGAGCTGGCATCTCAGGGGTGTTCTGGGCCTGAGGGAAGAGCTTTAGTAAAATCTTCCAGTTTCTCTCATTCCCAGTGTAGTTCCTGGGATGACATTTCAAGAGACAGAGTGCTGTGTTCAATGAGATATGTAATCTGATGCATTAATTCTCTAGCATTCTGTACTGTACCTTGGTGCTTTATCTTCAGACAATTAGGCCCAACATTTCTGGAAAACATCAGGTTAGGGAAGAAGGAACTCAGAGAGATTGACTTACGCTTAAAAGTCCTCAGGGTTTACAGATGATGACTCTTAAAACTCTCTGTTGCATTGCTTCGAAGAAGGCTTTGCAGATATTGGCAGGATGGAGAAGTTGACTGATTTGAATAGCCAAGTGCCTACAGGTCATATTATAATTGGACTTTTATGCAGAAGGGCTCTGTGCCTGACTTTTGGAAAGTAAGGGTACTCAACTGGGGATTTACCCCATTAATGTGAGAATATGTGGGGGTGGCTTTCATTTTAGTTGAACTCTTGATGGCATTTTTCATCTTGCAGCAGCTTCCAGGACAGCTCCCAGAATTCTGATTGAAGTAATCTGACTAGAGTCTTCTCTCCTTTATTGTCATTACAACAACGCTGGGTTGGTGCACATCTAAAAAATAGTTTGGGTGAATGCATAGCAATCTCACACCTCTTCTCATTTCTGTCACAGGGGAGTATGTAGAGGGGGTCAGTGACCAAGATGTGCTTCTCATCCACTCCTGTCGTCAGTGGACTACAGTGACGGCCCACAGCTTGGAGGAAGGACATTATGTCATTGGCCCCAAGATTGACATCCCCCTCCAATATCCAGGTAACAGAACGGTGAGAATTCAGTAAAGCACATATTTGAAGGGAAGTAGTGGAAGAGGGTTAGACAGCAAACATTTAGATTTTTCTACAGATAGTCTGATAGCTGTCCAAATTTCTTGAATGTCTCTGTTTAGGTTAGTTTCTTTTCTTTTCTTCTTTTACTTCTGATCAGTAGTGATGTACCTTTTTTGAAACCTTGATGCATCAATCACATTGTCCTGGGTGATAAACTATAAAGTGAAAAAGATAGATCCCTGCCTTACAGACCTATAAAATGAAGTTGGGAGAAATGGATAAGAGAAGATCTGGACTGCTGTTTATGGATCTGGGCCTAAAAGAAATAGAGCTTTAGGTTATTGATTAACAGAAATTCCTGCACTGTTGAATAAGCAAAGCATCAGCCAGGAAAGTTTTAAAAAAACTACGGGAACACTCCTGATCAATCCAATGGCTCTATATTATCTTCAAATTAGAGGGATTGCTTATTGTTTTCCCTCCAAGGCAAAATGGCATGATGAAACTGTATTATCTTATTTTGATAAATGTATAAGGAGGTTGGAATACTTTTTTAGTTGTGCTTAGTTGCTTATAATGATGAATGTTATGTTCAAAGCAAGAGATCCTTTTTTTCTTTTTTCCTACACATCCCAGTTCCTCTCAAAAGTTTTGTTGCATATAGATGTCTCATCAGATAGGATCTCATGATGTTCTCATTCCAAGTGTTGTGGTTTTTAATCTGTGGAATCCTTGGTGGTCTCTGAACTTGGTTGTTTTCTTGCAGATATTTGGTTACCTAGCTAGGTAACAACTTCAGTGTTTTTTAATCTTTCTTCTAATGGGGAAAGATAATAGGCAGATTCATAAGATCTCCTTCTACTAGAAAATAACAAGATCTTCTTTCCTGTTTGTGTTTGTGTTTGTGTTTGTGGTGAGGTCTTTTAGGTAAATTTACACCCAGCGTGAGTCATTGTTGGCAAAAGAGCTGCATGGTGTATTGGCTGAAGCAGAGTGGCTTAGTAAGCTCCACATTGTCTACTTCTATCAGTACTTCCTGATAGGCTTTCAGGAGATGAAATAATTTTCTGGTATCAAGCAAATGCAGTTTGTAAAGCAGATGGAGAAGGATCAGCTATGTGGAATCAGCCATATCTCAGGCTTGACTTTTCATAAGAAATAGATCAGTAAGAATCAGGACTTGTAATTAGTGAGCTCAAAGGGAAAAAAAATCCTAGATATTAATTTTGCTGCAACAAAAGCTATTGTTCTAGAATCTACTGGGTAGATGGGTGAATGCTAATTTTGGGTTTCCTATAAAATTTGTAATGGGAATGGAGATCTGTATTGCATATACTAGGTTTCCAGCATTAGACTGAGAGCTCCAAAATGTACCAATCCATTCTGTTGCCTCCCCTTTTGCTTTTTATTCAGAAAGAGAAGGGAGTCTCCCAGCTTCATTTTGAAAATCTGTTTCACCCCCCCTCCCCAAAAAAGTCTTTAGTGGGCCTGGTTTGCCTTGTGTCAGTTTTGATTTATGGTCTTATTTTTGTCAGTTTCCCCCCGCCCCTATCTAGTTTTCAGCATGCTCAACCTCTCAATGTGTACTGCATATAAGGAATCTATGGCCCTCCAAATCTTGAACTACAACTCCCAACTGCTCCAACCAGTGGTGGGTTCCTACCGGTGCGTTCCACTCTATAGCACCGGTAGCGGCCTGCTGGTGACGTCACAGCACCGGTGCGGTCGGTTGCCGGTGCCTGGGCGCCGCCATTTTTTTAAAAAAAAATTTAAATTTTCTTCTGCGCATGCCCAGAAACCTGACAATTAAGTCTTTCCCTGTCCCTTCGCTTAAAAATAATAAGAAGCTCGCATTTGACACTTTTCCTTCGCTTTTGCCTAAAGCTTCCCAAAGTGGGCATTTTCTGAAAGCTTAACCTTTTATGCTGTTAATTTTATACAGTTTTATACTGTTATTCTTTAGACGAAAACATTGAGGACTGTTAAAAGATACTGTTCTTTTAACAGTCCTCAATATTTTCGTCTAAGGAATCCATGACTGAAACCAAAAATGCTGTATGAGACTTGCTTGTCTTTTAACTATAGCATTTTCTGCATATAAAGGTTGCTGTGTTGCCATGGTGTAACACACACTTTGTATGCAAAACTTTTCATGTAAGGTATAAAATAGCAAAAATAGTAGTAACATCTCTCTGGAATAACTAATATATGACCGGCAAGCCACGCCCACCCGGTCACATGGCTAGCAAGCCACACCCACAGAGTGGTAGTAAAAAAATTAGGAACCCGCTCCTGGCTCCAATGGTTGGACTTTATATTATTAGTATCAAGCACTCCTCATTCTTAGTCTAGTTTTAGTTGCAACATTCCTCTGCGCTCTGTGGTCCTGGACTTGCTAATGCTTACTCCATCTTGTCTGAGTTCTAGAGGTATGGAAAGAGAGTAGCAGTGACCTGGCTCAGAAAATATGTTGAAGGTGAACACTAAATGAAGACAGGACATGGTTTGCAGGAGGTTGGTGCCTAATGTGGAAGATCAGAGAGGGAAAGGGAGTTGCTGGCACCATGTGAGAGCATTGGGAGGTGCTGAACAGATGGTACAGTAGGAAGGAGTGACTGGAGTCATGAATTAACAGAACTGACATCATCTCTGGCCTTTAATGAGACTCTTAAGTGCCTCCCATCTTTGGTAATGATGTGCAAGTATGAATAAATAATGAGAGGCAAGCGGACAGGAGCAGTTAATTGCTGCTCCTTGGGGAGACAGATGGGACAGGAAAAGAAGAGTAAGTGTGTTAACCTGTTTTGTTGGCCCCATTCATAAAAAAAACCAGAGCAGATGGTTCCAGTTTCAGCTTGCAAGCAAAGCAAAATGCACACTTCATTGCGAAACCGTTGCTTTTGATAAGTGGGCAAATGCATGCAGGGAAAATATTAGCTTGCCAGAATTGTTGGTTGCTGTTAAGAATGGTAGAAATGAGAAAGATCTGACTGAGCAGGCTTGCCAAGTGACTTGAGAAATTCAAGTCTTGTTGAAATGAACAGGAGTTGCTTAAAAATGTCATTCCTTGCAGTGATGGGGACATGATGTACGTAGTCTGTGCTATTTAGGAGAAAGGAGACGCCACTAAGACTTTTCATATGAGAGATTGTATTATGTCTAGGCAACAGTGTGTATAGCTATGCTGGCTGGAGAATTCTGGGAGTTGAAGTCCACAAGTCTTAAAGTTGCCAAGTTTGAAGATCTCTGATTTAAAGTATAGGATGACAGATTATGGTTGAATATTTGGAAACATTTCCTAATAGTGAGGGTTTTTTGATCCTGAGCAAACTACAGTATCTAGAGAGGACAAACAAAGAGGCTGGGTTCTTGTGAAAAGCAAGCGTTTGGACACAATGGCCTGAACATAAACTCCCAACATTGTCATTCCAAGTGATGTGAAATAAATGTGTGAAGCCTGTGGCCTTTCAGAAAGAAAACACGATAAAGGCAATAACTTGTGGCATTTCTATAACTATTCGAACGCTTCGCACACGTTATTTTCATCATCGTATCTTATAAGAGAAACATGCGATATATTTTGTACTCTCTCATTAATGCAAGGTGAGGTAAGTACATGGGTGTCTTCAGGGGAGTTGAAGGGGAAGCAAATTATGAAAGGTATACAAATTGTATACTGGTATCAAATGTTAGGATGCAAGTACAAAATGATGGCATTTGTGTGATGATGTCATGATGTTTGTCATCATTTTGTCACCGTGATTTGTTGCAGATACCACTAGGTATGTGGGCTCATTGCACCAGGGTGCCAGTGAAGCTCATAATGGTCATTAGATCTGAACTGAGAAAATCTTAACTCATGCCGGTTCAGCCATCGATGTGTGGATTTCAGAGAAAAAGTTGAGGCTTCAGTAAAATGCACCAGACCAAATAAGAATGTTGTTTCTTATTTCATAAAATTACTGAATTGAGCTAATAAATTAGGCTTAGTAAAAACAGTAATGCTTCCATGTCCATTCACTCCATCGTCAACTGCTAAATTGCTCATAACCATTTAGTTTTGAGACGCAACTCAGTTAAGAATTACCACAACATTCCCATTCAGGCGTTTTTCTTCACCTGTGTCTGTGTCTTTTGCTATGTATGCATTGAGGAAGCCATTTTGAAAAGAGGAGCTTCCCTGTGCTGCTTGTGATTTTGAACTATATGCAATCAGAGTTTGAAAATCAGAAAAACCATGTTCAATAAACAAAGCAGATTTCCCTCTTCCAAATTCTTCCTTTCAAACAGCTAAAACAGGAGTAGGCCTGAGCATGTGTGGCTCCTTTTTCTTTTTCTGTATAACTGGAATAATACAGAAGAATGCTCTAGAAAAGACCAATGTATTTCCTGCGGTTGAAATCCGCATGTGTGTATGTATTTTTAAATGACCAAGTTCCATAATAAGAACTTGGCAGCATTAATTCTACACCGCATTTTCTGGCAAAATATTCTAACCTCCTATCTTGCTAGAAATTTGTTCTGATAAAAGACATCAAGAAGTCATCTCCATCTGGGCCAATAATAGTACACACACACACACACACACACACACACACACACACACACACACACACACACACACACACACACACGGAATTTAAACTTCATTAAAAGGTTATATTGTTATGCTGTTATGCCTGTAGCCCAGATAGCAAGAGTGTAAAGAGGCAGAGATGCCATGGATACTCATCTCTATCCATTGCATGCCTTTGTTACTCTTCCAGCTGGTGCATTGATGCCCCCATCCCAGCCCACAATTGCTTGTTGCCATATTGCCTTTTCCTTGGGAAAAAAGAAAGAGGCTCACGGCTGATAACAGAGCTGGGGACAGCCCTGACACCCTGCCTCTTTCTCACTTGCCATCATCACCAGCGGCTCCTGTCATTAACTTCTACTCCAATTTGATGTCTCCCATCTGTTTGGCTTCCTTGTTTGCTGGGTACAGAGAAGTTGCTGGGCGAACTATGGCAACTGAATCCGGGGCAGAAATTAAGAGAGAAATTCCATTTGCATTTCAAGGGATCTCTTGCTGCTGAAAGGTAACTAAGGCAGTTACAGGCAGCTCTGAGCTCCTTCAGAAAGAACAGGAATGCTACACAATATACCATATTCTATATTTGGAGTATAAGATGCAGTGGAGTATAAGACGCACCTTAGTTTTGGGGGAGGAAAACAAGGAAAAAAGGCCTCTGCCTCCTAGCAATTTTCCAAACAGCAAACAGCAAACAGCACAGATGATATACACTGTTTGTTGTGTATTTCTGTGCATGTGTGCCTGACCCATAGAAATAGCAAAGAATTGGAGAAATGTACATTATGGCAGTATATTAATGCCAGAAAGTTTTCTTAAATGTAGTCACACTAACTCCTCCCAATTATTTTAATAGATCTACTCCAAACATGACTAAGTCAGGGTTTAACTCGGCTGCCTTATCTTAATACTAAAAAGGACACTGTTACATTTCAGATTCTACTTTTACAGATCTTTAAATTTGATGTGGCTTTCTGGAAGTATAGTTATTCTCTGCTATTTAAAAGAAGATACAATAGCACTGGGCCTCTTCAGATCAAGCATTTATTTTAAAAAGCTTCTTCATTTTGTTAACTTGTCTAGAACAATAATAAAGCAGTCTTTAAAAAATAAGTCTAATAATTTGAACATTCTATAGACATTTATAGTTATTGACTTACCTCCTTGCAGTTTCAGCAGTCCAACATTGCCAGCAGTTCACCTCCCAGCAATTTGCCTCCTTGCAGCTACCGTAGTTTCACTTTTATTTTAGCACATGGCTGCAGCCTCTCAGCTGAGAGTTGGGAGGCAGATAATCACTTCCTTGTGCTAATCAGGCTCTTTGCAAACACTGCAAAGAGGTAAATTGCTGGGAGGCAGAGGCCAAAGGGTGGGGGTGGCTGGATGGGGCTACATTTGGTGTATAAGATGCACCCAGGTTTTCATCCTCTTTTGGGGGGAAAAGGTACATCATATACTCCAAAAAATACAGTAATAAAATTGACATTACAGAGGATAACCCAGATAAAGGACAAGAGTTTCAGCAAAGACTAAGGATTCCCTCTATTAGAGGATTATGTGTACAGCCAGTGCAGAAATTTGGTGTTCTGAAGACAAGCCAGTGCTTCATCCAGTCCCAGATTTTTGCTACCACAAGGGCTTGCTTATCTTCATCCCATTTGATTCACATTGTCACAACTCTGGATGCCAATGTTCATTTTTCACAAGAATGCACTTTGATCTATAAATAGGAAAGTTTTATTCCCAATTCTAGGTTGTGATTAGCCTATGACTTAGAAAAGGAAGAAATGCATTCTATGCATATTTAGATATAATGTTACTTTTGGTACAAAGATATTTTTCCAGGTTGGCCTTTTTTTCTGAATGGAGAATGTGCCTGCCTCTGGACAGACTTCGATGACGATGATGGCTTAGAAACGTAACAAATACGATGGGGAGAAAATGATCAGAGGTTTATAAAATTATGAGTGCACAATACATCAATACAATATTTTCCTCATCTTCTCTTATTTATACTAGAATAGATTTGAGACAAGGAAGAAGAGTTCTTTTTTTTTTTTACTGTTAATGTATGGAATGTACAGTAATAGGATCTAAGTAGTGGCCAGGAACAAAGAGGGCTCTAAAAGGGGATTGGTTAGGTTCCTGAAGGAAAAGTAAATAATTTACACTTTGTGATAGTGGCTATACGAAATTCTAAGTTCTGGGTTACTCTGCTTCTTGTATTCTAATTGACGGAGAGCAAAGTGGGAGAAATCTATTGATTATTTTGATGCTTATTTGTGGGCTTCTAAAGCTATCTGGTTAGCTGTGCCTGGAAATAGGATGCTATCTAAATAGACCCTTTGTCAGATCCAGCCACTCAAGGCTCCTTTATTATTATTTTATTTTATTTTATTTTATTTTATTTTATTTTATTTTATTTTATTTTATTTTATTTTATTTTATTTTATTTTATTTTATTTTATTTATTTATTTTATTTTACTTTATTTTATTTATTTTATTTTATTATTTTATTTTATTTATTTTTATTTTATTTTATTTTATTTTATTTATTTTATTTTATTTTATTTTATTTTATTTATTATTTTATTTTATTTTATTTTATTTTATTTTATTTTATTATTTTATTTTATTTTATTATTTTATTATTATTATTATTATATTTTATTATTTTTATTTATTATTTTATTATTATTATTTTTATTTTATTTTATTTTATATTTTTTATTGTATTGTATTTTATTATTTTATTATTTTATTTTATTTTATTATTTTTTATTATTTTATTTTATTTTATTATTATAATATTATATTATATTATTATTTTATTTTATTTATTATTTTATTATTTTATTATATTTATTTTATTATTATTATTTTTCATTTGGTGTCCAACTCCAACATTTTTCTTTTATCTTCTGCTTTTATGTTTTTTTTATAAAAGAAAAACGGAGAACTGTATGGGAACAAATATCCCAAAGACTGCTAGCCATAATATATTAAAACAGGCTCTGCATTAAGCACAAATATACCTCTGATAATAAGATGTTGGAGAGAAAAAAAGTTCATTAAACCCTGTTTATAAGCTTCCCTACTGTTTCTAGTTGGCCACTATTGGAGATATTGGTTAGTTAGGTGATGCCCAGGAGGCACAGCCGTAGGTCTTCCAGAGTCTTCCCTTCTCTCATTCCCTGCCAGCCTCTTGATTCAGCTGCCTATCTGGCTTCAGCAGGGAAAACAATCTCTCAACAAACCCATCTCCTAACTAAACTAGCATGTTTTGGGTTCCAATCCTGCAGGGAAATTTAAGCTGCTAGATCAGGACAGGGATGTCCGGGAGCCTGTGCAGTACTTCAACAGTGTGGAGGAGGTGGCGAGCATCTTTCCAGACCGGGTGTTCGTCATGGAAGCCATCACCTTCAGCGTAAAGGTTAGTTGCACTTTAGCATATGTCAGCTGCCTAAAGCAGGGGTTTCCAACCTTGGCAACTTTAAGACTTTAAGACTTGTGGACTGAGCTCTGGGAGTTGAGGTCCACAAGTCTTAAGGTTGCCAAGGTTAGAGGCCCCTGGTCTAAAGAATAGATGGGAAATGGGGTGGGAATGTTGTTTCCACTCAGGTCAACCTCCCTCTGTCGGGTTTGATATCTGATTTCTTGACAGTCATTTTCTTCTGCTTGGTTAATGAAGAGTTAAGCTATAGCAAAGCAAATTAAAAGAATTATTGCAAGCTCAGATTTGATCACATCTACTTAACCAAAAATGTGACTTGCAGTTTAGTTGACTATTTCATATCTGTTAGGCTGCATAACATTTTTGAAGGATCGGGTTTTTTATGCAATAACCATTGCTAAAGTAAGAAATTAGATAGCTGAGATTTAAGGAGTTGAAAGCAGAATATAGCCTCACTTTCTACTGTAAATTGGTCTCAAAGTTCTGAAGGATGCTTTAACTTTTGGGCTTCTCCAAAAAAGACAACTGGTTAGCCACTGGGAGAGAGATGGATTGGATTATTGAACTGGCTGGTTCTCTTTTAATCTGATCCAACAGGCTCTTTTGTATTTTTGACAATGGTCTTTTTTATTATTTATGAATTTAGGGATCTGCTCTGAATGAATAGAAATATTAATATGTCTTCTCTAGTTTTATCAATTGCATTTCAAACCTGAGGTGGAGATAAGATTTGGAAAATCAGTGAATACAGTAGAGCATTTTCATTCATTCACTGATTCAGGGTTTCTAGTTCAATTTGGATCTCTGCCTCTCCAATTAGAAGATTGTGAATTATCTCTAGGAATAAATAGAAACACTTTTCCTACCACAAAGCTAAACACACTCTGGGAAGAAAATGTAATGCACTTTGCTGAAAACCACAACAATAATAACTAATAGGATCAAATGCATTCTAAGTTTAGACAGGGCTTGGTTTTCCGAAAAAGCAAAGGATGGAAACTTGAGTAAGTATGCACAAAGCAGAACATTTCAAAAAATGTCATTTCCTCTAGGACTACAATCCTAATCACACATAGGGGTATATTTCCCATTGAACAGAGTGGGATTTTCTTCTGGGAAACCATATATAGAGCATTGCACTGAAACTATAAAAGTAGCATCTTAGAACTTTATTTGCCCAATGAAATGAAAAAGAGTTTCCGCACTCTGTAAAAGAGAGAAACACAGGAGTATTTCCTTTTCAAGTGGTGACGGCTTTGATCTTAAAGCCAATTCAATTATCTATTTTGTAGAAACCAACAAATGTCTTTTAAGTAACCCAAATTAGATAATTTATTGGAATTTGACTTCTCTCACCCCAAACCCACGCATTCTGGCATCTCTCTCCGTTGGCCGTTCAGGTGTCCATCTCTTAAACTTTTCTCTAATCTTTTGTGTCAAAGAGGCTCCTGTTCTGTTTTCCCTTTTTGATCATATGGATACAATTCAGGAACCCCTGAGTGGAATGGAGTCCATCAGCCCCAAACGATGGCCTATGGTACAAGTAGTCCTCTATTAACAACCGTTCGTTTAGTGACCGTTCGAAGTTACAACGGCACTGAAAAAAGTGACTTATGACCGTTTTTCACATTTATGATCGTTGCATTTTGATCTCTGTCACGAGATCAAAATGCAGGTGCTTGGCAACTGGTTCATATTTAAATAAATATGAATAGTCATGTGATTCCCTTTTGCGACCATCTGACAAGCAAAGTGACTGGGGAAGCCAGATTCACTTAACAACCGTGTTACTAACATAACAGTTGCAATGGTTTACTTAACAGTGACAAGGAAAGTCGTGAAGTGGGGCAAAATTCACATAACAAATGTTTCACTTAGCAACATAAATTTTGGGCTCAAAATTGTGGTTGTAAGTCGAGGACTACCTGTACTACTTTCTTCCATATACAGCACGCATAATCACAGAAATCCACCTTTTAGTTTTTTCTCCATGGCTTATGTTATGGCAGAGCACAGCAGTAGTTTTTGTATCACAGAACCCCTCTTTCTGTGGTACAAAGCCCCCACTTTCCTCACCCTCCGTGTTGTAGAATTCTCCTTGTAAGCCTCTTATCTACCTATTTTCCCTCACCTATTGGCTTCTTCCAGGTTGTGTCGGGCGAGTTCAGTGAAGACAGCGAAGTATACAATTTCACGCTGCATGCAGGAGATGAATTGACACTCATGGGCCAGGCAGAAATTCTGTGCGCAAAGGCGGCGAAAGAAAAGTCGCGTTTGAACACATTGCTGCGGAAGTTGGGCAAAGCAGGCATTCCCGGCACTGGCGGTGGGAATGGCGGTAGCGGTAACAGTGGCGGCGGCAGCAACCCTGGGGATGGCAGCGGCAAACAGTTGAAGGGCAAGATGCCCTGTTTGATCTGTATGAACCATCGGACCAATGAAAGCCTCAGCTTGCCTTTCCAGTGCAGAGGGCGCTTCAGCACGCGCTCACCACTGGAGCTGCAAATGCAGGAGGGGGAGCATACAATTCGCAGTATCATCGAGAAGGTGCGACTTCCTGTCAATGTGATTGTGCCCAGCCGGCCGCCTCGAAACCCCTATGATCTGCACGCCATTCGGGAGGGCCACTGTTACAAGTTGGTGAGCATCGTCTCCAAGACAGTGGTGTTGTGCTGCATTCTCCGCAAGGACGAAGTGGCTCCCTTCCACTTCCTCCTGCTCACAGACATGCCCCGTTTTCTGCTGCCGGAGGGGATGTTGCGTGTAGGCGGAGACCCCCAACTGGAGATGTTGTTACGAGAAACTGCTGCCCTCTGCCAGGAATGCTTCGACCCCAATGAATATTCCAAGGCTGTGAGGGAGGCCAAGCCAGACTTCTCAGAAGAGTGTGCCAGCCCCCGCCATGTACGACTCTGCCTGCAGGGCTGCAGCCGTGATGAATTGGCCCAATCTTTTCAGCGCCTCTCACTTTGCTTCTATGCTGCCCCGGAAAGCAGTTGCCAGGACCCGGCTCAAGGAGGGAGGATCCAACGATTGCTTCTCCCCTCTCACCAAGAGCCCTCCAGCCTTATTTCTGATACTTTGGATTCTGAGCGTGAATACATGACACCTGATTGGGTGGAACCCACATTCCGGACTCAAGAGCTCCCGTATGAAGAATTGTGGACTAATCAAAACCCAGAGAACTATTCTGAATCCAGCAGCACTGTTCCTGGACTGGAGAATGCCAACAAGGGCCAGCGGGACCTTATCTCTTTCGGGGGTTCACCTTGCCATCGAGGCCTGGTGCAGGAAGACCTTAACGCAGATGCTCCTCCCCCAGTCCCACCCAAATCTGAAGCGGTAAGAGATTCAGGTAGTAGACCGTTTGATGGAAAATAGAAATGGCAGTCAGGGCAAGGCACTCAAAAATGTGTTTAACTTGAATTAACTGTCAAAGAAAGTTGTTGTCATCCAGGGAAGGGAAACACACTTAAAAGTGAATGTTGCTTATTCAGGCAAATTCTGCATGTAGAGATGTAGATGGATAAACCTTCCACCCTGAAGATTATTAGAAAATGAACTAAAATTCTTTTATATTACTATAAGGATTTATATTACTATTTTATATTATAAAGGATTTATATTACTATAAATCCTTTATAAAAAGCCATAATGTAACCACATTTGGAATATTGGTAACAGTTTTTGTCATTGCATACATTTGAAATTTTGGGCACTTCCTTTATAAAGAAAACATACAATAATAAGTGTATTTTAAGGTAGAGAACGGTGCATACAGATATGAAAAGGAAAGACCGGGCAATGTTTTTGCCACTCGGCCATAAAACTAGAACCTTGAGGTCATTTAGTACAGCTGAGGTGTGGAAAATTCAGGATTGAGAGCCACAGTGGCACAGTGGTTAGAATGCAGTACTGCAGGCTATTTCTGCTGACTGCTGGATGATTGCAATTTAGCAGTTCGAATCTCACCAGGCTCAAAGTTGACTTAGCCTTTCCTCCTTCCGAGGTCGATAAAATGAGGACCCAGATTGTTGGGGGCAATAGGCTGACTCTGTAAACCGCTTAGAGCACTGTGAAATGGTATATAAGTCTAAGTGCTATTGCTGTTGAACAGTATTTCTTATACTGTTTATTGTCTTGCTTAGTTAAACTGTAAAATTAGCTAAGCTATTTGTTAGATCTATAACTCGCACTTCCGTCGTGATCAGAACCGGTAGGGAAGGTAAGTAGAACCCACCCCTGCCTTGAACCCAGTCCACCTCTTTAAAAACTTTGTGTAACAAGCCAGTCTTGAAGACTAATTGCTATTCTGCAAGCACAGCTGTAACTTCAGATGGATAGAATATAGGATTCCCCAGGAATATGCAGAAATCCAGTGTGGGACAGAAGTTGAAATTTTGACCATTTTTTATTTTTTTTATTATACCACAGTAATTATTTTTATTAAGTATTAATTATTAAGTAATCAATTTTTAGAAAACAGAAGGAATAATCTGAGATGGCATTGGTCCAATTAGCTTCTAAGGAATGAACCTATGCAATGCATTAGGCATTTCCTTTGAATCAGATGCTCAATATATTATAATGGCTTTCCATTGGAATGATAGTGATTTCAAAAGGATATATGGATTATAAAGGTATGGAAAGTCAATACCATTTATCACTGGTTGTGATCTTTGTCTGGTTTCTCATCCAAGTTGATTATTTACTGGGGAATCTGAATTTCCTAAATCTTTAAATGCTGCTCATGTGTATTACTCAGGAGAATTATACAGAGGCAGTGACAAGCTCAATGGGATTTTTGCTGTCCATATTTCCTTGAAAGACATTTGGGTTACTGTTGATGATTGTGTAATAAAGGAATAACAAATGGGATCTGCTCTAAAATATTCTAATATAGAATGCATTATATATATATATATATATATATATATATATATATATATATATATATATATATATATATATATATATATATATATATATATATATATATATATATATATATATATATATATATATATATATATATATATATATATATATATATATATATATATATATATGTAGGTCTTTGGGTATTCGGGTTTTCTCCCTCTGATCAGAACACAGCCAAGCTCCCATCCTATCAGTTCAAACCTCCACTGGCAGTTAAAAGGAAGAAACAGCAACAATCTCACATTGCTCCTAGAAGCAGGAAGCAGAAGACACCAGCCTGAAGATGATGAATGAGACTTCATCGAAACGTCGCCAAGACACTTCCAATTTCACGCGGGAGAAAACCCGAATACCCAAAGACCTACATACAAACACCCGCGAAAACCTCAGAAAACATATATATATATATATATATATATATATATATATATATATATATATATATATATATATATATATATATATATATATATACACACACACACACACACACACACACACACACACACACACACACACACACACACACACACACATATACACATACTGTGTGTGTGTGTATACACACACACACACACACACTGTATGGGCATTGTTAAGGCAAAGTTGCACGTTATTTAAATACACACACATATAGAATGCGTGTGTGTGTGTGTATGTGTACTGTATGTTTGTGTGTATTTAAATAACGTGCAACTTTGCCTTAACAATGCCCATCTGGTTCAGCCCTCCATTTAGTATAAGGAAATTTTGTTCCTATGTTAATTGATTTAATTAAAATTTGAATTACTGTGCTCGATTTTTGTGTGGAAGTGTGTTTGGAAAGGATATTGAACTCTAATTTATTGTCCCTATTCTGTTCTCTTATGACAGGAGGATATGAGGATCTTTGAGTGGGAGAGATTGGGAGAGAGAGATAATGTGATGTACTGATCAATCTGTCAGTTGCTAGTTTTTAAGGACATTTCTGGTCCTAGAAAATACAGAACACTTTGAGCTTGTTTTCTTCTTTCATTACCAGACTTTTTAACATCAGTATGAGAGAGAGTGGGGTTTGCTGGCTGTTTGTATATAATAGCTTGCCCTGCCAGTTAATGGTCACGTAACGTCTTCCTCAATGATTGCTTGATTAGAGTATTGTTTCTTCCCTGTCTCAATTTATTTGTTGATGGTGGTCCAGCTTTCCGAGACCATCCCAGTACAAGTGCAGCCACTGTCCCTTGAGCTACTAGACCAGTGATGGCGAACCTTTTTTGGTTTGTGTACCAAAAGGGTGTGTGTGCGCGCGCTAGCACGCGCACATGTGCCCACACCCATTCCCTCTCCACCACGCATGTGCACACACACACACGCTGCCCCCTGCGCATGCACACACACCCGCGCGCAAAGGCCTTACTGAAGCCTGGGACGGTGAAAAATGGCAAACCGGGCAAACCGGAAGTTTGGAAAAATGTACTTCTGGTTTGCCCGTTGGGTTGTTTTTTGCACTCCGGGTCTTCAGGAAGTTTCCCTGAACCCTCCAGAGTGCGAAAAACAGCCCAATACCAAACCGGAAATGCGTTTTTCCAAACTTCCGGTTTGCCCATGGAGCTGACATAGGGCAACGCCTCGCATGCCCTCCTATATGGCTCCGCGTGCCATCTGTGGCACGCGTGCCATTGGTTTGCCATCACTGTACTAGACTATCTAATGTCTCTGTCATTGGATGAGGTGCACGTGCCTATGTCAAATTGATGTCCAAAATGACCGGACTTGGGAGTCACAAAAACAAAAAAAGACAGATACTGCTACAGACAGCTGAAATATACATGTGGACAGTATCATAAACAAGTAGAAAAGAATTTGACAAAGTCTTGAGTAACTGTAAATAATAAATTGCTGTTAATAATAAAACTTCTGTATTAGTAATACTTTGCTTTCTCTTTTTTCTTTTTGTGGTCCAAGTTCATCTTTTAATAACTGAATACCATGGTGATCTTGCTTTCATCTCTTGTCTTTCTTATCTTTAGCATGGGAGTCTACCATAATAAGACTAGAGATTCTTAGTCATGGGATATGCAGTACAGCATAGAATCCTAGATTGATGGCCAAGTCTTCTGTATAGCTTTGGCTTCTTATCTTAATAGGTTAAGACTCTGCCCATAAATGTTCAACCTCACTGCTTGTACTATATTTGTTGGACTATAGGTGAGTCCCATGCATAACTGGTTCTTCACTATCTTTAGTTCTGGAACAGACTCTCAGAGCGTGACATTCTCTCTGGTGGAAATTCTCTGTCATTTCTGTTTTAAACCATCATCATTGATGCCTCTGAAGAAGACGGGATTCACGGTATAAATTGTTCAAAGCTGGTGGATTTTACTATATGAACTGTCAGATTTTTTTTTGTGCAGTTTTCAAGGCTCACAGAGCTTTTCATTACCTGTTGTACAGATCTCATTCAACAATATCACTATACCCCATTGCGTAAATAAATATGGTGGAGTCTAATCCTTTTTTTAAAATCTTGCAACTTTGGGACTTTGAGACTTTAGACTTAGATTTATTATTAGAGTTGGAAGAGACCTTGTAGGTCATCTAGTCCAACCCCCTGCTCAAGCAGGAGTTCCTACACCATTTGAGACAGATGGCAGTCCAGTCTCTCCTTGAAGGTTGCAAGTGTTGGGGCTCTCACAACCTCTGCTGGCAAGCTGTTCCACTGATTAATTGCTCTCACCGTCAGAAAGTTTCTGCTCACTTCCAGGTTGAATCTCTCCTTGGTCAGCTTCCAGCTGTTATTCCTTGTTTGGCTTTCTGGTGGCTTGGAGAACAGCCTGACCCCCTACTCTCTGTGGCATCCCCTCAAGTATTGGAACACTACTATCATGTCACCCCTGGGCCTTCTCTTCGCTAGACTGGCCAAGCTCAGTTCCTGCAACCATTCTTCGTATGTTTTATTTGCCAGACCCTTTATCATCCTGGTTGCTCTCTTCTGCACTTTCTCTAGTGCTTCGATGTCTTTTTTGTAGTGTGGTGACCAAAACTGGATGCAGTACTCTAGGTGTGGTCTGACCAAGGCTTTATAGAGTGGTACCAGTACCTCTCTGGTCCTTGATTGTATCCCTCTATTTATGCAGCTCAGGACTGCATTGGCCTTTTTGGCTGCTGCTGCTTTCCATTTGACTTTCCTGTGCCAGGAAGCAGCTGAGCTTTTCTTGTTTAGGTTCTGACTCATCTGCCTGTACACTTCAGATAATTTCCTGAAAATGCTATAACCTCCAAAAGTTTATATTTATTTATTTTTAAAAAATGGAATTTGGATGTAGTTTGGTCATGCTTAGAATAATGGGTACTTAGTTCTGCAGTGAAATATCTTCCTTAAAGGACTGGCAAATCCTGCCAATCAGTGATATCTGCTAATAGTATTTTCAAAGTTAATATTAAAGCATTTCTTGCAAACATAAATCTTTATTTATTTATAGACTCTTTGATGGTTCTCTCAGTGTAAATTTAAAATGTGACTGATTGCTGTAAAATTGTGCACTATTTGGGAAAGCCCTTTGTATCTCATAATTTTATATTGAAGATACATATTGAAGATACATATATATATATATATATATATATATATATATATATATATATATATATATATATATATATATATATATATATATATATATATATATATATATATATATATATATATATATATATATATATATATATAAAATATATTGAAGTTTTATATTGAAGTTCCTGTGTTTCAGTAATGTACAATTTCTGATTTCCCTTTTAACGAATCTTTCTTTCCCCGTGTTTTCCACTTCCCTTCCCATATTTCAAATATCCACACTATTCCCTGGATGTACAAAGCCTTACAAAGGGTAATTTAGATCACTGAACCCAATCTTTTGCTCAGTGTAGATATATAAATTAAAATATCCTCAACTACACAGCCTCTGCTTCAACACAACCAGTGAAAGGGAGCCTGCCATCTCTCTTACCCAGCTGCTGTGGCCTAGAGGTGGAGCTCTTGCCTTGCAATCAGGAGGTTGTGAGTTCAATCCTAGGTAGAAGCAGATGTAGGGTCTCCTGCTTGGGCAGGGGGTTGGACTAGATGACCTGCAAGGTCCCTTCCAACTCTGTTAATCTGTTAAAGATTGGTTATTTTAGTAATCAATTATTCTGTTTTAATGGCACTTGAGGATTTTATTGTCACCATAGTTTCTTATCTAGTTTCTTCTCAGCATTTTGCATGTTACCTTTTGTTATCACATTGCCAATCCCTCTCCACTAACATCTATTTGCAGACTTTCTACATGGGCACTTTCCACATTAACAGCTTTTTTTAAAAAAAATCTTTTAGCTCTCTGTAGGACATACACATAGTTTGATCTGGTAGCATTTATTAAACATTACAGATTGGATCTTAAAGCCAGTCCAGACCTGAGTTTGACAGGCAATGTTATCCGCCACATTGACCTAGTATATGGCATGAAAGGACCACAATGCAGTCTTCCGATCTTCCAAAATCTGTTTTCTCACACACACACCTTATCCCCTAATTATTTATTTATTAAATTTATATGGTACCCATCTCACTATGAAACAACTCTGGTCAGCTAAGTATGTAACTTCATATACCTTGGTTAAATTATGTCCCGTAATTTTCATTCCATTCTACTTTGTTAAGATTAGAAGTAAATCCAAGGGGAGGGGGGAAGCAATGGGTAATTGGCAGGAAATTGAATCACCTCTATATCGTTTCAAGTAATCTTGGAAAAAACAGGCTTGGAAACATCCAATTTCTAAAGTGTTGAATAGCTCTGCATGAAGTCTTTGAAAATGTCTTTTTCAGTCTGTATGGATTTATGTGATCAATCTACTTCAGAAAATATCTTGGATTGTATTTGGTCCATCACCCCAGCAAATAACCCTCTTATTCCCAATCTTTTCGTAGGTGAGAGAGGAATGTCGTCTCCTTGTTGCTCCCCCTGTGCCACCACGTGGTGCCCACTCATCGGCCACCTCCAGCCCCCCAATGCCTGTGCGCTTCCCCAAGCTCCAAGCGGCAGTATCACCCAGTGCCAACCTCTCATACTACTCATCTGGACTTCATGACATGTGAGTGATGGAACTGGGATTGCTTCTATAGAGAGAGTTGTGAGATACAGCCTTCTTTGTAGGAACTGAGTTGGGAAGATGAGAATGGGGAGAACAAAGCACTGCATGTGCTTAAAGGCATTTGCTTTATCGTCTTTCTTTGTGTACTGTAAGACGCAATATTATTATGAATGAAGTCTTAAAATATAGACTTCTGGGCTGGTATCCAGAGGCCTTGAACGATCTTCCTTCTTATCACTGAATTGGCTGCATGAGTCAGCTGTGCACTTACTATTGCTAGATTCAGGGGATGTGCAGGCATGCTGAATACAGCAGCAAGAAAGGAAATACCATATGAGTAGAACTTTTCTTGTTGGTTGACCTTTAACAGAGGCACTCTCAGGTGTCAGAAAGGAAGCATAGAATCTTCCTACCTTGATGCTAGAAAATTTAGCCCTCTGTTAAAGTTTTATGCAAAAAAGAGAAAGAACACATTTCATATTTACCAGGAAATAATAAATAAGATTTTTAATCCCGAGAGTTAATTATACAATATAAATAACACTTTTCCTTCAGGTTTGGCTGCTTGCTTGTTTCCCCCCCCCCTAAGCAATTGTCCTAAAATGTACATTATTATGGAAAACTTAATTATATGTAACATTATCAGGCACATAAAACAAAATATCTTTCCACTGAAGAAAAGCATGGCTTTGATAAAAGGAGCTATGCCTCCCCATCATTTTGGACTATGTGTTTGGATTTCTTTTACAAATCTTTGTAAAAACATTGACCTTTTATTCCCATGGCTGTGGCACTTTTGAACTTTCTGTGGGTCTCAGGAAAAAACAAATGAAAAGGGGCAGTACAGTTTGTTTTCTATTTGGCCCCTGGCATTTATATTTCACCTAACAATATACTTGATTGGGAAGAAACTTCCAGAGTTAGAAGTTGGGGAGGTTGAATGGAAATGACAGCAATGCCTTTTTAATAACAATCAATATTGGATGGATTATGGTAATTTTTCATTTTCAAGAGATTTGTATATGCTTAAATCTATGGAAACTGCATATTCAGCGTGCATGAAATGCCTCTCAGCTTTCTTTGTTGTCAGGCAAGGATGTCTTTGGAGTAGTGAGCACAAGGTTTTTCAAATGAAGGAAGTTGGAACAATGCATTGGCAAAAGTCTGGAGGTGGGATGCACATCTTTAGATGTTGCTGGATTTGTCCACTATGGTTTTAAGACACTAATCTGCTCCAGATTTATGATCAGAGAGCTCCAAATCCCATTTCACTTGAGCTAGCTCTGATGCTGTTTGTTTTCTTTGCCTGCCAGTTCAAGGCCACGAAGCGGCAGCTGCTCCCCATCTCCGGACTCCTACTCCTTGTACTGCTATCCCTGCACATGGAGTGACTGCAAAGCTGGAGAATCCACTAGTCGGCAGTTGGCCAGCCCTCAAGCACAGTTGCCATCTCAGCCCCCACCTGCTCAGATGTCTTCCTGGTCTGACCCTTGGCCATGTAATGATCCAGGCTCAAGCGTGGCCACTGGGAGATCCACTCCTCTGCTGGGGAGCAGTGATGCCAACGCCATTAAGAGCTACCACAGCTGCCCTCGCCTGAAGCCTCCCCCACCACAGAAACGCTTTGCTCCCTTTGGTGCTCTCAACCCCTTTTCCAATCCAGCATATTCTTCCAGTCCAGCTTCCTCTGGCTCCTCCGATTGGTTGGAATCTCTTGATTGGCAGAAGACAACTGCCTCTTCCATAGACACTTTTGACCTCTTTGAAGGCACTTCCTCCCCAGAGGGGCACTGTAGTCCTGCACCCCCACCTCGCTCATCGAAACCCTTTGACACGGCTGAAAATATTGTCATTCGGACGTCAGTAGCCCCTTTGTCATCCACCATCGTTCATGGCTCTGAAGGTGGCATCACCCACCTTTATCTGGCTCAGGGGGTCATTGAGGCACCTCCTGCCCGTCTGAATGGGGATGGCTCTCCCTGGCAGCCTCCTGGTGACTTATCAGCGCTGTCACTTGAGGAGGTATCTAGGTCCTTGCGCTTCATCGGCCTCTCTGAAGATGTGGTCAGCTTCTTTGCCCGGGAACGCATCGATGGTAGTATCTTTGTACAACTCACCGAGGAGATCCTATCTGAGGATTTTCATCTTACCAAACTTCAAGTCAAAAAAATAATGCAATTCATCAAGGGCTGGAGGCCCAAGATCTAGGCTGGTGAGGGAAAATTTCTCTGTGGATTGCAGGAGTTAGATTCAGGCTGTCCCCTAAGTAAAAAATTAGGAGAGGCCAAAGCAGATATCGTTATCTCAAAAAATGATAGCAGGATATGAACCCAAGAGCAATGCAGGATTTTGACGATGTCAGTTTTAACCACAAACCAACACAAGAAATCGGCAGGAAGTTGCAAATTTCCTTTTATGGAAATGGGCAAAGTAGAAATCAGAGCAAAACAGAAGCCTCAACAGTTGCACATGAATTATACTTTATGATGAGTTCCTATTGATAGTCTTTGTGCCAAGATTAGCAAGGAGAGTTATTGCCTTACGTAATTTCTTGCGTTGATAGTGTGGATGAGGAGGAAAGCAGCATAGCCAATTTGTGGGAAGAGAATTACGTATTCCCTTTCTGACCAAGTCTCAGAATCACCAGAGCCAAGCTGCCTACTTATCCTGTGATAACATTCCTATTCATCTTCTGATTGTTTCACGTAACATTAGCGTGGAAGGGATTTGTTTTAGTAAGGGACAGGTAATGAATATGTATCCCTATGATTGTTTGGGGGCAATCAATTTGAGGAGGACCCTTGATATTGAAGGAAAAGTAACAGCAGTGACTTATGGTACACACAGAGAGCAAGCAAGTGTATCTGCTCGTTCTCTGTGTGGGCTCCCCAAATGCCCTCACAAGGTTTTATACTTAAATAATGATATGTAGGCAACTTTATAGCTGAAAGAGGATTGGATAGAACTCACTTGGCAATCTCTGCCCTAGAAACCCTGATCCTTAATCTGGGGTCTAGATTAAAATGTCAGTGTGTCAATTTGTATTTTACAGCATTGCTTAGAGCCCTATTTCCACATGCAGGCTAATTTCAATGTTGCCCTATGGGGAAAGCATCCTGCGTGTAGAAAATGAATAGGCTTAAAAGAAGGGTTTTAGAGTAATCTAGAAGTGCTAATTCTGCAAAATCAGTGTGTAATGCTGACAGTGGTGTCCACCCACCTGCAATTCAAAGGGCTGCAGGGTAGTAAAAGCTTGATGATTCTGCTTGTTTTTACACAGAACACTGACACTGCATAAGGCCAACTTCCTAAACACTTGAACTTTTTAAGCACCTTTGCACTGCTGAAAGGGCTAAAACCGTAACAACTGTGTGCGACTTAAATTTTATGTTTCTGCACTACAATTATGGAATATTTGGGCAGCCTAGTTTTGCCTATGCAGAAATTCCCTAGCACCCAGTGAGTTCCATGTAATTTGCTCCTACTATACCTAACCAGATGTCTGTGATTTTGTTTTTTTTGGATGGCAGTTATTTACTGCACCTTAGTATAATGTATAGGCAGTTGGTGGGTTTTTTAAAAAAACACACCTCACCCTGTAAATCTCTAGGCATATTTTACTAATCTTCCGCCTTTCTCCTGGCAATTTCATTCTGTTATTGCCTGCCTACTACTGTCGAGTTTTCCACATTTCAGCAGCAACTGCCTGTTTCCTAAGATGACCACAACTTTCACAAATGTTTTTAGCTGAAAATGGGGCTAAATGGTTTAAGCCTAGAGGAGTTCAATGTATTCATTTCTACTTTTAGTACTGCAATAATCAAATAAACATTTATTTAAAAATGTGTGCCTAGAATATGTTGTTCAGAAAGAAATTGAATATCTGTTACAGCAGAGTTACCCAAGCTTTCCGGCTTTGCGGCCTGACCGGGGGATGGGGATGATGGTTCTGCGCGAGTGGTGGGCAATATTCTTGAGTGGCAGGGACATTGCCGCCCACTCATGCAAATGGTGCGTGCATGCACTTGGCTATTTGTTCAAGTAGGGATGCGCACGCACTCAACCACTTCCACAGCCCGATTCTGAATGGTTCAAGGTCTGGTAGTGGGCTGCAGCCTGGGGGGAGGCAGTTGGGGACCCCTGTGTTATACAACAGCAACTTAGAGTATCAGCTAGTTTCAACAAAAATGGGAAGAGACCGAACCAAAGGAATCATGCTACATCAGATTAAGAGCCTCTCTTGTCCAAGTGTCTTCACACAATGAGATAACCCCAGGGAGGCTTTCAAGTAAGGGAACACACAACTTGCACTCCTACTTGTGTTCCCAGCAACTGACACTGAAAAGATAGGCGTCCCCCGGGCAACATACAAAATAATCCAAAGTCTGGGGCATCCCCATCCCTTGAAGGGTGATTTGTTTCATTTAAAGCACCTGGCTGGAGAAAGAGGCCTTCATCTGCTTCAGTATTTTGACAAGTGTTTATCTCCATACATGGAATTACTTTTGGATTGCAATGCCAATTGTCCTAATTTGGATACTTTTTAAGCTCTTAAAGCACCCCCTCCCCCAACGTTTTAAAAAACTTTCTTCAATAATGCTGTATTGTGTGCTTCCTCACCTCCAACCTAGATTGTTTTTGTTAGGAAGTTCCAGTCTCACTAAAGATCCTTGGGCAACTTCCATTCATTTAACTTAAATGTCTTCAATATGGTTTGCCAATACACTCCAGCTGCCTATTGATGCCCTCAAGCTACAAGCTCTCCCCAATGAATGTAATTATACTGCCTCCAAGGCTATACAGTGGTACCTCGAGATACGAGTGCCCTAACATACGAGATATTTGAGATACGAGCTGTCGAGTGAGCGAAGTTTTGCTTTGAAATACGAGCAACATTTGAGATACGAGGAACGGCCGGCTGCACACGACCCACTCATTTCCGCAACATTCTGAAAGGGAGGAAACCTTCAGCCAGATTTGAATATCAAAGAGAATTTCCCCCCTTTAGCTTAGCCATCCTGGCGTCTGTAGGGCTCTTGGGGGGGGGGGGGGAGGCAGAGAGAAAGGAAAGGCAGGAAGGAAAGGGAAAAAGAATGGACCTGAAAGGAAGAGAAAGGGGAGAAGAGGGGGGGGGACTCTCTCTCTCTCTCTCTCTCTCTCTCTCTCTCTCTCTCACACACACACACACACACACACACACACACACACACACACACACACACACACACACACACACACACACACAGACCGACCTCTAGCAGCCAGCCAGCCCAGCCAGCCAGCCAGCCTGGGGGCTGGAACGGATTAATGGCATTTCAATGAATTTCAATGGGGAAAATTGCTTTGAGATACGAGCAAATTGACATACGAGCAAGGTTACAGAACGGATTAAACTCGACGAGCAAATTGACATACGAGCAAGGTTACAGAACGGATTAAACTCGTATCTCGAGGTACCACTGTATTGTCAAGGATAGCTCTACATTACAAAGCATTTCTGAAAAAAATAAAAAATAGAATGTTAAACCTTCTGTTTATGCATAAGAAAAATATGTTGAGAGTTCTAGAGGAATGTGATGAACAGAAAGGTATTATTTTGTGAGCTAATGCTTGCCCACTGAATAGATTTTGCTTGTTCACTTATTTTTACACAGCATGTTTTTGCTTTGATGCATGTATATATTTTGTGCAAATCTTGCATCATTTGTGTTTTGCCCTGGATATAGCACAAAAATTGTATGTAAAACTTCATAACTCGAGTACTAGCAAAATCCCAACTCCATGCTGAAAATCCCTGCATTCTCATATTTATTGGAGACTTACTTATAACCAGTAGTAGGCTCTCCAGAATGCTCTGGAGATCTTCAAATGATCTTTGATAAACTAATCTTATTAGAGCACAGAATCCCTCAGAGGTTTCAGCCTCAACTGAACCTTGTTTTAGCCACCCAACACTTCAATAGCAGTTCTAACCCTGAATGAACGACAAAATTATGTACAGAACAATACACTAGAATTTATTCTTATGAATTTTCTGCAAGCTACATCTGCTTTCCGATGAGTAGTTCCTTGCAATGGGCCTGAAAAGTATCATACTTTGAGCAGAGACCTCCCCGTTCTTTCTCGTGATAATGGGGAAATCAACATTCAGCCTGATGAGGGGTGGGCCAGGAAGTAGTAGTGCCTAAATAACTAAGGCACTTAAAAGAGTTAAAGCCCACAGCCCTCCGATACGAAGATGTCTTGTAGGTCTTCCCCTTTTCTTTTTGGTTAGCAGATGCCCATTCAGGCAGTTCTCTTGTGAAATTTCTTGCTGGAGTCCTTGGCATGGTCAAGCAGCAACTGGCATGGTGTGAACGCACTCCCATAGGCATCTTCATACTTCTTCATGCAGTCCACGAGCTGCTGGGCCCCAAAGTAGTCTGCATATTGGAAGGGGCCTGCCACAACATTCACAGAAGTGAGGGAGGAAGAGGAGAAGGTAAGACTTCCTAAACAACGTGGTCTTTATGCCAACATTATTTCATAATACTGGCCTCGACTGCCATTATACCTTGGTTGCAAGCATTAATGTTATCTGTAGGTATGTGATAAAAAATAATTTGGAAGGCGAATAACGAATGGATGCACTCGCTATGTAACTGGGGGCAATCAAGTTCCACTGGATCTTACAAACTCTGGAGCCACAGAGAACTTTACACAGCAAAAGGAATGGCATGAAATGGTGAGAAATGCAGTTCAACACATTCAGAGGACACCAGGATGCCTGTACTTATCTCTGGAGAGCAAGCACTGGAACCACTGTTCAACTATTACCAGTTCCTGGCAATCCTCAAGAACACTGTAGGGTTGCTAAAATTGCATTGTTGCTGCTAAGAAAGATTTCCGTAGTTTGAATATTTAATGCCCATTTGCAAGCGCTCAAGAAGTATTTCCTTATGGAAGGAGTTATACTGTGGAACGAGGCAATCCTACTACCAATTCTACATTACCAATTGAAAAAAATGCAACCCAAATTACTACTACTTCCAAAGGTGCTTGTAAGATTTTTCCCCATTATTGTTTCCAACCCTTCGGCTATATAAAAGACATTGATTAATTCCTTGCTGAATGACAAAACTCACCTCCCAGGCATGGTGGAAAGCCTAGTCCAAATACAGCTCCAATGTCCCCCTCCACAGGGTTGCTGAGGATGCCCTCTTGTAAGGTCAGAATGGCTTCATTCACAAACCTAGTCACCAAACGCATTTGGATATCTTTCTCTGTAGACCTGGGAAGGGAAGTAGTAATTCATTAACCACCTTCACAGCTAGATTAGAAATACAGCAGCTGAAACAGAGAGGCACATGCCAGTGACATAGAAGAGTGGGGACTAATATCCAGTGGCAGGGCTGACAATTCTCAGCAATCTTCAGTTAACTGGATTTCAGAAAACAGGTGATGGCAAAAGCCTATTTTTTGTATTTTACAGAAGGGGGCAGGTTGAAAGCAGACTAGGATCCAATTGAAAATATAAATTTGCAATACTTAGGAGAAAACCAACATGGATATGGAATTATGTATCAAAGGAATATTCATCTAGTTTTGGAGCTAGTAATTTTTTATTTGAACGTATGCTCAAATGATGCTGCTTTTGGTGCAGTCCATTCACACCAGAGACAATTCCACTTCTCCCGGATCTGGCACTATTCTGTTGGGGACCATACAAACTAATGGACTAGGCTTTCAATGCTTTTCCATGCAGATGTTCCCATGTCAATTCTGAGATGTTCTGCATGCAAAATGTGTAAAGATTTTTGACAGCAAATTTTAGGAAAAGCTCCATCTATCTAAAATATTGCTAGAGTAGTTAGAGTAAAATAAATTGTGCTAAATCAGGGCTGTCAAACTCGCGGGGTGGATGTGTCACGCGCTGGCCACGCCCACACCCAGTTTAGCAAAGGGGGGAAAAGTCACGATACATGATGTTACAATGCTGTGACGATGCGAGTTTGACACCCCTGTGCTAAATGGACAATGTTCTAATTCCATACGGCAGCTGTTATGTATTTACATGCGTGCAGGGAATAAGTAAAGCCAATGATCAGGCCTTATTCTGGAATGCTGTATCTATTTAGGAAACCTCTCTTTTGCCACTTACACCTCTGGGTTGGCAACTATTTTGAATTTCTCTAGAATTGCATTCATTCCACTGTTGAGTTCCCGATTCTTTGTGCCTTGCTTGTAAAGATAAAAGCCTTTTCCTGCTTTGCGGCCTGTCAAATGAAAGATAAGAGGGTAGTGAGGATGTGCTTAATATCAAAATGGCAAACATTGACCAGAAAAGATAAATACAGGAAAGCTCAAAAAGATGCTCTACCTTTTGGAAAGAAGAATGGGGTAGGGAGTGGGGAAAATATTATTCTATCCTAAAATTCAGTGACCATTTTCCTCAAAAAAAATCTACAGGTAGTCATCACTTACTGACTGCTTCGTTTAGCAATTGTTCAAATTTACAATAAATAGGAAAAACTGTTGTGACCAATAGTAGCAGCCGATAGTAATTTTACCACATCGTGTCTACGGAACTTGAAGTGCATGAAGACTTCCAGCTCTGACAGATTGAATGAGTGACTTAACTCATGCACTGGTCTCTATAGTAGCAACTATCCTAACAATAACAAAAGCAGAATACATGGCATGACCAAGTCATTGGAAACCTGTTTAACTCAGCCATATCCCAAATTACTTTTAGAATAATATTTTTTCCACCTTGGCAATTTCAGGACGGATGGACTTCAACTCCCAGATATCTCCAGCCAGCAAGGGCTTGCTGGTTGGGGAATTCTGGGAGTTGAAATCCACCCATCTTAAAGTTGCCAAGGTGGAGAAACGTTACTTTTAGAATCAAGAAAGGAATCCAGAGATTGGGACCAGCTCTAATGCTCATCATCCGTAGTCACCACTTTCCCTGTAGTGATGCAGACCAATGCAGCAAATATCAAGTTACTATGAGTAAATAGGGCTTAAAATGGGGGAAAGAGTGGATCTGACAGATAAACCATCTTTCCAGGGGTTCATATCTTTGTTTTCAAACTGATATCAGAAAGCTGAGATCCAGCAATTTCTTCATGCAGAAGGAAGTAATAGGAGAAAAGTGACAATGTCCTGTCATATCATTCTTTACAGGTAGTCCTCAACTTACCACAATTGAGCGCAAAATCTCTGTTGCTTCATTTTACGACCTTTCTTGCCAGTTGTTAAGTGAATCACTGCATTGTTAATAACACTTGTTAAGTGAATCTAGCTTCCCCATTGACTTTGCTTGTTAGAATGTCACAAAAGGTGTTCACATGATCCCGGGGCACTGCAACCCTCATAAATATGAGTCAGTTGCCAAGAATCTGAATTTTGATCATGTGACTACGGGGGTGCAGGAATGGTCGTGTGAAGAATGGTCATATAAGTCACATTTTTTCAGTGCCATTGTAACTTCGAACGATCATTAAACGAACCAAATTGTAAACTGAGGACTATCTGTGCTATGTATGACTGGCTCAAAATTATTTTCCATGAAAAAATACAATATGCAGGAGCAGAATGAGTGGTAGCTGGATTTGAGAAGTGGCTTAAAGGGAACAAGCCATCCCACGGACAACCATCCACAGACATGCCACTGGCATGAGGTAGTTGGAAACCAAGCAAAGAACATATGAAGAAGAAGTGAAGAAGAAAAACTGATGCTGGTACATAAGATTGAACTGTGGGGAATTCCCCAGCATGCAACTCATACCTAAAAAGCCCTTGTCTACCATGGCTTTCATTAGCTCCACATCCCCTCCTTTGAATCGTTCACCAAAAGCTTTGCCAAGATCTTCAGCTACGTGAGTGGCGACATCGACTCCAACTTCGTCAATCAAAGTAGCAGCTCCAACAGGGAAGCCAAAGCTAGTAGAAAGGGAATCCACTTTCTTAGGATCAACACCTTCCTGCAGAAGACGCATTGAAAAAGAAAATGTTTTGGGTGAAAGAAATAGGATGAAGGTAGATCAAATTCTGGTGATTAGATTGTTCGATAATTTGCAGTAGTCAGCAATTTGTCTCAACTAATTAACAATGTGAGCAAGACTGTTTGCCTCCTCCCTCTCAAATTATAGTGAGTAAATATAATGTCCCTTATCACTGATTTCTCACTGGATGAACCAGGTGTATAACTTATGAGAAGACTATAAATGGTTAGTGTTGCCTTATTTTGTCCCAGTTTCACTTGGTGGGTATGCTGCTATGATTTAAAAGCCACAATAGTAAAACCAATTAACTCGAGCGTATCCTTCTAATTATGTGCACTTCTGTGTAAAGGTTTTTTGTTCTTTTTTGGACTATATTTTTCTACTGAATCTTGTCAATTTCCTGTGGTAGTCTGAATGAACAAACACTATACATCAAATTTTGATGTTGGTGTCATTTATATATAAACAATCATCTTATGATTTGCTATCTGAAAAGGTAATCCACCTCTTATACTAACTGGTTGTACTCTCAGAAATTGGAGCAATTCCAATCAAATACTATCATTCCTACATACTAGTGGGTAGGAATGTTGAGCCTTTCCTCCATGGTGAACTGTTTTAGCTCATACTTGAGGATTTTTCTAGCATGAACTACTTGTTTCAAGTCCTGCCACTTTACAGAATTTAGATTTGAATTCTGACTTGATCATTTTGTAAAAACTGAATCTGTGCATCCACTCTAATGGCAAAGCAATCCCAAAGTACCATTTTACATATTTGATAGCTGATATAAGTTCCTTTTATGGAATTCAATAATTATCACGAAACATAAGGAATCCACGTAGCCTTAAAATTCAATTGCTGACTCAAATAAATTTGATGTTATTTGTTAATTTAAACACTCTTTATGTTATCAGTAGGACTTGAAATGGGGTGAGCATCTTTTCACAGAACCATATCATCCCATTTAAATCCATAAAAGACTCTCCAGAACCCCAGCAGTTTGCAACAGACACGAACCTGAAGGACACGGATAATTTCAGCCAACAGGGGAGCAAGGCACCTAGTTGTATAGAATCCTGGACCATCCTGTGGAGGAGGAAACAAATACGAAAATAGGTTTGCTAAGGAGGATGAGGCAGCAAATAATCTAACTAGTCTTCCCTCACCAATTCACTTTAATGGATGTTGGTTTTCTTATCTATAGCGTATTTCTCATCTATGGGGTATTTTCCTATTTAGAGGCTACACATGTGGCAAAGACACTTGCTTAGACCAACTTTTCAGTGGTATGGGCTGAACAGGAATTTAGGCTGAGATCCCAACTAATATGGATTTGATATTTATTAATGTAATTTGTTTTTATGCACATAATTTCTATTCTACATCTAAACATAAAAGGGTTAAGCTTTGACTTCAGAGTGACATTTGTGAGCTCTCCAAGAGCTCATAAGTTGTTAAGCAGACAAATAATTAGTGTATAAAAATTATTTTGTACCACCAAGAAAAAAAAAGTACAAATCCGGCCTTTTTTGCGCCTTCCAGGGAAGAAATCAGCGGAGGGTTCTGGTTATTTTCGCTACCGGTGCGCATCGCGAGCATGCGCAGAAGTGAACTCGCGTTCCATCGGGCGATTTCACTTCCGCGCATGCTTAGGACGACATTACAAGCCAAAACACAGCTGAGGAGCTTCTCAGCTGTGCTTCGGAGGAAGAATAAAGGTCGGTATTGAAACAAGGGCAGGTGGGAGGGCATTTTCCTGACAGCTTAGGACGCGGAGAAGCGCCAGAAAATGACGTCATCGCCGGGCTCCTACCAGAGCTGCGCTTCACACCGCACCGGTAGGAACCCACCACTGGAATAAATGGTAGACTCAGCTCTGTGAGAAGCAGAGCCGACAACCACAGTGGAATGAAGAGTTGATGAGTAGACAATCTCAATACTTCCTCTCTGGACAAGAAGAAAACTTAAGATCACCCACAAGTCTTCCTGAGAGTTGCGACTTACAAGGAGACCACAAGACAGCAGATTTAGAGTTCTGAGAAACAAAGGAATAGCTATCTTGCTCAAACCACTGTTGGCATCTTTAAAAGGACACCTGGTTTGCATACAGGTAGTCCTCGACTTACAACCATTCAGTTAATGACTGTTCAAGGTTACAACGGCACTAAAAAAATTGTTGTATTTTAAGAGAAAGTGATGAGTTACTAAAAGTGTTCATACCTGTTTTCATGAAAGGGGAAATTATTTCTTTATATATTTATTTTTTATCATATTCTTATTTTTCATTTCTTTTCTACCTTTTTCCTTTTCTGCAGCTTCTATTCTTTATTCTTTCCTTTTTTTTAGTTCGTATTAATTTTTATTGTTGTAATTGTAATTTCTAAGAAAATTAGCTTTTTTGGGCTCTTGTGAAAGTCCTCTGTGCATTTGCAGTAAGTTTCCTGTGAAGAATACGGCTGATACTTTACTTGTCATGTCGCAGCCTGCTCATGTGGTAATTTAGGGCGGGGAAAAAGTTTAATCCTGACTCAAAAGTGATAATTCCACTGGGAGCCTTCTGTATTTTTCATTAAAATCACAATCACCTTAACCACAATGATGACCTTTCCTTGCTTGAGACCAACAGCCACAGCAGAGGCTGCTGTTTCCGGGGATGTCTTGTCAGTAGTGATTATCTCTAACAGCTGCATCTTATCAACCGGAGAGAAGTAGTGCATCCCAATCACCTGAAGTTCGCAAGAAGGTAAAATGGAAAAGAATGAAGACCCTCAACATACAGTGGGCTCGCGATATGCTGCAAAGCAGAAAGAGTCAAATCCTTTACACAGGGATAACCAAGCCTAATTAAAGCTAAGCCTAATTTTGTGTGTAAGGTTTCCACTCCTTTAAAATGTTCCAGCCTGCTGCTATACTTGTTTAAGTGATGCTGGAAAAAACCACTCACAAATGGAAGCCAAGGACTAATATTTTCTTTAAGCCCATTTGCTATAGTCTGCATCACAAAACGTTAGCAGAAATCTAGTGAGCTCAAGGCATTTAGGGCAAATAAATATCCCTACTTTATGAGAGAGGTCAAAGCTCAGGATCAGAGTAAAATGCTGGTTTTTCCAACAAGGCTAAGATACACTGTGGGGAAACCACAGATGGAGAGGCCTTAACAATGGTTTTTCAGTATATTCTACAAAAACACACCAAACTCACCTTATCTGGCCTTTTGCTGGCTACAGCTATCTGATTGATGGGAAGAGCAGATGTGTTGCTGGCAAAGATACAATGAGGAGGGATAAGCTGGGAAGACAAAGCAAATGTTACATGTGGGAGAGGGAAAGTGCATCGTTATGGCTACAGCAAGAGCCGTGGTGGCGCAATGGTTAGAGTGCAGTACTGCAGGCTACTTCTGCTGACAGCCGGCTGCCTGCAATTTGGCAGATCGAATCTCACAAGCCTCAGGGTTGACTCAGCCTTCCATCCTTCCGAGGTGGGTAAAATGAGGACCCAAAATTGTTGGGGGCAATATGCTGACTCTGTAAACTGCTTAGAGAGGGCTGTAAAGCACTGTGAAGCGGTATATAAGTCTAAGTGCTATTGCTATATAAAGAAGAAACAAACCGCCCTCTTATCTGGGATAGAGTATCTCATAAAAGCCCTGATGTAGCCATGTGCTTGGTCCCTTGACAGGACTGGCTTGTACTTGGTAGGAAGCAAGCAACAAGGTGAGGATTGACATCTTTATAGTAATATTCCTTCCTTCGACTGCTACAGTTCTAATGCTGATTGATGGAATCATCTGGTTGGACTGAATGGAGATACTTTCAGGGGCAGTCATAGGATCAGATTACTGACCAGAGATAGACGTGCCTGGTACGTGCTCCAAGCTTAACATACTCTTCCAATTTCTTCAGCTTTTGCAGAGGAATGAGGTAGCAAATTTTATATGGGAAATTAGGAAGGTGGGAGATGCCCCCAAATATATTCAAATGCATATCACAGACCCATCAGGCCTTTTGGCCTTGGAACTCCTACTTACTGCTTCCACCTCCTTCAGCACTTTGTGTTTGATGTTGAGGTCTTCAAAGACAGCTTCAATGATCATGTCAGTTTTCTTAAAGTCCTTGTAATCCAGCTGTCCCGTGAGGTCACTTAGGAGCATATCCCTCTCAAATGATGACAAACTCTTCTTTTTCACTTTATCATTCAAGCTGAGAAAATTATTAGGGTGGGGACAGTGGGAAGTATTGAAAATAAGCTGTTGGGTAAAGTATAGTTGTGAAGAAGGTGTTCATATTCATAATTCTTTTCATATACTGAAGAAAGCTTGTCTTAAGCTTTGAAGGATCTTTCAAACGCTAAGTAAAAACAACTATTATTTTAGAAGCAGGTGTCTTTTTAACTTTAGGTTTTATTATTTTTAAGCACTTCTAAAATATTGTTTTAGTTTTTTGTTTTAATTCTGAAATCTATTCCTTTACTGTACATTTCTCATAGCCAACCTGGAAATACATATACTGATCAACACACAACAAAACAAAAAAGCAAAACTAAACAACACAGACTTTGAGGGCTAATAGTGCACTTATAAATAGCATTGTTTCCAAACAGTCTGCCAAATGCAAATACTGATCCTGGATACCCTCCTAAAAGGAAGAGGAGGAATAATAATACGATACTGTCAAAATAAATATACTTAAGTAAAATGGAATCTGGGAGAGATATTACACTGATTTTTTTTAAAAAAGCTTGCAAGATGACCACTGTAGCGTATGACAAGAATGTCATTGTTTTCAAATTTTTCTGTCAACTGATAATTTATTACCAGAGTAGATCTCCCTAAGCCTAAACAAATCTAGAAAAAGAGATGATTTTCTAAGTAATTGAGAAAGTATAATAGCTTTTCAGCAATGCCAGCAGCTTTTATTAAAGATTCATTATTTTGTTTCCTTTATTTATTTTAGAAAATGTATACGAATGCCCAAATTAGTCACAGTGACTCTGGGCAGCTTACAAAAGTAAGATTATTGAATTAGAATTAGAACAACAGAGTTTGAAGATGGACCTTGGAGGTCTTCTAGTCCAACCCCCTGCTTAGACAGAAAACCCTATACTATTTCATATAAATAGTTGTCTAATCTCTTCTTAAAAACTTTGGAGCATTTACAACTTCTGGAGGCAAGTGGTTCCACTGATTAATTGTCCTAACCACCAGGAAATTTCTCCTTAGTTCTAAATTGCTTCTCTCCTTGATTAGTTTCCACCCATTGCTTCTTGTCCTGCCTTCAGGTGCTTTGAGAATAGCTTGACTCCCTCTTCTTTGTGGCAAGCCCCTGAGATATTGGAAGACTGCTATCATGTCTCCCCTAGTCCTTCTTTTATTGGGGAAGAGTTAGGCACAAAGATACTGAATTCCAACATAAGAAATGCTAGAAGGAAAGGACATTGTGGAGTCACACTTGCTACTCTGATAAGCTTCTTCAGACTGTACATTTATGACATGAAGAGCTTTTGAAGAGCAAAAAAGATTTTAAAAGATTGTTTTGCACATTCCTGCTTCAAAAATGACCAATACTGACAATTCAGGGCTGACGTTACTGCAGGATTCCAATCTCTCCAGACTGCAAATACACCAGATGTCAGATCCTAAGTGAACATACCCTTTATAAATCTGCTGCTGTCCCCTGCTCAAGCCATCCAGAGTAGTGTCCTTCATTATGATCTTAAGACCCTTTTCCATAGAAACCTGAGCAATTCCTGCGCCCATCAAACCTGCTCCCAGAATAGCAAGATTCCTGCACAAAGAGGGAATTTAAAAAAAGTTCACAAAAAAAAGAAAACAACAAATTCAGTATAATTTACAGTATAAATAATTCACATTTAAAATTCCTCCTTTTTAATAATGCTGAAAAAGTAATCTAATAATTAAAGTGATGTTGAATAATTTACTAGTTAAAAAGCATTAAATGTCCCCCTTAGCTCACTGCTCACTTCTGCTTCAAGCTAGGTCAATGTAATTTTTGGACCCCAGAATCCTACTGAATTAACAGGTGTATATTTACACCTGTTATGGGAGGCGTATGGGAGGAATGTTTATCTATAAACTGCAATAATGCATTTCAAGTTACATTAAAAAAGGATCAACAAAAATTAAGATCTTTATTAGTTGCCTGAATGTCGGCATTTTCAATGCAGTTAGGATATAAACTTCCATTTTCCTTGCTTTGCAGTGGAAAAGCTGTATAGAAAGCTTTGAGCATGGTCCTGCCAGGATTCTGACTTTGCCTGTGTCACGGTGTGAATATTGTCAGTTGTATGTCTATGCAGGGTGATGCATCCCTATCTAATATTATGGTACATTCCAATACAAGCAGAACACGTGATATGATCTTCTATGCATGTCCACATTCCTGATCCTCCATTAATCACTTCTGACTTTGGCTCTTGACCTGAACGGTCGCGTTTCTTAGCAAAGATGTAATTATTCAGGATTCATTGTTTTTGTACTGAAATAAATATTTTCTATTAGTTTTAATCTCGGCTTTATTTCTAACTGTCTGAATTCCAAGTAAAGATCCACATCACCTCTATGAGATCTTATTCTCATCCCAACAGCCTGTGCATGCAAAGCCCAATCTGAAGCAAAGCAGGGCGACTAACTTTCTGTCCTACCAAGACAAGCAGGAAAAATGGGAGGTTTTGGCTTAGCTAGAAAACATTCAACAATGGCAGAGCCAGTCCTCTCAAACTAGATTGAATTGGCTAAGTGACATTCCTGCCCTTTGAACTGGCCTGCATGTTATTAACGCAAACCATCTAATCTTTTACCTACAAACAGACAGAATTGTTCTAGCCAGCACACTTGGAGGCTGTTCAAATAGTTGAACTTACTTGACTGGTTGCTTGGGCTCCCCAAATTTGTTCTTCTTGCACTGCACCTGACCATGGTAGAGCCCCATTAAGGCCTTGCATTCAGGAGTCATCCCAAGTTCCCCAAATTTCTGCAAGAGGTGGGGATGGAAGAAGTGGAGGGAAAATGAAAAAGAAACATTCAGAAGAACTGCCATAGAATCATAATACCATCCTGAAGTAACAATAAAGAGTAAACAAGCACTCTAGAAGGGCACATCAGAGGGCCAGCTACAAATTAACATTGGTGGGGGCCATGATGTTGTCACAGGCGAAGGCTTGAAAACATGGTATGATTTAAATTTTGAGTTAAGTCTTGGTGGTCCGTGACCATGGTATGTGGCCACAAAAGGTATTTAAAAGGGTCAGTGGTGAAGAAAACTGCTGTAGTATTCATTTGCATTGGCATTTCCCGCTAAATTTGCTGATTTTTCATCTGGTTTAGCTTAGGAATTACACTGCTTCTAACTGGTGATAATAGTGTTTAACATACTTTTGGTGTTAAATCCATGTAAAGAGCAATAATGTGGCAACACATGCATCTTTAATCATTTTCAGCAACCTTTCCAGACAAAAGCTTAAATACAGATATGATTTTAATTTTGCTGCATATGATGTACCATTAGAGCAGTGCTTCTTAATTAGTGGGGCAGGCCCCCCTGGGGGGCGCGGAGCGATGCCAGGGGGGGTGCATTACCCTAGGGAACGTGCTTTTTTTTGCTGCAGGGAGTAGGGGTTTTTTGCACCGAACAATAGCACACAGCACAGAGCAGGAGACCTGAAGTGCAGATAACAAACCCTTAAGAGACACCATGGAAAAATATTTAACAGGGATGAAAAGAAAGGAGGAGAGAGACGGAGATAATGAGACAAACGTAAGTCTCCTGAAAGCTAAGACGAGGAAATATGACGAAGCGTATGTAGCGCTTGGCTTCACTGTGACTACGGTGGGAGACGAGGAAAGACCGGTATGTTTACTGTGTCTAAAAATGTTGGCAGCGGACAGCATGAAACCAAATAAATTAAGGCGTCACTTAAACACATTATATCCCAATCACGCTGATAAGCCGCTTGAGTTTTTTCAGTGAAAATGTGCCAAATATTGTAAACAATTGTCCCGGCAGAGTGTTGGGGGGACGCAAAATGTTTACTTCTTCGGGGGGGGAGGGTAACAGAAAATAATTGAGAAGCACTGCATTAGAGCAAATATACCTATTTTTCTTGCTGGGTGCTTTTTTCCTTTGTGTCATAGTCCATGAAAGAAAATGCCATTATTATCCAGGGTTTAAACTATTATACCATTATACAGGTTTAAAAGTCACCATTTTTAAAAATTCACCCTGTTAGAAATATTACAAATATGGTTTCTATCTATGGACCATAGCTCATGGTTACAAAAACTGGGTCATCACAATAGCTGATGATGGTTTGAAAGCAACTGAACAAGTGGAACATAATCAGTGTTACACCTCAAAAAACTGAATTGTAATTTTTTTTTAATAAGACAGCAGACACTTTGCATCAAAGGTTTTTTAAGTACTCTCTTATCTTGGCCTTGTTTATGTTATGGTTAGGATTTTGCTCAGTGATCTACTGAAAACAGATTTTTCTTACAAAATAAGAGTGGATCACACATTCTATCTCATTCTGGCTTGTAGGGCTGAAGACTAGCTTCTTTTTTGAAATAAAGATGGAAAATTGGAAATTATGGCTAATCCGAGAGAGCAACTGATCACTCAATGCCCTTGACTACTGGAGAAAACCTGCAACAAACCTGCACTGAAAATTCAAGGAGGATATTGCTAAAGCTGCAAGATAAAGGCTTTAGAGAGTTGCCGACAAGTTACCTCTGAAAAATATATTGATAACATCATTGCTCCAATAAGATTCTCATACATCCTCAATGCTATCTATTTTTTATTATAGGATAATATCCTTTTCTCTCTTAGCATAAAGAATTCTGAGGAGGTGGGAAATTAAGGGCTTTTGAGATGTCTTGAGTGCACGAGAATCAAGCTGCAGAGAATATCCAGGTAATGATGAGAAGATAATTATAACGAAAGTGGCAAGTCCTAAAGATCAAATTTTAGAAGATGTACCAATTGCTCATCTAGTAGTACTAAGACATGAAACAGCATCAAGACAAAAGTCACTACCAGTCTGTCACCTATTTAAGCCAATCACCTTTTAAAAACTGGATCAAATATTCTTTACCTGGGATTCCAGAAGGTAGCCAGCTTCATTGCCTTGTTCTAGGCCAGTCTTCACTACCTAAAACCAACAAAAAAATTTTTTTTTCAAAGTATGTTTAGCCCATATTGTTTACAATAACAGCTAAAACATTAAACATAGTATTAAAAACAGTTAAGAGAAAAAGAACACATCAAAAGCCATTTCACCTTTGGAGGATGTGTTGCCTACCCTTCTGGTTCTCCCCAGATCTTGCAACTGAGTTGGTTTGGTTTTTTTTAACCACCTTGGCAGAAAAGATTCTAGCACAGAAGGTAGGAATTTTGGAGAACACAAAGAAATCTCATGTTTCCAAAACCAGTAACAATTCAGTGAAGCAATCCGTCCAGGTTTTATTTTGCAATACTTCGAAGAGCTTTCAGAGAGGATCCCAAATCTACAACCTAGCTATTTTTGCAACTTTGTGCCTCCAAAGATAAAATGCTATATATTGGGAATAATGGGAATTGTAATCCAATGTATGCGACTCGCTGTAGCTTAAAATACAAAACAAAAATAAAAATTGGGAGGAATCCAATCATATGTTTCCATTGTAGTTTTTCAGTTATGGAACAAGATAGAACAGTTCTTCCTTTCCCCTGTAGCCTCCATGCATCCTTAAAATCTTCACCTGAGACTTCCCAACTTTCCAAGGCAGATTTTGAAGACAAGCAGGAAAACAAAAGGTGAAGAAAGTTTCCACTACATAAATAGACTTTCCAACATTGCAGTCCACCCAACAGAATCCCATTTGACCAGAAAACTCCAAAGACATCCTCTTGCTACTAAGATTTTAAAGTTTTTTCCCCTCCCTATACTTTGTCCCCAAATTGCTTCATCAATAAATACGGAACAAAACAACCTCCCAAATTGGATGTATGGCAGGTGACAGTCAGGCCTAGGAGAGCTTTTGTATAATTTCATGTTGTGCGCCAGTTGCGCCCTTTCCTGGATCGTGAGGCCCTGCCCACAGGTCACTCCTGACCTGGTCATCTCCTGTTTCGATTACTGCAATGCGTGCTTGAAGAATATTCAGAAGCTGAAAACAGGTACAGAGCGCGATGGTGTAAACAATTTTGAGGGACCCTCAGGTGAAACATGTGACACAACTGTTGTGTGAGCTGCATTAGCTGCTGTTTTGCTTCTGGGCCCAATTCAAGGTGATGGTTGTCACCTTTAAAGCCCTTTATGGCGACTTCCGGTTTGGCTCCGCAGGCATCGCGGACGCTCCTTGTCGGGTGCCTCTTCTGAAGTCCTGTAAAAGCCGCCAGATCAGCTGTCTGGCGGCTTGAAAATCTTCTCCCTGGGCGTAGGGGAGAGATGAGAGCCTGACAGGCGGGGTAGAGCCCCCCTAGTGCCCTAGAAGTCAACTAGGGGCGCGAAGGGTGAGGGCTCCCCAGGTAGCCTGTCTCCTGCTCCGGGACTTCGGATGCCTCTGCTCATGAGGAGCAAGATGCCGTGACCACCGCTACTTTTACAATGGGATTTATAACTACTTCAAGCACTAAAGAAAGCAGACAGAGAAAGGCAGGAGTCCAGAAGGGCAAGTATCTAATCTTTAACTCCACTGCTGACTTTTACTTCGGGAAGTAACAAAGTAGCGCTAATAAGCAATAAAATGGCAATCGGAGATCATGGGCGTGGAAGTGAAAGTGATTAAGTTTCGTTTTGCCAGCAGCTTTTTTTATGGAAACTTTTGATCCTGAGAATTGGCTTTTTTCTTCTTGTTTCCTGATTATGGATTAAAATAACAATTTATATCTTTTTTAAAATAAAAGACTATCTGGTTTTGTATTTGGAAAGAACTTTGTCAACTAGAGACTTGGCTTTCTCTTTGTACTCTTCTGGAAATATTGGAATGGCTTCTAAACCTGGAAAGACTGTTTCAAATAAAAGAACTGCATATTCCTCTGGTTATACTTCAAGAATGCAACTTACTTCTGAATTAGCACCCCCACAGACTCTAACACCCGAAAATTTATATAATACTTTAAAAGTTATGAAAAATGATTTGGTTATGGAGTTCAATTCAAAATTAATGAAATTAATAAACAAATGCAGGTTGCTTTAAAGAAGATGGATCAACAAGTGAGGAAGGATGTGTTAGATGTTTGTAATGCATTAGCAGTAAATATGGAAGTTTTGGAGAACAATGTGGAAATAACCAAACAATCCTTGATAATCTCGGAGGAATATATAGACAAAACTCAAAGTAATATTGCAAATCTTGAAACAGAGGTGTTAATGACTCAATTCAGAAGCATGGAATTTGCTATAAGGGTGAGGGGCTTGAAAGATGAAAAATATGAAGATCTGAAAGGAAGGATGGTGGAGGCTTTGGAGCAGTGTCTGGAATGCTCAAAGAGGAACTGGCTACGCAAATTGATAAGATATACCGAGTCAACTCTTGGTTTGCAAAACAAAAACATCTGCCAAGGGGCATTGTAATATATTTTACCACAAGGGCTTTACGGAACAGAATTACACAGGCGACTTTCAAGAATAATCTTCAGGTAAATGGCCAGGAAATAATGATACTGAAAGAAATTCCTCCTAAAATGCTTAAAGCCAGAAAAGATTATACCTTTTTGGTAGAAGAGTTTAAAAGACGAAACCTACAGTATAAATGGGATGCCCCAACAGGGATAGTGGTGAAATTCTTGGAAAAAAGATACCGGCTTAATACGATAAAGAAAGCTACTGATTTTTATGTCAATGTTTTAAAGGCTGATATATCTAAAATTCCAGAGGAAAGAAGCACGAAAGTAACAGAGGAGGAGAAGGAAAAGCCATCCATATTCAAACCGAAAGGGTCTCGAACATTCAAGGTGATTTGCAGAGCCAGACAGATGTTTACAATGCAGAAAAGGAGACAAAGGATCAAAGTCAGATGGGAGGCAAGCTGACAAATTTAAAATCATCAAGCTACAAAAGGCTGCAATAATCAGATTCCAAATCTGATCGAGAGGAAGGATTGGTCAAAGTTTGGTGTTAGTGTTGAAATTTACAGGATGGACTAACATGTGTTTGACTTTATGATTAAGTTTAAGGTTTTTGAGGTATAAGGGGTTAGAAATTTTAAAACACTGGAATTAACAATTCGATAGAATATTTTAAATATTTAGGTATTTTGAATAGGTATAAATACAATGTTTACTCATTAGCTATGTAATATTTACTCAAGTTTTATTTAATCTTGAGGAAATGTTGTGATGTTGTAACTGATTGAAATGGAGAGGAAAGATTCTCTTCTTTTTTCCTATTTTTATTAGATTATATATAGATTACATAAAGGATAGATATTTAGTGGGGTAAATTATCAGCCTGAGATATTGAATGGTGTTTGATTAATAATATGTTTGATTTTCTCTTGATTATGTTTTAAAAAGTTTTGAATAATTAGGAGTTAATGATCCAAGAAATGTGGAAATTAGAATTTTTTTTAAATTTAATTTAAACTTATTTTATTGAATATTATGCCCTATAGTTTCTCTGGGAAGTCCGGGGGTTGGGGGAGGGGAGAAGGGGGGAGGGTAAGGGGGTGGGTTGGGGTTAGGGGGGAAGGGGGGGAGAAAAGAGAAAAATGTTTGTACTTTGTACTAATAAAACTTTTTGAATTAAAAAAAAGCCCTTTATGGCATGGGTAAAGGGTATTTGAGGAACTGTCTCACCCCATGGAACTAACCCACCCCAATTATTCCAGGGGGAAAAATCCACTTTGGATCCCATTGACCAAAGAATTTTGGCTAGCGGGGTCCTAGAGAAGAGCCCACATTCTGGTATATTCTCCTTTTGGGGGTGAGGTCTGCCTCTACACTCCTGGCCTTCTGGAAGAACCTAAAACTGTGGCGTTGCTGCTTGGACTGGGGCCCCAACAGGGCCTCCTATGTTGGGGGGTAGCTGGCAGGTTAGAGAACATAACTCACTCCCCAAGTCGCCCATCATCTCCATTTTTAACCTTTAACTTCTCCATTCAATTCTTTTAATTGCTTTTTAGCACATTTTAATTTTTAATTAACTTGTAAGCCACCTAAAGCCACTTTAGGTGGTTTACAGCATAGGAATTTAATGAATAAATAATGTATTCAGATCGATTAAATGCATAAATATAATAAATAGCAACAAATAGTACCCAATAAAACAAGGAAAGAGAAAAGAAAATGAAGAATATTAAACGAAGTAAAGCAAGAAGCAAATAGAATTCAAAGTCTAAAACAATGTTTTAAATACCCATTAAAATAAAAAGATCTTTATCTTTTTGCAAAAACTATATTCCTAGGTAACAGGTAAGCCACTTCAAAAGGACTCTTTTCTTGTAGAGCCACTGACTCTGAGAGAAACATAAGCTGCATTCTTTGAAGTATCACTTTCCATCAAAGAGCAGTTTTACAAATTCAGTCAGTGAGTACACCAATATGGTCTTTCAGTTTATACTTACTAATGTTTATGGAATAAGTGAGACAGTTGTGAGGGATAATTTCAGAGATGCCAAAATAGCATGAACATTCTGCAAACGCTAAAAAACGTTAGGCCAACCGTTCTAAAATGAAAATAGTTTGCTCCTCCAGGTAGAGGTCTCCTATACTATGCTTTAGAATGCTTGTTAAATACTGAAGAATTAGGACACATAAACTGCAAAGTGTTTGGCTTTCAGGTAACTGATGTATTTATAAATAGCTTCCTTGAACCAAAGTTGGGTTCCAAGTCATCCTGGCCAGCCCCTGCCCAAAAACAAGATCAACTATGCCACAAATCTTATTCTAAAGTTGATAACATTCAAAGCTGAAAACAAATGAACAGAATCTACATATGTACATAAACACGTGCTCCCTAACTTTGCAAGCCTGGGTGGAACCCCAAAAGCCACCGAAGAAACCAGAATTACCTCAATGATGCTCAAGGGTGCAGGATAAAGTCCTTTGGTTTGCTTCTGCACTTTTTTTTCTATTGTTTTGTATACTTGTTGCCTTATAAAGGGAATTGTCAAGGCATAATCCGTCACTTCTGTAAGACAAAGCAGTTCAGTGACAAACTACTCTGGGCTAATTTGGCCTGTGGGCTGAAGGAACCCCAAGATTTCAAGAAGATCAAAACCAGGGCACCTTTTTCAAGAATCAAAACAAAACTACTTTAGCTGGTAGCGTTGTGCCCACTCACTCTGAATCAGCCCTTTGTCAACCTTTCGAGTAATTGTTTTGTTGGCTAATCCTTGGGCAAACGTAATGGCCACCTCTTCCAGATATTCCATGGTCCGTTCCTCAGGGCTCTTGATACCTGGACCTGAAAATGCAGCAAAATTAATAGCCTGCCGATCTTGGTAACAGAAAGAACCTCCAGTATCACAAGAATCCTGTTAACAGAATAACAGAGTTGGAAGAAACCTTGGAGGTCTTCTAGTCCAATCCCCTGATCAGGCAGCAAACCCTATACCACTTCAGACAAATGGTTGGCCAATCTCTTCTTAAAAACTTCCAGTGTTGGAGCACCCACAACTGTTGAAGCTCCCACTCTTATCCCTCCTCCAAAATCCGTGTGTTGCACCACTAATTTCTATTACATTGTAAGCCCATAGGCAGAGATGAATTGTCACTGATGGAATGATTGGCCTTTGATTGGAAGCTGCCCAGAGTGGGTTAGAAGATGGGAATCTGTATAAATGTTTTAAATAAACAAAATAATTACTTCAAGCAAAGGGTTCAATTGGCCCACTCTTCCTTCATTTTCCCTTGGCTCAATAAGCTTCCTTCTTCTCACATTGTAGAACATCCTATAAATTTACAACTTGCCTCCATTCTTTAAATCCCAGTCCCAGAGCTGTATTCCCTCCCTCCATTTAAATAATATTCTCTTCTGCAAGGTGAATTTGAGGCAAAAAGTATGGATGGAACGATCACAATCTAACCTAGTGGAGCCACCAGCTGGTCTACTAGTCCCATTTTTTTTGCTTTGTCAGCCCGAATGTTTCTTCCAGTCAACATCATGTCAAAGGCGGCAGGAATTCCTACCTGAAATACAGACATAGGGATTTCAACATATCCAAAAAGGGGGCACAGGAAAGAAAACCAGGTCTTTATCAAAGAGATCATCTCACCATTTTTGGCAATCTCTGCGTGCCTCCTGCCCCTGGAAGCAACCCCAGCAACATCTCAGGAGTCCCTAGGACTGTCTTTTTATCCTTAGTGGCTATTCTATATTGGCAAGCGATGGCAACCTGAAGAATCAGAAAGCACAATTACAACTCATTTCCCCCTAAGCACATTCCAGGCTCCAGCAATTGTTTTATATGAACTTAATTCTCTAATATTTATTTTCCTCACAATAACAACTCCGTGGGGTGGGTTGGGCTGTGAGAGAATGATTGGCCCAAAATCACCCAGACAGTTTTTTCATGTTTAAGGTAGGACTAGAACTCAGAGTTACCTGGTTTCTAGCTTGATGCCTTAACCACCAGACCAACCTACTTCTCTTTATGCTGGAATCCCCATTTTCTGAAACAATTCTACATTAATAACTCTTCTTGAGGCTGCTCCATAGATTTTTCTAGTCAAATGTTTAGCAGAATTAGCTAGCTGGAATTTTTTATTAATCTGTTTTTATTGTATTTAGGTTCTTTTTGACTTCTCTTATGGAAGCCTTTCCTCATACCTCTAGCCCTCCGCCAAGGCAGGAACCACTGATTGCAGCAACAATGGGTTTGGGTGACTTTTCAAGGCTGTGCAGCATCTGCTGTCCTTCCTGAGATAGCTCAGTTATTTCTTGGCTGGACCCACACGTCTCAATCATGCTACAATGCGAAACCAAAGAAGTAGTGGAGAAAGCCAGATGAATGGTGACTGGTGAAGAGAATAATATTTACTTCATATCTACGAAAAAGCAATTTGAAGGGTTTTTTTCTTCAAGTGACTCAAAGTTGCCTTATGTTTTCTTTGGGACTACTGCTTTAAGTTAATGTGAGTTAAAAATCTTTCTCAACTTCATCTAATACGCTAAGGAGCTTCATTTCATTCTTAATGGGTGCTAGTATTTACTTTGGAAAAGAAAATGTTTCTCTAGTAAGCAAGAAAACAGTTGCCCACTACCTTGATTTTCTTCTGGAAAGTGTCAATTCGGCTACTATCAAATTATTGATTTGGTAATTTCACATTTTTTATATTGGAAACTTTATTTCTCAATCCCCAAAATGGCTGAATTGGTACGTTTTTTGGGGGGGGGGAGTGTTTCCCCAGAAAAATACATCTCTGAATTTCTGAGTTTTATACATTTTTACAAAAGGACAGGAATTATGTTTTATGATAAAACACATGTTAATGCCTTCATCTTCTTTCACTGAATTTAGAAGTCACCAACCATCTACAACTGGGAAGTAGCCATCCTAATGATCTGCTACCTCTGTTATTCCAATTTTTTTCCCAGCAGGGGACAGAGGATTTTAAGCACACTACCTGTTTTGTTGTCCTCTGATGTTTGTAGATAAATTGCAAAGCAAACTGATTTCTATTTTGCTGTACAGCATGCTCAGGGAAGAAGCAGTAAATCTTTTTGGCATAATCTCTCAGGCAAAATATGTAAAAGGTACGTATATTAAGAATGTTAAAATCACTTAAATATAGTAAGAGGCCAGTAGGGGGTGACCATTTACTCATCACTTTTTAAAACAAAAGAACAATGTCTCCAGTTATCTAGCAGGGATTCCCCTCCATAGAACTTACTTGATGTCTGCCCCTGCAATAAAACAACCAGGTTTTCCTGAGATAAGGACCGCACTTCTGACAGCGTCATTGCTCCATATTTCTTTCATTACATCTACAAACTCAGCTTGCATTTCCTTGGACAACGTGTTTACCTATAACATAGAAATAGGTAAGTTAAAACCAAAGTTCAGTATTAGATGGAGACATCCTTTGCCTTTCTTCCCACCTGAAACTGGCAATCTCTCCAAAAGAGCCAATGCTCATAGAGGCTACAATATTTAACAATTAAGCACAATTAAACAATCAAACACAAATGTTCCGTGCTTTTCAAGGTACTGTTAAACAGTGATGATTAGCATACATTTAAAATGCAGGGACAAAATCTTGAAGAATTGAACTCCATTATCTATGATATGGTTTTGTTATGGTATGATTTTGTTATAGCAAAAATGGGAAGCTTGCAATGTTTGACTGCAATAAGAAAAGTGGCCAAAAATAAAGCTCATAGGGCAGAAGCAGTAAAAAAAAAGAAAGAAGACACTCTTTCTCAATCCTATAAGATAAATTGATGAGACCTTGGTAAATTGGTCACTTTTAGATGGAGGAGTTTTCTGCTTTGAAAAGAACAAAATGCCTGGCAGTAGCTTCTGGGAGGAATACAATGTCAGTTCATGTTCTTGTCATAATTCAGCAGTTATATATTCTCTTCCCCAACTTGGCTTGAGTGTTTTTGTGAAATGCTGCTGCCATTGAACCATTGTGAATGATGCTAGAGGATCATTCTGTAATAATCTTCTAGCTTATCAAGATCATTTTTATAGGTTTCCATCCGTTACGAGAAGTAACGGATGGAAACATATCAAGGAGCGATCCAACCTAGAACTAAGGAGAAATTTTCTGTCAGTGAGAACAATTAATCAGTGGAACCGCTTTGCCCCCAAAGGTTATGGGTGCTCCATCACTAGACGTTTTTAAGAAGAGATTGGACAGCCATTTCTCTGAAAAGGTAGGGTCTCCTGCTTGAGCAAGGGGTTGGACTAGAAGACCTCCAAGGTCCCTTCTAGTTAATCTGTTATTACTTCAGTGCACCCACTCTGCCCAAATGCAGAAACAATTGGAGATACCGTGTTTTCCCGAAAATAAGACATATCCCCATAATAAGGCCAATTAGCCTTTTCAGCGCGTGAGCTGAAATAAGCCCCCCCACAACTACTTTCCGGGGAAAGGGGGGACATGCCGGGAGCCGCTCTTTTTGCGGCGGGCACTCTTTTGGCCGGGAGAGCGAGAGCAAGAGAGAGGCGGATGCACGTACACCCCGCGGGACTAGCTTGGCTCCTCTGGGCTCTGCCTACGGCAATTTGAAACGCACTCCTGCCTGCAAGGAGTCAGCGAGGCCAGCAGAGTACAGCGACCCCACAAGCGCAGGCCTTGATCAACAGATGGGCACATCCAGAGCGTCCCTGTCGCCACCCCTTCGGCTCTGCCTCCTGCCGCCGCCTCCCTTGCTTGCCGGCTTGGGCCACTCATCCTCCAATTGCCCTCCCTGCATCCTTCAGACGGGGGATGCAGGCAAGGGCGGTGCGTGGGAATCCCCTGCAAGAACAGCCACCCGTTCCTCGGTGTTGTGTCCACTGATCCTCCCCCAACTCCGGCTCTCGAGCGAAGCAGGAGAGGGAAGAAACTCTCGCGGGCTGCCTGAGGCAAACCTGCCTTTCCTCCTTCCTTCCCTCCCTCCCCTCTCGGCAAGAAACTTTTGGCTCCACGCAAGACATCTTTCTCTCTTCCAAACTCCGCCAGAAATGAGTCTTCGTGAGACTCATCACGCCTGCGCAGCCTGTTGGAGCGAAAAGGGAGAAAGATTTCTTGCGTTCAGCGTGCAGCCAAAAGGTTCCTTCTCCTGGTGCTGTGTCTTAAGTGCATTCTTCCCCCCCCCCCCGTCGTGAGAGAGAGGGGCGTGTTTGGAAGAGACAAGGAAGCGCGTACCCGGCTGCTTCTGCCGCTGAGCCCGGCTAGAAGTTTGGCTGTCAGCTCAGATTCCTCAGGCAGCCCGCGAGTTTCTTGTTGATAGATAACAACCAGGATATTGAACTACACTCAGAAGCCAGTTCACATCCAATGCAGCTCAGGCAGCACTGATGACACTTGGGATTAACAAGAAGTGCCCATTTACTGCTTGTGCCACTGTAGCTGAACCAGCTGTAGCTTCTGAATAAACTGATTACAAAAAGATAACTTAGATCAGATATACCGAGTTCACCGTGCCACCCACAAAAATGTAGTTCTGCTGTGGAGGCCAGTAACTGATGCTGAAACTAGACTCTATACAGTACAGACCTGGATTGAAACCACACCCAACTAATCCTTACAACTAATCTTTATTTTATAACCATTCTTATTGTCAGTAGGGACATTATTATATTAGACCCTGCCACCTTTTTTTCCATTTCTGGAAAGTTCCCACCCCTTGTTTAGCTCTCCAAAACCCCAACCTCCACTTTCAAATTTTCTGTACAAGATCTTCCTTCATCATCCTTCCTTCACTGTATTCTAGATATCTGCCTTTTTGCCAAGCCTAGATGACTTCCATCAAGTGAAAAGCAACTGGAAAAACTTACCTTGGAATTAGGGGAGTTAAAACGAACAACAGCAACATCTTCTTTGATGTCATAATTAACATGGGTTCTAGCTAAGATAAAAAAGAGACAAGAGATGCATGTATTATTCTACACCCTAGAATTCAACAGTGGAGGAAAAAACCAAGTTCAAAATTATATAATGCCATTAATAGTTAGCAAAAATAAGTAAATATTTCAGATCCTGTGAGAAACAAAGATATCAACTCTCATTGACAGGAGGGCAGTTGTTCAACATGATGAGATGAACAAAAGGTTTTACTGAGATACACTATGCTATGCAGATATTTCAAACCCTTTGGGCCTATATTAGTCATTCTCATAACTTTCACTTTTCTATATGGTGAGTCAATATTCCCCCATCTAATTCCCTTCCAGATGTGTAGCTATAATTCCCATCCTTTTCAATAGTTACCACCCAACACATCACACCAAACAGAGCTAAGTGATTCACCTACATGTGTCTTAATTACTGCTAATGTTCCAAGCTTCAGTCTTGTTTTTGCAAGTGCTTCCTATACATATATCCTTATGAAAGAACTCAATCTTTGGCCTCCAGCATTTATAAGGCAAAAAGAAACATGTTAGATAGAAAACAAATTCTTTCTAATGTGAAATGAAAGTTCCCACACCCCTGCCTCTCCCAGTAGGCTACTGTTGTCTACATCTTTATTAATCCCACGTGTTGCTTTACAGTTTCCTTCTCATTATTTTTTAATTGTTACACATACAAAAACTTCTGAACAGATTAAAACGATGTGCAAAAAACTGACCAAGAGTTACCTCTATGTAATTTCATTCCATCAGTCAAAATTCCAGCTTACACCCACACCAAGAAAGTATTTATACTTACATTTAACAGCAGGGGAAGTGCTGAGGTTTCGGCAAGCATAATCTGGAAGAGATTTCAGGAGTTAAATTAGGGCCGAAAAAAATTATTTTAAATCCTCAAGAGCAAATATTTAAACATCTGGGCATTCCAAAGAAGCATCATTTTTTTTAAAAAAATGTCATTGAATGCTTCCTGCAAAATAGATACCTGTACAGATAGTCCTTGGCCTATGACCACAGTTGGGACAGAAATCACTTTTTTGAAGTATGGCTTTCAAAGCATATTAAGTCTGAAACAGGTTAATACCAAGAGACTAATTACTTTACCTATGCAAAAATGATATGAAAAAGTGTACTCAAAATGGGTGGCGGGGGGGGGATGTGCAAGCCCTAAACAAAAACGCAATGATTAATTTAAAAAAACCTACACGTCCATACTGAAACATGCTATGCTTTGTAAGTCAATCACATGATCTCAGCTCAAAAGCTGGAAGGGTGCCTTGCCTTCCTGCTTACTTTTCAATAGAAGCAAACAGAAAGGAAAGGACCTTTCACCTACATTCCATCTTGTCCAGAAATGCCTGCAATGAAGAGCTGGGGTCATATGCTTTTCCCCCCTACTATCTTCCTAACAAGTCTCTCTGCGTTTGTTTTCTCTATCACAGTCAACTCAGCAAGATAAGCATACAATATTGACCCAAAAGGAAGATGTTCTTAAAGAGAACGGCTCCTCCCAAAATGGAACAGATAGAAAATTAACTATGAATACAGATTAAAATTCAACATCATGCCTTGCTTTCCTACATTGTCCACTTAACATTGCCAGGTCCCACTGAAACCAAGCCAGGAAAACTCTCCCCCCCCCCACATAAATACATGAATTTGACACACTTGCATGTGTGTATATATTTGTGTTTATAAATACCCACATACACATACAAATTTCTTCCGTTGTCAGTCTCGCCATCTTTATTTTTACCACATATATTTTAATCCATCTCTTTTCCATATAAGTAGTCGAGAGTCATTTTTTATTGTGGTAGCACAGAACGTGGTTAAATAAATGTATTTACCAGTGAAGGAAGTTAGCACCCACCCCTCTCCTAGAAGAATGAAAAAGGCAGAATATTATGTTTCCCTGGATGAGAAAAGGAGAAACCTGTTTTTAAAGACAAAGCAGCTTCCTGCAGCTCCCTGCCCCCCCTTCAGCTCCAGGGTGATGGGATTAAGACATGGCCCTCAGGACATGATAGGATTAGCCCTCTGTCCATCTCACCACATGGCACCTGGAAAGATTACATCACCCAGCAAGGTTCAACCAAGCCTGGGACTCAGGACAGCCTACAGAGTTGCCCCTGCATGGCCCCATCGGAGTCTGACAACCAATCAGAATACAAGCTCAAATTCAAAAGCCCAGAGAGGGTATAAAACTCAGGCACTCTCAGAGTCTCTCCCCTTTTTTCTCCTTCACCCGACATCATTGAGGCATGTAATCCTGTCCACCATTAAAAACCATCTTTCCAAGCGGTCTCCATGTTTCCAGTGTCTTTTCCCCCACTTGGAACTGAACCCAGATGGACATTTCTTCCAACACCAGAAACTGCACTCCCAATTCCTTTGTTTTCAACGATTTCCCCAATTTACAAAATATTATTTAGGAGGAAATCCTCAGTATACTGCAACCTAAATATGCTCATGTTGTAAAGTTGGGATTAGTTTTTGTCCACAATTCCTGGGGCATAAAGATTTCTCTCCTACCCAGTTTTTTGAGATGATTTCACAAAATTAAGTCTGTTTGCTAGTTTACTTATTCTAAAATAGCAGAGACCTGTAGTTAGATATCTTTTAAAACCAACATTGACAATTATATATGCCCAAGCATGTAATATTATAGCATTAAGAAAGTATGTACATTGCACAACCACCTTTTATCACTTTAAAAGTAGCCTTTGAATTTATACAGACATGGAAGAACATTGGCAGCAATTGCTTTCCTAAACTATAGCCTTGTAATCTATTATCATCAGATGAAAATGAACTGATAACTATATTGTAGGTGATGATATTTCAACCATGAAATCGAATGCAATGACACAGCATTAGATATCGTTAGGTAACAAGTCTTTCTCCCCTTGTTCTTTCCATACCTTTCCTTGTTTAGAATATAATCCCGAGATAAATATTATCCTAATCATTATACTGCATGTTTCTTCCATGGCTATTTAAAGGAAATTCAGTAGAGTAATTATTTTAAAGTGTATGCTCTAGACTAGAGTAACAAAATGTACAGGATTCGTTTTTCAGAGAGGTAGTTTCTCTCTGAGGAAAATGCAAGAATTTACCTACTGACAACTTGTAATGTGCCTCCACACTTCAACCACAAAGAGAACAAATAATATAAACAGCTTTTAAGGGCAATAAAACCAATACAAATTTTAAAGTCAAATAAGATCAGGCAAATCTATTATGAATTGAAAACCAATTAAATTGAGTAACAATAGAATATAACGTACAACTGACTGTACCAGAACAGAATCTTGCCTGTTTATTAAAAAAAACATATTTAAATGCTCTTATGACATGGTGCCTGGAGAAAGGAACATCTAAAAAGTTCTTTCCTTAGGCCTGTTTTCAGATCTTCAATATTTTTATCTATTTATTTATTTAGACGCTCTTATAGGCCGCCCAATCCCGTGGGACTCAGGGCGGCGTACAGCATGAATAAGAAGCATACATTTAAAAACAATAATCATAATTTAAATTAAAATATAATTAAAAAGAAAAACATTATAAACACAACATTCAGGGGGAATCTGATTATCCTATTCACCCCATCTGCCGGAAGAGCCATGTTTTTAAGGCTTTACAGAAGGCCAGCAGGGTGGGGATGGTCCGGATCTCTGGTGGAAGTTGGTTCCAGAGGGACGGGGCTCCCACAGAGAAGGCCCTCCCCCTAGGTCCCGCCAGTCGGCATTGTTTGGCCGACGGGACCCGGAGGAGGCCCTCTCTGTGGGACCTAACCGGTCTTAGGGAGGTATGTGGTAGGATGCGGTCCCGCAGGTAACCTGGCCCTGAGCCATGTAGGGCTTTAAAGGTAACGACCAACACCTTAAATTGCAACCGGAGACTAATTGGTAGCCAATGCAGCTGGCGAAGGAGAGGTGTTACGTGGGTGTATCTTGGTACACCCACTACAGCTCGCGCAGCTGCATTCTGTACCAACTGGAGTCTCCGGATGCTCTTCGAGGGTAGCCCCATGTAGAGCGCGTTACAGTAGTCTAGCCGTGAGGTGACAAGGGCATGAGTGACAAGGCCTCCCTCTCCAAGTAAGGTCGCAATTGGTGCACAAGACGGATCTGTGCAAAGGTCCCCCTAGCCACAGCTGAAAGATGTTGATCCAATTTTAGCTGTGGGTCTAGGAGGACACCCAAATTGTGAACCTGTTCTGAGGGATTCAATTTTTCTCCCCCAAGAACCAAGGAGGGACAGTCGACATAGTCCTTGGGAGGCAATATCCAGAGCCACTCAGTCTTGTCTGGATTGAGCCTGAGTCTGTTCACTCCCATCCAGACCCTCACATCGTCCAGGCAGCAGCACATTACATCAACTGCTTCACTGAATTGACACGGGGTGGAGATGTACAACTGGGTATCATCAGCATACTGCTGATACCTCACCCCATATCGTCGGATGATCTCACCCAGCGGTTTCATGTAAATGTTAAACAGGATGGGCGAGAGGACCGAGCCCTGTGGCACCCCGCAAACCAGGGGCCTAGGGGCCGACCTCTGTCCTCCTGTCAACACCGACTGCGTCCTATCAGAGAGGTAGGAGGAGAACCACCGTAAAACAGTGCCTCCCACTCCCATCTCCCCAAGACGACGCAGAAGGATACCATGGTCAATGGTATCGAAAGCCGCTGAGAGGTCAAGTAACACCAGGATGGAGGAATAACCCCCATCCCAGGCTCGCCAGAGATCATCCATCAGCGCGACCAAAGCATTCTCCTTACTGTAGCCGCGCCTGAAACCCGATTGAAAGGGATCCAGATAATCAGTATCCTCCAATAGCCGCAGGAATTGGAGCGACACCACCTTCTCAACAACTTTACCCAAAAAGGGTAAGTTGGAGACTGGACGGAAGTTTTTTAAATCCGCTGGGTCTAGGGAAGGCTTCTTGAGGAGGGGCCTCACCACCGCAGCTTTTAAAGGCTGTGGGATGGATCCCTCTCTCAAAGAAGCGATCACAACCGCCTGGAGCCAGCCGCGTGACACCTCCCTGCTGGCAGAGACCAGCCAGGAGGGGCACGGGTCCAATAAACAGGTGGAGGCGCTCATCGCTCCTATGGCCTTGTCCACATCCTCAGGAGTGACAGGCTCAAACTCGTCCCATATAACAGGACTAAGACTCGCCCCTGTCATCTCGGCTTAATATCATATTAAGATTTGTTTGATTTACCAGACTCTCAACTAACAAAGCCATTGATGGCATGCTATTATAAAGTGCTGCATTAGCAGAGGAGTGGACAACTTTTTGCTTGCTTGAGACCTCACGGGTTTTCTGAGAAGACTGAAGGGATGTAGAGAGAGGACTGGAGACATAAACTTGGTGCAAGCCACAATTTTCTGGCAATAATCAAAAGCTGCATTAAAATTCTACCTACCAGTTTTTAAGGTAAAACAGAAAATCATTTGCTTCAAACTGCTGAGTCCTATGCTTCCAGAAGGCTGACTAATAGTTGCTGCCATTTTTAAACGAAGGATAGTTTAGAAATGTGAATAAAGTGTTCCCCCATCTGTATTTCCCATGCCACCAAGCTTGATATCAACAATTAACTGTTCTACCTAACAGGAGTTGGGTTGGATGAGTATAGATGATACATGGAACAGCTTGTTTAACTATCTATCAAACTGTTCAACTAATATGTCACAGGAGTAAAATACCGCATGCTTGTGACTTCTCAATAAGGCTATTTATGAACACAGATCTACAGTAGTACCCCTCTGAAAAAATACTAAACCCATGTGCAAAAATAGCTTGGTTGATGGGTTGCAGGCATAAAAGAGGGATGCAGGACAAAATGTGAAGAAGCAATCAATAAAATGTGAGCTCTATTGTTGATTGCTGCTGCAATAGAACAGCAGTGTGAACAACAAATCCAATTCTGGAATGTGGATAACACCACCTAGAAATAGATCATGGTCGGTCATGGAGATAGAATGGAACAGCACCAAGACCACCCACCGTACCTGGTACAATCTAGCTCCATATCTGTAACCTAATTTTTCAAAGTCAATCATGATGCAATTCTTCTCCATTATCTATAGGATCCAATCAAAAGTCAAGCATAGGAGCTGTTTTTTTACATCTTCATCTTAACTATTGTATTTTTTTTACCAAAATGATTTTTATTACAAAGTCAGAACTGCAACAAATTAGAAAATACAACCATTAAGTTCTTTGAAATTTGGGAAACAGATTCTCATCCTGACAATCCTTTCCTAAAATCTTTGAAAACATAAAATAATTTATGCCCTTTTCTTATTCTAGTTAATTTTCATTAATTACAAACTGTTAAATAAAGAATCTGCTTGAACTACAGGTAGTTCTCAGGTTACAAACATTTGTTCAATTTATAACACTGAATGAGTGGTACTTACGATCGATCCTAAATGTTCCAGCCATCACCCCATGGTCATATGATCATGATTTAGACATTTGGCAATTAGTGGCCTGCCTGTGATACCCTCACCATGTTTCTTGCCTGAGACTCACACCCCTTCTCATAACAATCAAATTACAGTGGGATTACAGGGACAACCAAGTCTGCTGTTGGTGTACGATTCAGTGACATTGTGCATGATCGCATTGCTTAGTTAGGAAATTCCGGTCCAACTGCCATCATAACACTATGACTAATTGTGCAATGGGACTCATGATTTACAACACTTCAGAAAGAATCCAAATTTATAGGTGCTGCATTAACCACTTAAGTGATTCATCTTTATTTCCCTATCCTGAGCTGCATGTATTCTCCATTATCACAGAGCTTAAGATGCAAGACTTGGAACAGGGAGACCTAGATTCAGATTCACCCTCAGTTATGGAAGTACATTTATCTACTCTATTGTTTAAGCTTTCACTGTTCTGTACTGGACAACTTCCATTTAAATTGTTAGTCATACCGGAGCATATGTGAAACCTGGGTGGGGCAAGGATTGTGTGCAAACGTGCCAGAAGGGAGGCAGGCAAACCATGAACTGAGGCGGGGGATTTGGAGAGAGACAAGACATGCTGCTGCCACCCCCACCTGCAACACCTCACCTGCAACACTTCTTTATTGGAACACACCTCTCTTTTTGCAGGTGCATCAACCCAGGAAGCTCCATCTCAGAGTGGGTGCAGGAGATCTGGGGCTGGACTGGCCCGGACAGCAGCAGCAAAAGGAAACAAAGTGGGGGGAAGAGGGTAGTAGGAAAAGTGTGTGTGTGTGTGTGTGTGTGTGTGTGTGTGTGTGTGTGTGTGTGTGTAGTATTTAGCATCAGGGTGCCAAAAGTTCAGGAGGTCGAGGAGTCCAAATATTTAGGGGAGGCTGCATGGTGTGAACCCCTCTCTAGTTCCGCAGAAGGATCCTTGGGAAAGGAGATGGAAAGGGGAGGGTGGATTAGATAAAGTAGAAGCTGGATTTGCGGGCCTGGTGGTGCAGCAGGTGATGACTAGGCTGACTGATCCAACTCAGTGAGCCAGTGTCATCTGTGTCCCTGAGCTGCATTCTGCAAATATGACAGCTTGATATTCAATCCCCAAATTGTATACCATCTTAAAACTAGCCCAAAATAGCTTCAAAAATGCAACCCACAAATGCCAAAAATTTCCTGCAACTGATCTCCAAAATCAAGCCCAAATGGGCAGGAAAACTGCCCAACTGGCAACCCTGCTGTGCATCTGGGGACGCAGGAACCACCCATAAAGGGGGGGAGGGAGGGAAGGAAAAGTTGTGGTGATCCTATTTGGCCAAGAATTCAGGAGAGGTCGAGGAGTCTAAATATTAAGGGGAGGGGTGTTTGATGTTGCAAGGCCTCAACACCCCCCCTCTAGTTTTGCAAAAGGGTCCTTGGGAGAGGAGGTGGAAACAAAGGAGCAGCAAGAAAGGAGAAACTGGATTTAGAGAACGAAGTGCATGAAACGACTATAATAATTTTGTAAATTCTGCTTATATTTGAGCCTAAATATGCAGGGGTTTCCCCGAGGCATGAAAAATAGTTCAAGGATTCCTCCAAGCTTAAAGGGTTGATCGAGATTAGAAGATCGAGATTAAAGGCACGCTGGAGTGAAGTAGTCTAAATAATCTCTTTGACCACTTCCCATTAAATGGAGAGAAGTAAGCATAAAGGAAGAGTATAATCTGGTGCCAGCTTAGACCATGAGTAAACCTAGAAACGCCCCCTTCCTCCCTTACCCTACAAAATGAAATGTCTGGGCTCTTCCTCCTATTTCCTCTCAATTAACCGAGCGCCTGCAAGTTTCCCTTCCAGCCTTTCTCACCTAAGAGGCTGCTCCGGGTCGAGCAATACTTGGCAGCGGCCGTGAAGCGCGTCAAGCTCCCGATAGCCCTGACAGCAGCCGCCATCTTAGCCCAGCGGGGAGGTCGGTCAAGCAAGCGAAGATTGAAAGAAGCGAAGGAAGGCGATAAGGGCGTGGAAAAGCCGAAGAGGGCTTTCCCTTCTCCTCCGTCGCTCTCCTTTACTTATAGTGAGCCGTCCCCTGATTTGCCTGTTGACAAGCCACAGCTCGCCTTACTGTGTGGCGCGGCAGATGTCCCCACGGTTCTTCCGAAGGGCACATTTCTCTCACATTTTCTGTTTTGTAAGGCCCTTCTTCAATATTTGTTATGTGGAAAGAAAAACGTTGAACCGGGGGTGGGGGTTTAGGCGGCTACGGCGAACGCCGGTTAATGTCGGCAAGGGAGGGCCTTCTTTGTACTGGCGCCTTTGAGCGGGTAAGGGGGCGGGGCTGATTGTGGTGGAGGCTGTTGCCGGCGGTGAGCTAATCTGCCTTGTTTTTTGCGCTCCCCCAAGGTGGGCGATTCTAATTCCCAAGCGGGCTGGAGGGAGGGCAAGTGAGGGGGATTAGGCGGTGGGAGGATTTGCTTTCCTGCGTGGGTTCTCCGTGGAGGGAAATGACACGATAGGAGCACTGGACGGAGACATTAAGGATGATGTATCGATATGCCAAATTACCGATCTGTCTACTTTTTCTTAATATAGCTGCGTTGAATTACACATCCTGTTTTTTGCATGTAAAGAGATTAATGAAAGGTGTAGAAAGAGCTTCAAGTTGAGGAAGGGCAGTCGGCATGAGCAAAAAACTAACTTATCTTATATCCCAAAGTACATACGATGCAAAGTTTCATAAGGAAGAAATATCCCAATACTGTGCAAGCATAATAGCAACATGGAATGCTTAAGATATGTATTTAGATAATTAAATTGCCTATTGTACTTAGGAAACACTGTTATGGTATAATATTTACACTTTTCCAAAGCATATATTGTTTAATGTTTGATATATCAAATCTCTCTCTCTTTTGCTTATTATCATTATCATTTTTTTACTTTTGTTTATAGTTTTATACTTTTGTTATACTTTTTTGTACTGGATTTTGTATTTTTGTTTTGTATATTATTAAACTGCAATAACAATAAAGATAATTATAATACCATATATAATAGGGCATTTTTATTTTCCCTATCATAATTGCATTTCATAGCAGAAAATAGACTCAATAGTTGACTTTTGATATTATGTGATTGATATTATATGAATGATCCTGCATTATGTGATTGATCCTGCATATATACTGCATTCTTCCAGGTACAAAGTATTTGTACATAATAGTTCTTCAAAACTTTTTTCCAATTTCATTTCATGCAGCAGGTTGAATCAGTTGTTCTTGTATTTCTAAGTGGAAAGCCGCTCAATGAAATTACATAAATAGCTAAATGTTAATTTAAACCTGATTCTTTCCTATCCCAGTTCAGTATCTGAATTGGTACATTATGCTGATTTTCCTTTTTCCTTCATCTCCAAAACCATAATATTACAGTAACATTTTATAAATTAGCTGGACATATATAAACTTGGAAATGTAAGAGAAGATAGATAATAAGGTAGTACAAAGCATTTCAAAGAATGTTCTTTTCAAAGTCTATTTGCATGAGCAAAACCTTGATGGAAACATGAAAGCAAGAATTATACTTACCAGGTTGCAAATTTGGTTAACCAGAGTTAACAAAGTTCCAGTATAAAATAAGTAATTTAATCTACTTTGTATTATCTGTTATTAATAAAATAAAATTATGGTTTCTGCTTATGCCTTGCTGCTTGAAAACTCCAGTGTTTTTTGGAAACTAGATGGGGAACCATGAGCTTGGCTACTTTGAATAAACCTTTGAACTGGGCTCTATGCCCACAATGTTTACTGTTAACAAGCTAACTAGGATAGCCAACATGATCGCCAATGTCCGATGACGGATAAGACACAAGAAGAAGAAGAAGCTAACTAAGACAAATGACAACAATCTCTTCTTCCTGTTTCAGGTTTCAAAATGGCATCCTTGTTGACTTGTGGCATGAAAATTCTTCCTACCATCATTCCACGGGCAGCCAAATTCTGTAAGTTCTTCTCATTTAGATAATCAAAATACCCAATGTATGATTCGTTACTGGACTTATATGCTGGCATGTTACATAAAGGCTTTATTTGTTTTAGTTAAAATAGTTCATTGAATTTTTCTGAGTTTCATTGCTCTTTTTCTAATGCAGCTACTATCTTGTTAAGATACAATAATCCTATCGTATTATTCATTTTTTGTGTGTTCTAAATGTCACAGTACATTCTCTCTGATCCTCTTGGCTCATGATTAGTTAGAAGCTTATGAGAAATTTGCTTTGTTTTTATGTCTGAATGACATAATTGTCTGTTTTACCTATGTTGTTATATTTTGATTTTCTTACATTTCAGCTTTGAGATCTTTCAGCTGCTCATCCCAGTTATTCGCAACAGGTACAGAAAAAATATGAATAATCTGATTGTATATCTCTATTGTACTTGCACTCCTATGCTGTCTCATAAATTAGGATATAAAATAGATCTGAGATCACATAAATTAAATCCAAAACTTGTTGTGAAAGTACTGTAATCTATAGGAAACATATTCTACTAGTATGACTTTTATTACATGAAAGTATTGTAATCTATAGGAAACATATTCTGCTAGTATGACTCTTACCGTATTTTTCAGAGTATAAGTATATACCTTTTTCCTCCCTAAAAGAGGCTGAAAATTTGGGTGCGTCTTATACTCCGAATGTAGCTTTTTCGAAGCTTTTTCCCCCAGCCCTAATGAGGTGCTAATGGTCTTCCCGGCTTCCTACTCAGTCGGAAGAAATTTTTTCCCAGCCCTAAGTCTTTGCAGGCTTGTTTTCATTCCTACTCCCTCTGAAAAAGGTTTTTTCAGCCCTAACGAGGTGCTAATCTTCCTGGCTTGCAGCATTTTTTTTATTCCTAGTCCCTCAAAGTAGTTTTTATCAGCCCTAAGTCTTTGCAGGCTTGTTTTCATTCCTACTCCCTTCGAAGAATATTTTTTTCAGCCCTAACCAGGGGATAAAATAATGTGCTGAAGCTGAACAGACTAAGGACGCTAGCCAGATGAATACTTGGCAGGTAGACCCCCCCCCCATTTCCCTCCCCCAAAACTAAGGTGCGTCTTATACTCCGGTGCATCTTATACTCTGAAAAATACGGTATTTTAAAAAGTGTTGAAGTTCTGTGATTCTAGTTTTGATGTTTATTCATGCTTCATTGACAACTACAGATGGAAAAATCAAACAAATATTTTAACATTATTAAATAGAAGGAATAAATTGTGAACTTGGGATGTTTTTGACAAACTTCAAAATAAACTCTTTTTGTTTAAAGAGTGTAAAAATTATTTTAATCCCTTTTCTAAACAGTAGCAATAAATAAATACTTTGGTTTTCAATTATTTTATAAGTCTTGTTCTAGATTTTCTAGCAATAATTTATTATTACTGCAGTTCAGGCCAAAAGTAAGAAAACCCTAGCTAAAAATGGGATGAAGAATATTGTAGTGGTGGATGGTGTTCGCATTCCATTTTTGCAGTCCGGGACCTCGTGAGTATTAAATCTTATCTTTATAAAAATTTATAAAAACAATTTATAAAACCTCTTGAGCACTTTTGGGAAGAAGAGATAGAAATAATGTTAACAGAGAAACAGCCAAATTTAAAGGTATTGTAACTTCTTTTTCAGCTTATACTGCAGTTAGTAAAACAAAAGTATATTTTTCAGGAATTAATGAGAAGGTATTTTTTCTTTCTCTCCTAATCCTCAGGTATGCAGATTTAATGCCACATGACTTGGCCAGGGCAGCACTGGTGTAAGTAGTAAATAAATAGAAGTGGGACAGTTTGGTTGTGGTTTAGTTCATAGAGAATTGTTTAGGGACGTTGTTCTGCTTTGTTTTTTGTGTGTGAAGTACCTTTTCCTCTTTCTTGTTTTATCAAACTACTCATTTGTTGCGATCAGTAGAATGCTGCCATTCTTACTCCCAATAAGTATAGACGAGAATAATTCACCTTGTTGTCTTCCTAATGTACTTTGAATTTTTTCATTCTTATTTATATCCCACCGTTATTGTTTTTATAAATAACTGAAGGTAGCGAGCATATCTAATAGTACTTCCTCTTCCTCTTTTCCTCACAACCCTGTGAGGTGGATTGGGCTGAGTGAGTGTAACTGGTCTAAAGTTATCCAGCCGCTTTTATGCTTAAGGCAGGATTAGAATTCCTAGTCTCCAGGTGAAATATTTGGAGCTTTTGCTGAAAGAAGAAAAAATACGAGTTATGGATTGAGGATTAAAAAAATGTGGACTAAGTGAGGGGCTAAAGGGATTTGTTTGATATCTAAGAGGGAGGGAAGATTATAAGATTGTAATTATCTATTAAAGATAAGTTCGAAGGTCACTATATTACATAACTTTTGTTTTTTTTCCTTACCTTTTTTCTTTTCTATGTTTTTCTTTAGATTTGTCTTTATCTTAAGAAAAACTCATGTGAATTTAAAAAAGAATTTGAGATAGAAATGTCCTAAATTTTGTTGTGTCCTGTCCTGTAAGCTCTAGGGCAGGGGTGGCCAAACTATGCATGCATGGCTAGCTCAGGAATTCTGGGAGTTGAAGTCCACAGGTCCTCAAAGAACCATAGTTTAGCCACCCCTGCGTCTAGGGCAGTGGTGGCGAATCTTTTTCGGCTCGCGTGCCAAAAAAGGTGGGGGGGGCGTGCTCGCGCGCGCTTGCGTGCCCACACCCATTCCCTCCCCCCCACGCATGCGCACAACACCCCCCCATGCTGCCCCCTGCGCATGCGCACACACCCCCACCCCCGCAAAAAGGCTTACCGGAACCTGGAACGACGAAACCGGCAAACCGGAAGTGCAAAAAACGCACTTCCGGTTTGCCGGTGTGCTGTTTTTTGCACTCCGGAGGGTTCAGGGAAGCTCCCTGAAGCTCCGGAATGCAAAAAACTACAAAACGGACAAACCGGAAGTGCGGAAAAGTGCACTTCCGGTTTGTCCGTTTTGTAGTTTTTTGCATTCCGGAGCTTCAGGGAGCTTCCCTGAACCCTCCGGAGTGCAAAAAACAGCACACCGGCAAACCGGAAGTGCATTTTTTCGCACTTCCGGTTTGCCGGTGGGAACCCTCGCGTGCCGGCTTCTATGGCTCCGCGTGCCACCTCTGGCACGCGTGCCATAGGTTCGCCACCACGGGTCTAGGGCTTTGCAATACTTTGGATTCAATTGGGAAGAAGCACTTTTCCCAAGAGCAGGAATACAGCTTCTCTCTGGTTTCATTAAAACTGAATGAAAATATTGGAAGATATAAGGAAGATAATGATGTAAATAATAACTATATAGAATAAACATGTTTTTGTATCACTAGGCTGTAAAAGGATAGTGTCGACGAGATGGTTGACATGTATGTTCAATGTTCTCTATTTTCAAAGATATTTGATATTTTATTTATATATACATATGTTTACACGTTTTTATGTTTGTATGTTTGTTTGTCTTTTTAACATAATTAATAAAGACTATTTTTTAAAAAAACTGAATGAACTGAAACTGCCACAAAGTCCTTAGAACAGGGGTAGCTTATCCAATGAATTGCAGGAATTTACTGCATTCACCTTTTCTTGCATTCTGAACCATTTCCCCCCCAATCAAATCCAAAGCATTGCCCCAGAAATTACCTTGTCTTAGCTTATAGAATGAAAAGGACTGTTTTCCCAATAATAAAATCTAGGATTTACAGTTGCAATGCCATGTAGAATCCTTTTAATTCAGGGACTACATTTACTACTTTGCTTAACTACAAAGCAAGGTGGACTGTGGGCTGTGAGAGCTAAACTGCACAAGCTGTAGGAAAGTATGACCCTTTCCAAGATAACCTCTTGGTCCACTCTGGGAAGCATTAAGTGAGGGAAGAGTATTTTGAAACCTACCTGTTCTTTGATAATTTCTGGAATTAAAAAAGTACACAAGATAATTTAATCACTTACACCCAAAAGAGCAACAACAAAAATCCTGTCAAGATTTCTGTTGACTAGAACTATCTAGATTCAGTTGATTACCTAGATTAGCATGTAACAAAATTTGGGGCAGGAGTTTTGGAAATGTTTGGAGAGCCAATTTGGTATCTGATTCTCAAAGGCTGCCTGGATAAGTCCCTGCAGTTTTCTTGGTAAGGTTTTGCAGAAGTGGTTTACCATTGCCTTCTTCCTAGGGCTGAGAGGGAGTGACTGGCCCAAGGTCATCCAACTGGCTTCATGCGCAGTCTCTTGGTTTCTAGCCTGCCTTAACCACAACATCAGAGTGACTCTCATACTATAGATAGATGTGATTAAAATATCTACTTACAGTAATGGACAGAATCTTGCCAAACTATAACCTTATTTTCTTCAGACTGAATAATCAAGTTCCTTCAGTCTGTCTTCTTAAGGCATATACTCAATCCCCTATGTCATCTCTGTTATTTTTTAAAACACTCTTGATTTGACATTGAAGTGCCTTTTTTCTCTGATTTGTTCCCTCAGAGGCTTGCTGTATCGGACTGATGTGCCTAAGGAAGTTGTTGAGTACATTATATTAGGCTCTGTTATCCAAGAAGTGAAAACAAGTAACGTTGCTAGAGAGGTATGTTAAACAATAGAAGAATCACAAGACTTGGGGTGGAGTGGGGTGGAGTGGGGGATATGAATGGAGATGAGATGAAGGAACTAATTTTGAGTGGAATCTGGCTTCTGTGACTTAAAAATGGAGATGTAACTCTTTCTGCAATCTTTAAATACAATAATTTTTTTATGAATGAAAGCAAATAGACGTGTCCTAGGATAATGTTGCAGGATCCAATCTGGGATAGTCACCAGGACCAGAGGCTTAGTCTTCTGAGCGTTTAGACTCATGCTGGAGCCCAAGAAAGCTCAGAAAACTAAATCTCTGGTCCCAATGATCGACCCAGATTGGATTTTGCAATAAAACTTTTATTTAATGGTCCCATTTGGGGAAAAGGGTATCTGTTAAACTGCAAAGTTTGTTAAATTAGAGGAAGACATGAATATACATTTAAAAGATTGTAAAAATAGATAATACAAATAAATATAAACAGTAAAAGAAGGCTGGATAAAATGTAAAATATATCACAAATATGCTCTATAAGTACCTTATTTAAAACTTGTAATACAATAAAGCATTTCATATCCATTTTCTAATTAAAACATCTTTGATTAGATATGGTTTTACGTCTTTGGCTAAACACTGTCGAACTAAAAAGGAGAGAGAGAAAAACTACAGATGATTTTGTGTGTGTGTGTGTGTGTGTGTGTGTGTGTGTGTGTGTGTGTATGTATATGTATATGTATATATAAAGACAGTATAAATGATATGCAGATTATATATTAAGTTAGAATATAACCTCTGAAACCATAATTTTGGATATGGTGCATTTCCATGTTTAAAAATGCAGCCTTTAATGGTTTCCAAATAGAACTGAATTTTATATCAGATTTACTTTCTAAATATCAAGTCATTCTAAACATTAAAACAGACTTCCACATTTTGTGCATGCATTAAAAAGCCTGCCTGTCATTTTGCAGATTTGATGCACATGAAGGAATGTCTCTTTCTGCTTCCTGTTCTTTAAAACCTGCAAGGCTTGATGCTGTATCTGCCAGTTTCTCTCACCACCTACCCCAAACTAGAGCTCCCTCTGCCTTTTGTCACTTTCTATGCTATAAGCCTAATACATGGTACTTTCTAACTCAGGGCCAACAAATTCGCGGCCCATGGGCCGGATGCATCATGCGCTGGCCATGCCCATGCTCAGTTTAGGGAAGGGCAAAAAAGTCACAATACGTCACGTGACGCTGTCGTGACAATGCGACACCTCTTCTAACTGCTGCCACCAATCTTCTTGCTATCCCACTCGTCACGGACCACCTATCACCTCCCCACCTTTGCCATTTTCCTACAGATCTCCCATCCTATTTTTCCCACTACTTGCCTGCTGTTGATCTTCCTAATCACCTAAAAAAGTGGTGACTCCTGTAAGAAATCCACTCATTAAAGTCAATGTAACTCTTAAAGCAGGCATGGCTGTGTTTGTTTGTTTGTTTTTTGTATTTAGAAGCATGAAAAATGACAGGCCGATTTAAACAACAGGGCAAGTCTGAAGCACTTTTTAAGAAAATGTATATGGCTGCCCAACTCACTGATTCTGGGCAACTTACAGAAGTAAAATATTGTTCTCAAGGCATACTCAGCCTTGAATTACAAAGTATTACTTTGTCGTTGTAATTACAAACATAGATTTGGCAATGCTCATGAAGATCTCATTTTATGCTTTGGGCCAATCATACTTAGCTCTAGGAAGGAGACAGTAGCAAATCAGTTCCAAAAAAATCTGGCCAAGAAAATTGTAAGGATTAGTCCAGGCATTTGCCAGGAGTCAGCACTAATTCAAAGGCACCCCTAACCCCCCCCCCCAAAAAAAAACTTACTGCAAGCACATTTGCTTGTCTGCAGCTCCTATATGCAAAAACCACGGAGAACCCAAACAAACCGCCCAAGTCCAATGAAGTTAAGAACGTAAGGGTTGTTGATTATTAACTTGATACCTGAAAAGGACTAAGTCCAATTTTTTAGGATTAAGTAATTTCTTATGTATGCACTCTCACAGATATCAACCTTTTTTTCTCCAGTTTGCTTTTACCTAGTTTTGCTGACGGCTTTTGTTGCTTTGAATGCTGGACTTGCCCTTTAACTTGTTGACAAGCCTATGTTTATTATTTGTTCTGCTCATAAACCTTAAGCATGTCAAATCATCTCCCATTTCTGACAATTGCAAAAGAACATTCATGGTTGCCTTTCAAAAACTAAGCAGGCACCTGAATGAAGTTTTAATATTAAAAGCGCCAAAGTTGCCATTTTTAGCACATTTTTAGACATCGTAGTAACTGGTTACTGCTATTTCCCCTCTGTATTGCTTCATCTGTCACCAGTTTTTGCTTGTCTGATTCTCCGCCTGAGCAAGTGTCTTCCATTTTAACGTTCATGCTGAACTTTACCCCAGTTGGCTTTGTGTCAGTGAAGCAATGTTGTGTGGTATTGTGTAACCAAGGATACCTTATTTAGGTGTCTTACTGCTGAATCATAGAAACCAAGATTGATTAAATTGGAGCATTGCATTAGTCCTTCTAGAATATTCTACCTCTGAATATTCTTCTATCCCCTGTTTTTCAAGTTTTCATACTGACCCTGGCCATTTGAAGTCCTGCTTTCTAATAGCGTCTTAAGCAGAGGCGTGCCTGAGACTAAGTTTTTGTTCCCTCGACTGAGCTATCTTTCTTTGCTATACCATGGCATATTTTCCATTCAGCAGCACCTCCCCCTCCCCTTTTAACTGAAAGCAGAGAGGCCTTTGGGATACATTCTCTCTTCATAGTTCCCAGCATAAGTAAAATGTCTCTGAGAGAACTTCATTTCATGGGTGGTTAGAATAAGATTCAGGTTACATTTTCCAGATAAAAATTACCTTGGCATTCTGGTCCACTGTACAATTAGGCCACTGGACCTGGGGCAGCCTTTTCTCTGGTGTTATTGAGACAGAAATATATCAATAGGAAAATATTCACTGCCTGCAAAGTCCCAGTGATCTCATTGGAAGACTAGTTTTCAGTACTTTTCCTGGCAACTCTAGGATTATTCCTGTGCTAGTTAAAATGTGTAAAGGGTCTCTTAGATATGGTGCCTCTGCAGTTAGGTCCAAAGCCTCCCGAGCAATTTTATGCATATGTTTGTAAGCAGAGACAGACAGATAGCCAAGAACTTTTGACTGATTTGTGGAATTGACTATGTGACTGTTGCAAATAAATGAATTTTTTAACCTGTGGTTGCTGTAGGCTGAGATTGTTTGTTACATTTGGTGATCTGGATTCACACATTTTATAAGCCATTTTTGGTTTAACCCTGGTTTGAGTAAATTAGCTGGGTTCGCCAAATAGGCTTAGCCAAAATCACAAATTATGACTTAGTACAGAGGTCTTCAATCTTGGCAACTTTAAGACTTGTGGATTTCAACTCCCAGAATTCTCCAGCCAGCATAGCATAGCTGGCTGGAGAATTCTGGGAGCTGAAGTCCACAAGTCTTAAAGTTGCCAAGTTTGGGGACTCCTGACTTAGTATGAGATGTGAACGAACCATTCTGTTTTCAATAAACTGAAAATTGCAATGTAGAGTGATTATAATTGACAAGCAGAAGCTCTGGTTATATCCTTTTAAAATGTTCTTTAATACTGGTCAAACAAAAAAATGTTTATTTAATATTGGTTAAACAGAAACAAACCTTATTGAATTAATTGTTGACTATAAAAAGTTTGATGAGCAAAAGGCTTCTACAAGAGCCGTGGTAGCACAGTAGTTTCAATGCCGTATTGCAGGCTAACTCTGCCCACAGCCAGAAGTTCGATCCTGACCGGCTCAAGGTTGACTCAGCCTTCCATCCTTCCGAGGTGGGTAAAATGAGGACCCAGATTGTTGGGGGCAATATGCTGACTCTGTAAACTGCTTAGAGAGGGCTGTAAAGCACTGTGAAGCGGTATATAAGTCTAAGTGCTATTGCTATCTTTACCCAATCATTGAATACACCAATAAGATAAAATCTCTCAACCTGAGTTTCTCTGCAAGAGTCTTGCAAAACCTGCTATGCTGGAAACTATGGACTGCAATCTATCATGAGAACTGTAGAAATTAGACATCTCTCAATATTTTGGTTTGCTTTCTGACTTTTATGTAGGCTGCCTTGGGAGCTGGCTTCTCTGACAAAACTCCTGCTCACACTATCACCATGGCTTGCATATCTTCCAACCAAGCAATGACAACTGGTATGTTATCCTGCTTGATTAAGTAAGGACCATATATAAATAGTCTGTGAACATGCAGGAAAATGTATTTCTCCAGTAGAATGTATTACCTCTTAATATTGGACTGTTGCAACATGCTCTACATTTGGCCACCCTTCAAGAGTCTCTGGAAGTTTCAGCTGGTGTAGAACCAGTTGGATGAGCAGTTATTGAGACACCCCTAGGGCTGCCCATGTTACACCACTGTTCTGTGAGCTGCACTGGTTGCCAGTTTGCTTCCAGGTCCAATTCAAGGTGTTGGTTATCACCTAAAAATGACATGGGTCTAGATCAGTGGTTCTCAACCTTCCTAATGCCGTGACCCTTTAATACAGTTCCTCATGTTGTGGTGACCCCCAACCATAAAATAATAAAAATTATTAGGAAACTCAGGGGTGGGTTCTATCTTACCTCGCTGCCGGTTCGCTTCCTCCTGCACTGCGTGGCTGTGCCTCATGGGCGCGCATGCGCTTTGCACGCGCACATATGGACATTGCCAATTTTAAAAAAAATTGCAAAAAAAAAAAGCCGAAAACAAGATGGCAACGCATGCGCAGTGCCGGAAATTCGGCTTCTACGCATGCTCAGAAGTTCCCATGGTACAGATATTTTTTTTGTAGTAGTTTATTTGCATGTGGGTGTACCCGCCTGGAGATGGATAGAGGAGTGGTCTCTTGGTTCCTAAGACCATCGGAAATATGTGTTTTCCGATGGTCTTAGGCGACCCCTGTGAAAGGGTCACGACCCACAGGTTGAGAACCGCTGGTCTAGATTCATGGCATGGGTCTAGATTATCTGAGGAACCGGCTCATGCTGATGGGATTAGCCTGCCCCAATCCATTCCAGCAGAAGAGGCATGTGGGCCCTGTCAGTCAAGGAATTTCAGCTGGCGGGATCCAGGAAAAGCGCCTTTTCTGCCATGACACCCACCCTCTGGAACATTCCCCTCCCTCCCCCCCGGTGAGATCTTCACCCACCCTTCTGGCCTTCTGAAAAAGCTTGAGAACCAGGCTCTGCCAACTGGCCTGGGACCCCAATGGGAGAGTGGCAACTTGGAGGTGGTTAATATATTAGTCAGACCCCGCCTCCTCCCCATGCATACTTCACTCCTTTCCTTTCCACCTTGGTTAATTGAATTTTATCTGAGTTTTAAATGTTTGATTCTTATTTATTGTTTTAATATTTTATGTGGTATTTTAATTGTATGACTGTAAACTGTCCAGACTTGCCTCGGCAAGATGGGCGGCATCGAAGTTTAATAATAAATAGATAAAAACAAACAAATAAATAAATAAATAAATAAATATTCTAACTCAGAGATGAAAGGAAAGTAGAATTTGCCTCCTGGAAGATGTTTGGATATTTTATGGTATATTAGCAAGTGATCTGCTTGGTCTTATAGTAAAAAATAAATTATTAGTTATGGTTACAAATTCCTGGAGTTTTGCACCAAATTTTATCAGGAGGACAGAGAATAAAGTATGAAGCCTGAAATGTCCTCAGTGATCTGCCATGTGGCAGCTGATAGTCATCTATTTTATTCAACAGAGGCCATATCTTGAAAAAAAAGACATAAAAACCTATTTCTAGTTTAAAAATGCTAAGAAAGCACTTATAGGGAGGTTGCGGTCCAGAATAAAATAATGTAAATTGCTTCAGAGAATTTCATTCTTACAACTTGATTTGCATTTTAATTTTCACATGCCTAATTCTTATAGGATGTATAACAGATTTTACCCAGTCCCTTTATAAACTGGATAAATATTTAAATTTGGTAGATAGGCAAAAGATAGTATGCAAATAAGAAAAGCGCACGAAGAAACCAAGGTTTAAAAGTGTAAATGTCTACCTAGAGTCATATAAAGTGGAAACCCAATTGGATTTATAAAGTTGAATACTTTAGGAAAGAATTGTTATCTATTGAATCCTTAACTCTAATGTGACTTTATCAATTGTCCCTCATCTTCTGCTTGAAAAGTTCCACGATGTGTATGAAGTGTACAAGGAGGAGAAGTGGCCAATTCTGAAGAGCATAAAAAAGTAATTGAAGGGATTTTTTCAGTCAGGAAACTGATCAGTCTTCAACATGGTAACTGTCATGTATGTGCCTTCTGATTTTTATAGCATATAACCTCATCGCATCTGGCCAGATGGATGCGGTAATTGCTGGTGGTGTTGAATTGATGTCCGATGTTCCTATCAGACATAGTCGGAAGATGAGGAAGATTTTGTTAGGATTTTCAAGAGCAAAAGGATTGGGCCAGAAGTTATCCCTGATCTCCAGAATCCGTCCTAATTACTTTGCACCTGAGGTAAAGCAGCAAATAGATTTCATTTCACTGCCTGCCTGAGGAACCAATTCAGAAAATGAGCAAGGATAAATAGAATAATGAGCTAGAGACACATTGTAGCCAAAAATGGTTGCTGACTCTGTCTGTTCCGTGGGTACCACATCTTCAACTTCCATTAACCTTGGTCTAGAAAGCAATTTATAAAAGAAGTAGTCAAGGGTTCAAGTAGTCAGTGTCATGTCAGCCAGTATGAGAATTCTGAGGAGAGGAGAATAATGCCTGCATGCTAGAAAAGATGTATCATATCAAGCCCTTAGCAGTCGTTCACAAATCTTCCCCAAGATTCTTATATCGGCTTCTTTAACCAGATTTATTGGAAGGGGAAAGAGGTTTGTTACAAAAAACTTGGGAATTTGCTATATTTAGTTTAGCATTTAATTTATTTCTAACTTTATTAATCTTTTGCTGAACGTCTGTTAACTTACTGGATAGTTGGCTACCTAGTAAAGAAAAAATGTGCAGATGTTCTTTTAATTCTTTACAAGCTATCATTCTTTTTCCCAGGCTTGAGAAACTCTTTACATAATAGAGCAAAATGAAGCTGAGGTTGATGTATGGAATTCTAATGCTGAAAGAAAAAGTAGGTTGAGGGAGGAAAGAATCATGACCAAGTTTGTAGGTAAAGCAGCTTAGGAGGAAGAGTAGATTAAACAAGAGATGGCAAAAGGTGAGCCACTGCACGCCAGTGTTACAGTACATATTTTACATTGCTAAACCCTGTAGATTTATCTTAAGTGGGTAAGATTATGGAGCTGTCTGCACTGAATTGAGGGAAACTGATCTTCACATGCAATTTTCTCAATAATTCTAGCTCCCTGCAGTGGCAGAATTTTCCACCAATGAGACCATGGGTCATTCAGCAGATCGCCTGGCAGCTGCATTTGCTATATCACGTTTGGAGCAAGATGAATATGCTCTCCGTTCACACACACTGGCCAAGAAAGCACAAGATGAATCCCTTCTCACAGATGTGGTAGCATTCAAAGTGCCAGGTAAAATGTCTGTTTAGAGGAATCTGTGGAAATGGTTCCACATTTCAGAGGGATGTGGAAAGGAGGGAAATATTTTTCTCTTGGAATGGCTTTCAGTTTAGATGCTGAATAAAGAAAGAGAGCTCTTAAAGATAAGAGAGATGAGACAAAAACTTGTTTTTACAAATAATTAGTTTTTTCTCCCCTTCTGCCATATTCTTCCGTTCTTCCTAGTTCATAGATTTCTTCAGTGGATGAGTTAAGATTGAAACATATGCTTTACCTGTGCCTAATTCCTGCATATGTTCAGCCACATCCATATAGTAAACAAGAAAAGTGAAAACTTTTGCTGATACCCTATTTTATTTGGGATATTTTTAGTATTCTCCTTAAAATACATATTTAGAAGTAGCAAAGTGCGTTTTGTGTTTAGATAGTAGCAAATTTTTGTTACGATATGTGTAGCTTCATCAGATTTAATAACAAATTTAAAAAACAAATATCCATTATCTCTGGACAAATTTTGACTGAATGCCTCCCATTAAAATGCTAGTAGTAAGTCAGTTGGTCAGATGGGCCTCAAATATCCAGAACTCCTTCATGTTCTCAAGAGTATTTTGGCCAAAGTCCTTCCTAGTGTTATATTGTAACAAGCACGACTAGCCTCCTTTTTCTGTTTTTTAAAATAATACAAATTTATTTTTCCTAAGATAGGTTGTCATCCTGCAAAATGATTATGGACTATACCCATAATGTAATATACTACAGGAATTGATATTAATGATGCCACCACCAGCTATAATTGTCTGGCTGACACAAAGTCCTCAGCCAGTTGTATGACTTTGACCATAAATCTTACCACTGGATGAGCTGCTGTATTCTTAAGAGCCTTTGGTTGTGATATTTCCAAGTGATCTAAAGGAAGCCTTCCCCAATCTATCTGCAAAAGTGTTAGACTTGAATTGCCATAAAACCCAACCAGAGGCTGTGCTGGTTAAGGATTATGGATGTTGAAATCTAGTATGTGTGAAGACTAGGGGACGGGTTTCCTAGAGAGAGGCAAAGTAAGAAACGATCTTAGGAAATCTTGAAGGTAGAAGAGAAGCGAAAGTAAATAATATGAGAAAGAATGGTCCATTGTAAGGGAATACGGGAAAAAGCTGTATGTGTTTAAGAATATGAGCAGCAGGGGCCCTAGTTATGAATTGCAGAAATGAAGAAGGTTGAATTTCACAGGTAGACTTTCAACACAGCAGATGTCTTGAACCTTAAGCCTCTTCACATGTTTGACTCTTGCAGGGAAGGACACTGTAGTGAAGGATAATGGTGTCCGGCCATCTTCATTGGAGCAGATGGGTCGACTGAAAGCTGCTTTTGTCAAACCATATGGGACTGTAACAGCTGCCAACTCCTCTTTCCTGGTAACACCCTTGTACATTTGCCTTTGAAAAATACATTCTGAAGCATCTTCATTATACAGCATAATCACAATTGCTGGAACCTTAGACTGGCATTTGTTTTTAATAAGAATAGATCACAAAATTGTTTCAGTCTGGTTCATGAAGGACCCTTGGCTGTTCATTTAGAGTTTATGGTTACTTCTAGAACTTGCATATGAGTATTTGTTACTTTTCCAGGGTTTGATGGTGATTTATCATCCTAGTAATGTAGTAACATTGGGAGGAATAATGTTGTTTTTCTAAAATCCAAAATAATGTGACATGGCTCATTTTCCAAACCAGTGTAGCATTGTTATACAATAGAAGAGAATATATGTAGCTCACAGATGAACTGTGGAGTCCTTGGTGCTCTCTGATCTTGGTTGTTCGCAGATGTTTCATTACTTGACCTGATCAAGGAGTCCACAGTTGTTACACAGTCATATGAGATGTTCAACACCTTTCAAATTACTTGGGTCTTAAAGTTTTGTGGCCCAAAACTCCTCCACCCTCTTTCCCTCTCCATTATATTTTCTTCTCACTCTTTACTCGGGCCCAACTGGTTCTTTTCCTTTCAGTTATCTTAGTTCCAGTCTTTTTCCTTGCTACCAGTTTTAAAATTTAGGTTTGTCTTTTTTGGGGGACTTATTTTGCATTAGGCTCAGTTTTGAGAGGTTTTTTAAAAATAACTGTAATAATGTGCAGACTGAATTAAGAGACAGAGGGATGAAGCTTAATAATTCTTTTGGATCCTGGTGGCATTTTTATATTGTCTCCACAGACTGATGGAGCATCAGCAGTACTCTTGATGTCTGAAGAAAAGGCTTTGGCAATGGGATACAAACCAAAGGCCTACCTCAGGTGAATGGAAGTGCTCCCCTCCCTTCTCTCACCTTCTGTCAGAAAACCATGGCCATTTTCTCATCTATGTAACCATGTAATCAATCTCTCCTCTATTATTTTTTTAAATGCAATTTAGGGATTTCGTATATGTATCCCAAGACCCAAAAGATCAGCTTCTGCTTGGGTAAGTTGTAAATTTAGAATCCTTTTAACATGAAAATGGAAATGTGTCCATTTTCCAAATCATCTTGTTTGTAGAAACCTTATTCCCTCTTTCTTAGTCCTAGGCAACTGTCCCAGCTGCTGCAGGGAAGTGCAACATTTTTCAGATGGAGGCTCACATTTGGTCCTTAAGCAGTGTGTTAGGCATCACATTCTAAAAAATACATGGAGCTGAAATTGACTGAAAATATGAGTTATTTTACTACTAAAAAAATTGGGTGTGGTGGCCCAGCTTTTAAGATGCTGGGCTTTCAGCCGGTAATTTGACATCCCGGGTTTGAGATCTGAGTGCTGTGATCCCGTTACTTGTCCTAGCTCCTGTCCATGTAGCAGTTTGAAAGCACGCATATGCGAGTAAATAAATATCCCACTTTGATGGTTGCGTTCTCTATTCAGAGTTTTTAGATCAGAGGTGGGGAGGATAAGAATTCTTCAAGCTAGTTGGAAGAGAGAGATATTTTGTTTATTTCTGCCAAATAAAAAGAAAGGGTGCCTTTTTATAATGGTGATACAGACAGGCATGTTCTTCTGAGCAACTGCAGCCTTTCTCAGCCAGTAGGTTTTCCCCTGTTCAGAAGGACCTGAATACAACTCTTGGCTTCTTTTTCTCTTAGGCCAACATATGCTACTCCCAAAGTTTTGGAAAGAGCTGGCCTAACAATGGCAGACGTTGATGTGTTTGAATTTCATGAAGCGTTTGCAGTAAGTATTTCTAAAGTCATGTGAACACAAATAGCTTTGTTCAAACATTTCATTATATTTTTTACTTCACCCAGTAGTTGTAGCTTTCAATCTTGGGTCGATTAATTGTTAGTTATTATACTCCCTTTCTACAATTAAGGTGGCTATTCAACAACTTAAGTAAAAATAGTTTTTAAAAGTCACTTTAAATGCATAATACTCCAGTAGTCCCCAAACTTGGCAACTTTAAGACTTGTGAACTTCAACTCCCAGAATTCTCCATCCTCTGAGGAGCCAGCAGTCAGGATGGGTTGTCTCCGCCTACCAGCAGTTGAGGACGAGTCACTATTTTTTTCTTAATTGCCTGGATCCGCCCCTTGGGGTCCCAGTTTCTGACTCGTCCTCAGCAGAACAGGACGTGGCGAAAACCCATCCCAACTGCTGGTCCATTGTACAGTCAGGTTGTATTCTAAAACTTTTATTTCTTTAGACCTTTCCTTTCTCT